>CM062632.1:34620507-35220507 GCA_025617555.3 Puccinia polysora | reverse complement strand
CTTTTTATCTGACTAGTCATAGTCTGACATCTTTTTCTTGGATTCTTTCCTTTTTGTCTTTCAATATTTTACTTAATTTTGCTTTTTCTTTCTGGGAGTGTACTTCAATTGGTGGGGGTAGTTATTTCTTAACCAGTTCTGGGGTGGAAGTTTTCCATTCAATTGAATTCAAAGACTGGGTGTTTCCAGGAAATTTTTCTTCACTTAAGATGACCTCTAATGCATTCTTAATATTTAGGTTTTGATTGTAAAGGATCCTAAAAAGGCAGGTCAAAGTTTCTGGTTAGCAGCTAACTTGTTGAATTTGGTGGTTGAAACTGGGATTTTGTTTCATAAGTTGAAGTCAGTTTCTCCATGTGTCTTGTCCCACCTCTGTTGGTTTTATTAAAAAGATCCTTGTACACATTTAGAAGCATTTTTTCTGGCTATGTCTATCATTCTCTTGAAATCTATATAGTTGGGGTGTATCTTGTTTGATTGGTTGTTCTGTTATTCCTAAGTGGGTTGGGGATTCAGCCTCTTTCTAAGAAATAGGGGGCTTCTTTAGTGGTAGAATTTTTACTACTATTTTAGGCCATTTATAAGGAAGTCAG
Source organism: Puccinia polysora (assembly GCA_025617555.3). NCBI lineage: Eukaryota > Fungi > Basidiomycota > Pucciniomycetes > Pucciniales > Pucciniaceae > Puccinia > Puccinia polysora. The sequence continues at coordinate 35,219,914 of CM062632.1, read as the reverse complement.
GAGACTTACACAATTATGGAAACATCCATCTGCATTTTGATATTCTAATCCAAAGCAGAAGAGATTTCTAAGCATTTTTTCCAAATTTTGGATCATTCCTTCAGGAAGGCTGTTGTTTTGGGGGTGTTAAGCAGTATAGAAAGCTAGAGTTATTCCTAGATTATCATGCAGGTTTTCAAAACTCAGATGTGGATTTTGGGTCTCTATCACTGTGTTATACCAACACCTAATTCAGTCCAATCTAAATTCAAAGGAACTCCAGCTTTAGGGCCTAATGGGGCTTACCTCAAGATATCCTCAGTAAAAGCATACACTCAGGATTTACATGCACCGGATATCTACATATAGTCTAACCTCACATAATATACAGATAGACTCCATAGGCTTGCATATACTTAATCTAGCAGGGTGCACATACTTAATCTAGAAGGGTGCACATACTTAATCTCCCAGGCTTGAATATCCTCTGAGCTAACTCAATCTGTCTATCCTATATTCCATCATGGTTTATCCTTAGATAATCCTTATGTACATCCTCGTGCATATTGTATCCCATACTCTCTCCACCCTAGTACATAGTGTAATGACTACAATGTACCCTGTAAATCCTTCAACTTTACATTCCAAAATTAGAAATGCCAGGCCTGTGAGCTTTCCCCAATTTATTAGAAAGCCTATCCCAATGTATTACTATTACCTGACTAGCCCCCCTTTGTTGTCTTGAAAAATCTGATCATTAAATATTCAGTCTTAACCCCTTGATCTTTTGTACCTCTAGCTAGACCCAGATCATTTTATATATAAACTGGCCTCCTCTTCTTTCCTCCATGTTTTTCCCCAAAAAATCAGTTTAATAATTCTTACCAGGAAATCAATCCTGGAAATTGTCATCAAAGGACTCTTAAGCTGACTCTATCAATTTCCCTGATCCTTGCAGCAACTATCAGTCAATCTTCTCCTTAATCCTATTGTGAGCAGAGTACCATTGTTCCAAGCCCTGATTGCACAACAGCAGCCCTTTTAAAAAACTGATAATTATTCTGGTTAATCCTAAATCATTAATTATCCTGTTCCATAAGAGCAGATCAATTTCCATGGCCGTACCCTCTATTTATTAGGTAGAAAATTGGCTTTTTTGGAAAACCTGTCAACTATAACTAGGACAGAGTTGTACAACTAGGCTCCTCTGGGAGGTATTCAAGTCACAAATTTCATAGTTAAAACTTCCCATCTGTTCCTGGGTTCAGATATCTTTTGTAAGAGGTAAACCCTTTTTCAGTAGTTCTGTTACATTCTTGAAAGTTTTCACAGCTTGAGAAATGTTTAATTGTCTTTTCTATCCAGTTTATCCACTGGAAATTCTTTTTGAATTTTTATAATGTTCTGCCTGAGGATGGGTGCCCAGAGGAACAGTTATCATGACATTCATCCAGCATCTTTTTAATGTGTCCTTCTTTGGTTGGTACTATAACACTGGAGTGTTTGTGTATATAGTAAACTATTCCATCAAAAATAGTTAAAATTCCTGCTTTATAGGGTTTCATAAAGGGCTCTGGTAAGCTATTGATTAGCTCTGGTTCAGGGGAGCTACTTTCCATAATGGAGATCAGCTTTTTTATATCATGACTGTAGGTTTGCTTGCTATAGTCAAACAGTGACTGATCTAGTTCAAAGATTTGTATTCCCATAATAGGAGCTTCTATCTGGAGAATATTTATATGCAGTATGGGGAAGATTTCATGGTCTTCATGGTCATGAGCAGGGTTACTTGGGTAATTAGGTAATGAATACCTTCTTAGAATTTTTGCATGCTGGTGCTTGGTTCCATCTTTATGGAATATAGTTATTTGGCCTCTGTATTTTTGTATGGCTATTTGCCATCTCAACATTTGTCTGCTTGGAGTTTTTAAATTAATCCAGTTCCTTACTGCATTAAAATCAGTTATGAATTCAAATTTAGTTCCTTCAAATTAATAGTTCAGTTTCTCTAGAGACCAGAATAAGGCTAAGCTTTCCATTTGGCTGGCTCCATATCTTTTCTCAATATCCATTATTTTTCTGGATATGAATATCACAGGTTTCTCTACAGTTTTTTCATCCTAAAGTATTGCTTGGTTTACAGCAGCGCCTAAGCGATTCATTCTGGCATCTATATAGAGCTTGAAATCCTTGGAATAATCTGGTTCAATTAGCACTGGAGTGGATGACATAGCCTTTTTGATTTCTTCATTGTTTTTCAAAATCTCACGATTCATCTCAAATGGGGTGTTGTTGTTGCATATTTTGTAAATTTTCCTAGTAAATATAGAAAACTTTGGCATATATTGCAGTTAATACATACAGAATCTTATGAAGGATAGGATCTTTGTTTTTTTCTGGGGCATGGACCTGTTTATTGCAGAAGCTTTCTGCTGCTAGATACCAGGAAAAGTTCACTCATTTTGCTACTAGATATTATTGAAGTAAAGAATCATAATATTCTAAAAATAAACATTGACCAATCTCTAAAAGTATATATATGATTTGTAATGGTGCAAGTTTTAAATGGTTACTAATATGATGTAATAGATAATAAAGGGGGGGCACATTTTATACATAATGGGGTTGTGAAAACCTCTTCTTTAAGAGATTAACTTTGAATCTGGCACTCTGGAAAAATGGGGGCCTTATGAATCAACAGTAAGGCAATATTACCCACTAAAATGGTGTTATGGCTGGGATATGGTAGCACAAAGGCTAAATCAGGGAGAGAATAACTTAATAATTTGAGAAGTCACTTTTTGGGTACCTTCAATGGTTTAAACTTGAAGGGTCTCAGATCAAAGATGGGGTGCTTAGAGATTTATCTTCAATGCAAACAGAAATAATGGTTTAAGAATTAATACCAATATATTTCAGAATGAAGTCATTAATCACTTTCTTATACCTTTATAAGCACTTGATCAAAAATTAAAAAGTGTCTGATCATAACTGATGAATCCCTCTTGGGAAAGGAGCCAAAAAGGTGCAGTATAACTGCCTGTTTGGGGTAAAGAGAGCCTTCTCAGGGAATTTAGAGGGGCAGATTTTCTGAGTATAGGAAGCCAGCAAGAGCTTTATTGATATATCCTCTTGTTTCTGTATCTCAGCTGATCCTAGATCTATAGGATCAGTTCATGGTTTTTGATCAGCATTATTTTCTGTGCTAATTTTTTAATTTTTCAATCCTGCAAGTAATTCATTTTTTTACCATTTCTATTATACTAAAATAATTGGGGAAATGTATTTATTTGTTTTCAATCATCTTATGGTCATTTTAGTTGTTTTTAATATATTATCTGTATATATATCTTTTGATGTGCTTTTTTTTCAGGTCTCTGATACCAGGAACCTAATTGCAGTCATTTGGCTACAGAGAGTGATAGATATACTGGGATAATAATATTCAAAAGATAAACATTTAGAAAGCTCAAATAATAAATATTTTAATAGCTGGTGCAAGGTTTACTTGGTTTGGTTTAAAAGGTTTGCATTATTTTATAAAAAGAGGGGCCAAAGTATTATACTGCTTGGAATCTTTAAAGACAGACAAACTCTATTCAAGGGGCCTCCTTAGGCTGTGTAAAGACCTTGAAAAGATGATGGGTGCCTTCTAATTACTTATCCACTAATATGGCCAGGCAAAACAGCACACAGGCCAAGGCAGGAAGTAAAAAACTCACTCTGAGCAATAATTCCACAGAAAGCCTGGAAAGATTCAGATGAAGGGTTTCAGAGCTTTTGGGGTTGATTGCTTGACTATACTTTAATGAATCAGGTTGATTGGTTTTGGAAATAATAATAATACTGCAGTCTAAGTCATAAATCACTTGATTATCTCTTTATAAGCACTTGATCAAAAATCACACAGTTTCTGATTGATAATAATGAATTCCTGGTAACTGATGGGGAACAATGGATCCAAATAGGTCTGTATAAATACCTTTTGAGGTGAAAATGAGCTTCTAAGGGAATGTAGAGAGGGTTCTGCTCATGTGATTAGGCTAGGAAGCCATCCAGGGAATGTTTTGCACGTCTACTTGGTTCTGTGAATCATCTGATCTCAGATCTTCTGTATTTCTGTACTATTTTAGCTACAGGATCTGTTATTATGTTGATTATGTTATTTTGATCATTCTGAACCTATCCCTGATTTTTACTGTTTATATTGAACTAAAGTGGTCAGATGTGGATATTTATTGATTTTCCATCATCTTCTGATCACGCAGGTAGTTTTGAATAATTTTTACATCCACTCCTTGTTGTGTTTGGTGGTCTTCAAAGATGGAGATCTGTCTTTTTTGTGGTAATTCTTAACATTTTATTTTCAATTTAAAATACTTTAAAATTAGTTATTAGCTAATTTTATTTAATTTTTATTTTCAAACTTATGTAATGGTATTACATATACCAGGTGATTCCTACTAGGTTGTAGCTCTTGTGAGTGGTACCTGTTGTCAGATCAGTCACAACTGATCCTGATGCAGGGATCAGTTCATTCAAATGTGCGCTTGGTAGCATCCACTGCGTGCGTGGCAAGAATGGCTGCGCGCAGCAATTCTATATGTTGGAATATGATGCTACAGATGCGCAGAGGCTGTGTAGGGACACGGGACTGCGTGTGTGAATTGTTAAAATACACATTTCCACATGTAACTCCTAAATTATACACAAAACCTCAGTTTTGACTGAATTTTAGGTTTGAAACCTTTACATGACAACATGTTTGAAATATTAAATTGGCCAAAAAGTTCCAGAATGGTGCGGTGAATTTTTGGTAAATTCTTAATTAATAATTTAAAATATGAAAGATTTATAATTCAAGGGTGGTGTCAGTGAGTGACCCTACCTATTTTTGGGTGGGAAATCAATTTCTGTAATATTATTTATTGATTTCCTTCCACTTTTTTGTTATATTAATATTTTCATTTATTTGTTTTATTTTTTTGAAGTCAACAGGTTGCTCTGTACATAGTAGCAAGCTGACATTTTTGGGCCTCAAAAATCTGGATCTGCTGATTTTGTGGTGCTTGTTATTATTCTCTTTTCAAATTTAAATACTTTATAATTTAATTTTATACTTTTTAATTTGATACATCATGGTTTCATATCTTCTTTGATGCATGTGTAATTTCAATAAATATGCATGGTTGGTCCAAGTTTGTTGTAGCAGTTAGGTGCAGTACCTGTCAGCTCCTCTTAGTCCTTGCCTATCTGAGACATGTGGATCAGATATTCTGCATTCAGGGATCTGATAAAATGCATGCGGGATCCTAGTGCAGACTTTTCATTCTTGTTCCTCCACTAATTTATGCATACTTGGCTTATTTTGAAGTGGGCAGGCTGCATGCAGGACTTTTTACAGGACGCAACATTGCCTGTAACTCCTAAAATACCCACAACTCATCAATTCTGACTTATTTTTAGTCAGGAAACCTAAGGAAACCTAAATGTTACAATACACATGAAATATGGAAATGGCCACAAAGGGCAATGGTGATTCTGTGAATTTTGGGTCATTTTTACTTTATTTTTTTAATACATTGAGGAGCCAGAATTCAAAGGTGGGTTCAGTGAGTCTCCCAACCTAATTTTTAGTGGGCAATCCAAATTTATAGTAATATTTTGTTTTTCAATACTCCTTGTCTATTTTTCCATCATTTATTTATTTTATTGGTACTTTGACAGGTTGCTTGGTGCTTAGTAGTAAGCTGACAGCAGCTATTTTGTTTTGATCAGCAGCAAAGTTTAGTCATGAAACTATGTTCCTCAGGGATTTTAGCTGTCTATAACCAAAGTTGAACTTTTTCAGGGATACTTTGAATCCTTCTTCATCTACCATTTTGAGGAATATTTTGACTTTTTCAATATGAACTTCCCATTTTTAGAGTGTATGATTACATCATCTATGTAAACCATCATCTATCCCTGTTTGATGAAGTTCCCTAGGACTGTATCCATTATTCTCCGGAACTGAGAGGGGTGATTCTTGATTCAAAAGGGCATCCTGAGTTATTTATAAATAACAAGCTGGTAGATTATCCTCATGAATTTTCTGCTTTCAGTAATTATTGTTATTTAGTGAAATCACTTAAGAATTTCCAGGGTGGTTATGTATTTTTATTTGGATATTTTATGCAAAGAGTGAAAAATCCTAAATATAGGATAATAATCATCTTGAGTGTAGTTGTTTACCATCCTGAAGTCTCCAAACATCCTAGATTTATCATTTTGACAACCAATTATTACAGTTTTGGTAATGTCTACTTTCTAATTTTTTCCAACTTTCCTGAGTACTTGGAGGTTTATAAGCTCTTGGATATTTTTTTCTAGAGCAGCTCTGGATTTTTTAATAGAAGGGTATACTGGTCTCCTGAGTTTAGGGGGCTAATTAGTTTGTATGGTGAGGGTCAGTACCATATCATGTCCCTTGATATTTCCTATGGAATGGTCTTTGGTTTAAAAGGCTCTTGGATTTTCAAAGCATACCATCAAAATATCTTTGTTTTTCTTGGGGCTAAGCTGAGGGTTCAAAGCAGATTGAGAGAAGTATTCTTGGTCAAATTCTTCTAGTTTCTGTTTGCAGGTGGTAGAGAGTGGCATAAATTTTATGTGACATATCTTAAACATCTTTTCCAAGTTACCACCTATGTTAAAATATCTATCTTTGCTTTGGAATAAATCTAAGGTTTCTCAGGAGGACTAAAAATTCTACTTCTATTTTCACAGATGCTTTAGTGTGAGGAATCATGAGGGGTATAGATTTTACTCCTATATAGTCTATTTGGGAGTTAAAACTGCTGAACTTGGCAGAGGGAGTGGGTATTAGTTGTTTTCTCCAGTTTGGGGAGCACTTCTCCAAGTAACTTCTGCTAAAACATCAACAGAAATCTCCACTGTCCAATAGTATTTTTACAGGTTGGTTGGAAAATAATCCAGTAGCATAAAAGTTGCTACCAATGGTGTAACTCATCCCAGCTTTTGGAAAGATAGTTCAATTCTTGGCTTCTGAGATGTTTTGGAGTACTGTATTAGGTTCCCATTTTTGGGGTAAATTTGATTCTCCATGGATATTGCTTATTTCTACAGGATTATTGAATTATCAATTAATTAAATTGATGGAGTTGGTGGTCATTACATCAGATTCTGAAAGCAAACCCTCTGTTTCTGCATGTGGTTTTTCAGGATCTGTTTCAGCTTCCCTATCTAAGACAGAAATAGCATTTCTTGTGGGTAAGGGGCAATCACTTTTTAAATGACCCATTTTTTGAAATTCCAGCAGGTTCCCAGTGTTTTGTCTTTGATTTCAGGTGATTTCTTGATTCTCCCCACAGTGTTTTTGGTGCAGAGGGACATTGTTTGGTTTGAGCAAGTGCACTAATATTCTGGAACAGGATTAATGAAGATGTAGGGGTACCTAGTATAATTATCATTGATATAGACCCAAAGTTCACATCTGAGTTTTGGAGAAACCTCCACAATATTCTTGGAAATTCTCTATCTTTCTCTACTGCTCCCCACCCCCAAACAGATGGGCTAGCTGAAAGAATGATCCAAAATTTAAAGGAAATGCTCAGAAGATTCTTCTTTTTTGGATTAAGATACAAGAATTCAGGTGGATATTTCCATGACTGGTTAAGCCTCTCACCTGCCCTAGAAATGGCCTACAAAAGCAGCAAACATTCCCCTACAAATGAAGCTTCTTTTTTCCTAGAAAGGGGCTGTATCCCTAAACTACTTAGGGATAATATTCATAACCAACTAGCCACTATACACTTAAATTCTATGAACTTCAAGAAAATGATAGACATAGCTAAAAAATTACACTAAATTTTTCCAAGAGGCTGTTGAATACAACCAACAGAGATGGGACAAAACTCACAAATAACCTGACTATAAAATAGAAGCAAAAGTACTAGTATCAACTACCAACTTTGACAACTTGGCTGTTAACAGGAACCTCAGACCTGCCTTTTTAGGACCCTTGACTATCAAAAATTTACATGGTCAGAATTCTGTGGAAGTAATCCTGAGTTTAGATTTATTCAGGAAAAAACCAGTCTTCCAAGTAAGCCTAATCAAACACTTCCACCCCAGGATTGGAGATGAAATCCCTTCTCCCATAATAACCAGGGAGGCTGACTCCCAGAAGGAGAAAGGGAAATTCAGCAAAATCCTGAAAGAAAAAAAGGAGAGAATTCAAGGAAAAGATTTCAGGCTCTACCTAGTCAGATACAAAGGATAATCTGCCAAAAAAGATTAATAGCTACCAGAAAACAACATCCCTGATTGTCCCATACACCTGAGAAACTACAGAGGCAGTAAAAGACAATAAATTTATTTCTGGCTTCCATGCTCAGTTGGAAAGCTTTCACTTAAACTTTGGCACCCCTCCGGTTGTTTTCCTTGCCAGTAAGGCCTATAGAGTCCCCTTTTGAGGTGAAAGGTGGCACACTTTGTCAGAACCAAGGACCAAATCTCTTACGGTTTTTTAAACAAATACAGGCTTTCTACTTCTACAGCCCTTTTTTTCTTTAATTTTTCCTTTAAGAAAATCTATTTCTGTATTTCTTCTCGAAACCACTACTTTCACATAAATGACTCATCTTTATGGTTTTGACAAGATCACCCAACTTGCCCCTCAACAAAATTCCACACCCAAATTGTGTGATTTCTGCAAACACGCAACGCCAGGAGAATTTCCATAAACCATTCAAAAGATGCCGCCTCTCTTTGAATTTTTACCTTCCCCTTTTTGGTAGGAGCTTTCTTTTGTTGTTATCCTTATTAGGGCGTATCAGAGTTAAGAAAACCCGCCATTTTCTAATGGCGTGTTTCAAACCAAATCTGCTATTTTTTAATGGTGGGTTTCAAATCAAATCTGCCATTTTTTAATGGTAGGTTTCAAACCAAATCCACGATTAAAAATCAAAAAAACCCAATTATTTTACATCAGATGTGTTGGATTTACCTGCAAATAAATTGGTTTTTTCAAATAAATTATTTAAAGGGTTCTACTGCCTCAACCCATCATTCCACATCATCACCCCTTGTTTCAAACTCCAACCTTGGAAAAATTCTACCTCCAACCTCATCCAAAAATTCTTTGATTCATTTCCCTTCATCACTTCATCACTATCCTCATCACTTCATTGCTATCCTCATCACTTCATTGCTATTCTCATCACTTCATTGCTATCCTCATCACTTCATTTCTATCCTCATCACTTCATTTCTATTCTCATCACTTCATCTCAATCCTCATCACTTCATTGCTATCCTCATAATTTCATTGCTATCCTCATCAGTTCATTGCTATCCTCATCACTTAATTTCTATCCTCCTCACTTCATTGCTATCCTCATCACTTCATCGCTATTCTCCTTACTTCATTTCTATCCTCATCACTTCATCACTATCCTCACACTTTATCACTTTCATCAGCAACCAACATGTTGAAACAAAACCAAGTAGGATTTCTCAAATGACTGTCAAGCTGATTCTCAAACTATCATCTCCACCTCCTTATCCTTCTAACCTCCTCATTGACACCAAGCTCTTTATGTTGATAATTGTCTTATTTCTTTTTCTTTTTATTCTTATTTCTTTCTTTTTATGTACTTCCAAGACATACCTCCCCTTGAGCATAGGAGATTCAATGCCAGTCACTAGTCCTGTCACCAATTCAATGCCAGTCACTAGTCCTGTCACCTGCCTGAACAACTTTTGAGAAGACCTTGTGAAAGACTGCCCTTGGTGTCTCCTTCTATCTTTCTCACGCTCTGTCTCTATTCTCTTGTCTTGTTCCTCCACATCTCTGTCATGCTCTTTTGCACTCCAGTTTCATCTCATCACGTTCATACTCGCACTTGCACTTACAACCTATCTCAAACTTGATCCCCAACCCTTCCATCACACCATCGGATCACCTAAGAAGAATCAATTAACTATTATCAACAAGTACTTCATTCCGACCTGCGGTAGGTTCTTAACAGACTTGTCAACTCAACATCAGGAACTGAATATCTTGTTGCTCTACAGTCTTCAATTTGTCTGGGCCGATTAGTCTCTTCCTCTACAGTGTCTTTCATCTTCTCTACTTAGTCCTCTCTGGGCCATCATCCTATCTGTAGAGACGCCATAACTGTTTGTTATCTTTCATCTCTGTGATTGTTTCTTTTCTCTGGCTGTTTATCATCCTCTGAACTGATCCTTGGAATCCAAACATCCTTGTTCAGGTTTAACAGTTCTTCCTCATTTTTACACGGTTAAAAGCCAAAAATGGATCACTCAAGCTCAACCAATCTGGCCAGAACAACTGCATCACCTGGACCGGGAGTCAAAGGCAATTTCAAGGCACTGGCTCTCAAATCCCTCATGGAATCTACCCTGCTTCTCTCTGAAACTAACTATTCTATCTGGAGGAAAAAGATGGAAGAACTCTTCAAGATGCAAGGCATTCTGGAACTAATCAATTCTGACAACCATTCTGTCAAAATTCCTGAAGATGACAAGATGGCAGGCTACCTAATGTCAAAGTTGGAACCTGGAACGCACACCAACATCATTACGCCGGAAAATGAAGATTCATCCAGGCTAATTTGGCGGGCTGCAAAGAATCATTTTGCATCTAGTCAGGCAGCTAATTGAGCAAGGATGTTCTTTAATTTCCTGTATCTGGGTTTTGATCAAAATGACATTGATGGATTTGTTACCTCCGTCAAGGCTCATTTTTGAAAGCTGGATGAAGTAGGAATAGACTTACCTAACAACATTCTCAGTTATCTCATACTCTTCAAACTATCCAAGTCTCTGAAGCCAATAAGGTCACAAATTATGCATTCCAGCGGAGAAATTTCTGTAATGTTGGTCTTAAACCACTTATTCCAGAACAAGAATGAAGTTCAATCCAAAGCAGCTGGAACCACCTCTGATACCAATGTTGTTATGTATCATGTCAGTAATCAGAAAGAATTTGATCCTCCAAAGTGCAAAAACAGGAAGCATAACCCATTTGTCAAGTCTCATCCTCCATCATCCTTCTGGGCCAAATTCCCAGAGCTACGACCTGATCAACCTCCTAAAAAAACAAAATGCTATGCCAAGAAGAAGCAACAGCCTGAGTCTCATTACTACTCATTCTTCTGCACCTTCAATCACCTTGACAACCTTCACACAAATTGGTTCATCCTGGACAGTGGATGTTCTATCCACATGTTTCACAATGAAATTTCTTTCAAATCCTTTACCAAAGGAACCAAAAAGGGATTCATCAAGACTGGCAAGAAGGGTGAAGGATTGGCTATTCACGGAATTGGTACTGCTGAGTTCTTGTGCAACGGCAGGACGATTCATCTGGAGAATTCTGCGTGGTTCCCGGAAGCTTCTGTTAACCTGGTTTTGCTTGGAGCTCTACTGGTGAAAGGATGCAGTCTCAAGGTTAACTCAAAATTGGAACCAGCTGTTTTTACTCTTCATCAAGCAGGCACTGAAGTTTTAACTGGACGCATTGAGAACAATCTCCTCATGATACATGTTGACAATTCATTGATTCCTGTCTTATTGGCTCTGACAGCCACCACAGCTAAGGCAAGTTCCTCATGTTCTCCAACTCAAGCTGAGTTGCAAGATCTTCACCTTAAATTAGGTAACGCAAGTCTTGGTAGGATGGACAAGCATCTAGGGTTCTTGATTGAAAAATGCTCCAGGAATCTCTTTGAATTTCTAGCTTGCAAAAAGAGCAAAATTGACAAGATCCCTTTCTCTAATAATCAAGCCCCCGCTGCTGATTTTTTTGATCAACTTCATCTAGATCTTATGGGACCCTTCAATCCGGTCAGCAAAGGAGGAAAGAGATACTCACTGACTATTGTTGACAACAAATCTGGCTATCTCTTGGCTTTCCCGCTCCCTTCAAAGGATGCAGCTGCTGAAACCATTAAATTTGTCATTCAAAACAAAGCAAGGAAGCAAGGGAAATATCCAATCAAAGTAGTATCTGACGGAGGTGGGGAATTTTTGAACAAAACTCTGAGGTAATTCTTCAAATTGAACTCTATCAATCATCTCGTCAGTGAGCCTTATCACTCTCAACACAAAGGAAAGGCTGAGAGGGCCAAAAGTACAATTATGGAGTCTATGCAATCAATCTTCAGCTCAACTAAAATACCAAAGAACTACTGGCATGTAGTTATCCAAAGCTACTGCCTGGCTTCAAACCAAATTCCGTCTGAAAAAGGGAAAACTCTCCTTGGTACATGATGCACAAAACCAAGCTCCCGGTCAATTATCTCAAACCGATTGGGTCTGGAGTTGTTTTTCTGATTCAGGACAACAAGAGTAGATCAAAGTTGGAAGAAAAAGGTGATGAAGGGATGCTTATTGGATATAATCCTTGGTTTCATTCTTAAAAGATTCTATCCAAAACGGGTAAGATAATTGAAACTAAAGATGTTTGGTTTCTCAAGAATCAGATCACGAATGACATCTCCCTCAATGACGCAGTCCCCTTTGACTTGGTTACTCCTACAGAAGAAGTTTTTGGCAATACCATTAATGTAGAAACAGTTCCAGAAGTTACTGAAGATCAAAAGCCTCTCATCAGCGACTTGGAAGACACCAGCTCTTCCTGCTTGTCCAAAGCAAATCTTTTGGATTCAGAAATCCCACAAACTCTGAAGCCATCACTACGTGATTGCACCAAACTTAAAGCTCCGGAAAGATTTGGGTACTACTCTGAGTCCATACCAAAAAACATTCATGAGGCTCTCAAGCAACCAGTTTGGGTTCCTTCCATTGAGAAGGAACTTGGAACAATTGAAGATCTTGATGTATGGGAGGATGCAAATGAGAATGAAGTTGTCAATCCACTTGACACAACCTGGGCTTTCCAGAGTAAGCTAGAACTTCATACTGGAGAATTGTCTTTGAAGGCTAGGGTGTGTGTCCAAGGCTTCAATCAGAGGTATGGCATTGATTACTTTGATACCTTTGCACCTACAGGTAAATTTGCCTCCCTACGGGCTCTACTTAGCTACTCGGTCGACAGAAATCTGAAAATCCTTCAGTTTGATGTGAAAGGAGCGTTTCTTCACGCTCCCCTGGAGGAAGATGTGTTTATCAAGACTCCAACAGGATCTAAAAGGACCTCTAAGTACCTTAAATTGAAGAAATTGTTATATGGCCTTAAGCAGGCGCCCCTGAACTGGTATAAAACCCTCAGCTTGTGGATCAAAGAAAATGAGTTTGAAGAAAGCAACAGCAATCCTTGTCTCTATCTGCATCGTGATAAAGTCACGGCTCTATTCTTCCACGTCAATGACTTAGTAGTGGTAGGGAATGTTGAATATTTCAAAAAGAAGTTCTTAGATAATTTCAAAGATTCTTTGGCCCATGAAGTGGATACTTTACTGGGGATGAAGGTTGATCGGGGGAAAGATTTTATTTCCTTGTCTCTTCCAAATAATATTAAAAAGGTTCTGGAGGAAATGAACCTGCTCAGCGCCAAACCTTTGAAAAATCCGTGCACATCTGGTCTTCATCTCAAACCCGCCTCTCAACTGGAAATTGAAGCCTTCAAGGAACTGGGGAAAAGCTATTGCTCACCAATAGGTCAACTGAACTTTATTGCAACTTTGGCTTGGCCAGATATCAGTTTTGCCCTGTCAAACCTAGCCCGTTTTTCAGAAGGGCCAGGAATACAGCATTGGAAAGAACTAGAACACGTCTGGAGGTACCTTTTGAAAAAAATCCATTATCAGCTGGTTTTTTGCGCAAGAACTTTGGCAATGCGGTTGGTTGTCTTAGTGATGCTACATGTGGGGATGATCCGATTACCAGATTATCCCAAACAGGTTTTGTCTGTCTGTTTGAAGGGTCTCCAATCTACTGGACCAGCCAACATCAGAGGTGCATAGCACACTCCTCTACCAAGTTGGAATGCAATGCCTTGTCCGCCAGTCACCTTGAAGGGCGGTGGATCAACCACTTGATTAACAAAGTTTGGAAAACTCAAACTCTACCACCAATACATCTCATTGATAATAAGGGACTGAATGATAAAATTAAGAATTTCGGATGCAAATCACATGCCAAGTATATTTACATCAAGTTGAAGAGCTTAAGGAATGACTGGAACAAACAAATTATCAACATAAAGCTCATTTCTTTGCAAGACATGTTGGCTGACTCTCTCACCAAGGCTGCCAGCACCTGTTCAGTTGAGCGGCTCTCTAAGCATATAGGGTCTTTTAAGTCAACCTGATGTTGAGTTGAGCGGGCATGTTGATAATTGTCTTATTTCTTTTTCTTTTTATTCTTATTTCTTTCTTTTTATGTACTGCCAAGACATACCTCCCCTTGAGCATAGGAGATTCAATGCCAGTCACTAGTCCTGTCACCAATTCAATTCCAGTCACTAGTCCTGTCACCTGCCTGAACAACTTTTGAGAAGACCGTGTGAAAGACTGCCCTTGGTGTCTCCTTCTATCTTTCTCACGCTCTGTCTCTATTCTCTTGTCTTGTTCCTCCACATCTCTGTCATGCTCTTTTGCACTCCAGTTTCATCTCATCACGTTCATACTTGCACTTGCACTTACAACCTATCTCAAACTTGATCCCCAACCCTTCCATCACACCATCGGATCACCTAAGAAGAATCAATTAACTATTATCAACAAGTACTTCATTCCGACCTGCGGTAGGTTCTTAACAGACTTGTCAACTCAACATCAGGAACTGAATATCTTGTTGCTCTACAGTCTTCAATTTGTCTTGGTGGATTAGTCTCTTCCTCTACAGTGTCTTTCATCTTCTCTACTTAGTCCTCTCTGGGCCATCATCCTATCTGTAGAGACGCCATAACTGTTTGTTATCTTTCATCTCTGTGATTGTTTCTTTTCTCTGGCTGTTTATCATCCTCTGAACTGATCCTTGGAATCAAAACAGCCTGGTTCAGTTTTAACAGTTCTTCCTCATTTTTACACTTTATATTCCTTTCCATTGGCTCCAGAATCTTGCACCACACCATCCATCTCTTGCTTCCACTTCCTCCTCATCATCATCAACCACTCCCACCACCTCCTGCCCCAACCACTATGACTACCTCAATTCATCCTCATTACCATCCTCCTCATCTTCAATCTTTTAAGCCACTCTGTAGTTTATACCCTTGGCATGCTCTTTTTCATCCTTCTTTCAAGATAATCTTGACCTTAGTACCCTTTTCTTCCTTCTACCTATTTCCATTAAATCACTCTTTCCAAGTAAGTATGTATGTGAGGTGAGTGTGATACCATGTGATCTTTCTTCATACTTGATTTTCAAATCCAGAGCTTTTTTCATCCTCAAGAGTAGATGGGACAACTCATGACCCATGATTGAGAGTATATCCTTCTTTCTCAGAGTCTCATTGAAAGACTTGAGATCCCTTAGATCTGATGATCATGGGTTAATTTTAGATAGGATGGATTACTCAGTCAATCAGCTTATGCCAAACTTGAACAAAAATCTCAAAACCTTCCTCCTAAACTGGTTATAGATACATATAATATTCAAATAGGCTCTATGAACACCAAGTGATTCATTTCCCATAGGGTGTGATAGGCCCAAGTTGATCAAGTTGAAAATTAGTGATTATCCTCATCATCCTTACTGTAATCCATTTGATTGTCATCTTATAAACTTACAAACAGAATCAATCAATTCCTAAATCCTTAACAAGATGAGATTAGATTGATTCCCAAATTTTTGTTAAGAATGCTTGTAAAAAGTCCCATTAAACTTCATTCCATCCAATTGGTGTGTTCTGTTTGTGGGCAAGGATCAATGACCTTATCTATCTGCTTCTGCCTCCTTTCTGATTTGTGAAATGATTGACAATCCTCAGATCTGAATGTTGAGATGCTAATGGGATGATGATTGTTGAATCAAATGTCAATCATTGATTGATTATGTGACTGCAAGATTTTGACAATGCTCATCACCCCCCAGAGATACCTAAGTTGGAGAGTCAAGAGAGTGCTTACTTAGTTGACCAGAGTAGGGTGAGTTGACCTGGCTGGATGAGTTTGGACTGAGTTGCAGCTGCCTTGGCAGCTGGGCTCTAGGAGTTCATGGTGATGATGGCGTAGGGTTCTGTTGCAGATTAAAGGTTAAACAAGCAGTTTTATTTATGTTCCATCAGGGCCAGATTGTGGTGATCTGAGGTGTTACAGAATGGAATTGGTCAATTGATTGAGATCTGAATTGTCCAAGTTGAGTCAAAGGTGGTCAATCACAAGTTTCCTATGGGAGACTCATGATTGATCATTGATTGGCCAATGGATTAATTACTGAGTGGTATTCTGTGCCATCCCAGTAGCAAGTTGGGCTTGCTCTGACCAATGTTCTAGTTGGAGGTCTTTTTTGTATTACTGATTGGTGTTTTGGTTTGAACAGAGGATGAAATGATGAACTTGTCATACTGACACCAAACTCAGTCTAACCTCAGTCTAACCTCAGCAAACCCAGTCTAACCCTCAGGCCTGATCTACTTTCTCAGGAAATTCAACCTCAGGGCTCAGGGGACTTACATCAATATGTCTCCAGTAACAATATATCTCAGGATCTTCATGCAGTACATACCTACATATAGTCTAACCTCATACTATACACAGATAGACTCCATAGGCTTTCACATACTCAATCTCCCAGGCTCTACTCTACCTCTCTGTCTAACCCATACCTCTGTGGGTTACCTCCCTGTCTAACCCATACCTCTGTGGGTTACCTCTCTGTCTAACCCATACCTCTTTGGGTTATCTCTCTGTCTAACCCATACCTCCTCTGTGTGGTTTATCCTTTGGGAATCTTTATGTACATCCTCTTGCAGATTGTATTACATACTCTCTCTACTTAGTACATAGTGTCATGACACCCATGTACACTGTACATCCTTCAACTGTACTCTCCCAACTTAGACAGCTCAGACCTGGAACCTTGCCCCAATGTAGAAGTAGCCTAAACTAATGTAGTAGCATACCTGATCAGCCCTTTCTGTTACTTAGACTGTTCCCATGACATCATATGTATAGTCTGAGCCCCAATCACTTGTACCTATGTTGTAGTTCCAACCTCTTTTCTATTTAAACAAGCCTCCTCTTCCCTCTTCCTGATGGTTCCCCAAGAAATCAGTTTACTACTTCTTACTAGGAGATCTTTCCCAGCAAGTGTCATTCAGCACCCTTCAACCCAATCCTCCTCTGCTCCTTCTAGCCTCTTTCAGTAACCTTGCCCCCAAGCCTACTGTGGGTAGAGACCCCTCTGTGCCAAGCCCTGCTTGCATTTCAGCAGCCCTTGTGACAGAAATGACTGGATGTAATGATGAATGATGTCACACAACCACCCCACGTACTATAGGTCAAATCTTAGATGATTGTGGGCGCAAAGGAATGCCAAGTGCGAGGGCAAGTGCAAATAGCAAGACTCAGTTGCAAAGTGCAAACTTGGTTATGCCACTCAACAAACGGTGAGAGGAATGGAATGTGTTCTGAAGAAGGAAACTTCAACCTGAGTCCGATGTGATAACTAGGTTGTAGCAAAATGCGAGAACGTATGAAATTAACTAACTGAGGAGACAATCATCAGGCAAGGGGATAGCCCTTATAAGGTAATCCAAAGTGACTAGATACAACCTGGTGATGAGCTAACTACAGTTGAAGCGGTGAGGCAATGAATGACAGGAACGGGATAGGAAATGAAGCAGTGGTATAGATCCAAGTTCATAGCTTAAGTGCAAGACAATAGAATCTGAGCGTGCAATTGTATGACGAATTGGGACAGGAGCAAGTGACGTTGAAGGTAATGCGGATGAGATGTAATAGTGTATGCAGGGTAGGGACTAGTCCAATTGCAAACTGTACAGTAGTGATGGCTTAGTTAGACGTAGATGCGAACTAACAAACAATGCATGACCAAAGATGGAAGTCCGAGGCTGTTGATTGGCCAGGGAAGGAGGTTGGATCTCATAATGGATGGCCGGCCGGTATGGAGTTAACCGCGAAGTTTGCAAGTATATACTGAGTTGGTTGCTGAGATTGGAAGGTCAGCGCAAGCCAGAGGAAATAGTGGATTTCACCATTGATGTTGTGCTTTTATTTGTGTCACGCTGTTAGAATGAGGTAGATGGTACTGAGGAGAGGGCATGTTGAAGTTATGAGGAAAATAATCCCTAAGTGCAAAGCGTGACAGTTTCCCGGGTATAAAGACGCGAGCTCCTGCAAGCGTTCAGATAAATTTTCCAATTGATTTCAAGTCGTTGATTATTACTGTATACCCCTTACATTATTTAATTCATTGCTCAATAAATTTATAATCTATATAAAATGTTGTCATCGTTGTCCCGCCGTTGCAAAAACTTTTTTTGCCAAAACAAGTGTTGTGTTCCTAGTACTGCCGTCCGAGGCCTTTGAGGCAAGTGCGAGCAATGTTGCCTTTGCAAGGTGGCATGTAACTTCCCTATAAATGTCAAGTTTTCTGTAAAGGGTCCCGCAGAATCATCAAGGGAGATGCAAAGTCGTAGGTCCGCGCCAAGGGTTAACTACAAGATACCACTGTTGCCAGAGATCGAATACTTGGGGACTCGAGTTCCTGGTAAGTACTAATCTGGACTGACTAATGATCATAAAATAATAACTAATTTTGCTTTTTTCGCTAGTGTTGCCTTGTTTCCAAAGATATACTACAAACACACCACCACCTTATTGGGGACCACTGACTGAACTCTTGGGGGCCCAAATGAATGCCGAGGTGCGAGGCAAAGTGTCCGGTGCAGAACCGGTAGGAATTATAACCGAGGAAGCAAGGGAGGAGGAAGGAAACGAAGTGGAAGGAGAATTGGGAAATGGAGGGAGAGAAGGAGCGGATGAATTGGGAGAAGGAAATGAAGGAGATGGAAGGAATGGAGTGGATGGAACGGAAGAAATGGAAGGCCAAGGCAAAACGGATCCGGTGCAAGTTGTAGGGCCAATCAAAACGGATGGAGGCGGCTGATGGACGATATTGGAGAAGGCACGTCGAGAGGCCAAAGGAAGAGAGCGTACAAAGAGCTCTTGGAGGAAGGCGGATGGAATGCTTGGCCAAAGAGAGCTTGGATTGCGAGGTGCAAGGAGATCTTTGAGAGGCACATTGTAACGGAAGTGCTAGTTCTCCAAAGAATTTTCGCACTAATCAACGATGAAGACCTGGATACTTTTTGATTCATGGTTGCGGAATTGACGGCAAATTGGGAGGATGCAGAGAAAGAAGTAAAAGAAACTTTGTAATTATAAATATATATATATTTTATATATATATATATATAAATAGAATTTTTTTTTTTAATAATAAGGAATGAAGTTTTATTTAGTAGAAATGAAAGGGAAATGAGAAAAAGAAATAACATGGTGAGATGGATGATTTAACTGATGGAATGATGGTTTGAAATAAAATGGGATTAGATGAGATGGAATATGGAATGGAATGGGATTGGATGAGATAGAATGTGAGATGAAATGGTATTGGATAAGATAAAATGTGGAATGGAATGGAATGGGATTGGAAGGGATGAAATGTGGAATGGAATGGAATGGAATTGGATGGGATAGAATTATGATTGTCAAGGTTTGCAAGGGTAGCTTTCATGGAAGTCTTGAATCAGGTTGGGTGAATTGCAATGGTAATGGGCTGGTTCCCACAAGGTGCCATCTTTGTTGGACTGGAAACCAGACCATTTGAAAAGTTATTGAATTTTTCCTTTGCGTAACCTGGAATCCAGAATACGGCTTACTTCCCACTCTTGATGATTGAGGATAGTGACCGGTTCAGGAGGGGGATTAGTCTTTCCCGGGTATAGGACTCGAGCTGGCTCTAGGAGAGACACATGAAAGACCGGGTGGATACCTTTCCATTTTGCAGGTAAAGTAAGTTTAAAGGTTTTAGGGGAGATGACTGATTCTACTTTAAAGGGGCCAAGCTTTCTTTTGGAGAGTTTGTGAGTTGGGCAAGTGCTGCAAATGTTGCAAGCATCAAGCCATACTTGATCTCCTACTGCAAAGGTTGGAGCCAAAGTGCGAGATTGGTCTGCTTGCTCCTTATAGCGCTGGCTTGCTTCTTTGAGGTTGGTTCAATGTTGCGATTGAAGGGATTGAATTTGTTCAAGGTAATTGGTAGCAGGTTGAGAAGGTGCTACATGAAGGGAAGAGAAAGTTGAGTTTCTACCATAAAGAGTTTGGAAGGGCAACTGTTTGTGGGAGGAATGAGTGGAGTTGTTGTAGGCGAATTTGGCTAGTGGAAGCCATTACCACCAGTCGTCTTGTTGATAGGCAAAATACATTTGAAGATATTGTTCAAGAATCTGATTAACTCGCTCGGTTTGCCCATCCATTTCTGGGTGGTAAGCCATTGATAAATTGCAAGTGATCTTCAAATGTTGGCATAGCGAGGTCCAGAAGCTTGAGAAAAACAGAGATCCACAATCACTAACTATATTATCAGGGAGACCATGTTTCAAAAATACATATTCTATGAACAAGTTAGCTAAGTCTTCTGAAGAGGCCGTCACATAACTGCGTAAGAATAAAGCCATCTTTGAGAAGCGATCTACTATTACTAGAATAGTATCATATCCACTAGAAGAAGGTAATTGAGAGATGAAATCCATAGAAAGAAAGTGCCAAGGACGAGGCAGAATTGGAAGTGGCTGGAGCAGCCCATACTTCCGGTGTTTCAAGGACTTGTTACAATTGCAATCATAGCACGCGCTAACATAGTCTTTTACTTCTTTGGTCATACCAGGCCAGTAGAAGTCTTGTGCAATCAATTGGTAGGTTTTATCCTGCCCATGATGACCAGCAAGCGGAGAATTGTGCCGTGACTTGAAGATATCTAACTTAATGAAAGAATTATCTGGTACTACTATACAATTATCATAGACCAAAAAATCATTATCATCAATACTGTAACTACTATCTAATAAGTTCGCACTTTTGCAAAGTTTGATGCACTTGGGGTTGTTGCGTTGAGCTTGTTGGAGTTTGGAAGCCAAATCTTGTAAGCAAGCAATGATTGAACTGAGTTTGGAAGATTGGGTTGAGAAGAGTGTCCTAACGTTTTCAGGGTTGTTTTTGGCAAAGGTGCTCCCCCCCGCCTGGGTAAAAGTTTTCCTGACGTGATAAAGCATCAGGAACTACCGCTTGTTTCCCAGGACGGTAAGTGATCGTAAAGTGGAACTCGGAGAGGTATTTGGCCCATCGTGCCTGTCTACGTGTGAGGACTGTTGAGCTCATGAAATACTTCAAAGAATTATGATCAGTTAAAACCTCAAAGGATTCCCTAAGGCTCAAAAGGTATGAACGCCATTTCTTCAAGCAATGAACAATTGCAAGAAGTTCCTTGTCATGAATCCCATAGTTAAGCTCTGCAGCAAGCAACTTGCGAGACTTGAAAGCTACAGGATGAAAGAGAGAAGTGGAGGAAGAAAACTGCAAGATTACTCCTGCAATTGCATAGTTGCTTGCGTCTGTTTTGACAATAGTGCAAGCTAGCTCATTGAAGTGAGCGAGTATTGGAGCAGTGGTGAACGCTTTCTTCAGAGCTTTGAACTCCGAAGCAGCTTGTTCTGTAAAAACAAAAGGAGTGTCTTTTTGAAGAAGGTTAGTAAGATTCACGGTTTTGTTGGCGTAACGCGCAATAAACCTTCTATAGAAATTACTGAAACCAAGGAAAACTTGAAGGGATTTAACGGAAGAAGGTGGGGGCCAGTCCAATATGCCTTTGCTTTTGGCTGGGTCCATTGATAGTCCTTGCTGCAAGACTACGAACCCTAGAAAATGAAGAGAAGAGGAATGTAACTTGCACTTAGAGGCTTTTGCAAACAGGTCATTCTTGCAAAGTCGCTGCAGCACCTCTCGCACATGTGCAATGTGATCTTCAAGGTTCCTTGAGTAGACTAGTATATCATCAAGATATACCACGAGGTATTTACCTACAAGATTGGAGAAAATGTCGTTGACAAAATGTTGAAAAGTGGAAGGAGCATTACAAAGGCCAAAAGGCATGACGGTATACTCATAACTGCCAAACTGGGTTCTCATTGCAGTTAAATAATCATGACCTTCCTTAATGCAAATTAGGTTATAGGCACCTCAAAGGTCTAACTTTGAGAAATAAGTAGCTCCATGGAAGAGAGTAAGGAGATGTGACATAGGTGGTACTGGATAGGCATTCTTCCGGGTTACCTGGTTCAGTTTCCTGTATTCAATACAAAGGCAAAGTCCGCTGTCCTTTTTTGGAACAAAAAGTAAAGTTGAACCGGTATTCAAATTGCTTGGTTGAAGAAATCCTTTTGCTACATTTTCTGCAATGAAGTCTTGAAGCGCAATTGATTCTTGCATCGAGAGAGAGTAGACTGGTCCTGGTGCCGGAGGTGGGCCAGTAAGTTTGATCTTGTGATTGTAAGGACAGGATGGAGGCAGTTTATCTGCTTTTGCAGCTGAAAAGACGTCAGCAAAGTCATGATAAACCAAAGGTAAAGACTCTCAAATGATTTCTAAATCTTCAATCTTGTCATCTTCGAGCACCGGCTTTGAGGTGCTTGCATGGTGCGAGAGGATTAGGGAGCTCAAAATACACCGTTTGGTTGATGTCTTTTTCTCTTTGAAGGAACAGGAAAGAGGTAAGCCAGATAGGTAAGCAATAACTCCTAAATCTGAAGAGGGAATTCGGAAATGAAGGTCAGGATATTGCAAATCTCCTGGCGGAAAAGCGTCATCCAACTCAATGAAAGTGTCAGGTAGGCTGTTTAATTCCTGATTGACGGAAAGGTTAGCGTTCTGGGGGTGCGAGTTTCAAAGGTTAATTACTCCTTCTTGCCAATTCACATCTGGATTCCAGTAAACTAGGAAATCATGGCCTAGAATGGTATCATCCATTCCGGGTATAGCCAAGACAAATAAATCCCATTTGAAGCTGGGGAAATTGGAGAATGCAAAGGTCCATTTTGCCTTTTGGGAAACCCAATAAGACGGTTCAGTCGCACTACTTACTAAATAGATAGGAAATTTATCTATCTCGGAACACGTAAGATTTTTGGAAGTGGCAAAAGATTCACTGATGAAGGAAACATTAGCGCCGGAATCAAGTAATACTTGATAAGGAGTGTTGTTGGAATGAAATAGGATAAATCTTGAACTCGGAGCACCTAGTGACTCGCAAGTGCAAAGATTTACTCGCGGTGATTTAGATAATGTGTAGTTTTCCTTGCGAGTATCAGAAAAACTACAAGCTAATTTTTTGACTGCTTAGCTGTCAGCCTGCTACTTAGCACAGAGCAACCTGACAAAGCAACAACAATAATAATATTAACAAAATTAAAAGGAACAAAGATAAATGAATAAAATAAAATTATTATAAAATAAAGGAGTAGGAAATCCATAAATATTATTGCAGAAATGGATTCCCCACCCAAAATAAGGTAGGGTCACTCACTGACCCCACCCTTGAATTCTTACTCCTTATATTTTTTTAATTAATTTAATACAAAATGGTAAATGACCACGGCACCAGTATGGCACCTTTTAGCCATTTTAATATTTCACATGATATGTCATGTATAGGTTTCACACCTAAATTTCAGTCAAAATCCAGGTGTTGTGTGTAGTTTAGGAGTTACACGGGAAATTGTGTTTTGTCACAATTCCCGCACGCAGCCCCGCGTCCCTACAGCGCTGGTCTCCTGCGTACGCAAACTCCCGCACGCAGCCCCGCGTCCCTACAGCATTGGACTCCTGCGTACGCCAACTCCCGCACGCAGCCCCGCGTCCCTACAGCGCTGGTCTCCTGCGTATGCAAACTCCCGCACGCAGCCCCGCGTCCCTACAGCGTTGGACTCCCGCGTACGCCAACTCCCGCATGCAGCCCCGCGTGCCTACAGCGCTGGACTCCCGCGCAACTGAATTCCCGCGCAGGGAATCCTGTGACCTAGTCACGCCCGCAGCGGTACAGTCCCCCGCGCGCATCTGAGCAGCGGATCAGTCCCCGCGCGCATTTGAATGGACTGATCCCCGCGCCTCCTATGACATCCAGGTACCGCTCAGAGAAGCTACAATATAGTAGGATCTACACTACATATGTAAAGCTACCACACGAGCATAGATTATGGTTCAAAAACCTTAAAAATCAATTAAAATTAGTTAGTAACTAATTTTTAGTATTTTTTATTAATTAAATAAAGATCCAGACTCACCACGAAATAAGTTGATCAGAACCTTCAAAGACCACGAAACTACATAAGGAGTGGTCGTAAAAATTATTAAAAATTACATACAGGATCAGCAGAGGATGGAGAATCAATAAAAATCTACGTCTGCTCACTTTGGACCAGTACTTACTGTACAAATTGAGGATCAGTGCAGGATCAGCAAAATGACTAATCTATTGATTAACAGATCCTGCAGCTAAAAAGGAGCTGTTCCTTGACAGATCTAAGGCCAGCAGGCTAACAGCACCTTGAGGACGTGCCAATTTTGCCCTGATTGCCCCCCTAGCCTCAGCCCATGGCTAGTACCCCTTCTAGAGGTCCTCAAGCACCCAAAAAAGAATATTTAAACAGGCTCTTTTTGCCCTTCTGTTTCCAAGAAGTTAATCAGTTATCAGGAATTATTTATTATCAATCAGACACGGTGTCATTGTTAATCAAGTGCTTATATGAAGATAAGCAAGTGATTTATGACTTAGTCTGTAGTAGTATTATTTACCTTTATTAACCAATCAACCATTGAAGTTTAGTCAAGCAATCAACCCCATCTGCTCTGAAACCCTTCCAATTATTCCAGGATTTTCGTGGTCAAGTGCTCAGAGTGAGTGTTTCCCTTCCTGTCTAGGCCACTTGTGCTGTTAAGCCCGGCCATTAGTGGAATAAGTCCTTTCTAAGGCACCCATATTTATTCCAAGGTTCTTAAACTGCCTAAGGAGGCCCCTTGAAGAGAGGTTGCTAGTCTGTAAAGATCCCCAGTAGTATAATACTGTGGCCCCTCTTTTTATATTATATTTAAAATATTTATAACCAAACCAAATAAACCTTGCACTTGCTCTTACCATACCATTATTGGAGCTTTAAAGTGTTTATTCTTTGGAATATTATTGCTCCAAGTTCTTTTATCACTCTCTGTAGCTAAAGGACTGCAAGGTTCCTGGTATCAGAGAGCTGACATTAGCTGCTTCAAGCGCTAACTGCTTTGCACAGCTGTTGACATCATGTTTTCCTCCACAATACATACACAGCCCGTTCTTTTCCCTTTGTGGCCGTTCCTTGTTTTGAAGCATCCCGGTTTCTTTGTCCAAGAACTTTGGAGTTTTGGCAAAGGCTTTCCCTTTTGAGTTGGAGTTCAAGGTCGGGGTTGGTTTGGATGGTTTTGGGTTCCTTGTGTTTTGCTTTGAGGAGTTGTCCACCCTTGGAGCCAAGGTGGACGGTCCATGGTTGTTTTGCCGAGGGCGATTCTTGTCATGATAGCCATTATCAAGCTCAATCACTTGATCAATTAGCTGCTGAAGCAAGGTTGTCTTATGACCCCCAACTGCGAGCTGTTTGATTAAGCGTGCTGGTATACCCTTTTGGAAATGGAATAGAAGACGGCCTTGTTCCACTGGATGCAAGACTGCAAGGTTCGAAAATGAGAAATATAAACAGAAGCTCTACTATTCTCCTTCATAACTAAACTATTAAGTTTGTATTTGGTGTTTTGAACTTCATTGGGGTTGCCAAACAGGGTGAACATTTGTTGCTCAAACCTGTCCCAGTTGTTGAGAATACAAGTGGGACTTTTGTTGAAAAAAGTTTGAGGTACGGTTTGAACCACTGCAAGGCTCTACCTCCTAAGAAGGATGAAGCATACATAACTTTATGTCTATCGGAAGGGAAATTGTTGGAGTCGTTTGAAAAGATGATTTTACAAGACTTTAGGTAGGATCTAAGCTTATGAGGGTGTTCTCCCGTAAAGTGATTGGGTTGTTTCATGCCCGGAGTGCAAAAGCTAGGAGTACTTGGACCAGATCGCTGGGCACCATGAGTGAGGGCCTGGATCAATGTTGAAAGCAGGGTTGGAGCATCGCGCTTGGGAGCAGTAGTGCGGACCCCTGGTCTACCACAAGTCAAGGTTTCATTGGAAGAATGGTTGGAGTCTGCGAATTCCGCAAGAGGGTCCATCAGAGCATCCCGTGGAGGAGCCCAAGGATCATCAAGGGGTTCAACAGATGGCGATTTATAAGGAGGAACTGGATCTAAGGGCTGTTGGGCCCAAGGAGCGCTGGTTCTCCCTACCCGATGGATCTCATCATTGTAAGGGGCGAGGGAAGCGTTCCTGGTTGAGCGAGTACGTGACATTGAGAAGAAGAAGTCTACTATAGGTTGGCAGGCTACAATAGATGAGTTGAGTTAGTTAATTCACTGTCACACAACCACCCCACGTACTATAGGGCAAATCTTAGATGATCATGGGCGCTAAGGAATGCCAAGTGCAAATAGCAAGACTCAGTTGCAAAGTGCAAACTTGGTTATGCCACTCAACAAACG
This sequence comes from Puccinia polysora, assembly GCA_025617555.3. Lineage (NCBI taxonomy): Eukaryota > Fungi > Basidiomycota > Pucciniomycetes > Pucciniales > Pucciniaceae > Puccinia > Puccinia polysora. The sequence continues at coordinate 35,193,312 of CM062632.1, read as the reverse complement.
GTGAGAGGAATGGAATGTGTTCCAAAGAAGGAAACTTCAACCTGAGTCCAATGTGATAACTAGGTTGTAGCAAAAGGCAAGAACGTATGAAATTAACTAACTGAGGAGACAATCATCAGGCAAGGGGATAGCCCTTATAAGGTAATCTGAAGTGACTAGATACAACCTGGTGATGAGCTAACTACAGTTGAAGCGGTGAGGCAATGAATGACAGGAATGGGATAGGAAATGAAGCAGTGGTATAGATCCGAGTTCATAGCGTAAGTGCAAGACAATAGAATCTGAGCGTGCAATTGTTTGACGAATTGGGACAGGAGCAAGTGACGTTGAAGGTAATGCGGATGAGAGGTAATAGTGTATGCAGGGTAGGGACTAGTCCAATTGCGAACTGTACAGTAGTGATGGCTTAGTTAGACGTAGATGCGAACTAACAAACAATGCATGACCAAAGATGGAAGTCCAAGGCTGTTTATTGGCCAGGGAAGGAGATTGGATCTCATAATGGATGGCCGACCGGTATGGAGTTAACGGCAAAGTTTGCAAGTATATACTGATTTGGTTGCCAAGATTGGAAGGTCAGTGCAAGCCAGAGGAAATAGCGGATTGCACCATTGATGTTGTGCTTTTATTTGTGTCACGCTTTTAGACTGAGGTAGATGGTACTGAGGAGAGGGCATGTCAAAGTGATGAGGACAATAATCCCTAAGTGCAAAGCGTGACAATTGATTGGAATGGGGTGATTTTCAAAAAGGATGAGTTGGTTGGGATTTGGGTGTTGATCAAGGTCTATGATTGATTGAGTAGGACTTGAGGTCTGACTGAAGAGGTGATGATGGTAAGAAAGGAGTCAGTGAGTGTATAAATAGATGAACCAAAAATTGAAGGGATGGATGGAGAGTCATTGAATGGCAATAAGAGGGGGAATGAGATCCTTACCAGTGAGTTTAGTTTGAGATCAAGTTTGGATGGATGAGTTGATCAAGCTGGGATTGAATGGATGAGATGATGAGTTGAAGTTAAGATGGGAGCTGAGGATGACCAGAAGCCATGGTGGTTATTTGGAAGCTGCAGCCTTAACAAGTGGCTGTTAACCAATCAGCGGAATCACAAGACATCAAGATGAACTGAAGTAAGTATTAAAAATATTTGCTTTGTGCTGTACATACATTTCCTTCTCATGTGTTCCTCTTCTTTATCTGTCCAGATCCAGATGCTGCAAGGGGGTTTTTTTGTATGTGGTTTGGTGCCTGGGGCATCAAAACATTTCCAGTAAAAAAGAGGCCAACTTCAAAGCGGGCATTGCAAGAGCACAAGAATTTGGCCTGGATGGCCTCAGATTGACTTGGAGATAGGTGGGTGGGTGGGCATGATTGTGAGACTTTTTGGGTGAGTATTGGCTTGGAGGATTAGTATTTGGTTGAGGGAGAGGAGACATTGAGGCTTTGGAGACTGATTGAGACAATGAGGATGGTGCTGGTTGGTCATTGTTGGACATGGTTTGAGGGTCTTGTGAAGTGTGAGGAGTTGGAGTCAAGGGATTGGGTTGAATGTATTGTCATCTTGGTTGTTGTCATAGGAGGATTGAAGATTGGAAGCCTGCATCAAAACCAATTTCCAAGCAAAGGATTATATATGTCTTGGATGAGCTTGGGGGGTTGAGTGGATTCAATGATTGAGGTTGAGGTTGAGGTTGAGGATGAGGTTGAGGTTGAGGTTGAGGATAACAAGATAAGGATAACAATTATGAAACTTAAGAAGGAGGAGGAGAGCTCGGAACCCAAAAAGCATCTTGTCAAGCAGGAGGAAGGGGATGGGGGTCAACAAGGACTGGGCAAGGAGACAAAGGAGGAGATCCAAAAAGAAAGTCAGCTTCATGGGAGAGACTTGAATGAGTCAAGGTTTGATTGAGTGAGGATCTTGATGGGTGAGATGATGAGGGTCAAGGTTGAATTGAAGGATGATGAGCCATATTCTTGCCACATCTCTGTATGTTTGTCAAATTATCTCCTCCCATCTTGTTCCCTCCCAGGCAAATTCTCTGCTTGGGGTGAGGATCAAGAAGGGATTCAAATCATGTATAACATTTTGAGGCTTGTGGGAGAAGAATTGGTGGTACATAAAAAGGGGATGAGATGTGTGTGAAGCAATGGAGATGGGATTGGGATGGATTTGCTGAGGTGGAGGGGTGGATGGGTACTTTGCATGTTGATGGATGGTGGATGGATGATGATGCATAAAAGGCGGGTTTAATGGCGGGTTTGATTGTTTGAAATCAGCCATTTTCATGAAACCAGCCATTTCAAAATACACCAGTTAGGGGGTATGTGCATTTCAGAAACCTGCAATTCAAAATGGTGGGTTTCTAATGGTGGTTTTGCTAACTCTGATACGCCCTATTATATAAAAATTATACCTCAAATTACAAACTAAAGCCTGCAGCTTAAGATAGCAGACTTGCACCTGAAAATAGTTGTGCAACAAACTTAAGGGCTAAACCTGAACTTGTGAACACACCCCTACAAATCAAAGAGTCATGCTTGTGTTCTTTAACGGACCACAACCATCAACAAGAGAAAGCCCTGTCAATTTTCAGTGCGCTCATTTACATTTTCGTTGGAACGCGGCCGGACATGTGTTTCCCAGTAAACTTCCTGGTCTGTTTCCCCTCACACCCATCAGAGGAGCACTGGAAGGGCCTGCACCACCTGCTGGGCTTTCTTGCGCACACAAAGCATAGGACCTCGAACATCCGCCCGCGCCATGCTGACACCGTCGTGGCGTATGTGCATGCAAACTGGGGCGGCAATTTTTTTGCGTTCAACCTACAGGGTGATCATTTTTGTTTTTGGTTGCCCGGTTTTCTGGCAGTCCAGACGCCTGACAACAGAAGTGGCGTCTACATGCCAGGCGGAATTCATGGCTCTGACCATAGGGACAAAGTACTGCCTGTGGTTAACGAATCCGCTGGAAGACATATTCCTGCGCCGTTTCGTCGCTAAAATTTGGTGCGACAAGAAAGCCGCAACGCCTCCAAGTGGATCCCAAGGGCGCAGCACAGCTGCGTCCTATCTTCTTAAACCAGGCGATAGTACCAATGCCCGGCTGCTAACTACGAATATGTATATAAATATGTGAATTGAAACATAAAGATTATATACGTTCCTGCCCCCACAAATCAAATATTCAGAAGTCAATAACAGCCCCCTTTTTGTTTATATGGAATGTCCAGTTACTGGACACCTTTGGATGACCGGTGACACGTGGACGAGACGACGCCAGAAGGAAGCAAATTTTCAGGATGTGACGGTGCCCTCCTGAAAAGCATGGTCGACGTATGTACATTGAAGATATATGCCTGCATCAACATATGTGGACATGAAATGAAGTGGCTAAGGCCACGAATTAAGAACTCAAATAACCGTGTAACAGACGCCTCATCAATCCACGCTGGGTACTACTGCACATACATGTGTATCAATGTGATCTGGGAGATGGGTATAGAGATGACACAACTCACGCGCAAGTTATGCCGAGAAATCCATCCCGGCGGCATCTGGTGTTGTATATAAAAACCTTCACGACATGGTTTGCTTCCATTGGCATTGCTCGGTGCGCCGGCCTCCCATGTACAATTTGTGTTTTGGGACGTAACGAACAGGACCTTCCATCGGTACTATTTTAATTCCCATAACCATCCCATCTCAAGCTTCTTCACGGGATAACGCTTAATCAACAAGAAGGGCAGCAAGCAGAGCGCCGATGATATTGAACTCGTAACCTTATTCAAGCATCAAAATGTTAATACCGTGTATATTTTACTTGGTCGCCGCTCGCCTTTTGTCTGCTGGCCAGCCGAACGATCAGCCCATCACATTGAGGTCTCCCTTTAGTCAACTTACCCGCTTTCCCATAAAAAGCCGATTTCCACTAGGACTCTCGTCAGCTTACTTCATCGTCCTATTGCGAAAGCTTGTGTCACTTTCTCTACTTATTATCAGTCAAGATTCTTCTGCTCTCTTTATATACCACCTTCCGTCGTGTTTTGATTTCCTTCCAGTGGATAGTCAGTTTTGATCTTGAATTGACAGGTCTTTTGGACATGTTTCGTACACAGATTCGAATTTTTCGCCTTTCCATCTTACATGATCGACGTTCCGCAGACATCAACATGCCTGAGCAACTTAGAATCAGCCCTAGTCCATCCTCTCTCGTTCCGAATCGGAGGCACTACCCAGTAAGGATAATGCATGTCGTAATGACTCAACGCCCTCTTTTTGGGAAAATTGGTTTCTAAAGAAATTTTTGGTCCTCTTTCTTAGAGACAGAGCGTTATATGATGGAGAACAAAAGGCGCCAAGCAGCTACAAGCTTCAGCCAGGAGTCCACGTACCGAAACAGCTCACCTTCGGCTCCAATTTCATTGAGTTAGCTGCAAGTTTGAAAGGTCCCACAACCCTTGGTCTGAATCGCGAATCAAACAATTTCACCAACGTCGCTGAAGCCATCGCGCAAGCATTGCTGAAAATGGATAACTTGTATGCCTTTGAACTTGGAAACGAGCCTGAATGTGCGATTTGTTGTACTAAGCAACCTTAAAACGAGAGCTTGCAAACACTTGATTAATTTAGAAACTTAACTTTTTTATTTAAGTCTGGGATCAACGCTCCCCGGCAGCAGGTGGTAGACCTTGGAACCCTCAAGCTGACGCAGCCTCACAAATACTATGGCAGGAAAAGATTTCTCAACTTACTCTGAGAAAACCATTGGTCCAAGCCGGCGTTTTTCTTTCTCCGCCAAGATGGTCCATCAGCGAGCTTGCACCCCTGCAAGCAAATCATGCACAGTATGTCAAAAGTTTTGGTCAGTGATAGCTCCTTTGATCAACACTGGAATTAATAGGGCTCATTTCATTGTAAGCTCATGGTTTCGGAGCCCTGGAAACTTATTGCCGCAGGAGGACACGCCTACCCTCAATCCGCCTGCGGTAGATCTTCAGCTTCCCTGGTCGACCTGATGTCACATTCCAAAATTGTGAGGTTTGTAAATCGATTTAGGGCCGAAGTCGATGCAGCCGCGAGGCTCAATAAACCCTATCATCTCTCCGAAACCAATTCAGGTAAGATTTTTCCGCCGTGTTTATTCGCTTACTTGATTCAAAATGATTGCTCAACCTCCCAAACCTATCATACGAAGCCACATGCGGTGGTGATGGAATCTCAGTAACGTTTGGCGCAGGTCTTTGGATCATAGATTATGTCATGCAATCTATAATACTAGGCGTGCATAGAGTTTACTTCCATCAGGGAACAGTTAATCATAGTAGGTTCGCCAATCGATCTCAAAATCTGGGAGATATCTTAGTGACTTCGGTGGTCGATTTAGGTCCATACAGCTTTTGGGATCAGTCCAAAGTTTCGCCCGCTTTTTATGGAGCTTATTTTGCTGCATTAGCGCTGCGTGGTGCCACCCAAATCAGCTATTTGCCAACGCCTGGCACTGAAGTGGGAGCTTACGCCTTTTGGCGTTGCAAACAATTGATCCGATTTGTAGTTTACAACTCGGAATATTTCTCGGGAAAAGGTCCTAGGAGACTACGGGAAATCAAATTACCTGGCATTCCAACAAATATCAAATCTGCTCGCCTCCTTCGCTTCACAGATAAAAACGCCAGAGCATTTGTAACAGACACGAATCATCCTTTTATTGGAAAAGCATACTTCGACAACAAAACTTGCAAACTCAGCGCTCCTGTGCAGTATGAAGAAGTTCATTTACAGCAGGGTGGCTTGTCTTTTTCAATTAATGCTTCTGAAGCAGTACTGATTGAGCTTGATAATGATGTGATATCATGTTAATAATATCATTGAAACTCGACACCACAGACTTGACCTTTTTACGGGTATGGGCTGATATCAACACAAACACAACTTGTCTAATACACAAAGAAAAAAAAATTGTGCAAATGTGGAAAATGCCTCCAGTACTGAACAATTTTGCACACTGACATTAGATTTTGAACAAGAAACTCCACCTAACAGATAACTTTGTGGGTACTGCAATGTAAATAAAGTAAAAAAAAACTTGTTTGTTGTAATAACTGCATCACAATACTATTTCCACAAGATCTTCAGCTTGTTACTATGTCAGAGCCAGCTGGCTATAGTATTGGAGATGCTCTGACCCCTGAATTCATACACCTTATTTGGCTTCCCCATTGTGAGAGGTGTTGGAATAGTGGTCTCAGAAATAGGCCTAGAATAGAAGAACCATTGGTGTTCTCCAACAACACTAGCAAACAAAATACAGCTTCAATGGAAGCCAGCCAGAACCCAATTAGAGCATCTAGACCAGAAACACAATATCAGCATCAGAAACACAGGTAATCAAACCAGAAATATGTTGTAAGACTCCAAACGTTGCTGAGCTGCAGGTATTTCTGTGGAGGGGAAAGGTTCTTTTTAGGATGCCCTCCTGAGTGTTACAAAAATATTTAAATGTAACCAGGATGAAGGTTCAGAACCTTGTGAATAAGGAATTGATGGAAAGGGATAAATTTGATGGTAATTGGTAGCAATGGAACATAAACTATCTGAGGCAAGATGATGTGGGAAAAGACTTGAAAAAGATAAGTTAAATTTTGTTCAGAGTTCAATAGAACAATTCATTTGTAAGTAACAACACCCTCAAGCTAATAAATCTGGCCATCAGCAGAAGGTTAGGAAAGACCAACTCAATCCCAACCAACCTCCAGGTTCTCAATGAACCTTCCCAACTCTCTGCAATCAAGCGCTTGAAGGGTACCAGATAACTTTGGGTGTCTGTACAAAACAAAGCAATTTGTTTTATGAAGCTCTAGAAGCAAGGAAATAACTAATTTGAACAAGAATAACCCAACAATTCTCAAGGGACTCAAGAGTAGCATGACAAAAAATCAACTTCAAGGAAAATAAGGGAGGTTAAACACTCCAGGTTTCCAGCTTAAATAAACCTCTAATTCAAACGTGACTGGTTCCAGAAAGGCAATCAAACAATGATTGAGACCGGTATAGTCAGAAAAAGGGATCAAGTAGTGGTATAACACACTCAAGAATCCAACCAAATGAAGTCTTCATCAACCAGCAAGGCCATAGTTGGTGATACAGATTAGGCCACAGAGGGGCGGATCAAGGATTTGAGTATGGAGGCTCAAGGATCAAAGCAAAATCATAGATATACCCTGGATAAGATTATCAGATAAAGGGGAAAGGGTCCCACTTATTATTTTTGTTCTCAAAACTGAGGGATGAATGGATTCCTGGATGATGATGATGATGGATTATGGATTCTCCTCCTGGGGCAAAAGGAAGGGGAGAGCTCCTTCTTTTATTGGAAAGAGACCCTCTTGACTATTTACAATTGGATAACACATATGAAGTGGATTTTTTTTTCTCAGATGAAAAGGAACATCTGGACTTGCCATTAAATGAAAATTACTTACAAAAAGAATTAAGGAGTAAAAAGAAAATTTGAAAAAAAGGAACAGGGTGGCAGTGATGAGCGGAAGCTCCCAGTTGCTGATGGGTGCCTGCAAGTTTGCAAACAGCCACAAAAACTGTCAATAACAGCCGCGACTGATGACGCAAGGGGGGTTCCCATCTGAAAAAAGGTTTGGATGAGTGATGAAGCAGATCTTGAGGCCAAAGAAGCAAATAGATGATGAAGGATGTGTGCTTGACAAGGGCTGTGATGGCGGCAAGTCTGATGAGAACCGTGACAATGGTGAATCTGATGAGCACCAGGGCCAATGCAACAGACCAGATTCTGTACTGTCAATTTCATCAAGGGAGTTGCCAAGCAATGGATTGGCAGCATTCAAGGGCAAGGTTGGAAAGGGTAATTTGGGATTGAACTGGGTTGGTTGTCAATGTGAATGGATTGGCCCTTGCATTGGCTCATCCAGAGCCAAGGTGGTGGGATGGAAGGATGGATGGGATTGGAGTTAGATGGTGAGATCTGGGGAAGAGGGACATTGATCAAAGGGGAATGGGTTGATTGAGATGATGAGGGCATGGTTGTCCAAGCGTGCTTGGAAAAAAAAATTGGGCATGGAGCACAAATCAAAGGAGTTGAACGCAAGACCTGGGGACTTGAACACCCCAGGGGTACCCTTCCTAGACCGCTAGGACAGGGGGAAGTTGGAGAAACAGAAAAAAGAATGGAACACTTGCCAACACAGATTTTTCTTTTTTTTCTTTTTTTTTTCTTTTCTTTTCTTTTCTTTTTTTTTTCTCTTTCTTTTTTTCTTTCTTTTTTTTTCTTTCTTTTTTTTTAAAAATGAAAGTCAGATTAAAGATTATATGTAAAAAAAAAAAAAAAATCCTTGTTTCATGAGGTGTCCCAAATTGGTCACCACAACGTGCCAGAAGCACATGATCCCAACTAGGTGAGATATTCACCCTTGAGACAAACAAACACAGGAAATTTACAATTTTCACCAAATCAAAACTAGTAAAAGACACAAAACCACCATTGTATTTATAAAAAGACCAGGAATCATTGTCTAGTTCCCTCATTTTTCATTCATTCTCATTGTAACTTTTCATCTTTTTCATCTCCAAATAAAAAAAAAACCATGAATAACTAATTCAATTTGCACAGCACTACCAGCCTCACCTATAGACAAAGAAGCTTGTAAATTTGAATAAACAGCAATTAACTTGATATCCAATCTCAGCCCTTGCATTCTATCCAACACAATTAGCCCAGAAATAGAGTTGAACTTGAACATGATATGGGAAAAATAAAATAAAAATACACAAAAACCAATATATAATCTATTTTAAAAGTATGGAAACACTTTGAGATGGTAAATTATGATGAGAGTATACAAATCTTCATTTCCAACATGAAAGCCGCCATATCTCATGCAGCTACAATAGTGCTAGTGATACCTCCACAAATTTTGAATTGCTGAATCATCTCCAGAATAACAGACAGGCAACTGTAGCTAATTCAGGCCCTAATCTGCAATTATTTATTGCTTGAAAAACATGAATAATTAATTAATAGGCTAACAAATATTTCAAGCCATGATGGGGCTTTGAGCACCTATGTGCCCCCGCTAAGCAACACCACAGCTCTCATAAACACAAGGAAGAGGGACCTTGAGTACAAAAAGGCAATAAAAGGGGGGAAGGCACAACCCACACTCTGGCCACACTGAAGACAAGTGCTGGACACTTCACCCTGAACTCAGATTGGCAAGGCATCCTGGGGGTTTGACAGCAATCTCAACAGCAAACACTGACAAAATCTATCAACCGCCTGTCTTTGGAACCAATCTCCTTAAATTAATCATTTCAGAGCATTCCTCAATTGTCTTGGATTCTGGAGCCATCCAACATCTCCTTGACCATTAAATCTTGTTCACAACAATCCAACCCGTAAATATGAAAAAATTAATCAGTAAAAATGGTGTAGTACTTGATGCTATCAGGGAAGGGAGCGCAACAGTATTGCTAGAGGATGCAGAAAAAATCAAGATTAAAAACAATCTTTAAGTTCAAAAGCTGAGTGGGAATCTATTATCTGTGTGCAGAATAAGAAAAAGGGAGGAAAAAATTTGGGTTAAAAGCAAAACTGCAACCATTTGCATGGATAATTCATCAATATTCATTGCAGAATGAGTAAAGGATTCCTGGAACTTTCTGAAAGACCCATCCCAAAAAATGCACAAAAACGCCTCATGGCAACCTCACAAGGCAACACCTTTTGTTCATGGCATCAATGCCTTGGGTGTGCAAGCCTTGCCAGGATAAAATCCATGGTACCAGAATTTCTCATCAGTGCAAAACCTCCATGCAGAACATAAATAAAAGAAAACATGGCCAGGAGACCTTTCAAAAATTGCTTTTGAGATGCCAGTAGGCCAATGAAATTAGTCCATGTCAATCTTTGTGGACCCATTTATCCCCCCACAAATGGTGGAATGAAGTACTTCTTCACCCTTGTGGATCAGTTTTCTGACTACATCAGTTTCTTGCTTCAAACAGGTAAAGCTTTGGCCAGTGACTCCTTCATTGGATTCAAAGCCTTTTTCAAGAAGCAAATGGTTCATCAAATTAAGAAGTTGGTAACCAATGGAGGAGGTTAGTTTTTCAACTAATATCTCACATTCCACCTTGAAAAACAGGGGATTGTGCACCAACTTGCAACAGCCTACTCTCCACAAAACAATGCATTTTTGGGGCAAGCAAACATAAAAGCTAAAGATATGACACAATGCATGATGAATCATGCAAATTTACAACCAGAATGGTGGGTGGAAGTCACAATGACTGCCATCATGTTAACACAAACTCTCCCATTTTTATAAAAAGGGAGAGCACACCCCACAAGCATTTGTTTTAAGAAAAAATACCATGTACATGTATTCAAGCCATTTGGCTGTATGTCCTGGATCCTGGAACAAACACCATGAAAAAAAAGGCTGCACCTGTCAGCAGGTGTAGCACCTGGGATGGCAAGTGGAACCTGTTTTGACTTTGTTTTGGTTTTGGAGGAAAACATCAAATTGATTTCTGGATTGTCCCAGAAGATTCATGCACCATATTTATGTAATTCTTGAATTGAATTAAAGATTTTTACATAAAAAGAAGAATTAGGAATTCATTTATTTATTTTTAGTACCATATTTCTTTTACCACTGTTAAGAAATTTGGTTTAGAGCTATGTTACATGGGATTTTGTTTTGATTGGTGTAAAGCTAAAAAATGACATGTTTTGAAGAAAAGGAAATTTAATGATTATTTATAGACTTTTTTTTGTCCTCAATGAAGAAATTTCATGTCAGTGGCTGGTGTCAATCTGATTTGCAGACTTTTTTTTCAGAAGATCATTGCCAAAAATTTCTGAAAACATGGATTGGATGACCTCAGACCCATTAAGCCCATGGGAATATGGATCAGTGACATCAAAAATACTTCTGGCTTTCTTAAAATGTATTCTTACACCTTTTTTTTAGAAAAAAAATGGTTTTTTTTTAATTGAAGTTTTTGTAAATTTTTGAAAGGTTGAATTTTTATTTGGAGTTTCATTATTTATTTATTTATTCATTTATTTTTTCCTTTTTCCTGCTATTCTTTTGATTTTTTTTATTATCTTGAATATCATTTGATTTTTTTTTTTTGAAAAAATGATTTTTCCTCTTTTTTTTGATCTTTGATTTATTTTTTTTGATTTTCTCAATTTTTTTTGGTTCATTTTTTTTTATTTTTGAGGATTTTTGTTAATTTTTTTATTGTTTTGGTCTTTTTATTTTTAATTTTATGTCTGGTTTTTTTGTTCACTCCTCTCCCTTTCAGCACAATGGACAACTTAGGCTAAGTTGTCCACCGCGCCGGCCATCAGTTGCCGCAAGATTAACAACGGCCACACAACTTTCCCTGCCCGTAAAGGAGGTGTGCAGGGGAGCAACTTAGCCCAAGTTGTCCACTGCGCCAACAGTTGCTCCCAGCAAGATTGACCCCTACACAACTCCCCCTGCCAGTAGAGGAGGCACATGGGAGAACAACTGATGGAACAATGGACAACTTCAGCTAAATTTCCCATGGTGCCAAAAAGGAGAGTAATGAAAAAAAAAATCAAAAAAAATCAAAAAAAATCAAAAAAAATCAGAAAAATATAAAAAATATAAAAAATAAAAAATAAAAAAAATAAAAAATAAAAAAACAACAAAAATTGAAGATAAAATTGAAAAAATTGAAAAAAGGAAAAAAATAAATAAAAATAAATAAATAAAATAAAAAAAATAAAAAAATGAAAAAATGAAAAATAAAAAAATAAAAAAATAAAAAAATAAAAAAATAAAAAAAATAAAAAAAATAAAAAAAATAAAAAAAATAAAAAAAATAAAAAAAAATAAAAAAAATAAAAAAAATAAAAAAAAATAAAAAAAAATAAAAAAAATAAAAAAAATAAAAAAAATAAAAAAAATAAAAAAAATAAAAAAAATAAAAAAAAATAAAAAAAATAAAAAAAATAAAAAAAATAAAAAAAATAAAAAAAATAAAAAAAATAAAAAAAATAAAAAAAATAAAAAAAATGAAAATAAATAAAAAAAATAAAAAAATAAAAAAATAAAAAAAATAAAAAAAATAAAAAAAATAAAAAAAATAAAAAAAATAAAAAAAATAAAAAAAATAAAAAAAATAAAAAAAATAAAAAAAATAAAAAAAATAAAAAAAATAAAAATAAATAAAAATAAAAAAAATAAAAAAAATAAAAAAAATAAAAAAAATAAAAAAAATAAAAAAAATAAAAAAAATAAAAAAAATAAAAAAAATAAAAAAAATAAAAAAAATAAAAAAAATAATAAAATAAAAAAAAATAAAAAAATAAAAAAAAATAAAAAAATAAAAAAATAAAAAAAATAAAAAAAATAAAAAAAATAAAAAAAATAAAAAAAAATAAAAAAAATAAAAAAAATAAAAAAAATAAAAAAAATAAAAAAAATAAAAAAAATAAAAAAAATAAAAAAAATAAAAAAAATAAAAAAATAAAAAAAATAAAAAAATAAAAAAATAAAAAAAATAAAAAAAATAAAAAAAATAAAAAAAATAAAAAAAATAAAAAAAATAAAAAAAATAAAAAAAATAAAAAAAATAAAAAAAATAAAAAAAATAAAAAAATAAAAAAAATAAAAAAAATAAAAAAAATAAAAAAAATAAAAAAAATAAAAAAAATAAAAAAAATAAAAAAAATAAAAAAAATAAAAAAAATAAAAAAAATAAAAAAAATAAAAAAAATAAAAAAAATAAAAAATAAAAAAAATAAAAAAACATGAAAATAGAAAGTCATAAAAGACCATAACTGAGTTCAAATGAAAATTAACCCATTTTATTTTGAATTAAAACAATAGGAATTGAAAAATTCAAAAAATTATCATTAAAAATTTCAACAAAAACATATGTATTCAAAACATTAAAAAAACACAGTATTTTGAAAACATCTTATTTTCCCTTTTGAACATTAAATTGATTAAAATATTAAAAAACAAAAAAATTTGATGGAAACCACTAAAATTATATTTTATCTAATACATAATCAAAATAAAACCACTTGTCTTGATGGTATACTCAAATTTGTTCATTACATAGAATTGACATTCCCCATGATTTGATATCTTCTGTATTCCATGCATGCATTAGAATTACTTGGACTGATTGAGAACTGGTACAAACAAACTTTCTCATGTTCCTACTCAAGTTAGAAACAGATTTTCCTGAAATTAAAGACCAAACCAAAGCAAGTTCCAGGTGCTACACCTGCAGGCAGGTGCAACCTTTTTTTTATGGTGAAAGCAGCACAGGCAGGCCAAATTTGGTGGAATTTCTTGGGATGGCATGTGGGTAGGCTGGGGAATTAAATTAAAACATACATAATTTTAAATCAGGAGTACCAAAAGGTAGCAGTCACCAAACATGCAAGCTTCAAAAAAACATTTTTCCACTGTTACAAGCATCTTGTGCCAGCTCAGACCATTCTTCTTCCTTTGAATAACCTTTTTTTGGGGGTGAATTTCCTGTAAATTCTTAACAGGAGGGTGAAAAAATCACCAGGGGAACCAATAATAACCTTGATGACCAAGAGAAAATCCTAGAACAGGTTGAGTCTCAGAACGGGTGGTTATCTCTCAAAAACAAAGAACTTGCCAGCACCACATTGGAAGGATGTGGTCCACCAACCTTCTTTCCACTCAAGCTTGTTATCAGAGGTCCCAGCCATCCAAATTTCATCAGCAGCACCATCTTGGAAGAAACCATTCACAACTTTAAACAAGCAAGACACCCTGCTGCCTTTTTCCAAATTTCATCTTGCTACTATGTATAGATCAACCTGTCAAAGTACCAATAATAATTTTGTAAAATAAAATACAAAAAAAATGGAATAGATAGGAATAAAATAAAAAAAGAGTGGGAAACTCCCAAATATTATTAAAAATTTGGATTCCTAACCCAAAATTAGGTACAGTCACTTACTGATCCCACCTTTGAATTCTCACTCCTTAACACTGCAAATTTTTGACCATGTTGAAATTTCACATGTACTGTCATGTAGAGGTTTCACACCAAAAATTCAGTCAGAATTGACAAATTATGTGTAGTTTAGGAGTTACAGACAATATTATGTTTTTTCAAAATTCCCACATTCAGCACCTGCATCCTTACATGCAGCCTGTGCACCTCATAAAATTGCTGCCTGCATAATTTAATCAGATCCAGCATGCAGCAACCATCACAAGAATTTTGCATTCAGCAGATCAGATCTGCAAACTTAAAAGTGATTAAAGGTACCACACTTAATCGCTACAACATAAATGGATCAACCATGCATATTTAATTAAGTTGAATTTGCATGCAGGATGATCTGAAACCATTAAATATCAAATAAAAATATAGAAAATCAGATTATAAATTAATAAAATTTGAAATACAGTTAATTAGAATTTCCACAAAGTGAACGGGTCCAGATCTTTGATGGACACAAAACATATCAAAAGATCCTCTAATAAAAAAATGAAAATATTGAAATGATCAGCAGGTGATAGAAAATCAATAAGAACCCACTAATAATCATTTTATTCAAATATAAATAGTACAAAATTTGATCCTGTGCAGGATCAACAAATCAAAAAATCAACACAAAGACTGATCCTGATCCAAAAATCACACACTAATACTACAGATCCAGGATCTGCTGAGAGAAAGCACCAAGAGGACATGAAAATTCCGTTCTGGCTGGCTTTCTAGCATCAGAAAATGAGCCCCAACATCTCTATATGCCCTGAAGAAGCTCTCAGAACCCAAAAGGTATCTATACAGCACCTCTTTTGGCTCTTTTCCTGCTCAGAATTTTAGTATCATCCCAGAAACTGTGAAATCAGTGGAAAATTTCTTATAAAGGTATAAGAAAGTGATTTATGGCTTCAGTTGGGTCATATTAGGATTAATTCATGACCATTATTATTTTTTTCATTGAAAATAAATCAATAAGCAGCCCAACTTTGCTCTGAAACCCTTCAACTGTGAACCTCTGCAGGTACCCAGGAAGTCACTGGTAAGCTATTACCTAATTTAACTCCTGCTCTTTACTTTGTGCTACCATAGCCTGGCCATACCACCATTTGAGTGGTTGATACTCCTTCATTGTGAATCCCTAGGGTTTCCATCATTCCAGGGTACCAGATTCAAAGTTGAACTCCTGAGGAGTAGTTGTTAAAGACCCCCAGTCTTTTGCAACTGTGGCCCCTCTTTTTATCCTTGATTATATCATATTGGAAAACATTTAACCAAAAATTTCAACCTTTCACCATACCCAATCATATATATCCTTTTGATGATGTGGTTTTTTTTAAGAATATTATTATTCTTCAACTTTATCACTTGTAGTAGCTAAGAGACTGCAAGTTACCAGGTATCTAGGAGCTGACAAATTGGGGTCTGAATGGGAAATATTCCAAAATATTTATATTAAATTATTATTTTCCTTGTACCAGGAATTCAACATAAAAATAAGTAAAAATACTTGTTTTAAGGGCATTAATTTTCCCATGGGAGCAAACTGTTAAATCAAAGGGGTTTAAAGCCTCCACAACATAACTCCCACACCAAAAATAATTTATTTCATAGGGGTTTCAAGAAATTATTTTTTTGAAATTTGAAGCCGCAGCCCTGTAGAAAGGTCTTTCAACACTAAAAAGACTCTTTTGGTAATTTTGGGGGGCATTATAACACCCTTCAAAACTCATTCAAAAAATGAAAAAAATGAATCAAAAAAACACAATGACAGATTTAGTTTTTTCATTTTTATCCTTTTCTTTTCCTTTTCAAATAGGGATTTATTCTAAAACCTTTAAAAATTTGTTCAAAGCTTGAAGAAATTTATAAACAGAATCAAAGATCTTTTTGAACTTTTTAAGTATTTCTTGGATGTATTCTGAAACCTCAAAAAGTTCATTCACAACATCAAAAAATCAAATAAAAATCTCATTGCACTTTTGGATCCTTTTCTTTGAGAATTTCTAAATTCACAATCCATTTGAGTTGTGAACAGAGGTTCATTGCTCAAAGAGTTGTGAACAACAATTTTGGCCATTTTGGGGAAAAATAGCCCCCAATGGGCCATTTGGGGGTAATTTGGGGTACCTAGGCACCCCTGGACCACACTTCAGTGCCTTACCCCAAATTTGGAGATTTTGCATACATTTTAGGACTATTGGACCACAAAAAGAACTTTTAAAATGTTCTGCAAACTCAGATGTACACATTACCTGCCTGTTGGATAATTTTATTTTTCTCAACCCAAAAGTGAGGACACTTTGGAGTTGTTTAATTGACATTTGGATTGAACAATGCAGTGTCTTTGGATTTTTGTGGATTATGAAAACAGTGGCAATCCCAAGGCCCCCTGATTTCAACATGGCTGTTTTGAAGGACTTAATTGACAGTGCCTTTAAGAAAGCTTTGGCAGAAGCTAGCAATTTGGGAAATAAAAGATTGGAATCCCCAATTGCATCTTCATTTAGGGTTACAATTGAGGAACAAGATTTTTCAATACTGGAATGGACTGGTGGTGGTGCACAAAATTTAATGTGCAATTTGATTGATTTGCTTTGATGTAAACTAATGCAACTATGTTGGCTGTAACTATCTAACTATGTAACAAAAGTTTTGAGAACCCCTTGAACCTCCCCCTGTGAGAGAATTTCCTGGTAGGGAAGAATCTGAAAAATTTTGCCAAAAATGGGCATCCATGCATGGCTAAACTTTGAAAACATTCAAGTCAAAGAAATAAAAATACTTAGACCTAGAATGCAACAGACATGTAATATCCACAGGGCCATTGCTTACCAAAAGGCAAAGGAAAACTTACATGAGGAATTTTTGGTGTAAATTCATGATTGGTGAAAGTTGCACATTAGCAGATCCCACATGGCACATCCCCATTAGAAATGACCAACATAATGATCAACAATCTTCAAACCCCTCAGTACATCTTCAACTGAGTAGAATCTCTGGTGTGGACTTAGATCAACTTAAGGAAGGCATGCAAGATTGGTTCAATACAATCCAACTCATAATGAAATTGAGCAAGATTGATGGTGGAGAATAAATTGACAATAGAAAAATCTATTACATTAATCACAACTTAAACACAGAAGAACTTGAGGGTAAAATTGTTATGGATGTGCCATTTCAAAAGCTCCAAGATTCCCAGTTGTTTTCCAGGTCAGAATTCAGTGGATAGGCTCACTTAAAGGCCCTTTTCTTGGATCATCCTTAGTCTATAAAAATTTTTAAAAACTTGCATCATACTGCTTTGTTGGATTGTACTGATAGAACAAATAGGTATAACAACTTACTATTGCATGTTCTAGTAATGACTTCCAAAAGGAAAACTTTTACAAAGGCTTTTGTATTTATAAAAAAAGAAACTTGTGAGCTATAAAGTTTGGTGGTGAATGCACCCAAGCAGTTGGTTTATGATCCAGAAAGGCTTCCAAAAGTATTTGTGAAGGACCATGAAAATCTCTAATTTTTTCCATTGAAAATAGTTTCCCTGAGTCATCCAGACAGTCATTCTCCTGGCACTTTTCTAAAAATATCCAAGCAAATTGAAAAGTTTGCTTCAGTAATGAAAATGAAGGATGGGAAATTTTTATTTCTATTTTAGGAAAGTCTGGTGCCACTAAAACCAAGTTGGAGGCAGAATTAAATCATGCAGACCTCATAGTAGGCCAATTTATTGATTCTTTGGTTCATCTCTTCTGGGATTTCTCATGTCAAAACTTTTATAAAGTTTTTTTAAAGACCATGAGGATGTAATTGAGTATATGGAAAATTAAACTTTCCCTATGAAAGGAATGTTTTTAACTGTGTGGAATTGTGTCATCTGTGACTTTGGACCTGACTTTGGAAATAAAAAAATTCTTGGGTAGAAGAAGCTGATTCTACTTTCAAACAATTGCTTGTAAGTTCTTTGAGTAAAATTCTGGATGTGTGGAAACACCTGGATGGAAAAATTGAGCGCCAGATAAAATCAGTGCATGTGTTTCTTAACAACTCTTGAATAAAGTTAGGAACAGTTCTTCCAACAGAACTGTTCAATTTGATATACATATCATTAATTGAGGCAATTCAAATTTTTGGGGAACAATTCAAGAAGTTAAAGTGTGACCATGATGGAAAAGTGTGCACCAAGTCATATTCCAAGACAATGGAATTTCCCTGTTCCCACATATTAGGCAAAATACTAGCAGTGAGAGGATCCTTTTTTTCCTGAGTATTTTAATCCTCAGTGGAGACTAAAGCCCTTCCAGTTCAGTAATTTGAATTTTTGGATTGTTTGAATTGAGTTTTGATTGATGATTCCTGGATGAATTTACTAATGACTGATGCATTTGATTTTTGACAGTTTGACAATGATCCAGTTCTTGACTCTTCTCAATTTTTTGATAAGCTCACTTCAATTTTTATGGGAAAACCTGAAGAAGTTAAAGTGGGGCTTTTAAATTCTCTGTTCAAGAATGCAAAAGCTTTTGTTTCTAAGCCAAGTCTCAGGTCAAAACTCTAACGTTACAGCTGCAATTGAACCAAATTGAAAGACAACTGGCGTGAAATTTCAAGATTTGAAAATTTTAAAAAGGAAATTAACTGGGAAAGGTGGGTTAGAAGGGCACCAAAAAGACTAAAAATTTTAACTCTTTTATTTTTAGAAGTTTTAATTTTGATGGTATCTTGAACTGATGGTGATATGATGTTTATATTCCAAGTCCCCAGGCTCAAAATCTGAATTTATCAGTTCAGAGGAAGAGACTGAAAGTGAACTAGCCGCCCTGCATTGGGAATCAGAATCCTCTTCTGAGGAAGAAGATGTGCATTAGAAGTCAACCAGAAGCTCATCTTTGGTGAGTATTGATTTGATTAATGTGATTTGACTGCCAGCTAAGTGATTTTTGATTTTAGGAACAAAAACTGAAATACCTCAATCAAATACCTGATAAATTACATAAGTTCTTGGGTGAGTTTTTGGATCCTGTTTGTGATGGTAATTGAAGATTTATAGTCATTTATAATCACTTTGGCACAATGAAACTGGATGGTTTAAAGTGCAAAGGGAAATTTAGAAAAATTAAGGAAACATAAGGCATGCTATTCTAACATACTTGGTTTCAGCTCATTGATACCAGGAACCTTGCAGTCCTTTAGTTACAGAGAGTGATAAAAATTCTGGAATAATAATATTCCAAAAATAAACACTTAAAGAGATCAAATATTAAATATTTCAAGAGCTTTTGCAAGTTTTAATTGGTATGGTTAGAAGGGTTTTCAATTTTTTATAAAAAGAGGGGCCACAGTATTATACTACTGGGGATCTTTACAGACTCCCAACCTCTCTTCAAGGGGCCTCCTTAGGCAGTTTAAGAACCTTGGAATAAAGATGGGTGCCTTAGAAAGGACTTCTTGCACTAGTGGCATGGCTTAACAGCACAAATGGCCAAGACAGGAAGGGTAACACTCACTCTGAGCACCTTACCACAAAAATCCTTGAATAATTGGAAGGGTTTCAGAGCAGATGGGGTAGATTGCTTGACTAAACTTCAATGGTTGATTGGTTAATAAAGGTAAATAATACTACTACAGACTAAGTCATAAATCACTTGCTTATCTTCATATAAGCACTTGATTAACAATGAAACGTTGTCTGATTGATAATAAATAATTCCTGGTAACTGATGATGGAATCATGGATCCAAAGAGGTCTGTATAAATACCTTTTTGGGGTGATTTTGGTCTTCTCAGGGCACATAGAGAGGGTTCTGCTCGTGGGCTGAGGCTGGAAAGCCAGTCAGGGCAGGATTAGCATGTCCACTGGGTGCTGTAAGTCAGCTGTCCTTAGATCTTCTGGATTTCTGTACAATTTTAGCCACAGGATCTGTTAATCTGTTATAGCGTAAATTTGATCATTCTGTACTCATCCTTCATTTTTACTATTGATATTGCTTTAAAGCGTGCAGATGTGGATGTTTACTGATTTTCCATCATTAGCTGATCATGTAGATAATTTTTGATAATTTTTATGAACACTTCTTGTAGTGTTTTGTGGTCTTCAAAGGTCAAGATCAGTGATTTATGTGGTAGTCCTTGATCTTAAATAAAATTAATGAAAATTAAGTTTTAAAGTTTTGATCTTTTTAGATCATTATTAATGCATATGTCTGTTTGTTACATATACTAGGCAACCCTAACTAGGTTGTAGCTCTTCTGAGCAGTACCTGGTTGTCAGATTAGTCATGACTGATCCAGGTGCGGGGATTGGTTAGTACAGATGCGCGCGGGGTAGGATCCGCTGCGTGCATGGCAGAATCAGCTGCGCGCAGGTCTCTAGTACGCGTGAACCTGCTGCTACTAGTACGTAGGGTTATGTAATGATGCGGGGCTGTGCGCGGGAATCGTGACATAACACATTTCCGCGTGTAACTCCTAAAATATACACAACATAACACATTTCCGCGTGTAACTCCTAAAATATACACAACACCTCAATTCTGAGTGAATGTTAGGTGTAAACCCTATAAGTGAAAATACGTGTGAAATATTAGAATGGCCAAAAAGTGCCATACAGGTGTTATAATTTTTAGTACTTTTCTTTTTAATTATTTTAAAAATATAAGGACTTGGAATTCAAGGGTGGGGTCAGTGAGTGACCCTACCTAATTTTGTACAAGGAATACATTCCTTTAATAATATTTATGGAATTCTCACTCCTTACTTTGTTAATTGAGGTATTCTTATTTTTCATAGTTTGTGTTACTATTTGACAGTTTTGCTCTGTATATAGTAGCAAGCTGACAGTGATAATGAGCTTCTCATGGCACATACAGAGGGTTCTGCTCATGGGCTGAGGCTGGCAGGCCATTCAGGGAATTGTTAGCACTTCCACTTGGTGCTGTCAATCATCTGTCCTGAGATCTGCTGGATTTCTGTACTATTTTAGCCACAGGATCTGTTAATCTGTTAATGGTGTAATTCTGATTATTCTGCACTTATCCTTCATTTTTACTATTATTATTGGTTTAAAGTAGACAGATGTGGATAATTATAGATTTCCCATCATCTGCTGAGCAAGTAGGTAATTTTTGATAATTTTTACGGCCACTCCTTGTAGTGTTTTGTGGTCTTTATAGATTGGGATCTGTTTGTTTTGTGGTAACCTTCAATATTTGATTTATTATTTAAAATACTTTAAGATTGATTATATAATGGTTTTATTTAGTTTTTAAGGTTTTTAGAAAATTTTTAATGCATATTTCACATTAATAAATGTGCTTGGTAAACCCTACTGGGTTGTAGCTCCTGTGAGTGGTACCTGCTGTCAGATTTGTCACAACTGATCCTGAAGTGGGGATCAGTCCATTCAGACGTGCGTGGGGTAGGATCCTCTGGGTGCATGGCAAAATTGCCTGCAGGAGGGACTTCTTTATGGGGAGTTTATTGCTGAAGGTACTTAGGGGTTGTATAGGGACGCGGGACTGTGCGCGGGAATTGTGACATAACACATTTCTGTGTCTAACTCCTAAAATATACAAAAAACCTCAATTCTGAATGAATTTTAGGTGTGAAACCTATACGTGACAATGTGTGTGAAATATTCAAATTTTCCAAAAGGTGCCATATTGGTGCTGTGACCTTTTGGTCAATTATTATTTAATTATTTAAAATATGAAGCAGTTATAATTCAAGGGTGGGGTCAGTAAGTGACCCTATCTTATTTTGTGTGGGGAATCCATTTCTGCAATAATATTTATGGATTTCCCACTACTTCTTAATATTTTTTTTATTCATTTTTTTTGTTACTTTGACAGGTTGCTCTGTACATAGTAGCAAGCTGGCACTTGGTGGCAGAAAGGAGGTAGAAACAATCAAATTAGGAATTGATGTTGGAGACATCAATGAAAATATTACCTCTTCAAAATGGCTTTCAAAGTTGGATACGGATCAACTAATAGCAGATAACTATTCAATGCCAATTTGTTTTGTTTCATTGGTGTCATGTTGTACTTATACTCCTATGAAAATGGGTGTAAAAGAACCATCAGATGCCATCTTCATTCCCTTTTTTAAAAACAACCACTGGGTTCATTTATCACTTGAGGGAGATATGATTCCAATCCCGCCAATTGCATTCAAAGAATCTTATTTGAATTCAAACAAAGCTTCTGGTTGGGTTGATCACCTCAAATATTCACTGGATTTTTATTCCAATTTATAGACATCATATCATTTCATCATTGGGGTTTGGTGTAACATGTACTTCTGATGCTGATCTTGTGCTTTTATTAATATAAAGGGTAATCACATTTTGAACATCAATGTGTTGAGTGTTTTTAGTTAAAATCATTATGTTGATGAAACTGTGAGTAAGCACCATATTTAAGACCTTGAAACCAGCCCCCAAGAAATTCTGAAAGCCCTCTACTGGCTTATTAACAAACTCCAAATCAACAAGAGTCAAGGCTATTAGGAATGTAAGATAGAAGACAATAAATCACAAGGAATAATGGACCAGGAAAACCAGGCCAAGATTTTGAGCATCATTCAAATTGCCTTGCAAGTCCTGATGGATGATGATCTAATGAAATTAGATGGCCAAAAATAGACAAAATGGAAGTGGTCACTAGAGATAATCTCAGAAATGGTCTTTGACCCCTAAAATTTCTTCAGAAGACCAATCTTCCTTCACTACAACCAACACCTTGCTGAATGGATTTTCAAAAGATCCATGCATCCAGATTGTCATAAATACATCTTGAAACTTAAGCCTCAGTCACCTCAGCCTTCCTAGAATCTCACTACATTCAATCTCTGACTCTGTAACCACTGGCCCCACTCCATGTATGTTGAAGTACAAAGGTCAGATCACCTTTGGGATAACCACCCAAGTTAGATAATGGAACAATGCAACAAGGGAGAAGGTTAAGAAATGGACTGAGGAGGTTGGATCACCTTTGGGATAACCACCCAAGTTAGATAATGGAATAACGCAACAAGGGAGAAGATTAAGAAATGGACTGAGGAGGTTGGATCACCTGATGATGGTGAGAGAAATAATTGGGAGAATCAGACCAAGCATTAGATTGCTGGTCAAGCATAGCATAGAGACAATTTAGAAATGAACACAGGCTTTTGGAAGAGATAGAATGAAATATAAAAGGAAAGAGAATCAAACCCTTGTTATTCACCTTTGGGATAACCACCCAAGTTAGATAATGGAACAATGCAACAAGGGAGAAGATTAAGAAATCGACTGAGGAGGTTGGATAACCTGATGATGCTGAGAAAGATAACCAGGAGAATCAGACAAAAGAAGAAAAGAAAAGAATTGAAAGAAGGAGAACAACATGAGGGCTATTTAAGTGTAGCAAGTGTAGTGTGTGCTGTGGTCCCTCATGCATATGCATGTTTCATTTCCCCTCTTTTTCCTTCCTCCCTGGTTGCCAGACTGCTCCTGTGGTTCTGAATTTTCACAATGTACACCCCCCTGCATCCCCTGCAGGTGCTCCTGTCCTCACCCAGGCTCCCCCTCTTTCTATGGATTGGTGCATCCTCCATCTCTCCTTTACCCAATCGGTAAATTTTCATGTGCACACTCTACAACTGTCTGGGCCTAGCTCATTTTCCCAGGACTTCCATATCAGTACATTTCAGGCCTTCCTGGACAGGACCATCTCCCATGACTCAATCACAGCCTCCAGCCCACCAGATCAACCTGAAATACCATGGGACCTCCTTCCTCCACAACCAGTCACTGTTCCCTCAAGTCCTCCTCTGAAAACAACACATATACTGGCCTCTCTTTGCTTCCCCAACAAATTCCACCCAAGGAATTAGTATACTACTTCTTACTGGTTAGTCCTTGTCCAGTAGGTGTCATCTCAGCGCAAGAAAGCCAACCAGCCTGCTATTCTTATCTCACCTTACCCTTTGGTGTTACTCTTGTAGGATTCAGCAATCTGGCCCCCTTTAGAGCCTTAATCCTGCACTCCCCTCCTTCTTCCATCATCATCTTTCTATTTTCCTCTTCTCATTCCTACCTTTGCAAGTCATCCCTCTCATCCTGAGTTCTGTGAGCAGTAGTGCCTGTGCAATCTGCCTCTTGCACACCAGAAGCACTTGTGACACAAACTTACAGTGAGATCTATCTGAGATGTCAGCAACCATGGATGCCCTCAATGCACTACACCACCAGTTCTATAGCATGAAAAAGGTGGCACAGCTAGAGGTGTGGCATTTTCTAGTTGACTGCAACCCCAATCCACTGCAGGTGCCCTTTCCATTGTTGACTACCATCCAGGTCAATTACTGGGAAATAGGGGAGCTTGGTTTTGAATTTTTTGCGGGAAATCTGCTTGTCATCATCTTTCACACAACCTTATGAGTGGGTTGATAAAATTCTTGGGTGATTGAGCTTGATCAGCCCTTGTATTTCCACCCTGAAAAAGTACTTGTTTTAAGCTCAATTTGAGATCAATCCAACATTGTGTATTTGCTTTGATCTGTAGGTTTGAATATTGATATTGTTCATCCCCTTTCTTCATATGTTCGTTGGTTTTAGAACCAGCAAGCTTGAATGGCTAAGCAATTTATATGAACACTGGTGGCTCTCTTGGTCCGTTGACTGCCTGGAAGTGTGAGATAGAGCGGCGCCTTGTCCCTGATCTTATCAATATTAAAACCAGTAGGCCGATCAAAAGTTGGATGGTACTTGAGAAACCAAGACATTGGTGTTTGAAACCATCATTGACTGGATAAAAGTTGATTGTTGATCCATTCAAAGGCATGCCATAGGTGAGGGTCGCCCAATTTAGGACAACTTGGGAGCGCGACCCAGCGGCATGTAGGAGGACGGCTTCGGGGGGGAAGGGGAGAGGTGAACGAGGCAAAAGAATGTTACGCCCCACAATAATCAAACGGAGAATAATGATACTGGCGGCGACTTATTGGGAGCCGAGGAATTGAGTATAGGTACATAGCAATGAATCATACCAACGGGGATTATAGTATTACACGGAAGATAAGAAAGAGTCTGTTTCCCAAATGCATATTGACCAACCAACGACGATCAAGGGGGATAGGCATGGATGAGAAAAAAAAATTAGGGGTAGCTATTTTGAAAACACTCCGTCGTCAAGAATACATAACTAAGCATACAAATGCGCCATATTCAGGCTCTGGCGGATCCGTTTGTCTTCTTCAAGAGCAAGTCCAAGATCAGTTTTGTTCGCCAAGCATACAATTTGGCGACGGTTTGAGAGAGATTACTCAGGCTATAGGGTGATCGCTGACTTTCTTTGAAAGAGACTCCAAGATCACAGGTTTATCAAGATCCCGATAGATGGCCTGTCCATGTTCGGCATAGTAGATGCTCTGGCATTTGTTCGTGGCGGCATCCTCGACGGTTTCGTCGTGATCAACGATTTCAACCAGATCCGGCAACATGACCAGTGGGTCATCATCAACGTCGAACCAGCCTTTGCTCCTGGAAACACTGGGGTTTCCGAAAGAAACCGATAACATCACCCAGTCAGCTCATGATTCATCAACAAAAGATATGAAAGATAGATCAACAAACGCTCGGTTCCAGCCACGATACCTCTCGCTTCGCTGACTCTTGGTGATCTTTGGTTTAAAAACCGTCTTGCCGGCCTGATTCGTTTGTCGCAGCGTTTCCGGGCGATTCAAATCCCAACCATAAAGTCCAATCGCATGCCCGGCCAACAATGCAGCACCGAGGGCGGTGGTCCTATGTATCGGAGAAAAATGATGAATTCGTCAGTTAAGAGGCTTACGAGTGATCCAGCAAAAGTACTGACTCTTTCATCTCAGATCGTTCGACAGCGACTCCTAGCAAATCAGCCTGAAGCTGAAGCAGCGTGTCGCTAGCTGACATGCCACCATCAACCTTGAGCAGCTTCAAGACACCGGGCGAGGTGTATTCAGAGGCGCTGAGTGAGTCCCTAGTTTGCAAGGGCGGCCTCCTGGGAGTAGTGCGTCTGGAGACGGGTGTGGCAGGAAAGGTAAAGGCGGAGACAGCGGATGATGTAGATGATGTCGAAGTGGAGTGGCTGTGGGTGAATGATGATGCGGTGGAGCGCGCGGAACAGGGGGGACTGTTGTGGCGAGATGAGGAGATGCCTTGATCAAGGGCCATTGCGTCTAGGATGGCTTTGGTTTGAAAGCATGTAGCCTCGAGAGTGGCACGAGCGATGTGAGCTTTGGTGGTGAATCCTGTTAAACCGACAATGAGACCAGTAGCAGTATCGTCCCAGCTGACACAGAGTAGCAGATTGACAATCAACGATTCAAGAATTGTCAATCAAGTCACATGGAAGACAAGCGCACTAGGGAGCAAAAAGGCCACTGAATCCTGTCACAAAGTACACTCCGCCTGTGTCTTCTACCGTGGCGGCCAAGTCGCCGATTTCAGCAGACGACGATATTAGACCCAAATTGTTCTTGAGCCTTAGTAAAAAGGGCAAAGTCAACTTCCAAGGCAGCCGTGGGAACAGTAGCTCGCCAAGATCAAGAAAGCAAATCATACCATTGAACCGAAGAGCCAGCGACAGCGACAGCTCCCTCGAGCGCGTAAGCGGTGGTGCCGCCACGGCCTAATTGGTAGCCGGGCTGGTCAAGAAAAATGAAGTAAGGACGAATTCTCTTTGCCATGCTAGGAGGGCAACATACCGTGGTGATGAGCCCATGAGTGCTGAGCACGGGTTCGTTCCCTGCGTTGTACAGCATGAAACAGCCAGTGCCATAGGTATTCTTGGATTCTCCGACAGAGAAGCACTGATTGCCGACCAATGAACTCTGTTGATCGCCAATGAGACCGGAAATAAGCACCCGGGGAATGTCCGGGTGGGAGGCGTAAACGGTCCCATATTTTTCGGAATTGGAAACAATCTTCGGAAGCAATGGTTGTAGTTGTGAAGGCTGGAAGCCAAAAAATTGCATCAAGTCGGGACACCAATCAAGTGATTCGATATCCATAAACAACGTGCGAGAGGCGTTTGTGACGTCGGTGCAGTAAAGTCCACCATCCATGCCACCGGTATAGTGCTGTAAAAAGAGCGCGTGTTAGCACCAATTTGCAATTTCGAAGTCACCAAGGGCCAATGATGATGCCCACCCAGAGAAGATATGTATCGACTGTCCCGACAAGAAGATTGTTAGTGTTGAGGGCAGTCTTGACAGCCGGGACATTGTCTACAAGCCACCTCAATTTGATAGCGGTGAAGTAGTTGCTGATTGGTAAACCGGTTTTCGATTTAAGTTGGTCGACACCATGCCCAAATTGGCTGTGCTTGGAGGCAAGGTGATGAACGATTGATGTGGTACGAGAGTCGGGCCAGGCAATCGCATTGTACACTAGTTACAAGCCGAGACAGAAAGATGAGAACCCAGGAAGGGATAAGCAGAAGATAAGCATGACGTTCGACGCTCACGACTTTTGCCAGTTGTCTTATCCCAGACGATGGTCGTCTCACGTTGATTCGTAATACCGATAGTTTTCAAGTCACTGAGCTGATGACCAGCACTGTTGAAGTCTCGAATAGCATGGGAAATGCAAGTGTCGATGGCTTTGATCCAATCTAACGGATCTTGTTCGTGCCAGCCAGGTTGGGGGTAAACTGGCATATGGTTGTCCATAAAACGGAAGTTGTCATCAGTGGCGCGAAGAGTTCGTGTGAAACCCAGTTTCAAGGGGGATGGAGCACGACGAACTTTGATCGTATTCTTCTTGATGGCTGACGACGACCTGAGCAGAGTGGTTGAAGATGAAGAACCTAGCGGAGGTAGTTCCGCAGTCAATGGCACTAATGCACCCATAACATGAGGATAGTTGACGAGGATGACACGGGCAAAGGCACAATGAGTATCTCCGACCGTGAAACAAAGGGCTAGGATGGATGATGGTGACTAACCCAACGAATTCGGGCATAGTGTTGAGGTACGTTTCAATAGGAAATAAATGATAACACAACAAGCGCACTGAGGGAAGCGACTCGGTTACCAAATATCACCGGGATAATTAGCTGGGGCAAATCTGAAGAATATGCCACAGGAAGGGAGAACTAGAGGTTTACAATGAAGAGTAATTAGGACTTTTGGAAAATTAAGGAAAAATAGAACGACGCAAGATCCAACGAGTCAGCTGATACCAATATCAATACAGTTTTTTATTGTATCAAGGGCGCTAGGTTGTGAGGGAAGCGGGTGTGCTAGTCTATATAGATGAAATTGTAGATGGATGGGTTAGTTGTAAAGGGGGATGGCGCTAGGTTGTGAGGGAAGCGGGTGTGCTAATCTATATAGATGAAATTCTAGATGGATGGGTTAGTTGTGAAGGGGGATGATTATGGGCCTGTGGGGGTTGAAGAGTGAACTGAAGATTGAGAAGATGAGGCTGAGCACTGGTGAGAAGGGGTGGAGAGAGGGTGAGTATATAACTGGGATGAGGTAGGGACGCTGATTTTTGGGTGGGTGAGGTCATGATGGTTGTACCAGCGTGTGTAGGGGGAAGGAGCAGGAAAAAAATAGCGAGATCTTGGACCCCTTGGGACGCTACATGTCATAGCAAGGAGCCTGGGAGGGAATGCAGAGAGAGAAGCGGCGGTGGAGGTAGATGGAAAGGACACAGATACCAAGAAGGCGGAGACGTACAGTGGCCTCGGATTGGTCCAAGTTTGAAGTAAAAGAGCAGATCGATTCGCCCAGGGCCACAGGACACTGAAACGGGGGATATGCGATGAAGCCCAAAAGAGGGGCAGGATAGCTGAGTTTAGTAGGCCCAATCGGACGGCGGTTTTATTGTTGAGTTTGAGGGTCTATGGGCATCCGAGAGGATGATGACGATGCGCGTAGGGTCACCTAAAGGTTATCCGTCGGCCCAGTGGAGAGGGTGTTGCTGATGAAGATCTTCGATGGAAGCTAAGGATGGC
The DNA here is from genome assembly GCA_025617555.3 of Puccinia polysora. NCBI lineage: Eukaryota > Fungi > Basidiomycota > Pucciniomycetes > Pucciniales > Pucciniaceae > Puccinia > Puccinia polysora. The sequence continues at coordinate 35,164,271 of CM062632.1, read as the reverse complement.
ACCCAGATGGAGGTGGTGCAAGATAGGTCACAAGTTAAGGTATATCGGGCACAATCACCACAGACAGCTGACAAAAGCGATTTGTCTGGAGATCTGTGGGCAGACGATGAGCATCCACCTTATAAATATTGGACATTCGACACACCAACAGACACGCTGGATAGTTCCCGGTTCCAGCTGAGAATTTCGAAGACAATTTGGCTCTAGCCTTAGGTGATGAGGATGATGATCTAATAGATGATGTATGTACATACGTATGTTCTGTACCACGAGCGGCAGGGTGTGTATGTATATCTTTGAGTATAAAGTATTAACGCAAATGTCCACTATAAGAAAAAAAAAACCTGGTAGGTATGTATGTACATGTACTGAGGGAAATAACGAGATCACGAGTAAAATCAAAACTGCGAGCGCATGCGGGCTAGAGGAGATCGGACCGGAGCCCACTTAAAAAAAAAAAAAGACCAGATCATTTGCTATTTGAGAGAAGATTAGACCAGATCATTTGCTATTTGGCATGAGCCGTCGGGCCTAAATTAACACGAGAGTCAGTAAATATGTTATTGACGCTACGACATGAACACATCACACGTTTATTTACTACATGTGTCCTTCGGACTATTTAATTCCAGGAAGAAGAACAGAAAGGCCCGACTCTTAATTAGCGCAAGCTGGCAAAAGACGACTCGGTAAGTGCATACATGATACATAGATACATACCGTGGTCTGCCCTGGTAGGGCCCCTACCCCACCGAACCTAACTACTATATCCGACCCAGTCCCCAAAAGGATAGACTTGGCCGGTGATCACTACCCCACACTCAATTCTCGTACAGCAGATCCATCTTTTTTTTTTATTATTTGTGTTTTTGATTTTTTTTTTTTCAAGTTTGACAGAAAAAATGATTCTCCCAACGGGACTCGAACCCGTGACATCAACGTAACTCCCGGAGGAGGGTGTGCTACAGAGGGGTACACCGGCTTCCCCGTTCATCCAGATCAGGAAACGCCCGAGTATAAGCATTGCGCTCTACCAACTAAGCTATGGGAGAAATTCGGGTCCTCCGGTCCATGAAGTTGGTGCTTTTGTCGACAGACTGATTGCAAATGACGTAACGCTGCCCAGTTCAACCCCACGACCTCGACAACCTGAACTAAAAGCAAAAAAAAAAAAAAAAAGCTTCGAGGACGTCAATACCTCGACGAGCGGGTAAAATCAGCAGATGAGAATACAAAAGACAGATCATCAGACATCTTGACGTCTTGCACTACGCCTCTTCAAATCTAAACTGCTCGCTCAGACAGCAGCTCTCGATCGAAATCCGACGGATCATGGAAATCAAAGACACGGCATCGTGATTTATGTAAAAAAGCACTATCGATTCAGGCGCTGCTCGAAATGCGGGGTAAGCGAGATACGCAATCGAGACCATCCAACCAAGCTTGGACGCCTCCAATGTTTTTTTCTTTTTCTTTTTTCGGGACGGATTGTGGTAGTGTCACCCACAAATTGTAGGCGGAAAACGTGCACAGTCGGCTCTCGACAGCTTTCCAAGCCCGGGAAACAGTCAAAGACTGACCTGTGTAAGCGAAAACACTGCCAACCAGGTTGCTTCATCCTCCCTGGTGCCTGCCACATGGGATTCCTACCCAGTATAAAATTCCCTCCAGTCATCCAGTGTCCTGATGGCCCGGAGTTTGGCATGCCGTCAGGCCTGGGCGCAAGAAGAAAGTCCATCGACCTCGAGCGTAAACTTAAATATCAATGGGTTCTATGCATAATAAATACATACACGACCTATTCTGTCAGCCTACTAGATGCCAAGGACCTGACTCCTTCTAGCGACTAGAGGTGATGGAGGTAAGGAATAAATGAAAACTAGTTACAGTGGTCCTAGAGGTAAATCAAGTAATAGATGGTTGAGGTAAAACTTATTTTTGATAAAAAATAAGTTTTAAAATAGAGGGGCCAAGGCCTGTTAGGGCGGCTAAGCCCTCTGAGATGCTCTAGCATTATCTTTGCCACAATGGGTTCAAGTGTGAAGCACCTAGTGTTCAACAAGGGTTGTTAAACAAGGGGTGGCTTAACTATCTTGTGATGAGAAATAATCCCCCGGAAAAACTATTTCAGAATCACTTACTGGTTGCAAGTGGCTGAGATCTGGACACAAAGGTGGTGTTTGGATGGATCTTCAATTGTAGTAAAGCCAGGGTCAGCTGCTTGGTTGCTTCTTTGTTTATGGTTTGCCCCATTTGAAGACTGGGAAAGTAGGAAAATTAAAGTGCCATAAAATCTTATCCACAGGGAGGATGGTAGTAGAAGTTACCAAGGAAGTGGAGAGAGGTGGTGCTTTAATGGCCATGGTCACCAGAAAACTGTAATTGTCAAATAAAACCTGCCACAAAGCATTTCAAAACCAGCCATGGGCATGAAATGGTAAGGTACCTTGACTGCAGTCACCCAAAGGGATAGCTCTTCATCACCATGCCCAATGTACAGGCCTGGTATGGATTGGCAGGATACCAACCAAGGAAAAAAAATAGAAAGGCCCCCTGTTGGCAGTGACCTGACATGGGGCATCATGCTTGATAGATTCCACTGGGTGCAAGACATTAACCGGGCCAAAAGGGCCAATTTTAAACCTTGGGATACCAAATTTTCCTAACAAATTGGGATAAATCAAGAATGTGACCAAGTGTATAATATTGCATATGACAACACAACTTGAGACTGGATCTAGCATGCTGAAATCTCCCACTTACTTTTATAGAACAGAATGAAAAACCCACCAGAATGATTGGGCTATGCTATCAATTCAGAAAGTGCTTGCGTGGTCATGATGCTGGGATGGGTTCAAATGGGAGAAAAAGGGAAGATGGTGTTTTCTTTTTTACTTTTATATTCAAGAGCTTGTGTGCCCCTGCTGAAAATTTTTTCCCTTATTTATTATGAAGCAAGAAACATGAAATAACTTTGTGTGCAATCCTTGTGTCTTTTCACTATCAAGAGAATTCCTTTCCCCATTTAAAAACACTAAAGGTTTCAAGGCTTTTTGCTTTAATCTAATTGTTTCTTGCCACCAACCAATTATAACAGTAATGGTTTACCAGTTGTGTACTACAGGAGAAAGGAATAGACAACAGGATTGAGAAATAAAAAAGGGTGCTTTGAGGAATCTCAAGGAAGCAGGGCAATTCTTCAAGGGAATTTTAAGTTGTTCAGGTTTGGACTGGGCTCAAACAATCCAACACAAAACAAAATTCAGATGTTTAGACTTTGAGACATCATTCAGGATTGAGGAAGACTTTCAAAAGCTTGGAATATGTAATGATTAATTTCTGAGGAATGAAATTACAAAAGCTTGGAATATGTAATAATTGATTTCTAAGGAATGAAAATGGAAATAAAAAGTAGGACTGTTTTATAGGGAAAAAAATGGGAGGATGGAAAAGCATTATTTTCTTAGGAAAAGCAGATATAAGGGGAGTTAATTTTAACATGGGAATGGCCACTACAGGTATACAATAATCCCTGTTGGAGAAGCATAGTTACTAGTTTGATATAAATCTATGCTAGCTTGTAATTCAAAGAAGCCAGAATATCTGAAAGGGATTAGTCCAATTGGAGTATGGATTAACTTGAAGTAAAATAGTAGACTAGCACAGAAAATTGCATCAAATATTACTGAGGCAAGATGTAGAGGTTGGAATCAGGTAGTGGAGATAGGAGAGGTAGATGTTGGTAAATAGATGGAGGTAACTATCTTTGAGGAAAATAAAAAAGAGTAACATATAGTTTTGCAGATGAAAAGAATTACTAAGGATTTTACTGCACATTTGGATTGACAGGAGTTTTTATCTTTCTTGATGAGGGAGGTAATTACTGGTTCAATAGGTGTGACCAGTCACAGATTCCCAGGTATAAATAATGAAAAAGCCCCAGAAAATTCCCACCCTTTTACGATCATCACAATCCAGTCCATCACAGAATCACAAGAATAATCTATTTAACTATAGTTAATTCTGTATTTCCAATAATAATTTGAGAAGAAACTGTCTATCAATTGATGACTTCCTTTGGAAACCCCAGCCATATCAATGGTTTGATCCAAATCCAAAAAATTTGCATAACATGCAGTTCTTGCCATCAAAAATGCATACTTTGTGTTGAATTAAAAGAAAAAGAAGGCAATTGCTTGAATTGCAAGCACTGCACTTGGCATTGTTTCCAGTGTGATTTGGTTGAACATTTTGGGGGTTTCCTGGTAAGATCTTCAAGAGAAGGAGGTTTTGGAAGGCAAGGTTGAAAAGAGATTGGTTGAGGGGGAAGGCCTCAGTGTAGGTAAGTAAAGAAGATGAATTTTGTGAAGAATTGGTATAGTGATTTGAAGAATTTGATAAGAGTCAGACAGAATGTTAGGAACAGAGAACCCGGAACACATCCAGATATGGGTCTACCAAGGTGTTTTGTTTGTGCTGGACAATGAGTTGGCAGAAGAAAAATTATCCAAAGTTTCAAAGGTGTTTCAAATTTTAAACAGAATGGAAATAATATCAAGTGGAACATCAGAGGTGCCCAAAAATAGAAAACAATGAAAAGAAAAAGAAGCGGAACAAGGAGAAGAAGAAGATATTCAAGAGGAAGAAAATTATGGAGATGGTAGGATGAGGAAATGAAGATTGAAGGCTTCAGGAATTTGATGAAGCAGGTGGTCTTGGTGAGCTGATTGATTCAAGGATAAATGATTCTGATTGAAACAAGGTAAAATTTTAAAAGAAGTAGGAATGGATGATATAGTTTGAGTGGAATTTAGGTGAAAGATAGGCCAAACTGAAGGCATTTGAGTGGAGGATAAAGCATTCAATGATAAAATTTGTGTCAGTGAAATGAACCATCAAAGAAAGGATTCAAAGCTTGCTGAAGGTGCAGCTGGAAAAATGGAGTCTGAAAGGGTAATCTTGAGGGAAAAATTTGACAGTTGGCTCAAGGTGGGAAGAAAAACAGAGGAGGAGAGAGAAGAATCCAAGGTTAGAAAGAAGGCAGAGAACTATTTAGAAGTGATGGGAAATGGGTTTGAAGAGAATATTTTGGGAATTGTAGGAAAAGAAAGGGAGAAATTTTGAACAGAAATGAACATGAAAAGACAAAAATAGAAAGACATGTTTAAACAGGAGAATCTAGAAATTTTATAGTTGTTTTGATTGAATAAAAATAATTTTTCTTATGGTTTTTCTTGTGTCTAGTTGAATTGATTGTTTTGGAAAGATGAGGGGGAAAAAGTGTAAAAAAAGAAAAAAAATTGAACTGAAGGAAGCAATTTCAGATTCAAGTTTTTCAAGGTATATTTTATGAAAGTCCTTGAATTGATAAATGAAGTTTAAAAGATTAGTTAGAGGTTCTTAAAAAGTAAAACAAGGCTTTTTTATAAATTTCAACAATTTTACAAGTTAGTGAACCTTTCTCTTCCAGATCCTTCAACAAATTATGCAAAATTTTTGTACATCAGAGAAAGGCTTGGGTAGTAGGTGAGATTTTTCTGGTTGAAAATTGGGAATAGGATGGAGAAGGAATACATGGAAGACCAGGTGTATGCCTTTCAATTGAAGTGACAGCTTGATTTTGAACATTTTATTCAAGACTTGTTTAAGGATGGTGAATGGACCTATTTGGATTTTGGAGAGTTGCTTGAAGGGCCAAGTGGCTCAGAAACTGGCATATTCTAGCCATAATCTATCTCTCTGTTTAAAAAAAGGATGGCAGATTTGATTCTTGTCATACTGAGCTATGTAAGTTTCTTCTGGCCCAGGATAAAATGGAACCTTAAAAATGATTCAAAAAATGCTTTTTTTGAAAAAGGTATCATTTTAGTAAATCCCTGGTGGAATTTTATTAAGGCCACATCATTGTGTGAAAAAGTGACCTTCCCCCCTCAATATTCTAGAGGGGGGCTGGCCTTTTGGGTAGTGGCAAAGCAGGTTGCCAAAACCTTGGGGCTGCCCAGTTGTTACTTGGCTATTGAAACCACCCAATGCTACAAGGGTTTCAAAGAACAGGCCCAAGACTCACAGCTCCCAAATTTTTAAATTTAACAGAAAAAATACCTGGGCCTTGTGGCAGTTTAAATGGCCAATTAGAAACCACCAGGCAATTGTAACAGTTTTGAAAGCCAGGTTGAAACCTGGCATGATGGTTTCTTTTAAGAGCGCTGGTGCATGAGGGTTCTTGAAATGACCCAGAATCTTCTGAGTGGTTTGAGTTCCCCCCACCAACATTATATATATATATACATACATGATATTTTCTATATTTTTACATCATTCATATTTTTCATATTTTTTGTATTTTTTTGTATTTTTTTGTATTTTTTTGTATTTTTTTGTATTTTTTTGTATTTTTTTGTATTTTTTTGTATTTTTTTGTATTTTTTTGTATTTTTTTGTATTTTTTTGTATTTTTTTGTATTTTTTTGTATTTTTTTGTATTTTTTTGTATTTTTTTGTATTTTTTTGTATTTTTTTGTATTTTTTTGTATTTTTTTGTATTTTTTTGTATTTTTTTGTATTTTTTTGTATTTTTTTGTATTTTTTTGTATTTTTTTGTATTTTTTTGTATTTTTTTGTATATTTTTTTTGTATTTTTTTGTATTTTTTTGTATTTTTTTGTATTTTTTTGTATTTTTTGTATTTTTTTGTATTTTTTTGTATTTTTTTGTATTTTTTTGTATTTTTTTGTATTTTTTTGTATTTTTTTGTATTTTTTTGTATTTTTTTTTGTATTTTTTTGTATTTTTTTGTATTTTTTTGTATTTTTTTGTATTTTTTTGTATTTTTTTGTATTTTTTTGTATTTTTTTGTATTTTTTTGTATTTTTTTGTATTTTTTTGTATTTTTTGTATTTATTTTTTTTGTATATTTTTTTGTATTTTTTTGTATTTTTTTGTATTTTTTTGTATTTTTTTTGTATTTTTTTTGTATTTTTTTGTATTTTTTTGTATTTTTTTTGTATTTTTTTGTATTTTTTTTGTATTTTTTTGTATTTTTTTGTATTTTTTTGTATTTTTTTGTATTTTTTTGTATTTTTTTGTATTTTTTTGTATTTTTTTGTATTTTTTTGTATTTTTTTGTATTTTTTTGTATTTTTTTGTATTTTTTTGTATTTTTTTGTATTTTTTTGTATTTTTTTGTATTTTTTTGTATTTTTTTGTATTTTTTTGTATTTTTTGTATTTTTTTGTATTTTTTTGTATTTTTTTGTATTTTTTTGTATTTTTTTGTATTTTTTTGTATTTTTTTGTATTTTTTTGTATTTTTTTGTATTTTTTGTTATTTTTTTGTATTTTTTTGTATTTTTTTGTATTTTTTTGTATTTTTTTGTATTTTTTTGTATTTTTTTGTATTTTTTTGTATTTTTTTGTATTTTTTTGTATTTTTTTGTATTTTTTTGTATTTTTTTGTATTTTTTTGTATTTTTTTGTATTTTTTTGTATTTTTTTGTATTTTTTTGTATTTTTTTGTATTTTTTTGTATTTTTTTGTATTTTTTTGTATTTTTTTGTATTTTTTTGTATTTTTTTGTATTTTTTTGTATTTTTTTGTATTTTTTTGTATTTTTTTGTATTTTTTTGTATTTTTTTGTATTTTTTTGTATTTTTTTGTATTTTTTTGTATTTTTTTGTATTTTTTTGTATTTTTTTGTATTTTTTTGTATTTTTTTGTATTTTTTTGTATTTTTTTGTATTTTTTTGTATTTTTTTGTATTTTTTTGTATTTTTTTGTATTTTTTTGTATTTTTTTGTATTTTTTTGTATTTTTTTGTATTTTTTTGTATTTTTTGTATTTTTTTGTATTTTTTTGTATTTTTTGTATCTTTTTGTATCTCTTTGTATTTTTTTGTATTTTGTTGTGTTTTTTTGAAATTTTTTGAAATTTTTTGAAATTTTTTGAAATTTTTTGAAATTTTTTGTATTTTTTTAATTTTTTTTGTAATTTTTTGTACTGTCCACGTGGTTTTCCTTAAATTCACACAGTTTTGTGGGGTTTCAAAAAAAAAAAAGAAAAATAGTACCACATAGAGGGGCATCTCAAACTTTTCCCATATATCTTTGATAGCCTTTGGTCAATTTCAAGGCATTCAAAATTAGAATCAAAAAGTTGAAGAAAAATTAAATCTAAAGTCTTCTTACTTTTTTGAATAATGTGTTCTGATTATTATGGAAAAGGTTGAACAGAACATGAGGATCCAAATATAACAGGCAATGCAAATATAATTTTTCAAGATTTTCAGTGCCTAATTTTCCTGCCAGAAAAAAGGATTAACATAAACAATGAGATATTCTTTCCAAATTTTCTTCCCTTATCTTTCTAAAGCATTATCCAAATTTGGAGCTTTCAGTCTTTGAGTGGCCATTGAAAAGTGCCAAATGAAAGGAAGTGAGGGGTTTTTGCAGTTTTTTTCCACAAAAAAATTCATAATTAAAAAGACAAGTTGAATTTTTTCTCTAAAACATTGAATCAAAAATCAATAGAAAAAACAAATTATGGAAAATTCAGGATTAAAAAAAAAATCATTCAATCCATATCAATCTCAAGTTATTATGAATCTAATACTCCCATTTTTGTGATTACTTGCTACCAAAATCCTTCCAAAAAGGATCTAATTGACAAGCTGGCCGCAGTTCAGAATTATAGCAGAAAGAAAATATGTGCTTGAAATTTTCCAAAATAATTGAACATATGGTAGATGTTTTATAATTGGCAGTTGTAGGGGAATTGAGGGACAAATAAATTGATGGCATCAACTTAGACAAAATTACCACCGGCCTTGTGTATGTATCTGCCAGCAGTAGACCATGGAAAGGGAGTTTCATCCAGTAAATTTCAGGGGAAGTTGCAGAAGTTTTGTTCAGATGCTTTCTAGCTTTGTAAAAATTTTTTATCCCAGACTTGATCCATGAAATTTTCATCCTTGAAGAGAGAGCATTTGATTCCATTTCCTTGATCATCTCCTGACATATTGAACTTCAATTTTCAGATTGAAGGCCCAAATTAACTTCTACTGATCTAAAGCCACAGTTACCATCACTCATCACATCTTCAACTTGTGAAATTTGTGGTATGGATGTCTTGGGGAAAATGAAATCTTTGTATGGATACTGAGGAAAGAAAGATTAGTATCATTCAAGATGAAATTAAACAAAAAAATAGTTAATTTGTCAATAGGTACCACTTCAAAATTATCAGAAAATGAAATAGAAAATGTTGTGAAATTGAATATCATCACCAAAAAAAAGGAAATTTTTAAAAATGAACCATAAAGCAAGATTATTTCATAGAATAATTCATCTTTTCAGTTTCCCTGGAGGCCTATAGGAATCTGCATCTTTTCTTCTTTTTTTATTCCCTTGACCCTCTTCAAAGTAACAGGACTCATATTGGGGGAAAAATCACACATCAATGATGGTTCCTGAGGTCTGATTGAAAAAGAAAAATATCAAAATTAATAAGAAATAGAAAAACTAGACTGATCCCCCCAAATATAAATTACTAACTGTCTTTATTATATCAAAGTATTCCAGATCTGGAAGCCCTTCTCCACTTAATTCATCTTCTGTGATAAATTCATGCTGATCAGAATGAAATGTAAGCCTAATTACAAACAAAAAAAAATATTGAAAAAAAAAATTAAAAAGAAACCCACTCTACCTCTAAATCTTCTTTCTTTCTTAACTTTGCCCTCTCTTAGGCTTCCTTTCTTTTCCTTTCCCTCAGATTATGAAAGCATATCCTTTTCCTCAGAGTATGACATTAGAGAAAAACAATATCCTATCAAAGTCTGTTAAAGTCAATACAAAAGAAAGAGAGAGAAAAAAACATAAAAAGAAAAAAATTACCATTGCTTTAACCACTTGGTAGTTCCTTAGTCTTCCTCTGCCCTTAGGTCCTTCAAAATATTCAAACCCAGATGGATCCCAATTAGAGGAATTCTGAAAAAATATTTTTAATTTATTGAGGGCTCCTTTGGGTATTCCAAAATTTCCTTTCTTGCTTTGATGGGGGTTCTTTAATGGGAGTCAGTTGATAATTCCCTTTCAATAGTTTGAAAATTTATCCAAGTTAAAAATGTTGTTCTCCAAGGTTCAATTTACAGAATTCTTTGAAAAAGAGTTCATTTTGAAAACAGTGTACAGTGGTCAGAGAAAAATTGTGGGACTTTTTGTCAAAGCAACCACACCTGGGTATTTCAAACAATGTAGATGAAGCCCTGGGTGTTTCAATCTTTCTGTTGACCATACCATCTTCAGGCTCCCACTCCATCCAATCCATTTCCACATTGCCACTGACGTGGTTTTTGAATTTTGATGTTGGACTATCAAATCAATCCAAAAAGAAAGATGGTAAGTAATTTTTTTGAAATCTTATCCTTCATCTTAAATTGTGATTCATGGATTCTTTTTTTGATATTGTGTCTTCTTTGGGAAATGGGCTTTTTCAGAGAATCAATGTGGTCCATCCATTGGACAAGGGTAAAATTTTGATGGTCCAAATCAATTCTTGAGTGAACAAAATAAGACAAACTCAAATTTGACCTCAGACCAATATAAATTCAAACAGCTCAAGGCACCTCAAAGCTGAAAAAGAGTGCGACACTTGGTGGATATGACCATCAGATGCCCAAAGATCTTGAATAAGAATTTACAAGTGGTTTCCATGACTTCCAAACGAACTGTCTCAACACTATCATCACCATCTCACAAAGGCCATCAAAAATCAACATCAATTAAAATTTGTTTTAATTATTTTTAGAAAATTTGAATATTGACATTTATTTCATTAAAATCATTCCTTTTGATCCTCTCTGACACCCCTATAAAGATGAGAAAAAATTTGATAGTACAGAATTTTCCATTTTTTTTTCCTCCAGCATGTTTTTCAAGGGTTTTGTGCTTTTTTTTTTTTAAAAAAAAAATTATAATTTCATATTTTCTCAAATTTTTATTTTTTTACAATTAAGTTCAAGATGCTGAAATACATAATCCCATGAATAAATTTAAGTACATGACTTTTTTTGAACAATAGATTTAGCTTGGAACACAGGCCTGAAAATAAATGGACTGGTTTAGGTCAGTAAGTCCCATTATTTCTGTCTACCCACTGTACATACATTGGTTTGGGAAGGTGATTCATTGGATGATTGGGATTTTTGGCACAATTCATTCTCAGAAAGCTATCCATAATTCAAAAATAAATAGAAAAAGTTCAGTGATCAATGTTGGATTTTTTTTTTCAAAAGAAAAAAAAACTGAAATAGAAGGTTTGACATGCCACTGGGGATGAAAATCTTCAAGAAAAAATTGATTCTTCTTGAGATTTGCCTTCTTCACTTTCACTACACAAGGAATTCCCATGAAATAAGAAAAATAAAAATCAGAACAGGTGGTGAATTTTTCTGCTGACATGTGAAAGGAATGGATAATCTTGAGAGCATAGTAGGTGATATTCCTAGATAGGTGTCCAGCACAATATGGAAGACCAATCAAGTTCTTGAATAATTTTACCAGCATGTTACAGTGTTTTATAAAGATAATCCATTCTTTTTCAGATTTAAAGTGTTTTCTAAAGTGTATTTGATTTTTTTTGGATAATATGACAGAGAAAGACCAAATGGTGAGAGTTGATAAAGAAAGTTTCAATCAAATTAATGAGGGCTTTCTCCTTGTCTGTCACAATGACTTTTGGTTCTTCATTTTATAAGATTTCATGATTTTGGGTGAGAGCATATTGATAGTTTTCCTTTTTTTTTTCCTTGGGAAAGGAAACAGAAACCAACACAAAAGGTTCTAGCACAATTTATAACCCAAAACAGTGAAGAAGAGGCATGGAAAATTTGTTGGTTTTATAGGTACAGTCCAAAATTAATCCTGATGGAAAGATTTTGATTGATTTAATAGAATATTGGAAAGAAATGAATAAAGAAATAATATGACCAATTTGATTATTGATATCATATTTAAAAGAAGAGTGTTTTAATTCCATTATTAAAGCTTCTATGATTAATTTTCCTTCCAGTTTTTCTTTGGTAATTTTTGATCTTTTGTCATAGATGGTACTAAGGTGTTTGTGAATGGTGAAGTAGAGGATTGCATTAAGGAAGTGAGCATTTTGGGGGGAGGAACATCAGCTTTGGTTAAAGAATTTAAAAACTCCTCTTGAGTGCCCTGAATCCTTCTATGAAATGAATGTGTGGATGGATCAGTTGATGGATGAGTAGTGCAATCAGGGCATTGTAGTTTTATTCTTCAAACACCAGTCCTGCTGTAAATGGTTCCAGAGAATTGGAAAGAAAATTTTGTTTTTCTAGTTTCTGAGAGTATTTTTTTGTCCAAGTTGAGTTTTTATATTCCCCAGATTTTTCACATTGTTAAGTATATCATTGATCCTCAGAATTGGAGACTTTTTTTGAAATTACATATCCATGGGACTTATCCCCCACTTGAAAAGCATCCAAAGGTTCCCCCATTTAATGATATGGTAATTCAGGTGGAGGAGCCAAAGGGGTGGATTCATGGGGATGATCTAAATCAGTTGAAGCATCAGAAGAAGAAGCAGAAGAAGCAGAAGAAGAAGGAGCATAAGAGGAAGTTATTGGTGAAGAAGAAGAAGAAGCAAAAGAGGCAGATAGGAAAAGTAGGTTTATGTGTTGCTGAGAAATTTTTGATTTTGATTTTGAGATGATTTTTTTATGAAGCCTTTGGAGTTTTAGATAGAGTATATAAAGGATTAAAATCAAGAATTTTAGAGAAAAGAAGAGTTCAGAGACTTGAGATTGGAGGTAATGAAGTTTTTTTGGTTAGTTTTTGATGTTGGATTGATTTTTTAATGATTAAAAAAATTCAAAAAAAGTGGAGAAAAATTTGTTGAGGAGTGATTTTTTTTGATGTTTGATTGAAGTTTTGGATTCAGGGGTGTTCATTTATTGAGTGTGGAGATTTGAACTGGATTTTTTGATTCTTGTTGAGTAGTGATGTTTGATTTATTGATTGGTGTTGAGTTGTGACAATTGGTGGTGATGGGTGATGATTGGTATGGTGTAGAGTGAATTTTGGATTTTGAAAGGTGATATTATGGTTGAGGAGATGATCAAAAGATTTATCACAGCTTATTCTGGTCAATTTTTGAATTTATTTTACCAAATCTATCATTCAATTTAAATACAACTTCATGAAAATGCCTTTCAAAGTTCTCAGGAAGACTTCAAGAACTTGATTGGTCTTTCATATTGTGTTGAAAACCTCTCAGGAAGAAGAAGACAGTATTCTATAAAGACTGTGCATTACTTTCAAATTTCAGAAGAAAAATCAACAACTTGTTCTGATTTTGATTATTCTTCATTCATGGGAATTCCTTGTGTTCAAAAAGTGAAGAAGGCAAATTTCATGAAGAAACAATTTGAGCTTGATGATTTTCATCCCCAGTGGCATGTGAAACATCCTATTTCAGAATTTTTTTTTTGAAGAAACCAAAATACCACCATCAATTTCTGAATTTTTATGTTTTATTTTAGAATTATTTATAGCCTTCTGAAAATAAATTATGCAAAGAATATCAATAATAAAATGAATCAAATTCCCAATAAAATGATTTAAATTGCTTTCACAATGAATTATTCAAAGAATTCCTTAAATTCCACCCAGAAGAGCAACATTTTTAACTTGGAGAAATTTTCAAACTGTTGAAAGGAAAGTATCAACTGACCCCCATTCAAAAACCCCTATCCAAGCAAGAAAGGGAAATTTGTGGAAGACCCAAAGGAGCCCTCAATAAACTCAAAATATTTTCTCAGCATTTCTCTAAGAGGAATCCATCTAGGTTTGAATATTTTGAAGGCCTAAGAGCAGAGGAATACCAAGGACGCACCATGTTGGTAAAGCAATGGTTAGTTTTTTCTTCCCTTTTTTTTGGATGGATTTTGACAAAATTTGGTTTTAAATTGGTTTTCTCTAATTTAAGACTCTGGGGGAAAGGAAATTAAATAAAGAAAACAAAAATGAAAAGGGAAAAAAGAAACAGGATTCAGAGGAAGAGGTGATTTTTATTTTTATTTTTTCAAATTTCCCTTTTTTTGTAATTAGGTTAACATTTCATTCTGATGAGGATGAATTTATAACAAAAGATGAATTAAGTGGAGAAGAACTACCAGAGCTTGAAGACTTGGATTTAATCAAGATGGTTATTAATTTCCTTTGGAAGGGGGATCAGTCTAGGTTTTCTAGTTTCCATTAATTTTCATATCTCTATCTGTCAATCATTGGTCAGGAACAATCATCAAAGTGGGTGTTTTCCCATAATTTAATTCCTGGAAATTTGAATAGGTTCAAGGAAAGAAACAAAGAAGCTTCAGATTCAGATGCTAATACGCCTCCAGGAAATAAAATCCTGCTCCCACAGCTACAGCTTCTGAAACTGAAAAGTTTAATTACTCTCCAAAATAATCTTGCTTTATGGTTCATTTATTAACCTTTCCTTTTTTATGGTGATGATATTGAAGGTCTTTTTTTCAACTTCTGATAATTTTGAAGTGGTGATGTTTGAAAAAGTAAGGATTTTTTTCCATTTAATCTTAAATAATATTGATTTTTCTTTCCTTAGTACCCATACCAAGATTTCATTTTGACCAAGACAGCCATACCACAAATTTTACATTTTCAAGATGTGATGGGTAATGGGAACTGTGGGTTTAGATGAGGAGCAGTCAATTTAGGCCCTAAATCTGAAGGTTTCAGTTCATTATGTAAGGAAAAAATTAAGGAAATGGAATCAAAATCTCTCTTCAAGGATGAAAATTTTATGGATCAATTCTGGGATGAAAATTTTGAGAAAGCAAGAAAAAATCTCAACCACCGTTCTGGACCTTCCCCTGAAATCCTTGCCATGGTTTCCTTCTAGAAGGTTCATACAAAAGGCCAGTGTTAATTTTAACTAAGGTAATGGGATCAACTTATTTGCTGTCAGCTTTCTACTATTACAGAGAAACCTGTCAAAGTAACAATACCTGTCAAAGTAACAATAATGAAACAAATGAAAAAAATAAAACAAATAAATGAGAATATTAATATAACCAAAAGAAGGAGTAGGAAATTCATAAATACTGCTACAGAAATGGATTTGCCACCTAAAATTAGGTAGGGTCACTCACAGACCCCATCCTTGAATTTTAACTCCTTCATAATTTAAATAATTGAAGAAAAATTGAACAAAAGGTCACAGCACTACTACGGCACTTTTTGGCCAGTTTACTATTCCACACACATTGTCACGTATAGGTTTCACACCTAAAATCCAGTCAGAATTGAGGTGTTGTGTATATTTTAGGAGTTACATGCGGAAATGTGTTATGTCACAATTCCCGCATGCAGTCCCGCGTCCTTACACAACCCCTGTGTAGCTATAGCATCAGACTTCTGCGCGCAGCTAAAGATTGCCATGCATGCAGCCAATCCTACCCTGCGCGCATCTAAATGGACTGATCCCTGCCTCAGGATCTGTTGTGACAAATCTGAAAATAGGTAACCCTCACAAGAGCTAGGAACTAGTGAGACTTACCTGGTATATTTAATAGTATGACATATGCATGAAAAACAGTCCGAAAAACTTGGGCTCTTTTTGGCAACTGGGGTGTATCTTGCTCCCCTGCGCCAAAAAAGTTATACACCCTGTATGTTGAAGATGTGACATACAGGGTGGTTTGGCAAGGTGTATGTGTATGTGTACATCTCCATGTACACTGTATCTTGCGGGCCCCCATTTGGGTGGGCCCAGAGATACAGGGTCAACCCTGTATCTTCCCCCCTTGCGCAAACTTCTCCATCCACCCACCACCCCCAACCATTACCCACAAATGACTCATATCCCCCCCAAGATTGACAAAAATTTTCCTTTTCTCAATTTTTTTTCCTCTTGTTGTGAGTCATTCCCTTTCCTTTTTTTTGCCTCAATTTTCTTTTTCATCTCATCTATGATAAATACCCTATCATAGGATGGATCCATTATTCTCCCTTGCGCGCCCTACACCACCCCGCACCAGACAATAATGTTGTAAGTTTTTTTTCTTCTTTTTTCCCTCTCACGTCAAACTTATCATTTTCTATTTTTTTCCCCCTTTAATAATCCTTTGGTTTGTCCCCGGATTGATAGCATGGATCCTCTGCCTTCATCACAACCCTACCCCCCAACCCTATTGTCTTAAGTGATTTTTTTCCTCTTTTTCTTTTTCTTTTGTTTTTTGACATTTCTCTTTGCAATTTTTTTTCTTGTTTTTTTTTTTGTATTTTTGGTCTAGGATGGAGCCTCCCCCTCCAGCCCAACCAGCCCCCCAAACCCAACAGCCACCACCATTGCCACTGGTCTCCCAATCAAAATGGACCACCTCAAACGACAAAAACCCAATGCAAGCTTATTTGAAGAAATTCTCCCTCGATCCAAGCAGCCTGAATGATTGCAAGGATGTGGTTTGGGAGGAAATTGCAAAGGAACTCAAAGGCACCAAGGAACCCAGCACAAAGACCAAGAACAGATCAGTGTGTTGATCACTCTTCAACTTTCTCAAGGCCCAGTACGGCAAGTTCAAGCAACTACACAACCTTAGTGGGGCGGGGTGGGATCAACTAAATCAAAAAATTGAGCTCCAAGTTGAGCAATGGGCCAATCTGGAAAGCAGTAATGTAATTTATTTTTTTTATACTTACTTTTAAATTATTTTTTTAACAAATATTTTTTTTTTGTGAAAAAAATAAAGTCTGAGCGCAACAAGAGGATTGTTAAATGGAGGGGTACTCCATTCCCCCTATACAATACAATGGATTTGATACTGGATGGAAAGCAAGCCATAGGGTTTGAAAGTACCAACCCCATCAACCCCTCAATCACCTCAAGCCAGGGGAACAGTCAATTTCCAGGAAGCCCGCAGAAATACAACAATGAAGGCTCATTGGCCAACACTCAAAGCCAATTGGTTAGAAGGAAACAGGCTCACTGGGATATGGCCAACAAAACACACCAGATGATCAACAGCACCCTCAAGTCAATCCAACAAGAATTCTTGTTGGGCTTGAGGGGATTGTCCAATGCAATCCAGGTGCTTAAAAAGGATTCAAGGCTGACCCCATGCAAGGTGATGGGTTCCAGCAAGGAATTTGCCATGAACCAAGACTTGGCCAAGGTTTACCTACCCTTGGCCCCTGATTTCCAAAGCAAGTGGGTCAGGGGATTTTTCCTTGAAAACTAATTATCATTTTTTCTTCTCTTTTTGTTCCATCCAATTTTTTTTAAAAAAAACCAATTTTTCTTTCTTCTCAAATGAAAATATTTCTCATTAATCATTTTTTCCTTGATTGTAATTTTATTTTGGCTTTGTTTTTATTTTTGTTTATTTTTGTTTTTTGTTTTTCTTAATTTTTTCCTTGTTTGTAATTTTATTTTTGAATTTTTTTTTTTGGAGGTTATTTCAGTTTTTTGTAGTTCATTTTTAAAGGTTCATTTTATTATTATTTTTATGGAAATAATCCATAAAACACAAGTTTTTTCTTTGTTTTTTTTCTTGGAATTTTTTTTTTTTTTGGGGGGGGGGTTATTTTTTGGTAAGGTAATATGAGCTATAATGATTTGAGAATTTGGGTAAGAAAATAATTTTTTATTTCTATTTCTGGGTAATAAAATATTTTTTCATTTCTATTTAATATTTATTAATAAAGGATAATTTGAGACATTTCATTTTTTGGGAAAATTCAGGAATAATTAAATGAGTAATATTGAGTAATAAAATATAGCAAGAAGATATATATCAAACAGTAACATAATTTAGATTTTTTTTTGTAATTTTACACATTTTTGCTGCAATGGCATCTCTCTTTTTGGATTCCCTCTTGGATTCTGCATTTGACAATCCCAAACTAAAACTTTCATTATCTTGAGTTGTAATTGGCTCAAAAGATTTATCTTTTAGAGCATCTTCATCTTCTGGTAATTATGGGCAAGTTTTCTTGATGAAATCGTGGAAGAAAATCATAAAAGTGAGAATTTTTGATTGTAACTCAGGTGTATATTCAATTCCTTTGGCAATAACATTGAATTTCCTTTTGATGAAGCCAAAGATCCTCTCAATCACATTTCTTGCAGAAGAATGCCACAGGTTGAATAATTCTTCTTTATTTTGGGGCCTAAAAGAAAATAAAAATTTAATAAGAATTAATACTAACATTGAGAACCAACCAAGAAAAATTGATAATAAAAAAAACTCACTTTCTTCCAACATGATCCCAATATTTCAAATGATAACTTATTCCTCTGTATGAAACCAGAGAAGTATAACACAAAGAAAAACCAGCATCCCCCAAAAGATATTTGCCTTCAGGTATTTTGAGTGATCTTTCACTTGCAATTTTCCAAAGTCTTCCATCTGAAACAATTCCTTCCCATCCAGCTAGAACGTAGGTGAATTCCATTTCAAAATTTCAAGCTGTCAAGAAATTTTGGGAAAAATTTCCTTTGCCGTCTATGAAGGTGTCTCTTTTTGAAGCTGGAAACATTATTGGAATGTGTGTGCCATTGATTGCCCCAATCCAGTCTTTGAAGAATTATTGAAATTTGTTATTTTGTGAGATGAACTTGGAAACTGGAGTGTTCTCCATGGTAAGTGTAATGAATTGTTCAATTAATTCTAGGTTGGAGACCAAGTTGGTGGAAAATTTGTTTATTATTCTAAATATTTCCAATAAATGAAGAATGGTTAAAAAAACATATTAATTTTTTTAAAATTCAAAATCTTTCCTTATGATAAGAAATGATTATAATCAATAGAAAAAATTAAGAAAAAAATATTACTTAAAGATGGTCAAGTCTGATCTTTGGAAGATTTGCTGAAAAATTCTATTTGAATTGCCAGTAACCAAAAAATAAAGAAAAATACCAAGTTTTTCAGCTTGCTACTATTGCAGAGCAAGCTGCAAAAGTAACAGAAATAACATAAAAAAATAATAATAAAATTAACCTAAGAAGGAGTAGCAAAACCATGAATATTATTTAAAAAATGGATTATCCACCCCAAATTAGGTAGGGTCACTCACTGACCCCACCCTTGAAATCCAACTCCTTATATTTTTAAATAATTAAGGAGAGAAAGCCCAAAATACCACAGAACCACTATTGAACTTTTTGGCCAATTAAATATTTCACATGTATTGTTGCGTATAGGTTCCACACCTAAAATTCAGTCGGAATTGAGGTTTTGTTTATATTTTAGGAGTTACAGACGGAAATGTGTTCTGTCACAATTCCCGCACGCAGCCAATGCACCCCCGCGCGGCTGAGCTACAGCTCTTTCACTCTTACAAAGTTGTGTACGCAGCCCCGGGCCTCTGACAAGTACGCAGCCATGGGACAAAGGGTTGACAAAGTGACAGGCAGCCTGAGAAACCTAGGTACCGTGTAAACATGCTACAACCTACATGGGAACATTCTAAATATTTAATAAAGGTCCCTGTGGATAGTAGATAGTCTAAAAGTACATAAAATTATATAAAAATACTTAAATAACCTTTATACGTATTTTGCTTAAATATAATTCAAAGTACCAAAAATGTCGAAAATAAGACAATGACTACTTCTAAAAATATATTAAAATACTTTAAAAAAATATTATGGGAATTTCTAGACATCAACATTTTTGTGTCATACTAAGAAAACTTATGATGTAAAAATATCACATGAATACCCATGACTTACATTTTTAAGTAATTATTTTAGTAAATCAACTGAATTTCGAAAATAAGGAGTAAAATCAATATCATGACTTTACTCCAAATATTTAATACATAATGAGAAATCACCTGACACCAGAATATCCGTAAGAATGTCTATTACAATAATTATTAACTTACTGGGAAAATTTACTAAGGATAATTAATTAAATAATAAATAAAAAGGACAGATTAGTGTTATTCACACATCCAAACATCAATTATAAAGCAGAATAATTCCCATACCCCGTTGAATTAGATGCTACCCGTGTTACAGCGCCAAAAACACATGATAGGCTACCACTGGTTACCCTGATAGCCTCAGTGTTTGTCCCTTTGAGCCCCTGTACCCCTCAGAAGGACAATATTGGGACTCCAAAAGCTATAAATAAAGAGCTCTTTAGAGGATATTGATACCCAGAGACCCAGTTATATTTATACCCAGACAACATGCCAAGGTAATCAAATACTTATAAGAGATAAGTAAGTGATTCATGGCTTTAGTCTGATTAATAATATCCATCCTCAACCCTCTTTTTATCAATTTAAACTGCTGAAGAACCTTATAACCCCAGTATACAGGTTTAACCCATCAGTGCATGTCACAAACAGATACCCAAAGGATTTAATAGCATACCAGTGAGTTTTATTATCCTTTGTCTGTCGTGGCAGCTTGGTTAAAAATCCCTGCCACTCCACTGTGTATTGTATATACATATTATCTTTGGGCAAAATATCCTTTAAACTAAAGGGCCCAAAGCAACCAGGCCTACATGTTTTCATACTAAATTTGCTGAAGAGAGGTGTTAAAGATACCCAATATAATTGTGGCCCCTCTATAAAAATATTTAATAATCAATTTATCTATATTGATTTATCACAATAAACCATAACCAAACCAATTAACCTTGCAATAAGCTTTCTCCAAATATTTTACGGATTTTTGCTTCATTTATTAAATAATATATTTATTATTTATTCTATCACCTCTGGTAGCTAAAAAATAGCAAGGGTCTTGGCATCCAGGAGGCTGAAAATTAGGCGTCTGGCCGGGAAACATTCCATTTTATTATATTAAATACCTTGGACCAGACATTTCATGTAAAATTAAATCAAAGATAAATTTATCTGACCTTTTAACCATGATTCATCATTAAGTTCTTTTGCAGTGGATTTAAAAACCAATTCAAAATTAATAATCTATTATTAAAATATTTTAAAGATAAGAAAATAAGAATATATTAAAAATTATAAACCTACTGGTTGGGAAGCTTTAACTCAAGCTGAGCAACTTGATATCTCTTCTACACGTAAACACTTTGATAAACTCCTTGAACAAGAAGATCTTGAGAGGCGTATCAACTTCCAGGCCCTATTAAGAAAACATAAAGCTTGGAAGAAATACCATATAAATTACTTTTTAAAATATAAAAGTAAGTATAAAACTTGTATTACGATATTATCTTTATTAAAATAATATTAATATATTTTATTGACCAATAAAATAACCTTTTAGCATCAGTGAACCCTCCTATACCAGAAACCACCACCACTGAAACTGATTTATTGGATCAAGGAGTCCCAGATATCTCTGGATGCCCTGAAAATATTGATTGGACGGGTGAAGACCTCATTGGGACACACCAAGACCATGTAGGATTACCTATTAAGGACCAATTTAATCCCAATAAAGTACTGGTACCTTTGAATATCAACATAAGTGAGTTTTAAATAAAACTTATTCTTGCGGATTTTTTTCTGTAGAAAAATACTTATAAACATTTTATTCAATATGAATAGACGTAACACAAGAGCCTCAGGGAGAATTCCCTCCTATGAATCTTTGGCAGGAGCACCAAGTAACCCTGAGACCACCAATAATGAAAGCCATGAGGGGACTGGAACCCATGAATCAAATGTTGATGGAAAAGGAACAGCCCCAGGTACTTCTGCCCTCCCCCAACCTAGAGCCAGAGAAGGTAGTAGAATCAAGCCCCGCTCCATTACAAGAAGATTCCCTGCAGCCACCCTAGCAGAATCTGACCAAGGAAGCAAGGATCAAAGACTTAGTCAGAGAGCACGTGAAATATTGGGAAGATTTAAAAGAAGCCCAAGCCAAAGAGGAAATGGTATCTATGAAAAAGATAATTTCCCAGGCAAAAGCTACCCAGATAGCTCTTCAGAAAATGATTCAAAGGAAAGAGGTAGAATCCTATATAGAAAAGTGGAATCCTTGGGATCAATTAGCCCAACTAAAAGGCAAAGGATCAGGACAGAAGAGATTTTCTTCCCATACAAAGCCAAAGGGAAAGAAGGATTGGGATTAGATAATATCCTTAGCTCAAAAGTGGAAAAGGCTGTACAACAATTAGCCTCTAATTCTGAACCCAGTAACTTTTCTAAACCAACCTCTGATGTAATTACTTCCTTTTCTAATGATATGCGCCATAATTTCAAGATTGTTTGTGGAAATTTGGACGGTGTTTATACCCAAATGGATAAGTTAACCTCAGTAGTAGCCAAATTAATTAATAAAAAACAAAAACTTTAGGAATGGAAGATATTAAAGAAAATACAGAACAATTATTGGAGACAATTAATCAAGGTAAAATCAGACAGACTCAAACAATTGAGGATATTTTATCAGGTATCCAAGAAGATTTTATTATGTCTTTTCAACCTTTTAAAGAAGAATTGGTAACTACCACTAACAGCTACACTCTGTCGCTTAGTGATAAATTAGATCTGCTTAATAATAAAGTGGACCTGCAACTTAATCTGATCAAGAATGATCTTAGAGACTTCAAAGTCCGTCTGACCAACCCCTTGGGGAGTACCACAGAGGAACCAAAACCTCCCAGACAAACAACTACACCTTAAACACCACCCTTACCAGGAATGCATAGGAGTGACACCTTCAGGCCTAGTCCTACTCCTGAAATGGAAAAAGCCCTCAAACTTTTAACCCCAATTTCTGAATGGCCTAAGTTCTCTGGTGAAGGAGAATACAATCATATAAATTTCATTAAATTTATTGACTATACTATTAACTCTTATGACTTACCAGAAGCTATAGATGTAGTCTGGCTTCCCAGACTATTTGAAGGAGTAGCTTTAGACTAGTTTATCAGTAAAAGAGAAGAAGTGGGATCCTTACCATGGAATTCTTGGAAACTTCTAATTAAAGAACAATTTGGATATAGAATGTGGAAAAGAAAAATGATGAAAAATTTTGAAAATTCCTCATTTGATCCCTCCTAGGAGAAGCCTCACAAATGGTGCTTGGAAAAGAAGAGAAGACTAGATTTCTTCTATCCAGATGCTGAAAAAGAGGAAGTAAATGAAAGACTCCTCAACTTGTGTCCTGGAAATCTTAACCATAGTGTAAGATGCAGGATGAATATGGATGCTGACTGACCAACTCTAATTAATGTGTTAGAAGAAGTCATAGACATGAATGGGTTAGACAAGAAGGTTCCTTCTAGACCCAAACAGAACTTAAACATTAACAAAAACAGAGAACAACCCCCTCTGATAAATACCTCTGATAATAAGAAACCTAATGGGAACAGGGACAAAGAGAGAATGCCTGGAACTTGTTTGAATTGTAAAAAGACAGGGAATATGAGAAAAGACTGCCCATTACCAAAAAGAAAGATAGCAGTCTCGGAAGGGGAGCAGGAGGTTGAAGGGAATCAGAACTATGAAGATATAGCTGATACTGAAGGATCCCTTTCTGAATGTGAATTGATCCTGACAAACCCTGTTAATGTTATAGAAGGAGATATAGGCATTTCTATAGAAATCAATAAAATCCATGGGGAGTCTAGTTTGCCCCAAAAATGGGATCCTACCATAATTCCTAGACATATCACAGATGTTAAACCATTGAAAGTTAAACCTATGAGTGGTAAGAGTTATACTACTGATCAAACTTTCTATGCAACAGGATTGTATAGAGACAGACCTATAAGGTTATTACTGGATAGTGGAGCTTTCTTCTCATGTTTCTGTACTGAATTCTTAAACAAATGGGATCCCAATTGGAAAGAAAACCTTCTTCCGTCCCAAAAGCCAAGTTTAGCTCTTGCAACACTACCATGAATGCTATTGGAGTATGGATTGCTCCTGTAATATTACCCCATACTAAAGGATCTTTGAGAATACAAGTGCAATTTGTGGTATTTCTCAACAGATTATGTGACTACCTGATAATAGGTAATGATGCTTTATGTCAATATGGTATAGATGTGTTCCAGAGTAAAGGGAGATACTTTAAAGTGGGTGGTAATTGGGAAACAAAGTTTAAGATATGCACCATCCAATCTAGCCTCACCTCTTCCACTTATCAAAAGCATTTAGAAGACTTTAATCAAGAATACTTCTTGCAAGAAGCTCTAAATATGAAACTTTCTGAGGAACAGAAGAAAGATGTATTGACAGTCTGCTTTGAGAACCAAAATGCTTTTTGTACTAAAGATCATCCAATTGGTGATATCAAAGGACATGACATGGTATTAACGTTGACTATTAAGCCTCCTTATCCTCCAAATTTAATTAGACCAGCTTATCCCTCTATTCCTAAGTTTAGAATAGCTCTTGAGGAGCATATCCAAGAACTGATAGCCTTAAAAGTATTAAGGAAAGTGAGGCACAATGAGCAGGTAGATGTGACCACACCTGTAATCATAGCTTGGCATAATGTCAAGTTAATAATGGTAGGAGACTTCAGAATGCTCAATAATTATACTCAGGCAGATTATTATCCTATACCCCAGATTGATCATGCTCTACATAACTTGTCCAAGGCCAAATATATCACTACTATGGATATGCTTAAAGGTTTCCACCAGATACCTATAAGCCCTGAAGGCAGAAAGTTTATGAGTATAATCTGTCATTTGGGAATATATGAATATCTTAGGATGCCCTTTGGTATAAAGAATGCCCCATCACACTTCCAAAGAACAATGGATATAGTTCTAGGTACAAACATCAGACAAGGATGAATGATGGTATATATAGATGATGTTATCATATATTATGATGATTGGGATACTCATATCAACCAGATAAGATTAGTAATTCAAACTATCTCCAAAGCAGGATTAAAAGTATCCATGAAGAAATGAAAATTTGGTTATGGAGAATTGAAAACCCTAGGGCATATAGTCTCTGGTCTAACTCTAGCTGCTGATCAAAACAAGATAGCTTCTGTCATGAACAGACCAATGCCTCAAAATAAAACAGGGTTACTGTCTTTCATTAGTTTTTGCAGTTACTACAGACAATACATACAAAAGTTTGCTATGATAACTAAAAGTCTGTACAAAATATGCAACAATAAAACTCTATTTGAAATGACACATGAGAGATTGAAAAACTATGAGGAATTAAAAATATCTATGACCTCTACTCCTTTACTCATTCAACCAGATTACTCCAAGCCCTTTAAACTGTACATTGATGCCTGTATGGAAGGGTTAGGAGCTGCTCTACATCAAGAAAGAATAGAAGAAGACAAACCAGTGGAGAAACCAGTACTCTTCATATCTAGACAGATCAAAGATACAGAAAAGAGATATGGAGCCAGTCAGTTGGAATTCTTGGATCTAGTATGGGCTTTAGAAAAGCTACAATATTACTTAGAAGGCACCACTTTCCAAGTGATCACAGACTGTAATGCTGTAAGAACTCTCATGAACATGAAAACCCCCAGCAGACATATTCTCAGGTGGCAAATTGCTATACAACAGTATAGAGGTCAGATGACTATAGTGCATAAAGCTAGAGCTAAACATCAGAATGCTGATAGTCTGAGTAGGAATGCTTTGCCTCATGACTCTAGTAATCCAGAATATGACCCTGAGGATCAAGATATCTTTCCTATCTTGAACATAAATCTTTTTGCATTAAATGCTCCAATCATGGGGATCCACTTATGTGAATAAGATACTGATTTCTTCAATCTAGTGAGGGACAACTACTCACCTGAAATCAAGCTGCTGATTACCATTATGGAATGTGAATCCCCAGAAGCAGCTCTGATAAATAGTTTACCTGCTTCATTACTTAAACCATATAAAGAAGGGAGGTTTACTTTTTGGGAAGGTCTCCTTTACTACAGACACCAACATTTCAATGTACTAGTACTAAGCAACAAAGAACATATACAACAAATACTCCAGGAATTCCATGAAAACTGTTCATCAGGGCATCTATCCGCTGAAAGAACCTTGGAAAAAGTAAAACAAACTGCATGGTGGATAGACTGGAAAGAAATCACTATTAAGTATTTTACTAGCTGTGAGACTTGAAAAAGATCTAATAAAACTACTGGAAAAAGGTTTGGACTCCTACAGAAGATCTCTGAACCCAAAACTAGATGGGAAATTATTAATATGGATTTTGTCACCGGCCTCCCCCCTGGAGGTACTCATTCATATAACTCTGTCCTGGTTATAAATGACAGATACTCTAAGAAGGAAAAATTCTTACCTAACCACAAAGAAGATAGTGCTATGGATATAGCTGTACTATTTTGAAATAGGATCATAGCTGATGTTGATATACCCAAGATTATAATCATTGACAGAGACCCAAATTCACCTCTGAGTTTTGGAGGAATCTACATGATATACTGGTTAATACTCTAGCATTTTCTACAGCATACCTGTCAGCTTGCTACTATGTACAGAGTAACCCGTCATAGCAACAAAAAACTATAATAATAAGAATATCTAAATTAAAAAAATATGGAGTGAGAAATCCATAAATATTATTATAGAAATGGATTCCTCAGCCAAAATTAGGTAGGATCACTCACTGACCCCACCCTTGAAATCCAAGTCCTTAAATTTTTGAAATAATTAAAAAGAAAAGTAACAAAAATTACAACACCTTGATTATGAAGTACGTAACCTTAACCTTGAAAATGAGAACTTATCAGTAGCTGATAGTTTTTCTTTCCTTAAAGGAGAGTTGAAGGAGGATGTTCTTGTTTTGTGTCAGCTTGCTACTATGTACAGAGCAACCTGTCATAGCAACACAAAACTATGAAAAATAAGAATATCTCAATTAACAAAAGAAGGAGTGAGAAATCCATAAATATTATTAGAGAAATGGACTCCTCACCCAAAATTAGGTAGGGTCACTCACTAACCCCACCCTTGAAATCCAAGTCCTTACATTTTTAAAATAATTAAAAAGAAAAGTAATTAAAATTACTACACCAGTATGGCACCTTTTTGCCATTTTAACATTTCACACATGTTGTCACGTATAGGTTTTACACCTAAAATTCACTCAAAATTTAGGTGTTGTGTATATTTTAGGAGTTACATGCAGAAATGTGTTATTCACAATTCCCAGGCGCAGCCCCGCATCATTACATACCCCTACATACTTGTCAGCTTGCTACTATGTACAGAGCAAAACTGTCAAATAGTAACACAAACTATGAAAAATAAGAATAAATCAATTAACAAAATAAGGAGTGAGAAATCCATAAATGTTATTAAAGGAATGGATTCCTCACCCAAAATTAGGTAGGGTCACTCACTGACCCCACCCTTGAATTCCAAGTCCTTATATTTTTAAAATAATTAAAAAGGAAAGTACTAAACATTACAACACCTGTATGGCAATTTTTTGCCATTCTAATATTTCAAACGCATTGTCACGTATAGGGTTTACACCTAAAATTCACTCAGAATTGAGGTGTTGTGTATATTTTAGGAGTTACACGCAGAAATGTGTTATGTCACAATTCCCGCGCGCAGCCCCGCATCATTACATAACCCTATGTACTAGTAGCAGCAGGTTCACGCGTACTAGAGACCCGCGCGCAGCTGATTCTGCCACGCACGCAGCGGATCCTACCCCGGGCGCATCTGTACTAACTGATCCCCGCGCCTGGATCAGTTGTGACTAATCTGACAACCAGGTACCGCTCAGAAGAGCTACAATCTAGTTAGGGTTGCCTGGTATATGTAACAAACGGACATATGCACTACTAATGATCTAAAAGGATCAAAACTTAAATAAAATTAATGAAAATTAAGTTTTAAACATTTTTTAATAATAAATCAAAGATCAAGGCCTACCTCATAAATCACTGATCTTGATCTTTGAAGACCATGAAACACTACAAGAAGTGTTCAAAAAATTATTAAAAATGATATACATGATCAGCGGATGATGGGATATCAGTAAACATCCACATCTGCACGCTTTAAAACAATATCAATAGTACAAATGAAGGATGAGTACAGAATGATCAAATTTACGCCATAACAGATTAACAGATCCTGTGGCTGAAATAGTACAGAAATCCAGCAGATCTAAGGATAGCTGATTGACAGCACCAAGTGGACGTGCTAATCTTGCCCTGACTGGCTAGCAAGCCTCAGCCGACAAGCAGAACCCTCTCTACGTGGCCTGAGAAGACCAAAATCACCCCAAAAAGGTATTTATACAGACCTCTTTGGATCCATTATTCCATCATCAGTTACCAGGAATTATTTATTATCAATCAGACACCGTGTCATTGTTAATCAAGTGCTTATATGAAGATGAGCAAGTGATTTATGACTTAGTCTGTAATAGTATTATTTACCTATATTAACCAATCAACCATTGAAGTTTAGTCAAGCAATCTACCCCATCTGCTCTCAAACCCTTCCAATTATTCCAGGATTTTTGTGGTGAGGTGCTCAGAGTGAGTGTTACCCTTCCTGTCTAGGCCATTTTTGCTGTTAAGACCGGCCATTAGTGGTATAAGTCCTTTCAAAGGCAGCCATATTTATTCCAAGGTTCTTAAACTGCCTAAGGAGGCCCCTTGAAGAGAGGTTTCTAGTCTGTAAAGATCCCCAGTAGTATAATACTGTGGCCCCTCTTTTAAATTATATTGAAAACCATTTACTACCAAACCAATTAAACCTTGCAACCGCTCTTATTAAATCATTTATTTGAGCTTCTTAGCGTTTATTATTGGAATAAAAATCATTATTATCATTCCAGCATTTTTATCACTATCTGTAGCTAAAGGACTGCAAGGTTCCTGGTATCAGAGAGCTGAAAACTGGGGGTCTGGCCAGGAAATATCCTTAAATAATTAATTTTTAATTATTTATTCCTTGGACCAGTGTATTTATTTTTTTAAAAATTAGTTAACATACTTATAACATATATTTTTGATCATTTGTTTCTCTAGTGGATCTTAAGACCAACAGAGAATTGATCAATTATTATTTGAACCTTCTTAAAAAGAAAAAAGAAGAAAAACTCCATAACTTTGTCCCTGTTATTATAACTCCTGAGCAACAACAGGAGAAATTGCTTTATTATAAACAGCAGGTTATAAAAGACAAAGAACTTGAGCTTGAAAGAATTATCAATTTCAATTATTTATTAAGGAAACATAAGGAGTGGAAGATATATCAAAGGAAGCCTTTATATTTCTAAACTAAATAACCCTGAAGATAAAGAAAAATCCAAAAATAATCAAAGTGATTATTTTTTCTAAAAACATCATTTTAACACATAAAAATACAAAAAAATATTAAACTTATATTTTTTGTTTTTATCCATCTCAGTGGATTCTGGTTTTGGTGATCACATTGACCACAACCTCCTAGAGGACGTCCCAGACAGTGTACCATTGAACTTACCCTTGAATTTATCCCAGGATCTGATTAGAAATCACTCAGACCCCGTTGGAATACCCTCCAAGGATAGTTGTGACCCCAATCAAGTGTTGGTACCCTTGAATTCAACTCTAAGTAAGTTAAAATATTTACAAAAAATTATTAAAAATATAAAACACACAAAAAACATTATTTTTTTTATAATTTTAAAGTCTTTTTTTCAAAAAATTGACAAAAGACTTACACATTTTTTTGGTGCTATGTATAAAAATAGGCGCAACACCCGTGCAACCGGTAGAGCCCCGTCATATGGATCTTTGCCCAGAGGAACCCATGCACGCAAGGAATCCAGTTTTGAGTGCAATGAGGGGACTAGAACCCGTGACCATAGCCTCACGTGGGACAACAACGGCGACAACCGCGGCCGCCAACTCAACCAAAAGACCGTTGGAGAGCCATCTGTTGCCCACCACGTTATCCCAGGAGGGTACAGGGCCACCTACGCCACCCCAGCTGGACTCAACCAAGGAGGAAAGAGTCAAAGTATTAGTGAAAGAGCATATGAGTTATTGGGAACAATTAAGGTTAGCTCAGACCCAGGAGGATCAACCAGGTATGAGAAAAGCCATTTCTCAGGAAATGAAATATCAGATTTCTCTTCAAAGTTTGATCCCAAAGGAAAAAGTAGAAGGCTACGTGCAGAACTGGAATCCTTGGGATCAGTTAGCTTCCTTAAAGGGAAAGGACCCCAAAAAGAAGAGGTCCTCAGCTCATCAGAAGTTAAGGAACCCAAAGGATTGGGACAAAAGAATATCCTTAGCCCAGAAGTGGAAAAAGGTGTACCAAAATTAGATGTAGAAGCTCTTAATAGCTTTTCTGTAAATGTGTCTCACAATTTTACTATTATTAGCCAATGCTTTGACAAAGTTTATCACCAATTGGAAAAATTAAGTTCAAGTATTTTTAGAGTGATTGACACTCAGTCTCAGATTATGAGAATTGATGAGTTGGAAATACAACAAATCAAGGATAGTATAAGAGCTAGTAAGTTGGACCTGATGAAACATATTGATGACAACCAATCAATTCTTCAGGAAGATATTCTTGCAACCATAGACCAGCTTAAGGAAGAAGTTAAGAAAACTAGTCCTACTCCTTCAGCTCATCTGACTACCAAAATTGACTTATTAAGCAACAAACTTGATTTAGAGTTAGGTATGATTAAGAATGATCTCAGAGATCTTAAGATCAACTCTACTAGCTCTCCAGTCATTGAACTAGAAGAAACTAGACCTGCCAGGTTCACCAGTACTCCTAGTGTTCCTCCCAGAACCAGGATAACTAGGAATGAGTCTTTCAGACCCAGTCCTACTCCTGAAATGGAGCAGGCTTTGAAGCTACTTCCTCCCATAACTGAATGGCCTAAATTCTCTGGAGAAGGAGAATACAACCATGTCAGTTTCATTAAGTTTAATGACTATACTCTTTCTTCTTATGAGCTCCATGATGCAATAGCTGTGGTAAGATTGCCCAGATTATTTGAAGGAGTATCTCTTGATTGGTTTATCAATAAAAGAGAAGAATTTGGATCTTTATCCTGGAATTCTTGGAAAAAATTGATCAAAGTGCAGTTTGGTACCAGGATTTGGAAACAAAAGATGATGAAAACTTTTGAAACTTCCCAGTTTGATCCATCCAAGGACAAACCTCATAAGTGGTGCTTAGACCAGAAAAAGAGGTTGGACTGTTTTTATCCTGATGCTGATAAAGAAGAAGTCAATGAAAGACTCCTCAACTTATGTCCTGTAAAAATCAACCACAGTGTAAGGTGTAGAATGCCTATGGATTCAGATCTTTCCACCTTAATAGGTGTATTGGATGAGACTATTGATATGAATGGTCTTGATAAAAGTGTCAATAGACCTCCAAGGGAACAAAATACTAGGAACAGGGAAAAATATACTGCCAAAACTAAAGAATCCCCTGCTACTAATCCATCTACTTTGGAAGTCAAGAAGACTCCACAATCAAAAGAGAAAGTATGTTGGAACTGTAACCAAACAGGACACGTAAAACCTGATTGTCCTCTACCTAGGAAAAGGATTAATCTTATTAAAGGAGAAGAGTATGACAATCCTGACCCTCACCTTGATGATACTGACGGATCACTCTCTGATTGTGATCTAATAATCACTAACCCTATCAATGTTATTGAAGGTAGTATTGAGTCTTCTCTGGACATAAATTCCATCAATGAGGATTCTAACTTACCTCAAAAATGGAATCCCAACATGAAGATTCACCACATCTCTGAGGCTAAGGCTCTGACTCTAAAACCTTCTGCTGGTAAAAGTTACACTTCATGCAAAACATGCTATGCTACTGGTTTAATCCAAGGTTCCCCTGTTAAGTTACTTCTAGACAGTGGAGCCTTTTGCTCTTGTGTTGGTTCAACTTATCTGGAGAAACAAGACCCAGATTGGAAACTGAACTTACTACCAGTACCTCAGGCTAAGTTCAGCAGTTGTAATTCTGCTCTCAATGCTGTTGGAGTATGGTCTTCTGATATCATACTCCCTCACTCTAAAGGATCACTCAAACTGAACATTGAATTTGTAGTGCTCCAAAACGGAGTATGTGATTATTTTATCCTTGGGAATGATTCTCTTTGCTTATATGGTATAGATGTATTCCAAAGCAAAGGTAGATACTTCACTATAGGTGGAGACTGGAATAAGAAGTTCCAAATATGCCATATCAATACTAAAACTTCTGATTCAACGTATGAAAAACACTTAGAGAATTTCAATCAGGAATAATTCTCTCAAGCTGCTTTGAATTCCCTTCTCAATGAAGAACAGAAATGGTATATCCTACAAGTATGCTTTGAAAATCAGAATGCTTTCTGTACCAAGGATCACCCCATTGGTAACATCAAAGGACATGATATGATCCTAACTCTAACTATTAAGCCTTCTTACCCACTGTCATAAAAAAATTGACTCAGTCTCCTCAGGCTTACTCAGCCCTCAGCCAACCTCAGCCCAGCTCAATCACACTCCACTAATGAACATCCTGAAGTATCCCCCTGCATATCCTGCAGCCCTTAGGTAATCTCCCAGGCACACCCTCTACCTCTCTATGGCTTGGTGCATCCTAATCTCTCCTTCAAACTCTATCTGGCATGAGAAGTACATACAGTAAAACCATAGTACATACTCCTGGCTGGACAACCCATACTCCAGCTAAGTACATGACCTTCCTGGACAGGCCCATTACTCAACCTGTCAATCTGCAACCTTCAACCCAATTGGTCCACATGTAATGCCATGGACCTCCCAACCCAGCACCAGTCATCCAATCCTCAAAGCCTCCTCTCAGCTCTCACATATACTGGCCTCTCCTCTCCCCTTGGAATAATTCCCCCAAGGAATTAGTATACTACTTCTTATTGGTTAGCCCCTCATCCAATAGGTGTCATCTCAGCACAAGAAAGCCAACCAGCCTACCTTACTCACCTCACCTATCCCTCTGGTGTTACTCTTAAAGGATTCACTCATCACAATCCTTCAGAGCCTTACTCCTGGGTTCATCTCCTCAGAATTGTCCTTACTCTACATCCCCTCTTCATTTGCAATCAATCTCTTATCTCTATCCTGAGTTCTGTGAGCAGTAGTGCCTGTGCCCTCAGCCCCTTGCACGCCAGGGGCAGTTGTGACACCCACCTAACCTCAGGAGACCTGCTTACCCTTCTAGTCCAAAATCCAGAGCTGCTCTTCAAGAGTTGGTTGACTTAAAAGTCTTAAGGAAAGTAGGCCACAATGAAAAAGTGAATATTACTACCCCAGTAACTATAGCTTGGCACAATGATAAGTCAAGAATGGTTGTAGATTTTAGAATGCTTAACAACTACACCCAAGCTGATTATTATCCAATTCCAAGAATTGACCATGCTCTGCATAACCTGTCCAAGGCTAAGTACATCACTACCATGGACATGCTGAAAGGTTTTCACCAAATACCTATCAGCCCTGATAGCCAGAAATTCATGAGAATTATCTGCCATTTGGGAATTTATGAGTATCTTAGGATGCCTTTTGGTATTAAAAATGCTCCTTCTCATTTTCAAAGGATGATGATCATAGTCCTAGGATTATTCATCAGACAGGGATGGATGATGGTATAAATTGATGATGTTATCATTTACTCTGATCATTGGGATATTCAAATGGAGAAATTAAGGCTAGTCCTCAAAACCATCTCTGCCGTAGGGTTGAAAGTATCAATGAAAAAGTGCAACTTTGGCTAGGGAGAACTCAAAGCCTTAGGACACATTGTCTCTGGGCTAACCTTAGCTGCTGACCAAAACAAGATAACAGCAGTAATAAATAGGCCTATGCCTCAGAATAAAAATGAACTCCTATCCTTCATCAGCTGTTGCAGCTACTGTAGGAAGTATTTACCAAAGTTTTCTCTTCTAACCAAATGTCTGTATGAGATCTGCAACAACACCACTGTGTTTGAAATGACTCATGAAAGAGTCAAGAACTATGAGGAACTCAAAATGGCAATGACTTCAGCTTCAGTACTGATCCAGCCAGATTAATCTAAACCTTTCAAGCTCTACATAGATGCCAGCATGGAAGGGCTAGGAGCTGCTTTACACCGGGAAGTCATAGAAGATGTTAAACCAGTGGAAAAGCCTATAATCTTCATATCTAGACAAGTTAAAGATACTGAGGAAAGGTATGGTGCAACCAAATGGAATTCCTGGCCTTAGTATGGGACCTAGAGAAACTACATTATTACTTAGAAGGCACCAACTTCACTGTTATTACTGAATGCAACGCTGTCAGAACATTGATGAACATGAAGATACCTAGCAGGCATATGTTGAGATGGCAGATAGCTATACAACAGTACAAAGGACAGATTACCATAGTTCATCAAGCTGGGACTAAACATCAGAATGCTGATAGTTTAAGCAGGAATGCGTTACCCAATGACCCAAGTAACCCTGCCTATGATCCAGAGGATAATGACATCTTCCCTATCCTTAATATTAACAGGTTAAGAATTGAAGCTCCTATATTGGGAATCCACATTTGTGAACTGAATGAATCATTGTTCAACTTTATCAAAGAAGCTTACAACTCTGGAATAAAAACCCTGATCACTATTATGGAAAGTACTTCTCCACCTCCTGAATTGATCAATAGCCTACCTGAATCTCTTTTGAAAACATACAAAGCCGGAAGGTTCACCATATGGGATGGTCTGGTATACTATAGGCACAAACATTCAAGTGCCATAGTCTTAGCTAAGGAGGACCATATCAAACATGTTCTGGCTGAGTGCCATGATAACTGCTCATCTGGTCATTTTTCTGCTGATAGAACCTTTTATAAGGTTAAACAAACTTCTTGGTGGGTTAATTGGAGAGACTCCACTATACAGTACGTTGCCAGTTGTGAAACTTGTCAGAAGTCCAACAGGACTACTGAGAAATGGTTTGGACTGCTACAAAAGATTGCTGAACCCAAGAAAAGATGGGAGGTGTTGAAATTAATTTATAGTAAAAGGAATTAAGAACCAGGCTACAAAAGATGAGGACAGTAATCAACAGGACTGGGACGAGAACAGGTATGAGGAAAAGAAATAACCCACCAATACTGTAAGTGGGAACAGTATGACAGACTAAAGGACTGAAGAGAAGAGTTGGCTAGAAGTTGAGATCTTAGTAATGGAAATCACACCAGAAGAAGATCAGGACACTAGATACGTCTCAAGTCTAAGTTTTCTTATTCCTTCTTACCAAACAGGAGAATTTGTCATTGGTTATTAGCGTTGACTTTGCGTCAGTAGTTCAGTGGTTGGTGGTTGGAGATGCTGATTCAATGAGCGGTGCGTTGAGGGAGTTGAGGTTGGAGTGGTTGAAGATAGAGGTCAAAAATAGAAAGTAAAGAAGAAAAGAAGACGGAGAATGGCGGAATAGGAGGGAAAGAGAAAGGAGAAACAGGAAATGAGTTGGCGAGGTCGGTGTGGAAGTTGTTTGTTTTTTGTAGAACAAAGGAGGAGGATTGGAAGAGTTGTCAAGGTCAAGTCTGAGAGTTGAGGAGATGGTTCTACAGTGACATGTCACAGACAATTGACCCGCGCATGCACCGTGGGCTCATTCAGTTATTCCAACACCCCAGGATGTTTGGTGAGAAGGAGAACTGGTGATCATTGAAGGCAGTTTTTTTGAGGCATTCTAGAGATCCAGCTGAGCAGCTTTTTGAAAGAGCATTGGCTACCATTTCAGAGGAGGAAATGAGTCGAATGAAAATTTTGTTTTTTTCATATAGTTGCCGGATGTATTTAACTTTTATGTCAAGATGTTTGGTCTTTGCGTTTGATCCTATATTTTTAATTTTTTCTAGCAGACCTTTGTTATAAATATAAAAAACAGTTGGATTCGGCTTGGCTTGCCAGAGTTCTTGAATCAGAGAGGTGACCCATTGGTTTTCTTGAACGCTGTCAGATAGTGCACTCAGTTTGGATTCTGTGGAGGACATGGAAATATTCTTTTGCTTTTTACTCGTCCATGATACAGGACAGTCTTTCCAGAAAGATATCCATCCACTTTGTGAGGTTTGATCCAATAGATCATCTCCCCAGGTAGCATTGGTGTAGTAGCTGATTTTATTGTTGTCCAATTCTGATGGCTTGAGTATGAGTGCAAGGTGCGACAACCCCTTTAGATACTTCCAGCAGTGGACAACTTCCTTCCAGTGGCTTAGGCCCGGATTGGAGTTGAATCTAGACAGTATTGAGATGGCAGCTGAGAGATTGGGACGGGTTCTGCAGGACAGATAGTTCAATAGACCAGTAAACGTCTTGTAATTATACCCCAGAGCCTTGAAAGCGCAAGAGTCTTCCTCGGAGGTGGACATAAGTTTGATGCCGGGAGTTAAGGGAGTGTTGACTGGACGGCAATTGGTTAGATTGAGCAATTCCAGCCCTTTGCTGATCAGAGAAGGCTGAGATAGAGAACACGA
This sequence comes from Puccinia polysora, assembly GCA_025617555.3. Lineage (NCBI taxonomy): Eukaryota > Fungi > Basidiomycota > Pucciniomycetes > Pucciniales > Pucciniaceae > Puccinia > Puccinia polysora. Next base: position 35,127,796 of record CM062632.1, on the reverse strand, counting down.
CTTGTTGTCAATTTTGATCTCCATTCCCAAAAGGGTATCAGGTACGTGAGCGGAAGAATCAGGATATTGTGAGAGGAAGTGTTTTTCAAAGGTTTCCACATCACCGGCAACTATGAGGTTGTCCATGTGAAAGAACAGGAAGGTTTTGTGATTGGAGTGGATGAACAGGCAGGCATTGGAGTTGGATTGGAAGAATCCCAGGGACTTCAGCCAGGTGGTTAGGGTATTGTGCCAATTGAGAGGTGCTTGCCGAAGTCCATAGAGGGACTTTTTTAGTTTGAGGAAGGGACTTTTTAGAGAGGATTCAGAGGGAGTCTTGATGAAGAGAGATTCTTTTAGGGGAGCATAGAGAAAGGTGCTTTTAATGTCAAATTGCCTAATGGTTAAGGAACAATCAAGAGCAAGGATGAGGAGAAGAAGAAGAGAAGGAAATTTTCCCGTAGGGAAATAAGCTTCAGAGAAGTCCAGACCCAACGTCTGCAAGAACCCTTGTATGCAAAGGCGAGCCGTTGTTTTGGCTGGCGCGGAATGTGTAGCCGGCTTATCTCTTACAGCCCAGGTGGTCTTAAGATATCTGTTGGGAATAAACTTGAAATCTTCCCAGACATTGTGGTCTTCAATGTTCTGGAGCTCCACTCGTTTAGCTTCCATTATTTTAGGTGATGAGTCTTTGTGCGCCAGGTAGCTGTATTTAGCGGGTTTGAAGGCGGAGGTTCTTTCACAAAGAACTCTGCCTCTAAATTCAAATCTGAGGCAGAGTCTTCTTTTGAAAGAATGTTGGAGGTGTTGCCAATGGTTTTGGAGGGCTCAGGGGACTCAGACTTGGTATTCTTTGAGAGTTTGAGTGGTGAGTTCATTTGAACAAGTCTGGGAGTGCTGACAGTGGTGGGCGTTAGCTCATCGTAGGAAGAAGGAGGGTGGGTGGATGATGATGTGGAGGAGAAGGGCAGAAAGGTGACACTCTTGGTGTTAAAAATCTTTCCAGAGGCCAAAAGAATTTGATAGGATAGTAGCTCAGGATTGTAGCCGATTAAACGACCAGGTTCACCGGGCGTACCTAGTTTGTTTCCAGAGGGCTTTGGCTGAGTTAGGAAGGAGACAGGGTTGCCAATTGGTTTAAAATAAGAGAAAGGAAGAGAGTGCTGTTTGAAAAATTCATAGGAACTCTTCTTTGACTGATGAGAAGGGATTTGGTTGAGGGTAAGTGTGGAGGATTGAAGAATTTTGTGCCATAGGTACCGAGGCAAATCAGAGTTGTAAAGGATTGTTTTAACTGATTCAAGAATGGTGCAATTGAATCACTCAGCAAGGCCACTCTGTTGAGGTGTGTGTGGATCTGCAAACCGCTGTTTGATGAGGTTGTTCTTGCAGAATTCAGACAGCGTGGAGTTTGTGAATTCATTTCCGTGATCTGAGTGTAGGACGGAAGGGTAGTATCCTAGATGTTTTGCTTTGAGACATAAGCTGTAAATAAGCAACGATGTTATAGCATCCTTGGATGAAACAGGAATGGCTGCGCAGTATCTTGAAAAGGAGTCCACCACTGTAACCACGTACTTGTGCCCACCGGATGAGAGAGACAGAGGACCAATAGTGTCTAAGTGAATTTCCTCAAATGTACGGGTGGCTTGGGAGGATTGGGTTTTGAAGGAGGCCTTGGTGATCTTGGATAGAGAGCAAGCTTTGCATTTGTTTTCCTTGGAGATAGGCAGGTTCAATTTATGTCTCAGTTGGTAATAGCTGATGTGTCCCATGGACTTGTGGATTAACTCAGCGGACAAGAGAAGTGAGGAGGGAGAGAGTGGCAAGAGCCGCAGACAGGGAATGTTGTTGTGGTAGCAGCCTTGGAGAATGAGTTCATTGCTTTTGAAAAGACTGAAGGAATCAGAGTGGAAGTTGACATGGAATCCTTCTAGTATCAGTTTCCTCAGAGACAGCAGGTTAGTAGACAGGTGGGGTACATAAAGCATGTCAGTGAGTACAATTTCATGATTTCCTGCTTTTAGTCTAACAGTCCCATATCCGCTAATGTCCAAGGTATCGGCCTTATTTCTGGTCTTGATTACTCCTTGGTATTGGTTGTCTAGTTCAGTGAATAGGGCTTCATCAGCTATCATGTGGCAGGAGGAGCCGGAGTCAATAACAAAGACATTTTTTCCAAGACTGTCTAACAATTAGGGAAGGCTAACTTGTTGACTGTTGTTAGGAGGATTATTTGGTTGCAGGTGAGGATACAGCATCCTGCACTTATTTTTGGGGTGATTGGCAAGAGTGTTGTGCATACGTGGTTTGCATTTGCCGGAGGCCTCTGTATATAGGGAGACAGTGGATCCCAAAGCGTTGCCGTTCATCTTCAGCTCATTCATGTGGATTCGGAGATGACCAAGAACTGCGTCTGGAGTAACGCCCAATTCTGCTTGCGAGTGAGTGATCTGTTGCTTGATATTCATCATGGAGGATGGGAGCTTATATAAGATCATATACGCGAGGATGTTGGTAGGAATAAGAATACCAATTTCCAAAAGGCGGTTGACTCCCGTTTTGACATTGGTTATGAATTGCTGAATATTTGAATTGTTGAATGTGATAGAGGAGAAATTGCTGTAGATGCGAGCGAAATTGGAAGGCTGAGATGACACAAAGTGCTTCAGTAGGGCCTTCCAAATCAGCGCAGCATTTTCTTTGTTGTTGGGAGTAATGATGTTCGAATGTACAGCCGGCGAGAGTTTTGAAATGAGGATGGACGTGAGGATTGTGTTGTCCTCATCTTCAAGCGGAATGCCAGCCGTTATAGCATCTTTTAGTTTGGCCAAGTTGAGTAGAGAGTTGATTCTTGTTCTCCAGATAGTGAAGTTCTCTTCAGTCAAAAGGGGGATAGCCTCAATGGTGGTTTTGAGGATAGTGGGATTTATAGAGTCCATCGTAGGTCCTGGTTCTTTGAGGATAGTGGATAGTTTGTTCCGCTAGTATTTCAACTGTTAATTGTGTTTTTTTATAGTAAAAGGAATTAAGAACAAGGCTACACAAGATGAGGACAGTCATCAACAGAACTGGGACGAGAACAGGTATGAGGAAAAGAAACAACCCACCAATACTGTAAGTGGGAACAGTATGACAGACTAAAGGACTGAAGAGAAGAGTTGGCTAGAAGTTGAGATCTTAGTAATGGAAATCACACCAGAAGAAGATCAGGACACTAGATACGTCTCAAGTCTAAGTTTTCTTATTCCTTCTTACCAAACAGGAGAATTTGTTGTTGGTTATTAGCGTTGACTTTGCATCAGTGGTTCAGTGGTTGGTGGTTGGAGATGCTGATTTGATGGGCAGTGCGTTGAAGGAGTTGAGGTTGGAGGGGTTGAAGATAGAGGTTAAAAGTATAAAGTAAAGAAGAAAAGAAGACGGAGAATGGAAGAATAGGAGGGAAAGAGAAAGGAGAAACAGGAAATGAGTTGGAAAGGTTGGTGTTGAAGTTGTTTGTTTTTTGTAGAACAAAGGAGGAGTATTGGAAGAGTTGTTGAGGTCAAGTCTGAGAGTTGAGGAGACGGTTCTACAGTGACATGTCACAGACAATTGACCCGCGCATGAACTGTGGGCTCATTCAGTTATTCCAACAGGAGGTCATCAATATGGTCTTTGTAACTGGAATACCACCAGGAGGAGGCTATTCCTACAACTCAGTCTTGGTCATTGTGGATAGGTTCTCCAAAAAAGCAAAGTTCCTACCTAATCACAACAAAGAAACTGCTATGGAAGTTGCCCTATTATTTTGGAACAGACTCATTGCTGATGTTGGAGTTCCCAAGATTATTATCAGTGACAGAGATCCTAAATTCACCTCTGAGTTCTGGAGGAACCTACATGATATGCTTGGAACCACCATAGCCTTCTCTACTGCTTATCACCCTCAGACGGATGGATTATCTGAAAGAATGATTCAGACCCTGGAAGACATTCTCAGGAGATTCTGTGGCTTTGAACTAGAATATAAGAATTCTGACAGTTATTGCCACAATTGGGTTAGCCTTTTACCTGCACTGGAGATGGCCTACAACAGTAGCAAGCACTCTACCACTAAGGAAGCACCTTACATACTGGTAAGAGGATGGATTCCTAGACTACCCAAGGTTAACCTTGACCACCAGTTGACCAATATTCACCCTACATCACTTGATTTCAAAAACATGATAGATGTAGCCAACAAACATGCTGTTAAATGTGTCCAGGATGCTATAAAGTATAACCAGCAAAGGTGGGACAAAACCCATAAGGAACCTGATTTCAAAATTGGTGATCAAGTCTTGATCTCTACCACTAACTTCACCAACTTGGATGGAAATAGAAAGCTTAGACCAGCTTTTGTTGGACCTTACACCATTAATAAACTTCATGGTAAAAATGCTGGGGAAGTAATCCTCAGTGATGAGATTTCTAGGAAACATCCAGTCTTCCCAGTAAGCCTCATCAAACACTACCACCCAAGGAATGGAGAACATACTCCTTCACCTGCAGTACCTGTCACAGAAGAACCTGATAAAGAAAAAGGAAAAATTAGCAAGATCCTTAAGGATAAAAAAGATAGGATCAATGGAAACGACGTCAGACTGTACCTAGTTAAATACAAAGGAGAATCAGCTGATAAAGATGAATGGTTGCCTGAACATAATATCCCTGACGGACCTAGACACCTCAGGAACTACAGAGCCAACAGGAGGCATTAACCAAAATCTTTATTCAGATGTAGACATATCTTGGAGCGGGGGAATGTCAGCTTGCTACTATGTACAGAGAAAAACTGTCAAATAGTAACACAAACTATGAAGAATAAGAATACCTCAATTAAAAAAATAAGGAGTGAGAAATCCATAAACATTATTACAGGAATGGCTTCCTCACCCAAAATTGGGTAGGGTCACTCACTGACCCCACCCTTGAATTCCAAGTCCTTATATTTTTAAAATAATTAAATAGAAAAGTACTGAAAATTACAACACCTGTATGGCAATTTTTTGCCATTCAAATATTTCACAAGTATTGTCCCGTATAGGGTTTACACCTAAAATTCACTCAGAATTGAGGTGTTGTGTATATTTTAGGAGTTACACGCGGAAATGTGTTATGTCACAATTCCCGCGCGCAGCCCCGCATCATTACATAACCCTATGTACTATTAGCAGCAGGTTCCAGCGTAATAGAGACCCGCGCCCAGCTGATTCTGCCATGCACGCAGGGGATCCTACCCCCCGCGCATCTGTACTAACTGATCCCCGCGCCTGGATCAGTCTTGACTAATCTGACAATCAGGTACCGCTCAGAAGAGCTACAACCTAGTTAGGGTTGCCTAGTATATGTAAAAAACAGACATATGCATTAATAATGATCTAAAAAGATCAAAACTCAAATAAAATTAATGAAAATTAAGTTTTAAACATTTTTTAATAATAAATCAAAGATCAAGGACTACCACATAAATCACTGATCTTGATCTTTGAAGACCACAAAACACTACAAGAAGTGTTCATAAAAATTATTAAAAATCATCTACATGATCAGCAGATAATGGAAAATCAGTAAACATGCACATATGCACGCTTTGAAACAATATCAATAGTACAAATGAAGGATGAGTACAGAATGATCAAATTTATGCCATAACAGATTAACAGATCCTGTGGCTAAAATAGTACAGAAATCCAGCAGATCTAAGGACAGATGATTGACAGCACCAAGTGGACGTGCTAATCGTGCCCTGACTGGCTTTCCAGCCTCAGCCCACGAGCAGAACCCTCTCTACGTGCCCTGAGAAGACCAAAATCACCCCAAAAAGGTATTTATACAGACCTCTTTTGATCCATTATTCCATCATCAGTTACCAGGAATTATTTATTATCAATCAGAAACTGTGTCATTGTTAATCAAGTGCTTATATGAAGATAAGCAAGTGATTTATGACTTAGTCTGCAGTAGTATTATTTACCTATATTAACCAATCAACCATTGAAGTTTAGTCAAGCAATCTACCCCATCTGCTCTGAAACCCTTCCAATTATTCCAGGATTTTTGTGGTGAAGTGCTCAGAGTGAGTGTTACCCTTCCTGTCTAGGCCATTGGTGCAGTTAAGCCAGGCCATTAGTGCAATAAGTCCTTTCTAGGGAACCCATATTTATTCCAAGGTTCTTAAACTGCCTAAGGAGGCCCATTGATGTGAGGTTTCTTTTTCTGTCAAGACCCCCAGTAGTATAATACTGTTGCCCCTCTTTTATATTATATTGAAAACCATTTACTACCAAACCAATTGAAAATTGCAACTGCTCTTATTAAATCATTTATTTGAGCTTCTAAGCGTTTATTATTGGAATAATAATTATTATTATCATTCCAGAATTTTTATCAATCTCTGTAGCTAAAGGACCGCAACCTTCCTGGTATCAGAGAGCTGACAACTGGGGGTCTGGCCGGTGTGGTGCCCCATCCTGGACACCCTGGCTGCCTTAAGACCTCAATCCATAAACTGTTGCGCAAACGTACCGCCCGGCCGAACAACTTATCCTCAGGCTCATCCAAACCATTATTTACCCGCGCGCGCGCGCCGCGCCGTGCGCGCTGCGCTCCCATTATCCGCGGCGCGCGCCGCGTCGCGCGCCGCTCTTTCATCCGCGCGCGTCGCGCGTTCTTTATCCGTGTTGCTTGTCATCTCCGCCATTGTTATAGCATGTCCTCATCTTTGTTGTTGCGTGTCTTCGTCTTTGTCGTTGCGTCTCCCAATCTCCTCATTGCTACCGTCGCGCAACGCTCATCCATGATCTACTGAATCCATCCCGACCGCACCCGCAAGCATTTGGCAGATCCTTGACCAACGCGAGTGACCACATGGTTGCCTTCCCGTTTCCGCTCTATTTGTAGAATCCGTTGTATATAGTCTAACAGGGCCTCCTGCCCATATAAGGAGGGGCTCTCCCCTGCCTTTTTGGCCCATCATCCTACCATCCCAGCATCGCAGCATCCTATCATCATAAACAATTTATCCGTGGGCATCCTTCCCCACTTATCTGAGCAAATTATCTGGGTATATCTATGATTGCCCCTTGATCCTTTGAGCCTCCATACTCAAACTCAGTCCTTTGTGACCTTGATCCTCATCACCAACCAATAGCCTTGCTGGTTGAAGAAGAATTCCTGTCTGCCTGAATTCTTGAGTGTGTTATACCACTCTGATCCCTTTTTCCGACCATACTGGTCTTGATCTCTCCTTGATCATCTTTCTGGAGCCAATCACGTTTGATTGAAGAGGTTTTATTAAGCTTAAAACCTGGAGTGTTATACCTCCCTTCTTCTTTGAGGTTGAATTTCGCCACGCTATTCTTGAGTTCCTTGAGAAGTGTTGGGATACTCTTGCTCGAATTTGTTATTGATTTGCTTCTAGAGCTTCACAAACAAATTGCTTTTGTTTTGTTCAGCCTCCCACAGTTATCTGGTACCCTTCAAGCGCTTGATTGCGGAGAGTTGGGCAGGTTCATTGAGAACCTGGAGGTTGGTTGGGATTGAGTTGATCTTTCCTAATCAGCTGCTGAAAACCAGAGTTATTAGCTTGTGGGCGTTGTTACTTACAACTGCCTTGTTCTATTGAACTCTGAACAAACCTTGACTTATTTGTTCAAGTCTTTCCCTGCACCATCTTGTCTCAGATAGTGTTGTTTCCATCGCTACCGACAACTCTTATCCTCTTCTCTTAGTTTGATTTCTCATCCATAAGGTTCTGGACCTTGATTCCGGTTACATTAAAATATTATTGTAACTCCTAGGAGGGCAGCCTAAACAGCACCTTTCCCCTCCACAGAACTGCCACGGCTTAGCACCATTTGGAGTCTTACATTTGGTCCCCCGGGCCGGGATCAAACCAGCAACCTTGGGATTTACAGTCCCAACTTGAAGAATCAACTCCGAAATCCTATCCAATCTCTCTTTCTTTTTCTGTTTGTTCTTTTTTCCGATCCGTGGAGGCAGCTTGGTCTAGAAGTAAGTCCTCCCAATTTGTGCACCGCTCGGGCAAGATACTTTTCGTTTTCGGCGAAACCCTACTCTTGCCACACTCGTGAGCCACTTTGGAAATATGCTCTTTGGATCCCCTAGGAACACTGTTATTCGATATGGCATCTCCTGCTACTCCAACCACCTCTGTTCGACCTAAGATGGTAAAGATCAAACCCCAGAACAAGAACTTAGGCTTCAACGGTACAAATGTCGAGCGATTCTTGGACTCCTACAAAATGGCTGCTGAAGTAGATGGAGCTAGTGAATTCGATATGGCTTATCAGTTGCGATTCTTTATCTCCTCAGATGAAGTTATGGAGGTAATCGAGTCTTTCGAGGGATTTGAATTCCACAACTGGACGCTTCTCAGGGAGGCTATGTTGGCATACTGGGGTAAAATAGATGTGGCTAGGTTTACTCTGCAGGATTTGGATGCTCTGGTTTCTCAGTGGATCTCCAATGGTGGTATTTCTTCAGCCTCTGACTATCAGATTTTTAGAAAGTCTTGGGATCCCATTCAAAACTATCTTATCCGAAACGATCACATTGACACAGTGGACGAAATTCAAGCAAAGTTCTTCCAATCTTTTTCGTCGGCTGTGCAGGAAAGGATTAAAGAAGAACTGGTCAAATCTGGATCCATGATTACTACCAGGGATAATCGATTCAAGCTCCCTGTTTTTCTTACCCTTAGGAGTACTGTGGATAAAGTCATGAAAGGTCAAACTGCTCTTACCTTTGAAAAGCCTAGAACTACTGAACCAGTCCATGCTCCTTCTTTTAAAGAGTCAAACGATATTATGATTAAAATAGAGGCAGATCGTAGGCCTAAAGCAGATCCTAATTCCAATTGAGAACCTACTACTATAGATGAAATCACCAAGTTACTTAGAGCCTTTGAGAACAAAATAGATCAAAAGATTTCTTCGCTAGCTACTCCTAAAACTCCTTCTTCTGTCCCCAAATCAACTCTGGTCTGTTACTACTGTCATGGGGAAGGCCATGGAACCGGACGATGTCAAGAACTTCAGAAGGACTTAAAGGAAAAGTTGGTAGAGCAGAGGGGAAACAATTACTTCCTCCCTAATGGTGCCCTAATCCCTTTTGACTCGTCTCGTCCTATCCGACATGTGGTGGCCTCTTACCAGCCATCACCTCCTGTGAAAGCATCTCTTGCTTCCTTTGAATTTCGATCATCCTGTGGTACCCTCCAACCTTGGTATCCTCCAGCTATTTCTTCCTCTAGTCTTGCTGGGACTACTTATCAATCTGATCCAGCCAGGAAACAACATGAGGAACCTAAACCTCATAAGGCTCCTTCCTTGCCAACTTCAATCCTTTGAAAACCCGTCAAACGTCGATCAACACTTGAGCCTCCTTCCTCTGATGTAGAAGACATGGAGGTGGAAAAGGAACCACTCATGGAAAGGTTCCCAGATCACCCTGATCCTTCTCCCTCACCTCAACCTTCTAATCCTATCTTAGATTCTGCGTCACCTGAACTTCCTCCCCCCACCCAGCCCAAAGTTCGATTTGAAAGAGGCATCTCCAAGGATCACCCCAATGCTGTGGAGGGAGTATTAAAGAAAATTTCTGATCTCAAAATTCCTGATCTATCTGTGGCTGAACTCCTATCGATCTCTCCATCTGTTGCTGAAGGAATGAAGAAATGGGTCTCTCGTCGACGTGTGGAAATTGGCCCTGAAGAACTCAAAGTCTCCTCTGGCACTTTAATGGAGGACTCTGGTGGAACCAGTCCTTCTATAGAATCCAATCTTTATTCCTGTCCCCTTGGCTTTCTTCCCTGTTATCTTGGTGATTCAGCTAAAACTGTTTCTCCTCTTGTGGATTCTGGATCTCAGCTTAACTTAATCTCGGATGCTATGGCCTGCAAGCTCAAACTTAGTCCTAGGGTCAGCTTCAACTCTGCAGTATATGGGATAGGAAATCAAGCTTGTGAACTGGTTGGTATTGCTGAAGATGTACCGGTCAGGATTGGTCAAAATATCGTTGGAACCTGCCATTTTTGGATTACTCGTTTGGACAGTCCTATGATCTTGGGACGACCCTTCTTAATGGACTTTGGTGCAACCCTGATGTTTTCTGATCAAGTTGGGGAGAGAATTCTTCTCCCTGATGCTGATGGCAGAAAAATTGAAGTTCCTCTTTGCTCTTTGGATTCTGGTCGTTGGGAAAGAGATTTTCCTGGTCATTCTCCCAAATCATCTTTTAAGGGGAAGCAGAAGGATAACTCAAGTTCCTCTCATTTTTTAGGGGAATAGTTGATCCTACCAATGATTGTAGTTCTTTTCAGCCTCAGACTGCAACTCAAGGGTCAACTCCCATCCCTCAGGCTTATTTTTCATTCCTTTCATCATTCTCTTCTGAGCTCAAGAATATTAAAAAACAAAAACATATCAAAATAGAAAAATCCAAAAATATTTCTCCTCCATCTCCTTCTCTCTCTGGATCTGTTGTGTCTCCTTTTCCTTCTACTTTTAAGTCTGATCAATCTTCTCTCAGTTCCGGTTTGAATCTCCGCAATGAGTCTAAACTAGAACCTAATTGCAATTCCGTTTTTGGTGATTTTGGTATGAAGGAATATGGGCTTCAGTGGAGGCAATTTGGGGTACAAGTAAGTCCTCCCAATTGTGCACTGCCAGGGCAATCTTTTACCGTCATTTTCGAAACCCTACCTTGTGCCACACATGTGAGCAACATATTATCTCCTGGTTCTCCTTTTATGGAAAAGGCACCCTTCAAGGATATTGCAGAACATCGGACTTGGAAGATGTTGGAACTTGGACTCAGCTTTTGTAATCAAGTCTCTCTTGTCAACTCTTGGAGAAAACAAGAACTTCTCTCTTTTGCCACTAAGTATAAACCAGTTGCTAAAAAGATCCAACCAGTCAACCAGCCTATGCCTCTCAACCTCAATCCTCCCCTTATGCGTCCTCCTCTATCTCGCAATCCTTACTGTGGTCTTCCTCAATCTCTTACTGGTCCCTTTGTGCCTAATGGACGGGTCACTGAAGAACGTCTGAAGGTGGTCAACTTTGGTCCAGATGGATGGCTTCTTCCTGATGAGTTAAATTTAATTAAAAATGTCTTATCTCTAAGAGAAAAATCTATTGCTTTCTGTGAAGAAGAAAGAGGTCTCTTGCGGGAATCCTATGGCCTCCCTTATATCATCCCTGTAGTTGAACATGATCCTTGGAAAAAGAAAAAGATCCCTATCCCTGCTGCTAAAGTTGACGAATTTGTCAAGTTGGTCCGGGAACGAGTTCAAACTGGCCTGTATGAACAGTCAACTTCTAGTTACTCCAGCCCCGTCTTCTGTGTCCTCAAGAGTAATGGTAAACTTAGAATAGTTCATGATCTTCAACCTCTTAATAAAGTTACTATTAAAGACTCTGGTATCCCTCCTGCTACTGAAGAATTTGTTGAATCCTTTGCGGGAAGAGCTTGCTATGGTCTAGGGGATATTATGGGTGGCTATGACAAACAATCCTTACATCCTATCTCTCGTCCTCTCACTACTTTTGATACTCCTCTTGGTCGATTTCAACTTACTCGATTGCCTCAAGGAGCCACCAACTCGGTTGCAGTCTATCAGGCTCAGATGAGGTGGATCCTCCAGGATGAAATCCCTGATCATGCTGGTATCTTTATTGACGATGGCGGAATTAAAGGTCCAGTATCTGACTATGATAATGAGCTCTTACCTTGGCATTCAGGAATTCGTCGTTTTATCTGGGAATATGCTACTATCTTGGAGAGGATTCTGTTTTGAATCGAGGAATCTGGCCTTACTGTCTCTGGATCCAAACTGGCGGCTTGTGTCCCTGCTCTGGAAATTGTTGGTCATGTGGTCTGCAAGGAAGGAAGAAGGATGGCACCAGCCAAAGTCAACAAGATCATCTCTTGGCCTACCCCAATCAATCCAACTGAAGTTAGGGGCTTTCTAGGTGTTGTCACTTATGTTAGAATCTTTATCCCATCTTTATCCAAAATCTGTGCACCCTTGCGTCGTCTAACCAGAAAAGATGCTGAATGGATTTGGACCCAAGATTGTGAATGTGCCTTTCAGCTACTCCAAAGGATAGTTGGTAAAGACATAGTTTTGAAAAAGATCTCTTATGGACCTGAAGCTGGCAAGATCAAGCTGGCTGTTGATTCTAGTTATCAATCTGCTGGGGCCGTCCTTACTCAGGAAGATGAAAATGGTTGGGACCGTCCTGCTCTTTATGAATATTTGTTGTTTTCAGATGTAGAATCTAGATACTCCCAGCCCAAACTGGAACTCTGTGGTGTGGCTCGAATGATGAAGAAACTTCAAACCGTTCTCTGGGGCCAACATTTCGAGTTGCAAGTTGATGCTCAATCCATCATTGAAATGATCAACGCTCCCAGTCTTCCCAATGCTCCTATGACTCGTTGGGTGGCCTTTATCCAGCTTTTCTCTTTTGATATTGTTCACAGGCCTGGAAAATCTTTCACCATGCCTGACGGTTTATCTCGACGACCTCTTGGGGACAACGAATCTGATGTTGGAACCAATTTCAATGAAGAGGAACCTTTAATTCAACCTATTTTCTCTTTTTCTTCACAAAATTATTCTGGCTTTCAACAAGTTTTCTGGTTTAAATTAGAGCAGTACCTTTCAACTCTTCAAAAACCTCCTGATCTCTCTGCTAAGGAATTTCGATCTCTTAAACGAAAGTCTTCTAATTTTTTTGTTCAAGGCTCTAGACTTATGAAGAGGGGCAATCCTTGTGCTCTTATTGTTGTTACTATTCCCTCTAAACAAGATTCTATCCTTGAAAGTCTCCATGAAGGCCTTGGTCATCGTGGGGAAAACAAAACTTATCAACGATTATCCAAACGATTCTGGTGGCCATCTTTGAAGAAATCCATCTCCCAATGGTGCAAGAGTTGTGAAGTTTGTCAAAAACGTGATCTTAGGCGCCCAGCTGAAATTCGTTATCCTACTGGGGAGTCCACTGTCTTTGGAAGGATTTCTATGGATGTGGTTCACATTAAGGCAGGTGGTGCTAAGTACCTCATTGTGGATAGAGATGATTTTTCCGGATGGGTTGAAGCGAAATTTCTTAAGAACCTTAGCTCTGAATCAGTGGCAGCCTTCCTCTACAAGACTTGGACAATGCGTTATGGCCTGGCTCAATCTTACTCTACTGATGGTGGCTCTGAATTTGGGGGCAAGCTTGCTGAAATGATCCGATCCCTTCCTGGACAACATAGAGTTACTACTCCTTATTATCCTGAAGGCCAAGGCATGGTGGAACGAGGCCATGCCCCTTTGAAGGCTGCACTTGTTAAACTGGCTGGTGAAAGTGGCAAGAATTGTCGCAAATTCCTTCCTCTTGTTCTCTTTTCTGATCGAATCTCAACCAAAAGGACTACTGGCTACTCACCTTATGAAATCATCTTTGGTCAAAGAGCAGTCCTTCCTTTGGATCTGGAAATGGAATCTTTCTTGGGTATCTCTTGGGAAGAGGTGTCCTCAACCACTGATCTGTTAGTTGCTAGATCCAAGCAACTGGAGCGAAGTGAAGACGTTTGTGATGAAGCTTATCAAATGATGATGGAGGCCAGAGCAAAATCCGTCCAGTATTGGGAGGACAAGCACTCTAATCGAATCAGGGAGCCCTTGAACCCTGGTGACCTAGTTTTAGCTTATAATCAATCTTTGGAAACCCAGTGGGGCAAGCTTTTCTCTAATCGTTGGAATGGCCCTTATCGAGTGGTTCATCAAGTTAGAGGTGGATCTTATGTTTTGGAGGAGCTGGATGGCACTCGGTTGGCCAGAAGGTTCTCTGCTGATCAAGTCAAGAAGTTCCATTGTCGTGGGGGCAACTTATCTCAGAAGTAAGTCCTCCCAATTGTGCACCACCAGGGTCACTTGCTGCGTTTTTGTTGTAAAACTCTACTGTATGCCACATATGTGAGCACCTGGGACGCCCTCCTTGTTCTATTCCTGCCGCTTCTAGGGTTCATTTGGAAGAATCAAGATATTTCCCTCAGCTCTTCAACCACTCTCAAGATCAAAATGGCCATTCTTTGGTTTCAATCATCTGTCTTTCCTTTCTTTTCTTTCTATGGCATCAAACTCGGGAGCAGACTAGGGACAGTCTGTAAGTTGGGGAGAGATGTGGTGCCCCATCCTGGATACCCTGGCTGCCTTAAGACCTCAATCCATAAACTGTTGCGCAAACGTACCGCCCGGCCGAACAACTTATCCTCAGGCTCATCCAAACCATTATTTACCCGCGCGCGCGCGCCGCGCCGTGCGCGCTGCGCTCCCATTATCCGCGGCGCGCGCCGCGTCGCGCCGCGCTCCTTTCATCCGCGCGCGTCGCGCGTTCTTTATCCGTGTTGCTTGTCATCTCCGCCGTTGTTATAGCATGTCCTCATCTTTGTTGTTGCGTGTCTTTGTCTTTGTCGTTGCGTCTCCCAATCTCCTCATTGCTACCGTCGCGCAACGCTCATCCATGATCTACTGAATCCATCCCGACCGCACCCGCAAGCATTTGGCAGATCCTTGACCAACGCGAGTGACCACATGGTTGCCTTCCCGTTTCCGCTCTATTTGTAGAATCCGTTGTATATAGTCTAACAGGGCCTCCTGCCCATATAAGGAGGGGCTCTCCCCTGCCTTTTTGGCCCATCATCCTACCATCCCAGCATCGCAGCATCCTATCATCATAAACAATTTATCCGTGGGCATCCTTCCCCACTTATCTGAGCAAATTATCTGGGTATATCTATGATTGCCCCTTGATCCTTTGAGCCTCCATACTCAAACTCAGTCCTTTGTGACCTTGATCCTCATCACCAACCAATAGCCTTGCTGGTTGAAGAAGAATTCCTGTCTGCCTGAATTCTTGAGTGTGTTATACCACTCTGATCCCTTTTTCCGACCATACTGGTCTTGATCTCTCCTTGATCATCTTTCTGGAGCCAATCACGTTTGATTGAAGAGGTTTTATTAAGCTTAAAACCTGGAGTGTTATACCTCCCTTCTTCTTTGAGGTTGAATTTCGCCACGCTATTCTTGAGTTCCTTGAGAAGTGTTGGGATACTCTTGCTCGAATTTGTTATTGATTTGCTTCTAGAGCTTCACAAACAAATTGCTTTTGTTTTGTTCAGCCTCCCACAGTTATCTGGTACCCTTCAAGCGCTTGATTGCGGAGAGTTGGGCAGGTTCATTGAGAACCTGGAGGTTGGTTGGGATTGAGTTGATCTTTCCTAATCAGCTGCTGACAACCAGAGTTATTAGCTTGTGGGCGTTGTTACTTACAACTGCCTTGTTCTATTGAACTCTGAACAAACCTTGACTTATTTGTTCAAGTCTTTCCCTGCACCATCTTGTCTCAGATAGTGTTGTTTCCATCGCTACCAACAACTCTTATCCTCTTCTCTTAGTTTGATTTCTCATCCATAAGGTTCTGGACCTTGATTCCGGTTACATTAAAATATTATTGTAACTCCTAGGAGGGCAGCCTAAACAGCACCTTTCTACTCCACAGAACTGCCACGGCTTAGCACCGTTTGGAGTCTTACACCGGGAAATATCCTTAAATAATTAATTTTTAATTATTTATTCCTTGGCCCAGTCTATTTATTTTTAAAATAAGTTAACATACTTATAACATATATTTTTGATCATTTTTTTCTCTAGTGGATCTTAAGACCAACGGAGAATTGATCAATCATTATTTGAACCTTCTTAAAAAGAAAAAAGAAGAAAAACTCCGTAACTTTGTCCCTGTTATTAAAACTACTGAGCAACAACAGGAGAAATTGCTTTATTATAAACAGCAGGTTATAAAAGACAAAGAACTTGATATCGAAAGAATTATCAATTCCAATTCTCTATTAAGGCAAAATAAGGAGTGGAAGATATATAAAAGGAAGCTTTATATTTATAGAATAAATAACCCTGAAGATAAAGAAAAATCCAAAAATAATAAAAGTGATTATTTTTTTTCTAAAAATCACTTTAACATGTAAAAATACAAAAAAAAATATTAAACTTATAATTTTTGCTTTTGTCCATCCCAGTTGATTTTGTTTTTGGTGATCTCACTGACCAAGACCTCTAAGAGGACGTCCCAGAAAGTGTATCGTTGGATTTACCCTTGAATTTATCCCAGGATCTGATTGGAACTCACTCAGACCCCGTTGGAATACCCTCCAAGGATAGGTGTGACCCCAATCAAGTGTTGGTACCTTTGAATTTAACTCTAAGTAAGTTAAAATATTTATAAAAAATTATTAAAAATATAAAACACACAAAAAATATTATTTTTATAATTTTAAAGTCTTTTTTCAAAAGATTGGACAGACTTACACATTTTTTTTGGTGCTATGTATCAAAATAGGCGCAACACCCGTGCAACCGGTAGATCCCCGTCATATGGATCTCTGCCCGGAGGAACCCATGCGCGCAAGGACTCCAGCCGCAAGCGCAATGAGGTGACTCAAACCCTTGACCATAGCGTCACGCGGGACAATGATGGCAACAACTGTGGCCGCCAACTCGACCAACAAACGGTTGGAGAGCCATCCGTCGCCCACCATGGTATCCCAGGAGGGTACAGGTCCTCCTAAGCCACCCCAGCTGGACTCAACCAAGGAGGAAATATTCAAAGTATTAGTCAAAGAGCAAGTGAGTTATTGGGAACAATTCAGGTTGGCTCAGACCCAGGAGGATCAACCAGGTATGAGAAAAGCCATTTCTCAGGCAAAGAAATCTCAGATTTCTCTGCAAAGTTTGATCCCAAAGAAAGAAGTAGAAGGCTACGTGCAGAACTGGAATCCTTGGGATCAGTTAGCTTCTTAAAGGGAAAGGACCCCAAAAAGAAGATCCCCTCAGCCCATCAGAAGTTAAGGAACTCAAAGGATTGGTACAACATAATATCCTTAGCCCAGAAGTGGAAAAAGGTGTACCACAATTAGATGTAGAAGCTCTTAATAGCTTTTCTGTAAATGTGTCTCACAATTTTACTATTATTAGCCAATTCTTTGAAAAATTTTATCACCAATTGGAAAAATTAAGTTCAAGTATTTTTAGAGTGATTGAAAATCAGTCTCAGATTATGAGAATTGATGAGTTGGAAATACAACAAATCAAGGATAGTATAAGAGCTAGTAAGTTGGACCTGATGAAACATATTGATGAAAACCAATCAATTCTTCAGAAAGATATTCTTGCAACCATAAACCAGCTTAAGGAAGAAGTTAAGAAAACTAGTCCTACTCCTTCAGCTCATCTGACTAACAAAATTGACTTATTAAGCAAAAAACTTGATTTAGAGTTAGGTATGATTAAGAATGATCTCAGAGATCTTAAGATCAACTCTACTAACTCTCCAGTCATTGACTTAGA
The DNA here is from genome assembly GCA_025617555.3 of Puccinia polysora. Lineage (NCBI taxonomy): Eukaryota > Fungi > Basidiomycota > Pucciniomycetes > Pucciniales > Pucciniaceae > Puccinia > Puccinia polysora. The sequence continues at coordinate 35,110,356 of CM062632.1, read as the reverse complement.
AGAAACTAGGCCTGCAAGGTTCACCAGTAATCCTAGTGCTCCTCCCAGAGCCAGAAGAACTAGGAATGAGTCTTTCAGACACAGTCCTACTCCTGAAATGGAGCAGGCTTTGAAGCTACTTCCTCCCATCACTGAATGGCCTAAATTCTCTGGAGAAGGAGAATACAACCATCTCAGTTTCATTAAGTTTATTGACTATACTTTTTCTTCCTATGAGCTCCCTGATGCAATAGCTGTGGTAAGATTGCCCAGATTATTTGAAGGAGTAGCTCTTGATTGGTTTATCAGCAAAAGAGAAGAAGTTGGATCTTTATCCTGGAATTCTTGGAAAGAATTGATCAATGTGCATTTTGGTACCAGGATTTGGAAAAGAAAGATGATGAAAACGTTTGAAACTTCCCAGTTTGATCCATCCAAGGAAAAACCTCATAAGTGGTGCTTAGACCAGAAAAAGAGGTTGGACTGTTTTTATCCTGATGCTGATAAAGAAGAATTCAATGAAAGACTCCTCAACTTATGTCCCGGATAAATCAACCACAGTTTAAGGTGTAGAATGCCTATGGATTCAGATCTTTCCACCTTAATAGGTGTATTGGAATAAAGTATTGATATGAATGGTCTTGATAAAAGGGTCAATAGACCTCCAAGGGAACAAAATACTATGAACAGGCAAGAATATACTGCCAATACTAAAGAATCCCCTGCTACACCATCTACCTTGGAAGTCAAGAAGACTCCAGAATCAAAAGAAAAGGTATGTTGGAACTGTAACCAAACAGGACACGCAAAACCTGATTGTCCCCTACCTAGGAAAAGTATTAATCTTATTGAAGGAGAAGAGTATGAAAATCCTGACCCTCACCTTGATGATACTGACGGATCACTCTCTGATTGTGATCTAATAATCAATAACCCTATCAATGTTATTGAAGGTAGTATTGAGTCTTCTATGGACATAAATTTCATCAATGAGGATTCTCACTTACCTCAAAAATGGAATACCAAAATGAAGATTCACCACATCTCTGAGGCTAAGGCTTTGACTCTAAAACCTTCTGCCAGTAAAAGTTACACTTCAGGCAAAACATGCTATGCTACTGGTTTAATCCAAGGTTCCCCTGTTAAGTTACTTCTAGACAGTGGAGCCTTTTGCTCTTGTGTTGGTTCAACTTATCTGGAAAAACAAGACCCAAATTGGAAACTTAACTTACTACCAGTACCTCAGGCTAGGTTCAGCAGTTGTAATTCTGCTCTCAATGCTGTTGGAGTATGGTCTTCTGATATCATACTCCCTCACTCTAAAAGATCACTCAGAATGAACATTGAATTTGTAGTGCTCCAAAACGGAGTATGTGATTATTTTATCCTTGGGAATGATTCTCTTTGCATTAATTGTATAGATGTATTCCAAAGCAAAGGTAGATACTTCACTGTAGGAGGAGACTGGAATAAGAAGTTCCAAATATTTCATGTCAATGCTCAAACTTCTGATTCAACTTATGAAAAACACTTAGAGAAGTTCCATCAGGAATACTTCTCTCAAGCTTCTTTGAATTCCCTTCTCAATAAAGAACAGAAAGGGGATATCCGACAAGTATGCTTTGAAAATCAGAATGCTTTCTGTACCAAAGATCACCCCATTGGTAACATCAAAGGACATGATATGATCCTAACTCTAACTATTAAGCCTCCTTACCCACCTAACCTCAGGAGACCTGCTTACCCTTCTAGTACAAAATCCAGAACTGCTCTGGAAACCCACATTCAAGAGTTGGTTGACTTTCAAGTCTTAAGGAAAGTAGGCCACAATGAACAAGTAGATATTACTACCCCAGTAATTATAGCTTGGCACAATGATAAGTCAAGAATGGTTGGAGATTTTAGAATTCTTAACAACTACACCCAAGCTGATTATTATCCAATTCCAAGAATTGACCATGCTCTACATAACCTATCCAAGGCTAAGTAAATAACCACCATGGATATTCTGACAGGTTTTCACCAAATACCTATCAGCCCTGATAGCCAGAAATTCATGAGAATTATCTGTCATTTGGGAATTTATGAGTATCTTAGGATGCCTTTTGGTATTAAAAATGCTCCTTCTCATTTTCAAAGGATGATGGACATAGTCCTAGGATCATTCATCAGACAGGTATGGATGATGGTATAAATTGATGATTTTATCATTTACTCTGATCATTGGGATACTCACATGGAGAAATTAAGGCTAGTCCTCAAAACCATCTCTGCCTTAGGATTGAAAGTATCAATGAAAAAGTGTCACTTTGGCCACAGGGAACTCAAAGCCTTAGGACACATTGTCTCTGGACTAACCTTAACCAACAGCTGACCAATATTCACCCTACATCACTTGATTTCAAAAACATGATAGATGTAGCAAACAAACATGCTATTAAATGGGTCCAGGATGCTATAGAGTATAACCAGCAAAGGTGGGATAAAACCCATAAGGAACCTGATTTCAAAATTGGTGATCAAGTATTGATCTCTATCACTAACCTTACCAACTTGGGTGGAAATAAAAAGCTTAGACCAGCTTTTGTTGGACCTTACACCATTAATAAATTATGCTGTTAAATGTGTCCAGGATGCTATAGAGTATAACCAGCAAAGGTGGGACAAAACCCATAAGGAACCTGATTTCAAAATTGGTGATCAAGTCTTGATCTCTACCACTAACTTCACCAACTTGGATGGAAATAGAAATCTTAGACCAGCTTTTGTTGGACCTTACACCATTAATAAACTTCATGGTAAGAATGCTGTGGAAATAATTCTCAGTGATGAGCTTTCTAGGAAACATCAAGTCTTCCCAGTAAGCCTCATCAAACACTACCACCCAAAGAATGGAGAACATACTCCTTTACCTGAAATATCTGTTTCCGAAGAACCTTAAAAAGACAAAGGTAAAATTATCAAGATCCTTAAGGATAAGAAAGATAGGATCAATGGAAAAGACGTCAGACTCTACCTGGTTAGAGACAAGGGAGAATCAGCTGATAAAGATGAATGGGGTTGCCTCAACATAATATCCCTGATGGACCTATACACCTGAGGAACTACAGAGCCAAAAGGAGGCATTAGCCCAAATTTACTTTCTCAGATATAGACATATCTTGGAGCGGGGGAATGTCAGCTTGCTACTATATACAGAGCAAAACTGTCAAATAGTAACAAAAAATATGAAAAATAAGAATACCTCAATTAACAAAGAAAGGAGTGAGAAATCCATAAATATTATCATAGGAATGGATTCCTCACCCACAATTAGGTAGGGTCACTCACTGACCCCACCCTTGAATTCAAAGTCCTTATATTTTTAAAATAATTAAAAAGAAAAGTACTAAAAATTACGACACCTGTATGGCACTTTTTGGCCATTCTAATATTTCACACGTATTGTCCCTTATAGGGTTTACACCTAAAATTCACTCAGAATTGAGGTGTTGTGTATATTTTAGGAGTTACACGCGGAAATGTGTTATGTCACAATTCCCGCGCGCAGCCCCGCATCATTACATAACCCTATGTACTATTAGCAGCAGGTTCCCGCGTACTAGAGACCCGCGCGCAGCTGATTCTGCCATGCACGCAGAGGATCCTACCCCGCCCGCATCTGTACTAACTGATCCCTGCGCCTGGATCAGTGTTGACTAATCTGACAACCAGGTACCGCTCAGAAGAGCTACAACCTAGTTAGGGTTGCCTAGTATATGTAACAAACAGACATATGCATTACTAATGATCTAAGCAGATCAAAACTGAAATAAAATTAATGAAAATTAAGTTTTAAACATTTTTTAATAATAAATCAAAGATCAAGGACTACCAAATAAATCACTGATCTTGATCTTTGAAGACCACAAAACACTACAAGAAGTGTTCATAAAAATTATTAAAAATCATCTACATGATCAGCAGATGATGGGAAATCAGTAAACATGCACATCTGCACGCTTTGAAACAATATCAATAGTACAAATGAAGGATGAGTACACAATGATCAAATTTAAGCTATAAAAGATTAACAGATCCTGTGGCTAAAATAGTACAGAAATACAGCAGATCTAAGGACAGCTGATTGAAAGAACCAAGTGGAATCGCTAATCCTGCCCTGAATGGCTTTCCAGCCTCAGCCCACGAGGAGAACCCTCTCTACGGGCCCTGGGAAGACCAAAATCACCCCAAAAAGGTATTTATACAGACCTCTTTGGAACCATTATTCCATAAGTTAATCAGTCACCAGGAATTATTTATTATCAATTAGACACTGTGTCATTTTTAACCAAGTGCTTATATGAAGATAGTAAGTTATTTATGACTTAGTCTGCAGTAGTATTATTTTACCTTTATTAACCAATCAACCATTGAAGTTTAGTCAAGCAATCTACCCCATCTGCTCTGAAACCCTTCCAATTATTCCAGGATTTTCGTGGTAAAGTGCTCAGAGTGAGTGTTACCCTTCCTGTCTAGGCCGTTTGTGCTGTTAATCCCGGCCACTAGTGGAATAAGTCCTTTCTAAGGCACCCATCTTTATTCCAAGGTTCTTAAACTGCCTAAGGAGGCCCCTTGAAGAGAGGTTGCTAGTCTGTAAAGATCCCCAGTAGTATAATACTGTGGACCCTCTTTTATATTACATTGAAAACCATTTACTACCAAACCAATTAAACCTTGCAACTGCTCTTATTAAATAATTTATTTGAACTTCTAAGCATTTATTATTGGAATAATAATAATTATTATCATTCCAGCATTTTTATCACTCTCTGTAGCTAAAGAACTGCAAGGTTCCTGGTATCAGAGAGCTGAAATCCTGTCTAGGCCAGTGTGCTGTTATGCCTGGCCATTAGTGGAATAAGACCTTTCTAAGGCACCCATCTTAATTCCAAGGTTCTTAAACTGCCTAAGGAGGCCCATTGATGGGAGGTTTCTTTGTCTGTCAAGACCCCCAGTAGTATAATACTGTGGCCCCTCTGTTATATACATATTGAAAACCATTTATTACCAAACCAATTAAGCCTTGCAACTGCTCTTATTATATTAATTATTTGAGCCTCTAAGCATTTATCTTTGGAATTATCATTATTATTATTATTCCAGCATTTCTATCACTCTCTGTAGCCAAAGGAATGCAAGGTTCCTGGTATCAGATAGCTGAAAATACCATCCCCAAACTGATGGATTAGCTGAAAGAATGATACAGACCATGGAAGATATGTTAAGAAGGTTCTTTAGCTTTTGTCTAGAAAACAAAAACTCAGATGGTTATTTCGATGATTGGGTAAGCCTACTCCCAGCTTTAGAGATGGATTGTAACAGCAGTAAAAATTCTACTACCAAAGAAGCCCCTTACATACTAGAAAGAGGATGGATTCCAAACTCCCTAGGAATAACTTAAAATATAACTTGGCCACCATTCATCCAACATCTCTTGACTTTAAGAAAATGATAGATCTGGAAAATAATCATGCTCAAAAGTGTGTAGAAGAAGCAGTAGAACACAACAAAAAAAGATGGGACACATCACATAGGAAACCTGACTTTAAAATAGGAGATCAGATCTTGATATCCACTACCAACTTCAACAATCTAGCAGGTAACAGAAAGCTGAAACCAGCCTTTGTTGCACCATTTGTTATCAAAAAGATGCATGGCAAAAATGCTGTAGAAGTAATCTTGAGTGAAGAATTATCAAGGAAACACCCAGTATTTCCTGTTAGCCTAGTAAACCACTTTCAACCAAGAGAAGGTAGAAAACTCCCTCCAGCAATAATCCCCATAGAACCTGCCCCTGTGAAAGAAAAAGCCAAAGTCAGAAGGATATTGAGAGAGAAGAAAGAGAGAGTTCAAGGAAAAGATGTTAGACTATACTTAGTAAGATACAAAGGAGAATCTGCAGACAAAGATGAATGGTTACCTGTGAATAATATACCTGATGGACAAATACATCTCAGAAACTACAGAGCCAGCAAAAGGAACTGAAACACACGTGGAATTAATTTTTTCCCAACATGCTCATGATTTTTTTCAGATATGGCCATATCTTGGAGTGGGGGAATTTCAGCTTGCTACTATTGCAGAGCAAGCTGCAAAAGTAACAGAAATAACATAAAAATAATAAAAATAAAATTAACCTAAGAAGGAGTAGGAAAACCATAAATATTATTGCGAAAATGGATTTTCCACCCAAAATTAGGTAGGGTCACTCACTGACCCCACCCTTGAAATCCAGCTCCTTATATTTTTAAATAATTAAGGAAAGAAAGACCAAAATACCACGGCACCACTATTGAACTTTTTGGCCAATTAAATATTTCACACACATTGTCACGTATGGGTTTCACACCTAAAATTCAGTCAGAATTGAGGTTTTGTTTATATTTTAGGAGTTACGGATGGAAATGTGTTCTGTCACAATTCCCGCACGCAGCGGCAGCAGCCAATGCACCCGCGCGCGGCTGAGCTACAGCTCTGTCACTCTGTAAAAGTCATGTACGCAGCCCCGGGCCTCTGACAAGTATGCAGCCGCGGGACAATGGGTTGACAAAGTGACAGGCCGCCTGAGAAACCTAGGTACTGCTTAAACATGCTACAACCTACACAGGAACATTCTACATATGTAATAAATGTTCCCGTGGATACTAGATAGTCTAAAAGTCCATAAAACTAAATAAAAATACTTAAATAACCTTTATACATATTTTTTATTAGATATAATTCAAAGTACCAAAAATCTTGAAAATAAGACAATGACTACTCCTAAAAATATATTAAAATACTTTAATGAACTATTATGGGAATTTCTAGACATCAACATTTTTGTGACATACTAAGAAAACTTATGATGTAAAAATATAAAATGAATAACCATGACTTACATTTTTAAGTAATTATTTTAGTAAATCAACTGAATTTTGAAAATAAGGAGTAAAATCAATATCATGACTTTACTCCAAATATTTAATACATCATAAGAACTCACCTGACATCAGAATATCCTTAGAAATTTCTATTAAAATAATTATCAACTTAATGGGAACATTGAATAAGGATAATTGATTAAATAATAAATAAAAAGGTCAGATTAGTGTTATTCACACTTCCAAACATTAATTATAAAGTAGAATTATTCCCATACCCTGTGGAATTAGATGCTACCCGTGTTACAGCACCAAAAAAACGTGGAGGGCTACCACTGGTTACCCTTCTAGCCTCATTTTCCGTCCCTTTGAGCCCCTGTACCCCTCAGAAGGACAATATTGTGACTCCAAAAGCTATAAATAAAGAGCTCTTTAGAGGATATTGATACCCAGAGACCCAGTTATATTTATATCCAGACACTGTTACAAGGTAATCAAATACTTATAAGAGATAAGAAAGTGATTTATGGCTTAGTCTGATTAATAATATCCGTCCTCAACCCTCTTTTTCTCAATTTAAACTGCTGAACAACCTTATAACCCCAGTATACAGGTTTAAACCATCAGTGCATGTCCCAAACAGAAACTCAAAGGGTTTAATAATATAACAGTGACTTTTGTTATCCTTTCTCTATTGTGGCAGCTTGTTTAAAAAGCCCTGCCACTTTACCACATATTTTATATACATATTATCTTTGGGCAAAATATCCTTTAAACTAAAGGGCCCAAAGTAACCAGGCCAATGTGTTTTCATAATGAATTCCATGAAGAGAGGTGTTAAAGATCCCCAATATAATTGTGGACCCTCTATAAAAATATTCAATAATCAATTTATCTATATTGATGTATGACAATAAACCATAACCAAACCAATTAACCTTGCAATAAGCTTTATCCAAATATTTTATGGATTTTTGCTGCATTTATTAAATAATATATTTATTATTTATTGTATAACCTCTGGTAGCTAAAGGATAGCAAGGGTCTTGGCATCCAGGAGGCTGAAAAAGTTTCTTTAAAGGAGAAACATACCTAGAGGGGCTGATTACTTTTTTTCCACTAGTAAATTTAAAAGTGATATGAAGCAATCTTTGTTAATTCAAAATTTTTAATAAATTGGTAGCAGATGTTAATTTGAATTTTTTCTTGGATCCATTGAGAGCCAGAAAGGGAGGAGAAATTTTTTGTAATTTTTGAGGTTAACCGCTGCATCATGGTTTGAAGGTAGAGATTTGATACACTCACAGCCATGAGGCTGTGAAATAACAGTTTTCAATGGCATGTTTCATTTTGTGACCAGCTGTTTTGTTGGAGGTGGTGAGGGTGAGTGATGAATTATGGGGGCATGGTGGCGTTTTGATGGAAATTGGCAGGGTGGTTTTGTTGAGGGTTTGACTTTGACCGCACCCAAGGCAGATTTGATGAAGCAGAGGTTAGGCGGCGGCAGGATTGGCTTGCTGGAGGGAGGTTTTGAGTGGGAGCTGAGGTTGTGTGGGGATCAAATTTTTGGAGGAGGCTTTGACTTGGTTGGTTGTGTTGAGGGATTGGGTTTGTTGCGGGTCAGGTTGTTGATTTTGTTGGGGTTGCACATACACTTGCAAAAAGGGGTGTATGTTGTGCCCCCCAGGGTGTATGTGTTTTGGGGCAAATGTTGTTTTAGGCTGTGTCCACAACCAAAAAAACATACAGATACATGTGTGCGGTTGCAAAACGCACCCTTAGAAATTAAATAAAATTATTAAATAATTAGTTTTAAAGTATTTTAAATTCAAAATTAAATATTAAGGATTAACACAACACAGACAGATCCTAATCTTTGAAGTCCACAAAAAGCTACAAGGAGTGGCCCTAAAAATCATTAATAATTACCTAAATGATCAGTAGATGACGGAAAATCAATACATATCAACATCTGACCACTTCATTTCAATATTAATAGTAAAAATCAAGGATAGGTGCGAAATGATCAAAATTACATAATTAAAAGATTAACAGATCCTGTAGCTAATATAGTACAGAAATTCAGCAGATCTGAATTCAGCTTATTGACAGAACCAAGTGGACGTGAAAAAATTGCCCTGGCTAGCATTCTAGCCTTAGACCATGAGCAGAACCCTCTCTACGTGCCCTGAGAAGCTCTTTATCACCCCAAAAAAGTATTTATACAGACCTCTTTGGACTCATTGTTCCCCTCAGTTTTTGCCAGGAATTTATTATTATCAATCAGACACAGTGTGATTTTTGATAAGGTGCTTATAAAGAGATAAGCAAGTGATTTATGAATTAGTCTGCAGTATTATTACTATTTCCCCCCAAAAAAACCAATCAAACTGATTCATTAAAGTATATTCAAGCAATAAACCCCAACTGCTCTGAAACCCTTTACCTTAATATTTGCAGGCTTCCTGTGGAATTATTGCTCAGATTGAGTTTTTTCCTTCCTGCCTTGGCCTGTGTGCTTTTTTTAACCGCCATATCAGTAGATAAGTCCTTAGAATTCACCCATCATCATGGCAAGTTTCACAAACTGCCTGAGGAGGCCCCTTGAAGCAAGGTTGTTTTTCTGTAAAGATCCCAGTAGTATAATACTTTGGCCCTCTTTTTATAAAATATTGAAAACCTTTTTAACCAAGACAAGTAAACCTTGCACCAGCTCTTAAAATATTTATTATTTGAGCTCTTGAAGTGTTTATCTTTGGATCATTATTATTATTAGTCCGGTATTTTTATCACTCTCTGTAGCTAAACAACTGCAAGTTCCCTGGTATCAGAGAGCTGACATTTGCATCTCAATTCCCCTCCAACTGCTAATTCTCACCCATCTCCCATATTTATGATTATTTTGAAATATTTTTAGCATATATTTTTTTTCTTGTGTAATTCTGGATTTTGCCAAGCTCCCCAATTAGATCCCCTTTGGAACACTTTTGCTAGAAAGGAATTAAAAAAATTAGAGGATTCAATTCATGATAAATTGGAAGTTGGCTTTAAAATTTTTCCTCCTCTTACAAATTCTTCACATCCAAGAAAGAAAGTAGTACAGATTCATGTTGATTCAATGTCTTTTCTTGCTGATTTTTTCATAATTTTTTCTCTATAAATTATTGCATCAATGCTCTAGAGGAAAGAATTTCAATTTTGTCTTTTTAATTGTGAATTTTTTGGGAAAAAAAATCTATAAAAAATTCTCACATAATTCTTTTGTGCCCCTTTCAATGAAACTAACAGATTGTAAGCTCAAAATTTGGAAAATGCTTTGGAAAAATAAGGAAAAAAGAATTTGGAAAGAATGTATCATTCTTCATGTTAATCCCATATTCTTGTTGAAAAATCAAGTACTAAAAATCTAAAATAATAATATTTGAATTGCCTGTTATATTTGGAAATTTTTTTTCCTTTAGATTTTCCAAAAGGACAATTTAAAATCCACAGCCATGGGTTTTCAAAAAGGTGTGAATTGCCATTCATGACCAATATGTGTTGTGAACCACAAATCACAACTCAAAATGGAGTGAGAAAAGTTGCTCACAACTTGCTCATCCCTGGGGGGGGGGGGGTTGTGAATCTCCAATTGAAACTCAAAAAGGGTTGCAAATACCCAATTTTAACCCAAAAAAGGGTTGAAATTGGGTCTTAAAAATCCTTGTGGGATGCACAAGTTGTGATTGGGTTTTGCACCTGTTTTCCAGGCACCCATGTACCACATTTGAGTTCACTCAACCCAAATTTGGGGACATTGCATACTATTTGGGACTAGTATTGGACCACAAAACCAAAATTGGGAATCAAACAATCTGCCTATTGGCAAAACAAAGTCATGTCAAAAACTTTAAACATGACTTGCTTGTCACATAATTTTATTTTCCTCAACCCAGAAGTGAGAAAACCTTTGGACTTGTTGAATTGAAAATTGAATTAAATACTATATTTCTGTTGAATTTTGTTTGTTTATGGGAGCAGTGGCAATACAAAGCCCCCCCATTTTAAAAATGGTTACATTAAAGGGCTGAATTAAAATTGATGCTAACAAAGCTTTGGTAGAATCTAGGTATTTGGGTAGGAAGTCTGAAAAAGAAAAATTGGAAGCCCCAATTGCATCCTAATCTAGGGTTAAAATTGAGGAACAAGATGTTTCTTCACAACTGGAATTGACTAAAGGTGGTGGGTCACATTTCATATGTTGTTTGTGTTAAGATACGGATGCACTCATGTTATGTGCATTTTAGTGTGTAATCCAAATGGGATGCACAAATGGGCCTCTACAGCCCATTAGACATCACATGGGCCATTTGGGCCTATGGGGATGTTATTGTTTTTGGACATTTGGGCGCCAAAACAAATTTTCCAGGTCTTTTGGGACAGGTAGATGGGCCACATTAGCCAGATGGGCTTTTTTTGAGCATGCCTTGGCCCAAGGTTTATTTTGGACACACTTGGCCAGATGGGCTGGCCCTGCAAAAGTGTGGTTTTTAGATCTTTGGTCCTTGGCGGCCCATTGGGGCTGCCATCTGTGTTGTGGCCCCCTTGGGGCCGCTTTTTTCCTTCCTGGGCCCGTTTCTGGGCCCAACAGCCCGCGCGGGGCCATTTTACAGGGCAGGGGACTCCGTTTGGAGTCCTCCCATCCGCTTGTGTGCGGTGCCGCGGCCCAGGTTGTATTGCTTGGTTGGTTGTGGCTGGCGGGCCAGCGGACCCTGCCTCCCTCCCTTCCCTCACTCAAATGCAAGGGGGAGAGGAGGCTGGCTGGTCCTCAACCAGCCAGGCCAGCTGCAACAAGGCAACCGGCAAGGGGGGAGGGGACTTGATCACCCCCCCACCCCATGTGTGGACTAACTAGGGCGGCTGCAATGAGGCAACCGCCAAGGTGGGGTGGGATTTGACCACCCCCCCCATCTCTTGTGTGGCAGCAAAGAGGTTGCAGGGGCCATCTCCCCCACCCCCCATTACCAAGGGGGAGGTGACATAGGGCTGGGTGGGCTTGACCACCTCCCAGCCCACCCATTTGTGTGATGCCCTGGGTGGTATTGACATCCAGGGTTCCCTGGGGGGGGATTTGACTGCTACCTCCAGGGATTGAGAGAGAGAGAGGGGGGGGGACCACTGGCTACACCTCCCCTCCTGTACATTTGACTGGACCCAGAGTGTTTCTGGGTCCACCGTGGTCAATCTGAGGGCCAGAGGCTGGTTTCAGGAGGCAACCAGCCATGTGAGTTGGTAATAAGGAACAATACAGTCAAGAGGGAATTGTAACGGGGCAACAGGGCTGATTGTAATGGACAATCAGCCAGGGTCTGAACAGCAACAAGGGCCGGTTCAGCCCAGTAAGGGTGGAAACACCAAACTCAAAAGGTAAAGGCTGGTCATAAGGGTTCAGGGAATAATGCCAAGTGGGCTGAGTAAGCCCAAACCAAGTAGCAAGGCTTGTAGAGCCTGTAGAGCCCATTTAAGGCGGAATTTTTGCCTTTTTCTTGTAATTACATGAGCTCCACATGAGAACCATCTTTTTTATTTAAGGATCTCTTTTCCCTGCTGTTTTGCATCCATTCATTCACCAATTCATTCACCAATTGATTTACCAATTCATTCACATTCACCACTGCACCATTGCCTCTGCCTCATATTTACTATCAATCATAAGACATTATTGTCTCAGCATTTCTTTTTCTTTAAGTACTGCTCTTTGACTAAGATTGTGGGCCAATAATTCTCACAGATTATCAGTATAATTTTCATCATTACTTCCAAGCAGAAAAGACCCTTATACCTTACTCTGGAAATCTGAAAGACCTCAAGTTTTCCAAGAAGATGTCCTATATCCCAGAGTCCTGTCCACCAAGATTGTTTTGAATGCTCAAAACTATAGTGCTTGGTCTTTCTTAATGGACAGTGAGTTGGAAAAAATTTGTGGTGGGGAGATTATGGATGCAGATGATACTCTTATTAGTTCAGAGGTAGAGAAGAAGTCTTATCATCTCATTCTAAGGCATTTGGATGAAGGTCATATGGCATGGGTTGCTGAGACTTTAAAGAAGGAACAGAAGAGGATGGGTAGCATTGTATGGAAAATTCTCAAGGCAAAGTATGCTGGTAGCTCTGTCCATCAGAAGGGGATTGCCTTCAATAATTTTTTCAATTTGAAATTTTCCAACTGCAAACAATTTGTGGAGGAGGCAAGATCAAGTATTTCCAAGTTCAAGTAATCTGGGCTGAACATGGATCCTGAGTGTTTTCAACTCTTAATTCTTCAAAAGCTACCAAAAGAATATGAGTCCTTGGTTAGGATTATATCTCAATTAGATCCCCTTCCTTTAGAAGAGGATTTAATTAGAAGGATTGAAAAGGATGATGTTCAATTTAAGATGAAGGAGGGTAGAGGAACTGCTCTGGTGGGCAAGACAGGAAAATCTGGGAAGAAGGCAAAGGCCAAAAGGGATTTATCAAAGGTTTTGTGTTATAATTGTCAGAAGAATTGACACTATGCAAAGGATTGAAAGGAGGCCAAGAAGAGGAAGGAATCCAAGGAAAATGAAAAGGAAGACAAAGAGGTCAACCTGGCCATGTAAAATATTGCTATGGTGGCATTGGATGGTTCAATGGAACAAGCTCTTGAGGAACAACTCCCCAAAAAGAACAACAAAATCAATGAGGATCAAGGAATGGACTTGATTGATTATAAAGTACATAATATTAACCTTGAAAATGAGAACTTATCAGTAGCTGATAGTTTTTCTTTCCTTAAAAGAGAGTTGAAGGAGGATGTTCTTGTTTTGTGTCAGCTTGCTACTATGTACAGAGCAACCTGTCATAGCAACACAAAACTATGAAAAAGCAGAATATCTCAATTGAAAAAAGAAGGTGTGAGGAATCCATAAATATTATTAAAGAAATGGATTCCCCACCCAAAATTAGGTAGAGTCACTCACTAACCCCACCCTTGAAATCCAAGTCCCTACATTTTTAAAATAATTAAAAATAAAATTACTAAAAATTACAAAACCAGTATGGCACCTTTTTGCCTTTCTAAAATTTTACAGGTGTTTTCACGTATAGGGTTTACACCTAAAATTCACTCAGAATTGAGGTGTTGTGTATATTTTAGGAGTTACAGACGGAAATGTGTTATGCCACAATTCCCGCGCGCAGCCCCGCATCATTACATACCCCTACATACTTTTAGTAGCAGTTTGCCGCGTACTAGAGACCCGCGCGCAGCTAATTCTGCCACGCACGCAGAGGATCCCACCCCACGCGCATCTGAACTGACTGATCCCTGCGTCTGGATCTGTAGTGACTAATCTGACAACCAAGTAACGCTCAAAAGAGCTAAAACCTAATTGGGGTTGCCTGGCATATGTAACAAGTTGACATATGCATTTTTAATAATCTAAAAAGATCAAAACTGAATTAAAATTAATAAAAATTAAGTTTAGAACATTTTTTAATAATAAATTAAAGATCAAGGATTACCACGTAAATCATTGACTCTGATCTTTGAAGACCACAAAACACTACAAGAAGTGTTCATAAAAATTATTAAAAATTATCTACGTGCTCAGCAGATGTTAGTAAATGAGTTAATGTCAACATCTTTTCACTTTAAAGCAATAATAATAGTAAAAATGAAGGATGAGTGAAGAATAATCAAATTTACGCCATAATATATTAACAGATCCTGTGGCCAAAATAGTACAGAAATGCAGCAGATCTAAGATCGGCTGATTTAAAGAACCAAGTGGACGTGCTGCAATTGCTTTGAATGGCTTACCAGCCTCATCCCATGAGAGGAACTCTCTCTACGTGCCCTGAGAAGGTCAAAATAACCCCAAAAAGGTATTTGTACAGACCTTCTTGGATCCATTATTCCATCATCAGTTTACCAGGAATTATTATTATCAATCAGAAACTGTGTCATTGTTAGTCAATGCTTATGAAGAGTCTAAGCAAGTCATTTATGACCCAGTCCTTAGTATTATTATTTATTTCTTAAAAGCAATCAACCCTTGAAGTTTACTCAGGCAATCCACCCCATCTGCTCTGAAACCCTTCCTATTATTGCAGGATTTTCGTGGTAAACCTCAGAGTGAGTGTTTCCCTTCCTGTCTGGGCCAGGGTGCTGTTATGCCTGGCCCTTAGTGCAATAAGCCCTTTCTAAGGCACCCATCTTCATTCAAAGTTTCTTAAACTGCCTAAGGAGGCCCCTTGAAGAGAGGTTGCTTTGTCTGTAGAGACCCCCAGTAGTATAATACTGTGGCCCCTCTTTTATATAAATATTGAAAAACTTTTATTACCAAACCAATTAAGCCTTGCAACTGCTCTTATGATATTAATTATTTGAGCCTCTAAGTATTTATTTTTGGAATAATTATTATTATCAATATTTCAGTATTTTTATCACTCTCTGTAGTTAAAGGACTGCAAGGTTCCTGGTATCAGAGAGCTGACAACTGGGGATCTAGCCAGGAAATATCCTTAAATAATTGATCTTTGATTATTTATTCCTTGGACCAGTCTATTTTTTTTACAAATGAGTTAAAATAATTATAACACATATTTTTGATCCTTTGTTTTTCTAGTGGATCTTAAGACCAAAAAAGAATTCATCAATTATTATTTGAACCTTCTTAAAAATAAAAAAAGAAGAAAAACTCGGTAACTTTGTCCCTGTAATTATAACTCCTGAGCAACAACAAGAGAAATTTCTTTATTATAAACAGCAGGTTATAAAGGACAAAGAACTTGAGCTTGAAAGAATCATCAATTTCAATTCTTTATTAAGGAAACATAAGGAGTGGAAAATTTATCAAAGGAAACTTTATATTTATAGACTAAATAATCCTGAGGAAAAAAAAAAATCCAAAACTAATAAAAGTGATTATTTTTCTAAAAACATCATCTTGCCATGTAAAAACACAAAAAAATATTAAACTTATATTTTTTTTGTCTTTATCCAGCTCAGTGGATTTAGTTTTTGGTGATCTCATTGACCAGGACCTCCTTGAGAATGTCCCAGACAGTGTAACCTTGGACTTACCCTTAGATTTATCCCAAGATCCAATTGGATTACTTTCTGAGTGTGATTTGATGATCACTAACCCCATAAATGTCATTGAAGGAAGTATTGAGTCTTCCCTAGACATAAATTCTGTTAATGAGGATTCTAACTTACCCCAAAAATGGAATCCCAACATGAAGATTCACCACATCTCTGAGGCTGAGGCGTTGATTCTAAAACATTCTGCCGGTAAAAGTTACAATTCAGGCAAAACATGCTATGCTACTGGTTTAATTCAAGGTTCCCCTGTTAAGTTACTTCTAGACAGTGGAGCCTTTTGCTCTTGTGTTGGTTCAACTTATTTGGAGAAACAAGACCCAAACTGGAAACTGAACTTATTACCAGTACCTCAGGCTAAGTTCAGCACTTGTAATGCTTCTCTCAATGCTGTTGGAGTATGGTCCTCTGATATCATACTTTCTCACTCTAAAGGGTCACTCAAACTGAAAATTGAATTCGTAGTGCTCCAAAAATGAGTATGTGATTTCTTTATCCTTGGTAATAATTCTCTTGGTGGAAGCTTGCAGTCCTTAGCTACAGAGAGTGATAAAAATGCTGGAATGATAATAATTATTATTATTCCAATAATAAACGCTTAGAAGCTCAAATAAATGATTTAATAAGACAAGTTGCAAGGTTTAATTTGTTTGGTAGTAAATGGTCTTCAATATAATATAAAAGAGGGGCCACAGTATTATACTACTGGGGATCTTTACAGACTAGCAACCTCTCTTCAAGGGGCCTCCTTAGGTAGTTTAAGAACCTTGGAATAGATATGGTTGCCTCAGAAAGGACTTATTCCACTAATGGCCGGGCTTAACAGCACAAACGGCCTAGAAAGGAAGGGTAACACTCACTCTGAGCACTTTACAACGAAAATCCTGGAATAATTGGAAGGGTTTCAGAGCAGATGGGGTAGATTGCTCAACTAAACTTCAATGGTTGATTGGCCAATAAAGGGAAAAGAATACTACTGCAGACTAAGTCATAAATCAATTGCTTATCTTCATATAAGCACTTGATTAACAATGACACGGTGTCTGATTGATAATAAATGATTCCTGGTAACTGATTAACTGATGGAATAATGGATCCAAAGAGGTCTGTATAAATACCTTTTTGGGGGTGATTTTGGTCTTCTCAGGGCATGTAGAGAGGGTTCTGCTCGTGGGCTGAGGCTTGCAAGCCAGTCAGGGCACCATTAGCACGTCCACTTGGTGCTGTCAATAAGCTTCCCTTAGATCTGCTGGATTTCTGTACTATTTTAGCCACAGGATTTGTTAATCTGTTATGGCGTAATTTTGATCATTCTGTACTCATCCTTCATTTGTACTATTGATATTGTTTCAAAGCGTGCAGATGTGAATGTTTACTAATTGTTCAGCATCTGCTGATCATGTAGATAATTTTTAATAGTTTTTTGAACACTTCTTGTGGTGTTTTGTGGTCTTCAAAGATCAAGATCAGTGATTTATGTGGTAGTCCTTGATCTCTGATTTATTATTAAAAAATATTTAAAACTTGATTTTCATTAAGTTTTTTTAATTTTTGATCTTTTTAGATCATTAGTAATGTATATGTCCGTTTTTTAGATATACTAGGCAACCCTAACCAGGTTGTAGCTCTTGTGAGCGGTACCTGGTTGTCAGATTAGTCACAACTGATCCAGGCGCGGGGATCAGTTAGTACAGATGCGCGCGGGGTAGGATCCTGTGCGTGCGGGGAAGAATCAGCTCAGCGCGGGTCTCTAGTACGCGGGATCCTGCTGCTACTAGTACGTAGGGTTATGTAATGATGCGGGGCTGCGCGGGGGAATCATGACATAACACATTTCCGTGTCTAACTCCTAAAATATACACAACACCTCAATTCTGAGTGAATTTTAGGTGTAAACCCTATACGTGACAATACGTGTGAAATATTAGAATGGCCAAAAAGTGCCATACTGGTGTTGTAATTTTTAGTACTTTTCCTTTTAATTATTTTAAAAATATAAGGACTTGGAATTCAAGGGTGGGGTCAGTGAGTGACCCTACCTGATTTTGGGGGAGGAATTCATTCCTTTACCAATATTCATGGATTTCTCACTCCTTACTTTGTTAATTGAGGTATTCTTATTTTTCATATTTTGTGTTACTATTTGACAGTTTTGCTCTGTTTATAGTAGCAAGCTAACATTCCCCCGCTCCAAGATATGTCTATATCTGAAAAGGAATTTGGGCTAATTCCTCCTGTTGGCTCTGTAGTTCCTCAGGCGTATATGTTTGTCAGGGATATTATGTTCAGGCAACCATTCATCTTTATCAGCTGATTCTCCCTTGTATCTAACCAGGTAGAGTCTGACGTCTGTTCCACTGATCCTATCTTTCTTATCCTTCAGGATCTTGCTAATTTTACGTCTGTCCTTTTCAGGTTCTTCTGTAACAGGTATTGCAGGTGAAGCAGTATGTTCTCCATTCCTTGGGTGGTAGTGTTTGATGAGGCTTACTGGGAAGACTGGATCTTTTGTAGAAAGCTCATCAATGAAAATTACTTCCACAGCATTTTTATCATGAAGTTTATTAATGGTGTAAGGTCCAACAAAAGCTGTTCTAAGCTTTTTATTTCCACCCAAGTTGGTAAAGTTAGTGGTAGGGATCAAGAATTGATCACCAATTTTGAAATCATGTTCCTTATGGGTTTTATCCCATCTTTGCTGGTTATACTCTATAGAATCCTGGACACATTTAAAAGCATGTTTGTTTGCTACATTTATCATGTTTTTGAAATCAAGTGATGGAGGGTGAATATTGGTCAGCTGGTGGTTAAGGTTATCCTTGGGTAATCTAGGAATCCATCCTCTTTCCAGTATGTAAGGTGCTTCCTTAGTGGTAGAGTGCTTGCTACTGTTGTAGGCCATCTCCAGTGCAGGTAAAAGGCTAACCCAATTGTGGCAATAAACATCAGAATTCTTGTATTCTATTCCAAAGCCACAGAATCTCCTGAGTGTGTCTTCCAGGGTCTGAATCATCCTTTCAGCTAATCCATCCGTCTGAGGGTGATAAGCAGTAGAGAAAGCTAAGGTGGTCCAAGCATATCATGTAGGTTTCTCCAGAACTCAGAGGTGAATTTAGGATCTCTGTCACTGATAATAATTTTGGGAACTCCAAGGTCAGCAATGAGTTTTTTCCAAAAAAATAGGGCAACTTCCATAGCAGTGTCTTCCTTGTGATTAGGTAGGAACTTTGCTTTCTTGGAGAACATATCCACAATGACCAAGACTGAGTTGTAGGAATATGCTCCTCCTGGTGGTAGTCCAGTTACAAAGTCCATATTGATGATCTCCCATCTCTTCTTGGGTTCAGCAATCTTTTGTAGTAGTCCAAACCGTTTCCCAGTAGTCCTGTTGGACTTCTGACAAGTTTCACAACTGGGAACGTACTGTATAGTTGAGTCTCTCCAATTAACCCACCAATCAGTTTGTTTAACCTTATCCAAGGTTCTATCAGCAGAAAAATGACCAGATGAGCATTTATCATGGCACTCAGCCAGAACATGTTTGATATGGTCATCCTTAGTTAAGACTATGACACTTGAATGTTGATACCTATAGTATACAAGACTATCCCATATGGTGAACCTTCCGGCTTTTTATGGTTTCAAAAGAGGTTCAGGTAGGCTATTGATCAATTCAGGAGGTGGAGAAGTACTTTCCATAATAGTGATCAGAGTTTTTATGCCACAACTGTAAGCTTCTTTGATAGAGTTGAACAATGATTCATTCAGTTCACAAATGTGGATTCCCAATATAGGAGCTTCAATGTTTAACCTGTTGATATTAAGGATAGGGAAGATGTCATTATCCTCTGGATCATAGGAAGGGTTACTTGGGATTGGGTAACACATTCCTGCTTAAACTATCAGCATTCTGATGTTTAGTCCCAGCTTGATGAACTATGTTCATCTGTCCTCTGTACTCTTGTATATCTATCTGCCATCTCAACACATGCCTGCTAGGGGTCTTCATGTTCATCAAGGTTCTGACAGCGTTGCAGTCAGTAATAAGAGTGAAGTTGGTGCCTTATAAGTAATAATGGAGTTTCTCTAGGGGCCATACTAAGGCCAGGCATTCCATTTGGCTTGCACCATACCTTTTCTCAGTATCTTGAATTTGTCTAGATATGAAGAGTATAGGTTTTTTCACTGGTTTATAATCTTCTATGACTTCCTGGTGTAAAGCAGCTTGTAGCCCTTCCATGCTGGCATCTATGTAGAGCTTAAAAGGCTTAGGGTAATCTGGCTGGATCAGTACTGGAGCTGAGGTCATTGCAATTTTGAGTTCCTCATAGTTCTTGAATCTATCATGAGTCATTTCAAACAGGGTGGTGTTGTTGCAGATCTCATACAAACATTTGGTTAGAAGAGCAAACTTTGGTAAATACTTCCTATAGTAGCCGCAGAAGCTGATGAAGGATAGGAGTTCAGTTTTATTCTGAGGAATAGGCCTATTCATTACTGCTGCTATCTTGTTTTGGTCAGCAGCTAAGGTTAGTCCAGAGACAATGTGTCCTAAGGCTTTGAGTTCCCCGTAGCCAAAGTTACACTCTTTCATTGATACTTTTAATCCTACGGCAGAGATGGTTTTGAGGACTAGCCTTAATTTCTCCATGTGAGTATCCCAATGATCAGATTAAATTATAACATCATCAATGTATACCATCATCCATCCCTGTCTGATGAATAATCCTAGGACTGTGTCCATCATCCTTTGAAAATGAGAAGGAGCATTTTTAATACCAAAAGGCATCCTAAGATACTCATAAATTCCCAAATGACAGATAATTCTCATGAATTTCTGGCTATCAGGGCTGATAGGTATTTGGTGAAAAAATTTCAGCATATCCATGGTGGTTATGTACTTAGCCTTGGACAGGTTATGTAGGGCATGGTCAATTCTTGTAATTGGATAATAATCAGCTTGGGTGTAGTTGTGTAGCATTCTAAAATATCCAACAATTCTTGACTTATCATTGTGCGATGCTATAATTACTGGGGTAGTAATATCTACTGGTTCGTTGTGGCCTACTTTCCATAAGACTTGTAAGTCAAGCCACTCTTGAATATGGGTTTTGAGAGCAGCTCTGGATTTTGGACTAGAAGGGTAAGCAGGTCTCCGAAGGTTAGGTGGGTAAGGAGGCTTAATAGCTAGAGTTAGGATCATATCATGTCCTTTGATGTTAACAATGGGGTTATCTTTGGTACAGAAAGCATTCTGATTTTCAAAGCATACTTGTAGGATATCCCGTTTCTGTTCTTCATTGAGAAGGGAATTTAGAGAAGCTTGAGAGAAGTATTCCTGATTGAACTTCCCTAAGTGTTTTTTATAAGTTGAATCAGAAGTTTGAGCATTGACATGAAATATTTGGAACTTCTTATTCCAGTCTCCTCCTACAGTGAAGTATCTACCTTTGCTTTGGAATAAATCTATACCAGTAAGGCAAAGAGAATCATTCCCAAGGATAAAATAATCACATACTCCGTTTTGGAGCACTACAAATTCAATGTTCAGTTTGAGTGATCCTTTAGAGTGAGGGAGTATGATATCAGAAGACCATACTCCAACAACATTGAGAGCAGAATTACAACTGCTGAACTTAGCCTGAGGTACTGGTAGTAAGTTCAGTTTCCAATTTGGGTCTTGTTTTTCCAGATAGGTTGAACCAACACAAGAGCAAAAGGCTCCACTGTCTAGAAGTAAAAGGTTTTAGATTCAAAGCCTTAGCCTCAGAGATGTGGTGAATCTTCATTTTGGGATTCCATTTTTGAGGTAAGTTAGAATCCTCAATGACGGAACTTATGGAAAGAGAAAACTCAATACTCCCTTCAATAACATTGATAGCTTTAGTGATTATTAGATCAAAATCAGAGAGTGATCCATCAGTATCATCAAGGTGAGGATCAGGATTTTCATACTCTTCTCCTTCAATAAGATTAATCCTTTTCCTAGGTAGAGGACAATCAGGTTTTACGTGTCCTGTTTTTTTACAGTTCCAACATACTTTTTCTTTTGGTTCTTGAGTCTTCTTGACTTCCAAGGTAGATGGAGTAGCAGGGGATTCTTTAGTTTTGGCAGTATATTCTTCCCTGTTCCTAGTATTTTGTTCCCTTGGAGGTCTTTTGACCCTTTCTCCAAGACCATTCATATCAATAGTTTCTTCCAATACACCTATTAATGTGGAAAGATCTGAATCCATAGACATTCTACACCTCACACTGTGGTTGATTTTTCCGGGACATAAGTTGAGGAGTCTTTCATTGACTTCTTCTTTATCAGCATCATGATGAAAACAGTACAACCTCTTTTTCTGGTCTAAGCACCACTCATGAGGTTTGTCCTTGGATGGATCAAACCGGGAAGTTTCAAAAGTT
Organism: Puccinia polysora; assembly: GCA_025617555.3. NCBI lineage: Eukaryota > Fungi > Basidiomycota > Pucciniomycetes > Pucciniales > Pucciniaceae > Puccinia > Puccinia polysora. The sequence goes on along the minus strand of CM062632.1, from coordinate 35,087,955 downwards.
TTCATCATTTTTCTTTTCCAAATCCTGGTACCAAACTGCACTTTGATCAATTCTTTCCAAGAATTCCAGGATAAAGATACAACTTCTTCTCTTTTATTGATAAACCAATCAAGAGCTACTCCTTCAAATAATCTGGGCAATCTTACCACAGCTATTGCATCAGGGAGCTTGTAGGAAGAAAGAGTATAGTCAATAAATTTAATGAAACTAACATGGTTGTATTCTCCTTCTCCAGAGAATTTAGGCCATTCAGTGATGGGAGGAAGTAGCTTCAAAGCCTGCTCCATTTCAGGAGTAGGACTGGGTCTGAAAGACTCATTCCTAGTTATCCTGGCTCTGGGAGGAACACTAGGAATACTGGTGACCCTGGCAGGTCTAGTTTCCTCTAGGTCAATGACCGGAGAGTTACTAGAGTTGATCTTAAGATCTCTGAGATCATTCTTAATCATACCTAACTCTAAGTCAAGTTTGTTGCTTAATAAGTCAATTTTGTTAGTAAGATGAGCTGAAGGAGTAGGACTAGTTTTCTTAACTTCTTCTTTAAGATGGTCTATGGTTGCAAGAATATCTTCCTGAAGAATTGATTGTTTATCATCAATATGTTTCATCAGGCCCAACTTACTATGTTTTATACTATCCTTGATTTGTTGTATTTCCAACTCATCAATTCTCATAATCTAAGACTGAGTGTCAATCACTCTAAAAACACTTGAACTTAATTTTTCCAATTGGTGATAAACTTTGTCAAAGCATTGGCTAATAATAGTAAAATTGTGAGACACATTTACAGAAAAGCTATTAAGAGCTTCTACATCTAATTGTGGTACAACCTTTTCCACTTTTGGGCTAAGGATATTATGTTGTCCCAATCCTTTGGGTTCCTTAACTTCTGATGGGCTGAGGACCTCTTCTTTTTGGTGTCCTTTCCCTTTAAGGAAGCTAACTGATCCCAAGGATTCTAGTTCTGCACGTAGCCTTCTACTTCTTTCTTTGGGATCAACCTTTGCAGAGAAATCTGAGATTTCTTTGTCAGAGAAATGGCTTTTCTCATACCTGGTTGATCCTCCTGGGTCTGAGCCAACCTAAATTGTTCCCAATAACTCACATGCTCTTTCACTAATACTTTGACTCTTTCCTCCTTAGTTGAGTCCAGCTGCGGTGGTGTAGGAGGACCTGTTCCCTCCTGGGATAACTTGATGGGCAAAGGATGGCTATCCAACGGTTTGTTGGTCAATTTGACGGCTGCGGTCATCGACGTCCTTGTCCCGCGTGACGCTATGGTCAGGGGTTTGAGTCACCTCATCGCGCTCGCGGCTGGAGTCCTTGCGCGCATGGGTTCTTCCAGGCAGAGCTCCATATGATGGGGATCTACTGGTTGCACGGGTGTTGCGCCTATTTTGATACATAGCACCAAAAAAAATGTGTAAGTCTGTCCAATCTTTTGAAAAAAGACTTTAAAATTATAAAAAATAATATTTTTTGTGTGTTTTATATTTTTAATAATTTTTTGTAAATATTTTAACTTACTTAGAGTTGAATTCAAGGGTACCAACACTTGATTGGGGTCACAACTATCCTTGGAGGGTATTCCAACGGGGTCTGAGTGAGTTCCAATCAGGCCCTGGGATAAATCCAAGGGTAAATCCAATGGTACACTGTCTGGGATGTCCTCTAGGAGGTCCTGGTCAATGAGATCACCAAAAACAAAATCCACTGAAATGGATAAAAACAAAAAAAATATAAGTTTAATATTTTTTTTATTTTTACAAGTTAAAGTGATTTTTAGAAAAAAAATGATCACTTTTATTATTTTTGGATTTTTCTTTATCTTCAGGGTTATTTAGTTTATAAATATAAAGCTTCCTTTGATAAATCTTCCACTCCTTATGTTGCCTTGATAAAGAATTGAAATTTATCATTCTTTCAAGCTCAAGTTCTTTGTCTTTGATAACCTGCTGTTTATAATAACGCAATTTCTCCTGTTGTTGCTCAGGAGTTATAATAACAGGGACAAAGTTACGGATTTTTTCTTCTTTTTTCTTTTTCAAAAGGTTCAAATAATAATTGATAAATTCTCCGTTGGTCTTCAGATCCACTAGGGAAACAAATGATCAAAAATATATGTTATAAGTATGTTAACTTATTTTAAAAATAAATAGACTGGTCCAAGGAATAAATAATTAAAAATTAATTATTTAAGAATATTTCCTGGCCACACCCCCAGTTGTGAGCTCTCTGATACCAGGAATCTTCCAGTCCTTTAGCTACAGAGAGTGATAAAAATTCTGGAATGATAATAATAATTATTATTCCAATAATAAGCGCTTAGAAGCTCAAATAAATGATTTAATAAGAGCAGATGCAATGTTTAATTGGTTTGGTAGTAAATGTTTTTCAATATAATATAAAAGAGGGGCCACAGTATTATACTACTGGGGATCTTTACAGACTAGCAACCTCTCTTCAAGGGGCCTCCTTAGGCAATTTAAGAACCTTGGAATAAAGATGGGTGCCTTAGAAAGGACTCATTCCACTAGTGGCTGGGCTTAACAGCACAAATGGCCTAGCAAGGAAGGGTAACACTCACTCTGAGCCTTTTACCACGAAAATCCTGGAATAATTGGAAGGGTTTCAGGGCAGATGGGGTAGATTTCTCAATTAAACTTCAATGGTTGATTGGTTAATAAAGGTAAATAATACTACTACAGACTAAGTCATAAATCACTTGCTTATCTTCATATAAGCACTTGATTAACAATGAAACGGTGTCTGATTGATAATAAATAATTCCTGTTAACCAATTAACTTCTAAAATAATGGATCCAACAAGGTCTGTATAAATACCTTTTGGGGTGATTTTGGTCTTCTCAGGGCACGTAGAGACGGTTCTGCTTGTGGGCTGAGGCTGGAAAGCCAGTCAGGGCACAATTAGCACGTCCACTTGGTTCTGTCAATCAGCTGTCCTTAGATCTGCTCGATTTCTGTACTATTTTAGCCACAGTATCTGTTAATCTGTTATGGTGTAAATTTGATCATTCTGTACTCATCCTTCATTTGTACTATTGATATTGTTTTAATGCGTGCAGATGTGAATTTTTACTGATTATCTATTATCCTCTGATCATTCAGATAATTTTTAGTAATTTTTATGAACACTCCTTGTAGTTTTTTGTGGTCTTCAAAGAACAAGATCAGTGATTTACGTGGTAGTCCTTGATCTTTGATTTATTATTAAAAAATGTCTAAAACTTAATTTTCATTAATTTTATTTAAGTTTTGATCTTTTTAGATCATTAGTAATGCACATGTTTGTTTGTTACATATACTAGGCAACCCTAAATAGGTTGTAGCTCTTCTGAGCGGTACCTGGTTGTCAGATTAGTCACGACTGATCCAGGCGCGGGGATCAGTTAGCACAGATGTGCAGGGGGTAGGATCTGCTGCATCCGTGGCAGAATCAGCTGCGTGTGGGTCTCTAGTACGGGGGATCCTGCTGCTACTAGTACGTAGGGTTATTTAATGATGCGGGGCTGCGCACGGGAATTGTGACATAACACATTTCGGCGTGTAACTCCTAAAATATACACAACACCTCAATTCTGAGTGAATTTTAGTTCTAAACCCTATACATGACAATATGTGTGAAATATTAGAATGGCCAAAAAGTGCCATACTGGTGTTGTGATTTTAGTACTTTTCTCTTTAATTATTTTAAAAATATAAGGACTTGCAATTCAAGGGTGGGGTCAGTGAGTGACCCTACCTAATTTTGGGTGGGTAATCCATTCCTGTAATAATATTTATGGATTTCTAACTCCTTCCTTTGTTAATTGAGGTACTCTTATTTTTCATAGTTTTTGTTACTATTTGACAGTTTTTCTCTGTACATAGTAGCAAGCTGACATATTTTCAGCAACATTTTATACATGAAAGGGGCTCAGAAGTGTCGTAAGAAACACCCAGCACACCCAAATGACAGATAATTCTCATGAATTTCTGGCTATCAGGGCTGATAGGTATTTGGTGAAACCCTTTCAGCATGTCCATGGTAGTGATGTACTTAGCTTTGGACAGGTTATGCAGAGCATGGTCAATCCTTGGAATTGGATAATAATCAGCTTGGGTGTAGTTTTTCAGCATTCTGGAATCTCCAACCATTCTTGACTTATCATTGTTCCAAGCTATAATTACTGGGGTAGTGATATCCACTTGTTCATTGTGTCCTACTTTCCTTAAGACTTGTAAGTCAACCAGTTCTTGAATATGAGTTTCCAGAGCAGCTCAAGATTTTGGACTAGAAGGGTAAGCAGGTCTCCTGAGGTTAGGTGGGTAAGGAGGCTTAATAGCTAGAGTTAGGATTGTATCATGTCCTTTGATGTTACCAATGGGGTTATCTTTGGTACAGAAAGCATTCTGATTTTCAAAGCATACTTGTAGGATATCCCGTTTCTGTTATTCATTGAGAAGGGAATTTAGAGAAGCTTGAGAGAAGTATTCCTGATTGAACTTCCCTAAGTGTTTTTCATAAGTTGAATCAGAAATTTGAGCATTGATATGGCATATTTGAAACTTCTTGTTCCAGTATCCTCCTATAGTGAAGTATCTAACCTTGCTTTGGAATACATCTCTACCATAAAGGCAAACAGAATCATTCCCAAGGATAAAATAATCACATACTCCATTTTGGAGAACTAAAAATTCAATGTTCAGTTTGAGTGATCCTTTAGAGTGAGGGTGTATGATATCAGAAGACCATACTCCAACAACATTGAGAGCAGAATTAAAACTTCTGAAATTAGCCTGAGGTACTGGTAGTAAGTTCAGTTTCCAATTTGAGTCTTGTTTTTCCAGATAAGTTGAACCAACACAAGAGCAAAAGGCTCCACTGTCTAGATATAACTTAACAGGGGAACCTTGCATTAAAACAGTAGCATAGCATGTTTTGCCTGAAGTGTAACATTTGCCGGCAGAAGGTTTTAGAGTCAAGGCCTTAGCGTCAGAGATGCCAATTTTGAGGTAAGTTAGAATCCTCATTGACTGAATTTATGTCAAGAGAAGACTCAATACTTCCTTCAATAACATTGATGGGGTTAGTGACCATTACATCACAACCAGAGAGTGATCCATCAGCATCATCAAGGTGAGGGTCAGGATTGTCATACTCTTCTCCTTCAATAAGATTAATCATTTTCCTAGGTAGACAACAATCAGGTTTTACGTGTCCTGTTTGGTTACAGTTCCAACATACTTTTTCCTTTGATTCTGGAGTCTTCTTGACTTTCAAGGTAGGCCAATTAGCAGCAGGGGATTCATTAGTTTTGGCAGTATATTCTTCCCTAGTTCTAGTATTTTGTTCCCTGGGGAGTCTATTGAATCTTTTATCAAGACCATTCATATCAATAGTCTCTTCCAACTCACCTATTAAGGTAGAATGATCTGAATTGAAGGGAATTCTGCGCCTTACACTGTTGTTGATTTGTCCGGGACATAAGTTGAGGAGTCTTTTATTGACTTCTTCTTTATCAGCATCCGGATAGAAACAGTCTAACCTCTTTTTCTGGTTTAAGCACCACTTATGAGGTTTGTCCTTGGATGCATCAAACTGGGAGGTTTCAAAAGTTTTCATCATCTTTCTTTTCCAAATCCTAGTACTAAATTGTACTTTGATCAATTCTTTCCAAGAATTCCAGGATAAAGATCCAACTTCTTCTCTCTTATTGATAAACCAATCAAGAGCTACTCCTTCAAATAGTCTGGGTAATCTTATCACAGCTATTGCATCAGGGAGCTCAAAAGAAGAAAGAGTATAGTCAATAAATTTAATGAAACTGACATGGTTGTATTCTCCTTCTCCAGAGAATTTAGGCCATTCAGTAATGGGAGGAAGTAACTTCAAAGCCTGCTCCATTTCAGGAGTAGGACTGGGTCTGAAAGACTCATTCCTAGTTATCCTGGTTCTGGGAGGAAAACTAGGAGTACTTCTGAGCCTGGCAGGTCCAGTTTCTTCTAGGTCAATGACCAGAGAGTTAGTAGGATCAACCTTAAGATCTCTGAGATCATTCTTAATCATACCTAACTCAAAATGAACTTTATTGCTTAATAAGTCAATTTTGTTAATCAGATGAGCTGAAGGAGTAGGACTAGTTTTCTTAACTTCTTTATTAAGCTGGTCCATGGTTGCAAGAATTTCTTCCTGAAGAATTGATTGGTTATCATCAATATGTTTCATCAGGTCCAACTTACTATCTTTTATACTATCCTTGATTTGTTGTATTTCCAACTCATCAATTCTCATAATCTGAGACTGGGTATCAATCACTCTCAAAATACTCAAACTTAATTTGTCCAATTGTTGATAATCTTTGTCAAAGCATTGGCTAATAATAGTAAAATTGTGAGACACATTTACAGAAAAGCTATTAAGAGCTTCTACATCTAATTGTGGTACACCTTTTCCCACTTCTGTGCTAGGGATATTATGCTGTCCCAATCCTTTGGGTTCCATAACTTCTGATGGTCTGAGGACCTCTTCTTTTTTGGGTCCTTTCCCTTTAAGGAAGCTAACTGATCCCAAGGATTCCAGTTCTGCACCTAGCCTTCTACTTCTTTCTTTGGGATCAAACTTTGCAGAGAAATCTGAGATTTCTTTGTCAGAGAAATAGCTTTTCTCATACCTGGTTGATCCTCCTGGGTCTGAGCCAATTTGAATTGTTCCCAATAGCTCACGTGTTCTTTCACTAATACCTTGAATCTTTCCTCCTTGGTTGAGTCCCGCTGGGGTGGCGTAGGAGGACCTGTACCCTTCTGGGATAAGGTGGTGGGCAACGGGTGGTTCTCCAATGGTCTGTTGGTCGAGTAGGCAGGCACGGTTGTTGCAATTGGTTCCCCACGTGACACTATGGTCAGGGGTTTGAGTCCCCTCATTGAGCTCGTGACTGGAGTCCTTGCACGCACGTGGTTCCTCCGGGCAGAGATCCATACAACGGGGCTCTACCTGTTGCGCGGGTGTTGCGCCTATTTTGATACCTAGCACCAAAAAAAAAATGAGTAAGTCTTTGTCAAAACTTTTGAAAAAGACTTTAAAAATATAAAAATGATATTTTTTGTGTGCTTTATATTTTTTTAATAATTTTTTATATATATTTTAACTTACTTAAAGTTAAATTCAAGGGTACCAACACTTGGTTGGGATCACAACTGCCCTTGGGGGGTATTCCCACAGGGTCTGAGTGAGTTCCAATCAGATCCTGGGATGAATCCAAGGGTAAGTCCAAGGGTACACTGTCTGGGACGTCCTCTAGGAGGTCCTTAGAAAAAAATAATCACTTTTATTAATTTTGGATTTTTCTTTATCTTCAGGATTATTTAGTTTATAAATATAAAGCTTCCTTTGATAAATCTTCCATTCCTTATGTTGCCTTAATAAAGAATTGAAATTGATAATTCTTTCAAGCTCAAGTTCTTTGTCCTTTATAACCAGCTTTTTATAATAAAGCAATTTCTCATGTTGTTGCTCAGGAGTTATATTGACAGGGAAAAAGTTACAGATTTTTTCTTCTTTTTTCTTTTTAAGAAGGTTAAAATAATAATTGATCAATTATCCATTGGTCTTAACATCCCTAGAGAAACAAATGATCAAAAATATATGTTATAAGTATGTTAACTTACAAAAAAATAAATAAACTGGTTCAAGGAATAAATAATTGAAAATTAATTATTTAAGGATATTTCCCGGCCAGACCCCCAGTTTTCAGCTCTCTGATACCAGGAACCTTGCAGTCCTTTAGCTACAGAGAGTGAAAAAAATGCTAAAATGATAATAATAATTATTATTCCAATAATAAAAACTTAGAAGCTCAAATAAATGATATGATAAGAGCAGTTGCAAGGTTTAATTGGTTTGGTAATAAATGGTTTTCAATATAATATAAAAGAGGGGCCACAGTATTGTACTACTGGGGATCTTTACAGACTAGCAACCTCTCTTGAAGGGGCCTCCTTAGGCAGTTTAAGAACTTTGGAATAAAGATGGGTGCCATAGAAAGGACTTATTCCACTAATGGCCGGGCTTAACAGCACAAATCGCCAAGACAGGAAGGGTAACACTCACTCTGAGAAATTTACCACAGGAATCCTGAAATAATTAGAAGGGTTTGAGAGCAGGTGGGGTGGATTGCTTGACTAAACTTCAAGAGTTGATTGGTTAATAAGAATAAATAAGAATACTACAGACTAAGTCATAAATCACTTGCTTATCTTCATATAAGCACTTGATCAAAAATGAAACGGTGTCTGATTGATAATAATAATTCCTGGTAAACTGATTGATTGATTAGATCCAAAGAGGTCTGTATAAATACCTTTTTGGGGTGATTTTGAGCTTCTCAGGGCACGTAGAGAGGGTTCTACTCGTGAACTGAGGCCAGCAAGCCAGTCAGGGCAAGCGTGACACGTCCACTTGGTGCTGTCAATCAGCTGTCCTTAGATCTTCTGGAATTCTGTACTATTTTGGCCACAGGATCTGTTAATCTTTTATGGCGTAAATTTGATCATTCCTACTTATCCTTTATCAGTACTATTGATATTGCTTTGAAGCGGGCAGATGTGAATGGTTACTGATTTTCCATCATATGTTGATCATGTAGATAATTTTGAATAATTTGTATGAACACTCCTTGTAGTGTTTTGTGGTCTTCAAAGATAAGGGTCAGTGATTTATGTGGTAATCCTTAATCTTTGATTTATTATTAAAAAAATGTTTTAAACTTAATTTTCATGAATTTTATTTAAGCTTTGATCTTTTTAGGTCATTAGTAATGCATATGTCAGTTTGTTACATATACTAGGAAAATCTAACTAGGTTGTAGCTCTTTTGACTTGTGTCAGCTCTCTGATACCAGGAACCTTGCAGTCCTTTAGCTACAGAGAGTGATAAAAGAACTTGGAGCAATAATATTCCAAAGAATAAACACTTTAAAGCTCCAATAATGGTATGGTAAGAGCAAGTGCAAGGTGTATTTGGTTTGGTTATAAATATTTTGAATATAATATAAAAAGAGGGGCCACAGTATTATACTACTGGGGATCTTTACAGACTAGCAACCTCTCTTCAAGGGGCCTCCTTAGGCAGTTTAAGAACCTTGGAATAAATATGGGTGCCTTAGAAAGGACTTATTCCACTAATGGCAGGGCTTAACAGCACAAGTGGCCTAGACAGGAAGGAAACACTCACTCTGAGCACTTGACCACGAAAATCCTGGAATAATTGGAAGGGTTTCAGAGCAGATGGGGTAGATTGCTCGACTAAACTTCAATGGTTGATTGGTTAATAAAGGTAAATAATACTACTACAGACTAAGTCATAAATAACTTGCTTATCTTCATATAAGCACTTGATTAACAATGACACCGTGCCTGATTGATAATAAATAATTCCTGATAACTGATTACGGATTAGAAACAGAAGGGCAAAAAGAGCCTGTTTAAATATTCTTTTTTTGGGTGCTTGAGGGCCTCTAGAAGGGGTACTAGCCATGGGCTGAGGCTAGGGGGGCACTCAGGGAAAGATTGGCACGTCCTCAAGGTGCTTTTAGCCTGCTGGCCTTAGATCTGTCAAGGAACAGCTCCTTTTTAGCTGCAGGATCTGTTAATCAATAGATTAGTCATTTTGCTGATCCTGCACTGATCATCAATTTGTACAGTAAGTACTGGTCCAAAGTGAGAGGACGTAGATGTTTATTGATTATCCATGCTCTGCTGATCCTGTATGTAATTTTTAATAATTTTTACGACCACTCCTTATGTAGTTTCGTGGTCTTTGAAGGTTCTGATCAACTTATTTTGTGGTGAGTCTGGATCTTTATTTAATTAAATAAAAAAATGCTAAAAATTAGTTACTAACTAATTTTAATTGATTTTTAAGGTTTTTGAACTATAATCTATGCTTGTGTGGTAGATTTACATATGTAGTGTAGATCCTACTATATTGTAGCTCCTCTGAGCGGTACCTGGATGTCAAACTGATCACTGCAGGAGGCGCGGGGATCAGTCCATTCCAATGCGCGCGGGGACTGATCCGCTGCTCAGATGCGCGCGGGGGACTGTACCGCTGCGCGCGTGACTAGGTCACGGGATTACCTGCGCGGGAATTCAGTTGCGCCGGAGTCCAGCGCTGTAGGGACGCGGGGCTGCGTGCGGGAGTCCAACGCTGTAGGGACGCGTGGCTGCGTGCGGGAGTTTGCGTACGCAGGAATCCAACGCTGTAGGGACGCGGGGCTGCGTGCGGGAGTTTGCGTACGCGGGAGACAAGCGCTGTAGGGAAGCGGGGCTGCGTGCGGGAGTTGGCGTACGTGGGAGTCCAACGCTGTAGGGACGCGGGGCTGCGTGCGGGAGTTTGCGTACGCGGGAGTCCAACGCTGTAGGGACGCGGGGCTGCGTGCGGGAGTTTGCGTACGCGGGAGACCAGCGCTGTAGGGACGCGGGGCTGCGTGCGGGAATTGTGACAAAACACAATTTCCCGTGTAACTCCTAAACTACACACAACACCTGGGTTTTGACTGAAATTTAGGTGTGAAACCTATACATGACATATCATGTGAAATATTAAAATGACTAAAAAGGTGCCATACTGGTGCCGTGGTCATTTACCATTTTCTATTGAATTAATTAAAAAATAGAAGGAGTAAGAATTCAAGGGTGGGGTCAGTGAGTGACCCTACCTTATTTTGGGTGGGGGAATCCATTTCTGCAATAATATTTATGGATTTCCTACTCCTTTATTTTATAATAATTTTATTTATTCATTTATCTTTGTTCCTTTTAATTTTTTTAGTATTATTATTGTTGTTACTTCGTCAGGTTGCTCTGTGCTAAGTAGCAGGCTGACATTGGCCCACTCCAAGATATAACTATATCTGAAAAAAAAATTTTTGGGGCTCAGTGTCTTTTACTGGCTCTGTAGTTTCTCAGGTGTATAGGTCCATCTGGAATGTTGTTTTCAGGTAGCCATTCATCTTTATCAGCTGATTCTCCTTTGTATCTGACTAAGTAAAGTCTAACATCTTTTCCTTGGATCCTTTCTTTTTTATCTTTAAGGATTTTACTAACTTTTCCTTTGTCCTTCTCAGGCTCATCTAAGACTGGTATTTCAAGTGAAGGGGTCTTTTCTCCTTCTCTGGGATGGTAGTTTTTGACAAGGCTAACTGGGAAGACTGGGTGTTTCCTAGAGAGTTCATTACTGAGGATGACTTCTACGGCATTCTTACCATGGAGTTTCTTGATAGTGAAAGGCCCAAAAAAGGCTGGTCTGAGTTTTCTGTTCCCAGCCAAGTTATTGAAATTGGCGGTTGAAATTAGAAATTGATCTCCTATTCTGAAATCAGGTTCTTTGTGAGTTTTATCCCACCTCTGTTGGTTGTATTCAACAGCATCTTGTACACACTTAGCAGCGTGCTTGTTTGCCATATCTATCATGTTTTTGAAGTCCAGTGATGTTGGATGGATATTAGTCAACTCCTGATTGAGGTTATCTTTGGGCAATTTGGGGATCCATCCTCTTTCCAGTATGTAAGGAGCTTCTTTGGTAGTAGAGTGTTTACTACTGTTATAGGCCATTTCTAGTGCAGGTAAAAGGCTAACCCAGTCATGGCAATATCCGTCTGTATTTTTGTACTCCATCCCAAAGCAACAGACCCTTCGGAGAATATCCTCTAGAGTCTGGATCATTCTTTCAGCTAATCCATCTGTCTGAGGGTGATAAGCTGTAGAAAAGGCTAAGGTAGTTCCTAACATATCATGGAGGTTTCTCCAGAATTCAGACGTGAATTTGGGGTCTCTATCACTGATAATAATCTTAGGAATTCCTACATCAGCAATTAGTCTGTTCCAGAAGAGTAAGGCTACTTCCATAGCTGTGTCTTCCTTATGGTTAGGTAGAAACTTGGCTTTCTTAGAAAATCTGTCCACAATAACCAGGACTGAGTTGTAAGAGTAAGCTCCTCCAGGGGGCAGTCCTGTTACAAAGTCCATGTTGGTAACTTCCCATCTTTTCCTGGGCTCAGCTATCCTTTGGAGTAGTCCAAACCTTTTCCCAGTGGTCCTGTTGGACTTCTGACAGATTTCACAGCTTGAAACATACTTGATAGTGGAGTCTCTCCAGTTGATCCACCAGGCAGTCTGCTTTACTTTATCTAGGGTTCTATCAGTAGACAGGTGACCCGAAGAGCAATTATCATGACATTCAGCTAAAACAAGTTTGATATGCTCTGCTTTGGTCAAGACTATAACACTAGAGTGTTTATGCCAATAATATACTATCCCATCCCACAGTGTGAATCTTCCTTCTTTATAGGACTTCAGCAGGGGTTCAGGTAAACTGTTTATGAGTTCAGATGGAGGTGAATTACTTTCTATGATGTTAATCAAAGTCTTCATGCCAGAGTTTTATGCTTCTCTGATGGAGCTGAACAGTGATTCATCTAGTTCACATATGTGAATTCCTATGATGGGGGCTTCAAGATTAAATAGGTTAATGTTTAGTATAGGAAATATATCATGATCTTCTGGGTCATGAGCAGGATTGCTAGTATCATTTGGTAGAGCATTTCTGCTAAGACTGTCAGCATTCTGATGTTTAACTCCAGCTTGGTGGACTATTGTCATCTGACCTCTGTACTGTTGTATGGCTATCTGCCATCTTAACATATGCCTGCTAGGAGTTTTCATGTTCATGAGAGTTCTAACAGCATTGCAATCAGTGATCACCACGAAATTTGTACCTTCCAAATAATAGTGGAGTTTTTCTAATGCCCATACTAGAGCAAGGCATTCCATTTGGCTGGCACCATATCTCTTTTCAGTATCTTTGACTTGTCTAGATATGAAGAGTATAGGTTTCTCTACTGGTTTATCCTCTTCTATTACTTCTTGGTGTAATGCAGCTCCTAATCCTTCCATGCTAGCATCTATTTAAAGTTTGAAAGGTTTAGAATAATCTGGTTGTATCAACACTGGGGCAGTAGTCATAGCTACTTTGAGTTCCTCATAATTCTTCAATCTTTCATGAGTCATTTCAAACAAAGTGTTGTTGTTGCAGATCTCATATAAACGCTTGGTGAGGTTAGCAAATTTATGTATGTACTTCCTGTAATAGCTGCAGAAGCTTATAAAGGATAAGAGTTCCGTTTTGTTCTGGGGCATAGGTCTGTTCATTACTGCTGCTATCTTACTTTGGTCAGCAGTTAAAGTTAGTCCAGAAACAATGTGTCCTAGAGCTTTGAGTTCTCTGTATCCAAAGTTGCACTTTTTCATAGATACTTTTAATCCTACTGTGGCGATTGTTTTAAGAACTAGCCTTACTTTATCCATGTGAGTATCCCAATCGTCTGAATAAATGATAACATCATCTATGTATACCATCATCCAACCTTGTCTGATGAACATTCCTAAGACTGTATCCATCATTCTTTTGAAGTGGGAAGGAGCATTTTTAATACCAAAGGGCATTCTGAGATACTCATATATGCCTAAATGACATATAATTCTCCTAAATTTCCTACTATCCGGACTGATAGGTATTTGGTGAAAGCCTTTCAACATGTCCATAGTAGTAATGAACTTAGCTTTAGAAAGATTATGTAGAGCGTGGTCAATCCTTGGGATAGGATAATAGTCAGCTTGGGTGTAGTTGTTGAGCATTCTAAAGTCTCCAACCATCCTAGACTTATCATTGTGCCAGGCTATTATCACGGGGGTAGTTACGTCTACTTGCTCATTATGCCCTACTTTCCGTAAGACTTGTAAGTCCACTAGTTCTTGGATGTGGCTTTCTAGAGCAGTCCTAGATTTTGGACTAGAAGGGTAAGCTGGTCTCCTGAGGTTAGGAGGGTAAGGAGGCTTAATAGTCAAAGTTAAGACCATATCATGACCTTTAATATTACCAATGGGATGGTCTTTAGTGCAAAAAGCATTCTGGTTCTCAAAGCATGCTTGGAGAATATCTCTTTTCTGGTTTTCACTAAGCTGGGAATTCAAGGCAGCTTGGGAAAAGTATTCCTGGTTAAAAGTTTCTAAGTGTCTCTCATAAGTGGAATCAGTAGCTTTAGCATTGACATGGCATATTTGGAACTTCTTGTTCCAATCTCCTCCTATAGTGAAATATCTCCCTTTACTCTGGAAGACATCTATCCTGTACAGGCAAAGAGAATCATTTCCTATAATAAAATAATCACATACTCCATTTTGAAGTACTACAAATTCAATCTTTATCTTGATTGATCCTTTAGAGTGGGGGAGTACGATTTCAGTTGGCCATACTCCAATAGCATTGAGAGGTGAGTGACAGCTGCTGAACTTAGCTCGAGGTACAGGTAGTAAGTTTTTCTTCCAGTTGGAATCCTGTTTATCTAAGTAGTCAGTTCCAACACAAGAGCAGAAGGCTCCACTGTCTAGAAGTAATTTTACGGGGGAACCTTGTATCAAGCCAGTGGCATAACAAGTTTTACCACCGGTGTAACCTTTTCCAATAGAAGGTTTAAGGGTTAAGGTCTTAGCTTCAGAAACATGCTGGATTTTCATGTTGGGTGTCCATTTTTGAGGCAAATTGCTATCTTCATTAACAGGGTTAATATCTAGGGAAGATTCTATGTTACCTTCAATGAAATTAATGGGATTAGTGATCATTAGGTCACACTCAGAGATGGAACCATCAGTTTCATCTAGTTGGGGGTCAGGATTAGTGTCATCCTCTTCTCCTTCAATAGGATTAATCTTTCTCCTGGGTAAAGGACAGTCAGGTCTTACATGCCCTGTTTGGTTGAAATTCCAACATGTCTTTTCTTTGGTCACCAAAGTATTCTTGGCTTCTGAGTTGATAGGTAGAGGTTCTTTATTCTTGTTATTATAATCTTCCTTATTCCTAGTTGTTGGTTCTCTGGGTTTATTAAGCCTTTTGCCTAAGCCATTCATGTCAATAGTTTCTTCTAATACTCCTATGAGAGTGGAAAGGTCAGAGTTCATGGGCATTCTGCATCTTACGCTATGGTTAAGTTGTCCTGGACATAGGTTGATGGGTCTTTCATTGACTTCTTCTTTATCAGCATTTGGGTAGAAGCAGTCTAGTCTTCTCTTCTGGTCAAGGCACCATTTGTGAGGTTTGTCCTTAGATGGATCAAACAAAGAAGTTTCAAAAGTCTTCATCATTTTTCTTTTCCAAATTCTGGTACCAAATTGTTCCTTAATCAAGTCTTTCCACGAATTCCATGACAAAGATCCTACCTCTTCTCTCTTATTGATGAACCAGTCAAGGGCTACTCCTTCAAACAGTCTAGGTAGTCTTACTACGGCTATGTTATCAGGAAGTTCATAAGAGGCCAGAGTATAGTCAATAAACTTAATAAAACTGACATGATTGTATTCTCCTTCTCCTGAGAATTTAGGCCACTCAGTGATAGGGGGAAGTAATTTTAATGCTTGTTCTACTTCAGGAGTGGGACTAGGCCTGAAAGATTCATGCCTGTTTAGTCTTGGTCTAGAAGGTAGTTGGGGAGTACTGTGGTACCTGGAAGGTCTGATTTCATCAGAGTCTGCAATGGGTTGAGATAAGTTTATCTTTAGATCTCTGAGATCATTCTTAATCATACCTAATTCCAGGTCAAGTTTATTACTTAATAAATCAATTTTATTAATAATATGAGTAGGTGAAGTGTGGTCTGTCTTATTAATACCTTCTTTGATTTGTTCAATAGATAGGAGGATTTCTTCTTGGATAGCTGAAGTATTGTTTTCTAGGTAATTCATTAGTTCTCCCTTACTCAAGCTGATGCTGTCTCTTATTTGTTTTACCTCTAACTCATTGATTTTGATCAAGTTGGATTGGGATTGCATAACTTTACCAAAATTGGTATTTACTTTATCCAATTGCTCATATACTTTATCAAAACATTTGCCAATGATATCAAAGTTATGAGAAACATTTATGGAAAACAAGTTGAAAGTTTCTACGTCTAATTGTGGTACACTTTCTTCCATTTTCTTGCCAAAGATATTATATTGTCCCACTCTTTGTGACTCTTTAATTTCTGATGGGCTAGAGATCTCTTCTTCCTGTTGTTGTTGTTTCCTCTTAAGGAAACTAATTGGTCCCAAGGATTCCAATTCTTCACGTAACCTTCTACTTCTCTCTTGGGAATCAATTTTTGGAGGGTTATTTGAGTCTTCTTTGCCAAAGATATGGCTTTTCTCATACCCTGCTGGTCTTCCTGGGTCTGAGCCTGTTTGAACAGTTCCCAATGACCCACGTGTTCTTTCACCAATACCTTTATTTTGTCCTCCTTGGAGGAGTCCGGCTGGGGTGGCGTAGGTTGAACGGTATCCTCCTGGGATATCACGTTTGACAAGGGACGGCTCTCCAACAGTGAGTTGGTCGAGTCGGCGGCCGCGGTCGTTTTCACGGTCGCTCGGATCGGAGCGATCACTGGCTTGATCCGCATTGCGTTTGCAACTGGCATCCTTGCGCGCACGGGTTCCTCCGGGCAAAGATCCATATGACGGGGCGCGTCCACTGGCGCGGGTGTTGCGTCTGTTTTGATGCATGTTAAAGATTATGTAAGTTTTTGTCAAAATCAAAAAAAATAATTTTTTTGAGTAGTTTTGGTTTTTTTTTTTTTTTTTTTTTTTTTTTTAAAAAAAATATGTCTTACTTATATGAAGGTTTAAAGGTACTAAGTCCTTGTTGGGGTCAGGACCGTCCTTGGAGGGTATTCCAACGGGATCTGAGTGGGTTCCAATCAAATCTTGGGACAAATCTAAGGGTCCACAGTCTGGGACGTCCTCTAAGAGGTCTTGGTCAACAAGATCACCAAAGACAAAGTCCACTAGAAAGGATAAAATAATAAAAAAAATATAAGTTATATATTTATTTATTTTATAATAATTCTTTTTTATAATTTTCGAGTTTTTTTTGATTTTTTAAAAAAAATAATAAAAAGGAGATCAAAGCTCACTTTTATAATTTGGATACCGTCTCTTAAAAGCAGAAAGCTTTCTTTGATAGATTTTCCACTCTTTGTGCTGTCTTAACAAGGAGTTAAAATTAATAGTTCTTTCTAACTCTTGTTCCTTTTCTTTTAAAATTTGTTGTCTATAATAAAGAAGTCTCTCTTGTTTTTGTTCAGGAGTTATAACAACAGGCACAAAGTTACGTAATTTTTCTTCTTTTTTCTGTTTAAGAAGATTCAAATAATAATTGATCAATTCTCCATTGGTTTTTAAATCCACTGGATAAATCAAAAGATAAAGATAAATAATAAGTATTTCTACTTATATATATAATTTTTTTTAAATATAAATAACTGGTCCAGGAGATAATTAATTAAACAATTAATTATTGAGGATATTTCCCGGCCAGACCCCCAGTTGTCAGCTCTCTGATACCAGGAACCTTGCAGTCCTTTAGCTACAGAGAGTGATAAAAGAACTTGGAGCAATAATATTCCAAAGAATAAACACTTTAAAGCTCCAATAATGGTATGGTAAGAGCAAGTGCAAGGTTTATTTGGTTTGGTTATAAATATTTTAAATATAATATAAAAAGAGGGGCCACAGTATTATACTACTGGGGATCTTTACAGACTAGCAACCTCTCTTCAAGGGGCCTCCTTAGGCAGTTTAAGAACCTTGGAATAAATATGGGTGCCTTAGAAAGGACTTATTCCACTAATGGCCGGGCTTAACAGCACAAGTGGCCTAGACAGGAAGGGAAACACTCACTCTGAGCACTTGACCACGAAAATCCTGGAATAATTGGAAGGGTTTCAGAGCAGATGGGGTAGATTGCTCGACTAAACTTCAATGGTTGATTGGTTAATAAAGGTAAATAATACTACTACAGACTAAGTCATAAATCACTTGCTTATCTTCATATAAGCACTTGATTAAAAATGAAACGGTGTCTGATTGATAATAAATGATTCCTGATAACTGATTACTGATTAGAAACAGAAGGGCAAAAAGAGCCTGTTTAAATATTCTTTTTTTGGGTGCTTGAGGGCCTCTAGAAGGGGTACTAGCCATGGGCTGAGGCTAGGGGGGCAATCAGGGCAAGATTGGCACGTCCTCAAGGTGCTGTTAGCCTGCTGCCTTTAGATCTGTCAAGGAACAGCTCCTTTTTAGCTGCAGGATCTGTTAATCAATAGATTAGTCATTTTGCTGATCCTGCACTGATCCTCAATTTGTACAGTAAGTACTGGTCCAAAGTGAGAAGACGTAGATGTTTATTGATTCTCCATGCTCTGCTGATCCTGTATGTAATTTTTAATAATTTTTACGACCACTCCTTATGTAGTTTTGTGGTCTTTGAAGGTTCTGATCAACTTATTTCGTGGTGAGTCTGGATCTTTATTTAATTAAATAAAAAAAATGCTAAAAACTAGTTACTAACTAATTTTAATTGATTTTTAAGGTTTTTGAACTATAATCTATGCTTGTGTGGTAGCTTTACATATGTAGTGTAGATCCTACTATATTGTAGCTCCTCTGAGCGGTACCTGGATGTCAAACTGATCACTGCAGGAGGCGCGGGGATCAGTCCATTCCAATGCGCGCGGGGACTGATCCGCTGCTCAGATGCGCGCGGGGGACTGTACGGCTGCGCGGGTGACTAGGTCACGGGATTACCTGCGTGGGAATTCAGTTGCGCGGGAGTCCAGCGCTGTAGGGACGCGGGGCTGCGTGCGGGAGTTGGCGTACGCGGGAGTCCAACGCTGTAGGGACGCGTGGCTGCGTGCGGGAGTTTGCGTACGCAGGAATCCAACGCTGTAGGGACGCGGGGCTGCGTGCGGGAGTTTGCGTACGCGGGAGACAAGCGCTGTAGGGAAGCGGGGCTGCGTGCGGGAGTTGGCGTACGTGGGAGTCCAACGCTGTAGGGACGCGGGGCTGCGTGCGGGAGTTTGCGTACGCGGGAGTCCAACGCTGTAGGGACGCGGGGCTGCGTGCGGGAGTTTGCGTACGCGGGAGACCAGCGCTGTAGGGACGCGGGGCTGCGTGCGGGAATTGTGACAAAACACAATTTCCCGTGTAACTCCTAAACTACACACAACACCTGGGTTTTGACTGAAATTTAGGTGTGAAACCTATACATGACATATCATGTGAAATATTAAAATGACTAAAAAGGTGCCATACTGGTGCCGTGGTCATTTACCATTTTCTATTGAATTAATTAAAAAATAGAAGGAGTAAGAATTCAAGGGTGGGGTCAGTGAGTGACCCTACCTTATTTTGGGTGGGGGAATCCATTTCTGCAATAATATTTATGGATTTCCTACTCCTTTATTTTATAATAATTTTATTTATTCATTTATCTTTGTTCCTTTTAATTTTGTTAGTATTATTATTGTTGTTACTTTGTCAGGTTGCTCTGTGCTAAGTAGCAGGCTGACAACTGGTACCTGGTTGTTAGATTAGTCACAACGGATCCAGACGCGGGGATCAGTTAGTACAGATGGGCGCTGGGTAGGATCCGCTGCATGGGTGGAAGAATCCGCTGTGCACGGGTCTCTAGTACGCGGGAACCTGCTGCTACTAGTGTGTAGGGATATTTAATGATGCAGGGCTGCGCGCGGGAATTATGAAATAACACATTTCCGCGCGTAAATCCTAAAATATACACAACACGTCAATTCTGAGTGAATTTTAGGTGTAAACCCTATACGTGACAATACGTGTGAAATATTAGAATGGCCAAAAAGTGCCATACTGGTGTTGTGATTTTTAGTACTTTTCTTTTTGATTATTTTAAAAATATCAGGACTTGGAATTCAAGGGTGGGGTCAGCCAGTGACCCTACCTAATTTTGGGTGAGGAATCAACTTCTGTGCCAATATTTATGGATTTCTCACTCCTTATTTTTTTAATTGAGATATTCTTATTTTTCATAGTTTTGTTTTACTATTTGAAAGTATTGCTCTGTACATAGTAGCAAGCTGACATTCCCCCGCTCCAAGATATGTCTATATCTGAAAAGAAAAATTTGGGTTAATGCCTCCTGTTGGCTCTGTAGTTCCTCAGGTGTATAGGTCCATCAGGGATATTATGTTCAGGCCACCATTCATCTTTATCAGCTGATTCTCCCTTATATCTAACCAGGTAGAGTCTGACGTCTTTTCCATTGATCCTATCTTTTTAATCCTTAAGGATATTGCTAATTTTTCCTTTGTCCTTTTCAGGTTCTTCTTTAACAGGTATTGCAGGTGAAGGAGTATGTTCTCCATTCCTTGGGTGGTAGTGTTTGATGAGGCTTACTGGGAAGACTGGATTTTTCCTAGAAAGCTCATCACTGAGGATTACTTCCACAGAATTTTCACCATGAAGTCTATTAATGTTGTAAGGTCCAACAAAAGCTGGTATAATCTTTCTATTTCCACCCAAGTTGGTAAAATTAGTGGTAGAGATAAAGACTTGATCACCAATTTTGAAATCAGGTTCCTTATGGGTTTTATCCCACCTTTGCTGGTTATACTCTATAGCATCTTGGACACATTTTACAGCATGTTTGTTGGCTACATCTAAAATGTTTTTGAAATCAATTGATGTAAGGTGAATATTGTTTAGCTGGTGGTTACGGTTATCCTTGGGTTATCTAGGAATCCATCCTCTTTCCAGTATGTAAGGTGCTTCCTGAGTGGTAGAGTGCTTGCTACTGTTGTAGGCCATCTCCAGTGCAGGTAAAAGGCTAACCCAATAGTGGGAATAACCTTCAGAATTCTTGTATTCTATTCCAAAGCCACAGAATCTCCTGAGCATGTCTTCCAGTGTCTGAATCATCCTTTCAGCTAATCTATCCGTCTGAGGGTGATAAGCGGTAGATAAAGCTAAGGTGGTTCCAAGCATATCATGTAGATTCCTCCAGAACTCAGAGGTGAATTTAGGATCTCTGTCACTGACAATAATCTTGGGAACTCCAACATCAGCAATGAGTCTGTTCCAAAATAATAGGGCAACTTCCATAGCAGTGTCTTCCTTGTGATTAGGTAGGAACTTTGCTTTCTTGGAGAACCTATCCACAATGAACAAGACTGAGTTGGAGGAATAGGCTCCTCCTGGTGGTAGTCCAGTTACAAATTCCATATTGATGATCTCCCATCTTTTCGTGGGTTCAGCAATCTTTTGCAGTAGTCCAAACCATTTCCCAGTAGTCCTGTTGGACTTTTGACAAGTTTCACAACTGGTAACGTACTGTATAGTGGAGTCTCTCCAATTAACCCACCAAGCAGTTTGTTTAACCTTATCCAAGGTTCTATCAGCGGACAAATGACCAGATGAGCAGTTATCATGGCACTCAGCCAGAACATGTTTGATATGGTCATCTTTAGTTAAGACTATGACACTTGAATGTTGATGCCTATAGTATACCAGACCATCCCATATGGTGAACCTTCCGGCTTTTTATGGTTTCAAAAGAGGTTCAGGTAGGCTATTGATCAATTCAGGGGGTGGAGAGGTACTTTCCATAATAGTGATCAGAGTCTTTATGCCAGAACTGTAAGCTTCTTTGATAGAGTTGAACAATGATTCATTCAGTTCACAAACGTGGATTCCCATTATAGGAGCTTCAATGTTTAACCTGTTAATATTAAGGATAGGGAAGATATCATTATCCTCTTGATCATAGGCAGGGTTAATTGGGTCATTGGGTAACGCATTCCTGCTTAAACTATCAGAATTCTGGTGTTTAGTCCCAGCCTGATGAACTATGGTCATCTGTCCTCTGTACTGTCTTATAGCTATCTGCCATCTCAGCATGTGCCTACTAGGGGTCTTCATGTTCATCAATGTCCTGAAAGCGTTGCAGTCAGTAATAAGAGTGAAGTTGGTGCCTTATAAGTAATAATGGAGTTTCTCTAGGGGCCATACTAAGGCCAGGCATTCCATTTGGCTTGCACCGTACCTTTTCTCAGTATCTTGAATTTGTCTAGATATGAAGAGTATAGGTTTTTTCACTGGTTTATCATCTTCTATGACTTCCTGGTGTAAAGCAGCTTGTAGCCCTTCCATGCTGGCATCTATGTAGAGCTTAAAAGGCTTAGGGTAATCTGGCTGGATCAGTACTGGAGCTGAGGTCATTGCAATTTTGAGTTCCTCATAGTTCTTGAATCTATCATGAGTCATTTCAAACAGGGTGGTGTGGTTGCAGATCTCATACAAAAATTTGGTTAGAAGAGCAAACTTTGGTAAATACTTCCTATAGTAGCTGCAGAAGCTGATGAAGGATAGGAGTTCAGTTTTATTCTGAGGCATAGTCCCATTCATTACTTCTGTTATCTTTTTTTGATCAGAAGCTAAGGTTAGTCCAGAGACAATGTGTCCTAATGCTTTGAGTTCTCTGTAGCCAAGGTTGCACTTTTTCATTGATACTTTCAACCCTACGGCAGATATGGTTTTGAGGACTAGCCTTAATTTCTCCATGTGAGTATCCCAATGATCAGAGTAAATGATAACATCATCAATGTATACCATCATCCATCCCTGTCTGATGAATAATCCTAGGACTATGTCCATCATCCTTTGAAAATGAGAAGGAGCATTTTTAATACCAAAAAGCATCCTAAGATACTCATAAATACCCAAATGACGGATAATTCTCATGAATTTCCGGCTATCAGGACTGATAGGTATTTGGTGAAAACTTTTCAGCATTTCCATGGTAGTGATGTACTTAGCCTTAGACAGGTTATGCAGAGCATGGTCAATTCTTGGAATTGGATAATAATCAGCTTGGGTGTAGTTGTTAAGCATTCTAAAATCTCCAACCATTCTTGAATTATCATTGTGCCAAGCTATAATAACTGGGGTAGTAATATCCACTTGTTCATTGTGGCCTACTTTCCTTAAGACTTGTAAGTCAACCAACTATTGAATATGGGTTTTGAGAGCAGCTTTGGATTTTGGACTAGAAGGGTAAGCAGGTCTCCTGAGGTTAGGTGGGTAAGGAGGCTTAATAGTTAGAGTTAGGATCATATCATGTCCTTTGATGTTACCAATGGGCTGATCTTTGGTACAGAAAGCATTCTGATTTTCAAAGCATACTTGTAGGATATCCCTTTTCTGATCTTCATTGAGAAGGGAATTCAAAACAGCTTGAGAGAAGTATTCCTGATTGAACTTCTCTAAGTGTTTTTAATACGTTGAATCAGAAGTTTGAGAATTGACATGGCATATTTGGAACTTCTTATTCCAGTCTCCACCTATAGTGAAGTATCTGCCTTTGCTTTGGAATACATCTATACCATATAGGCAAAGAGAATCATTCCCAAGGATAAAATAATCACATACTTGGTTTTGGAGCACTACAAATTCAATAGTCAGTTTGAGTTATCCTTTAGAGTGAGGGAGTATGATATCAGAAGACCATACTCCAACAGCATTGAAAGCAGAATTACAACTGCTGAACTTAGCCTGAGGTACTGGTAGTAAGTTCAGTTTCCAGTTTGGGTCTTGTTTCTCCAGATAAGTTGAACCAACACAAGAGCAAAAGGCTCCACTGTCTAGAAGTAACTTAACAGGGGAACCTTGGATTAAACCAGTAGCATAGCATGTTTTGCCTGAATTGTAACTTTTACCGGCAGAAGGTTTTAGAGTCAAATCTTTATACTCAGAAATGTGGTGAATCTTCATGTTGGGATTCCATTTTTGAGGTAAGTTAGAATCCTCATTGAAGGAATTTATGTCCAGGGAAGACTCAATACTACCTTCCATAACATCAATAGGGTTAGTGATTATCAGATCACAATCAGACAGTGATCCGTCAGTATCATCAAGGTGAGAGTCAGGATTGTCATACTCTTCTCCTTCAATAAGATTAATCCTTTTCCTAGGTAGAGGACAATCAGGTTTTACATGTCCTGTTTGGTTACAGTTCCAACATACTTTCTATTTTGATTCTGGAGTCTTCTTGAATTCCAAGGGAGATGGATTAGTAGCAGGGGATTCTTTAGTATTGGAAGTATATTCTTCCCTTTTCCTAGTATTTTGTTCCCTGGGAGGTCTATTGACCCTTTTATCAAGACCATTCATATCAATAGTCTCTTACAATACACCTATTAAGGTGGAAAGATCTGAATCCATAGGCATTGAACACCTTACACTGTGGTTGATTTGTCCGGGACATAAGTTGAGGAGTCTTTCATTGACTTCTTCTTTATCAGCATCAGGATAAAAAAAGTCCAACCTCTTTATCTTTTCTAAGCACCACTTTTGAGGTTTTTCCTTGGATGGATCAAACTGGGAAGTTTCAAAAGTTTTCATCATCTTTTGTTTCCAAATCCTGGTACCAAACTGCACTTTGATCAATTTTTTCCAAGAATTCCAGGATAAAGATCCAACTTCTTCTATTTTATTGATAAACAAATCAAGAGCTACTCCTTCAATTAATCTGGGCAAACTTACCACAGCTATGGCATCAGGGAGCTCATAAGAAGAAAGAGTATAGTCAATAAATTTAATTAAACTGACATGGTTTTATTCTCCTTCTCCAGAGAATTTAGGCCATTCAGTGATGGGAGGAAGTAGCTTCAAAGCCTGCTCCATTTCAGGAGTATGACTGGGTCTGAAAGACTCATTCCTAGTTATCCTGGTTCTGGGAGGAACACTAGCAGAACTGGTGAACCTGGCTGGTCTAGTTTCTTCTAGGTCAATTACCGGAGAGTTAGTAGAGTTGATGTTAAGATCTCTGAGATCATTCTTAATCATACCTAATTCTAAATCAAGTTTGTTGCTTAATAAGTCAATTTTGTTAGTCAGATGAGCTGAAGGAGTAGGACTAGTTTTCTTAACTTCTTCCTTAAGCTGGTCTATGGTTGCAAGAATATCTTCCTGAAGAATTGATTGGTTGTCATCAATATGTTTCAGCAGTTCCAACTTACTAGCTATTATACTATCCTTGATCAGTTGTATTTCTAACTCATCAATTGTCATAATCTGAGACTGAGTGTCAATCACTCTGAAAATAGTTGAACTCAATTTGTCCAATTGTTGATAAACTTTGTCAAAGAATTGGCTAATAATAGTAAAACTGTGAGACACATTTACAGAAAAGCTATTAAGAGCTTCTACATCTAATTGTGGTACACCTTTTTCCATTTCTGGGCTAAGGATATTTTGTTGTCCCAATCCTTTGGGTTCCTTAACTTCTGATGGGCTGAGGACCTCTTCTTTTTGGGGTCATTTCCCTTCAAAGAAGCTTACTGATCCCAAGGATTCAAGTTCTGCACGTAGCCTTCTACTTCTTTCTTTGGGATCAACCTTTGGAGAGAAATATTAGATTTCTTTGCCTGAGAAATGGCTTTTCTCATACCTGGTTGATCCTCCCAGGTCTGAGCCAACCTGAATTGTTCCCAATGGCTCACGTTCTCTTTCACTAATACTTTGACTCTTTCCTCCTTGGTTGAGTCCAGCTGGGGTGGCGTAGGAGGACCTGTACCCTGCTGGGATAACCTGGTGGGCAACAGATGGCTCTCCAACGGTCTGTTGTTTGAGTTGGCTGCTGCGTTTGTTGCCGTTGTTGTCCCACATGATGCTATGTTTCAGGGGTTTGAGTCCCCTCATTGCGCTTGCGACTGGAGTCCTTGCGCGCACGGGTTACGCCAGGCAGAGATCCATATGACAAGGCTCTACCGGTTGCACAGGTGCTGCGCCTATTTTGATACATGGTACCAAAACAAAATGTGTAAGTCTTTTGTCAAAACGTTTGAAAAAAGACTTCAGAATTTTAAAAATAATATTTTTTGTGTGTTTTATATTTTTAATAATTTTTTATGAATATTTTAACTTACTTAGAGTTAAATTCAAGGGTAACAACCCTTGATTGGGGTCACAACTATCCTTGGAGGGTATTCCAACAGGGTCTGAGTGAGTTTCAATCAGATCCTGGGATAAATCCAAGGGTAAGTCCAATGGTACACTGTCTGGGACGTCCTCTAGGAGGTCCTGGTCAATGAGATCACCAAAAAGAAAATCCACTGAGAGGGATAAAAACAAAAAAAAATATAAGTTTAATATTTTCTTTAATTTTTACATGTTATAATGATTTTTAGGAAAAAATAATCACTTTTATTATTTTTGAATTTTTCTTTATCTTCAGGGTTATTTAGTTTATAAATATAAAGCTTCCTTTCAAAATATTCCACTCCTTAGGTTTCCTTAATAAAGAATTGAAATTGATAATTCATTCAAGCTCAAGTTCTTTGTCTTTTATAACCTGCTGTTTATAATAAAGCAATTTCTCCTGTTGTTGCTCAGGAGTTATAATAACAGGGACAAAGTTAGGGAGTTTTTCTTCTTTTTGATTTTTCAAAAGGTTCAAATAATAATTGATCAATTCTCTATTGGTCTTAAGATCCACTAGAGAAACTAATGATCAAAAATATATGTTACCAGTATGTTAACTTATTTTTAAAAATAAATAGACTGGTCCAAGGAATAAATAATTGAAAATTAATTATTTAAGGATATTTCCCGGCCAGACCCCCTGTTGTCAGCTCTCTGATACCAGGAACATTGCAGTCCTTTAGCTACAGAGAGTGATAAAAAATGCTGGAATGAAAATGATAATTATTATTCCAATAATAAACACTTAGAAGCTCAAATAAATGATTTAATAAGTTCATTTGCAAGGTCCAATTGGTTTGGTAGTAAATGGTTTTCAATATAATATAAAAGAGGGGCCACAGTATTATACTACTGGGGATCTTTACAGACTAGCAACCTCTCTCCGAGGGGCCACCTTAGGCAGTTTAAGAACCTTGGAATAAATATGGGTGCCTTAGAAAGTACTTATTCCACTAATAACCGGGCTTGTCAGCACAAATGGAACACTCACTCTGAGCAATTCACCACAAAAATCCTGGAATAATTGGAAGGGTTTCAGAGAAGATGGGGTAGATTGCTTGACTAAACTTCAATGGTTGATTGGTTAATATAGGTCAATAATACTACTACAGACTAAGTCATAAATCACTTGCTTATCTTCATGTAAGCACTTGATTAACAATGAAACGGTGTCTGATTTATAATCAATAATTCCTGGTAAACTGATGATGGAATAATGGATCCAAAGAGGTCTGTATAAATACCTTTTTGGGGTGATGTTTTGAGCTTCTCAGGGCACGTAGAGAGGGTTCTGCTCGTGGAATGAGGCTGGCAAGCCAGTCAGGGAACGATTGGCACGTCTACTTGGTTCTTTCAATCAGCTGACCTTAGATCTGCTGGATTTCTGTACTATTTTAGCCACAGGATCTGTTAATCTGTTATGGGGTAAATTTGATCATTCTGTACTCATCCTTCATTTGTACTATTGATATTTCTTTGAAGCGGGAAGATGTGGATTTTTACTAATTTTCCATCATCTGCTGATCACGTACATAATTTTAAATAATTTTTATGAACACTCCTTGTAGTGTTTTGTGGTCTTCAAAGATCAGGATCAGTGATTTATGTGGTAATCCTTAATCTTTGATTTATTATTAAAAAAATGTTTTAAACTTAATTTTCATTAATTTTATTTAAGTTTTGATCCTTTTGGATTTCTATTAATGCATATTTCAATTTGTTAAATATGCTAGGCAACTCTAACTAGGTTGTAGCTCTTCTGGGCGGTACCTGGTTGTCAGATTAGTCAAGACTGATCCAGACGCGGGGATCAGTTAGTACAGATGCGCGCGGGGTAGGATCCGCTGCTTGCGTGGAAGAGTTAGCTGCGCGCGGGTCTCTAGTAGGCGGGAATCTGCTACTACAAGTACGTAGGGATATGTAATGATGCGGGGCTGCGCGCGGGAATTGTGACATAACACATTTCTGCGTGTAACTCCTAAATTATACACAACACCTCAATTTTGAGTGAATTTTAGGTGTAAACCCTATACGTGACAACATGTGTGAAATATTAGAATGGCCAAAAAGTGCCATACTGGTGTTGTAATTTTTAGCATTTTTCTTTTTAATTATTTTAAAAATGTAAGGACTTGGAATTCAAGGGTGGGGTCAGTGAGTGACCCTACTTAATTTTGGGTGAGGAATCCATTTCTTTAATAATATTTATAAATTTCTAACTCATTATTTTGTTAATTGAGATATTATTA
The DNA here is from genome assembly GCA_025617555.3 of Puccinia polysora. Taxonomy (NCBI): domain Eukaryota; kingdom Fungi; phylum Basidiomycota; class Pucciniomycetes; order Pucciniales; family Pucciniaceae; genus Puccinia; species Puccinia polysora. Next base: position 35,059,825 of record CM062632.1, on the reverse strand, counting down.
TTTTTCATAGCTTTGCTATTGACAGGTTGCTCTGTACATAGTAGCAAGCTGACATAAACCTGTTACTGGGGTTAAAAGGTTGTTCAGAAGTTTAAATTGATAAAAAGGGTTGAGGATGGATATTATTAATCATAATAAAGACTTAAATCACTTAATTATCTCTTGGAAGTATTTTATTACCTTGGAACAGTGTCTGGATGTAAATATAACTGGGTTTCTGGGTATTGATATCCTCAGAAGAGCTCCTTATTTATAGCTCTTTGAGTCCCAATATTGTCCTTCTGAGGGATACAGGGGCTGAAAGGGACGGACACTAAGGCTAGCAGGGTAACCAGTGGTAGCCTTTCACATTTTCTATGTGCTATAGCACGGATAATATCTAATCCCTCAGGGTATGGGAATTATTCTACTATTTAATTGACGTTTTGGACGTGTGAATAACACTAATCTGTGCATATTATCTATTATTAATTAAGTATCCTTAGTAAATTTTCCCAGTGTGCTCATAATTATTTTAAAAGAAATTCTTAAGTTTAATTGAGTTTCAGGTGGTTTCTCATTATGTATTGACTGATTGGAGTAAAATTGTGATATTGATTTTACTCCTTATTTTTGAAATTCAGTTGATTTACTAAAAATAATTACTTACAATGACAAGTTCTGAAAATTCATGTAATATTTCTACATCATTAATTTCCATAGTATGTCACAAAAATATTGATGCCTTAAAGTACTCACAATTGTATTTTAATATATTTTTACCACTAGTAGTTATCTTATTTTTGACATTTTTGGCATTTTGAATTATATTAATAAAAAATACGTATAGAGTTTATTTAGATATTTTTATATACTTTTATGTATTTTTAGACTATCTACTATCCACAGGAACATTTATTACATATTTAGAATGTTCCCATGCAGTTTTTAGCATGTTTACATGGTCCCGTGGCTTCTCAGGCTGCCTGTCAATCTGTCAACCCATAGTCTTGCGGCTGCATACTTGTCAGAGGCACGGGGCTGCGCACATGGCTTTTCAGGGTACGCTCACAGGGTGGCAGTTCTGCTGCTCAGCCGCGCGCGGGTGTATTGGTTGCCGCGGCTGCGTGTGGGAATTGTGACAAAACATGTTTCCGTATGTAGCTCCTAAAATATACACAACACCGCAATTCTGACTTAATCTTATGTGTGAAACCTATACGTGACAATACATGTGAAATATTTCTTTGGCCAAAAAGTCTCATAGTGGTTCTGTGGTATTTTGGTTTTTCCTTTCTATAATTATTAAAATTATAAGGAGTTGGATTTCAAGGGTGGGGTCAGTGAGTGACACTACCTTATCTTGGGCGGGGAATTCATTTCTGCAATAATATTGAAGGATTTCCTACTCCTTCTTAAGTTAATTTTAATATTATTATTTTTATGTTATTTTTCTTACTTTTGCAGCTTGCTCTCCAATAGTAGCAAGCTGACATTGTCTTTCTCATGGCGCGGCCCTCCACCGTGCCCTACTTGGAGCCCCCTGTGTTTATCCATCTGCGTGAATCTTCAAATCCTTTGATCTGCGGATTGGTCCCGGCCTTTGCTTGCGCAGACCTTCCCGCCATGTATAACCCCACAAATACCCCTCTCCTGCTTTCCGGAATAGCTGCCCGCAAACTTGGTTGGGTTGGATCCATCACATGGTCCGCATTTCCCAGGCGGTTTGCAAGCCTGTTACCCCTGGAGTAGGCCCAACCCTCACCTGGGGCTGAGCCCCACAATGCCTACTGCTGAGCCCAAAGCAGGCACTTCTGAGACTGTGCGCACCCCAAATGCTGATGCCAACCTACGCAACTTCTGAGCGTGCAGCCCACAACACAGTTTGCAATCCAAGGTTATAAATACAACACCACACCAGAACCAGGGCTTGCGCCTCCCCCAAATTTCCAACATTTTTCCTTTCAACCTTCCCCAATCCTGGGCCCCATATCTGGCCTGTCCTCCACATCCCAAAGGAAACCCTCATCAGTGATGAAGAGGACAATAGGGCAAACCCTATCTGTGCCCATTGGGCCTTGGGAATCCGCAATCTCTTCAAAACTTTCAAGAAACGGCCCAACATTTGCAGTGTTGGACCAAAGATGAGGAAAATCCCGTGGCCTAAGAAATGGCGGCTGTTGAGCCTTTCGCTGGGATCCTTGAGTAGTCAATGGAAACATTGCACTTGCTATCTTTGAGAGACTAGGATGGAATATTATTTCCCAGCCAGACCACCAGATGTGGAAACAAGAGAGCAATACTCCCCTAAGTTTTCCTCAAGTTTGGAAGTTATTGGTCCAAGCGTCTGTAAGGAGTTTGAGTGCTGATGGTTTTTGAGAATAAGAGATAGTTATAAGTAAAAGATGAATAAAAAAATGATTTTGACTATTCCTGACCTTCAATCCTTCCTGAGCATTTGGTGATAAGATATGATGCAATGATGAGATAAAGAGATGATGAGATGATCCTAAAACCTGGAGTTGAGAGTGAGGTTTGAAGTCCTCCCTCTCAATCCTAACCTATGTACAAGTGCAACTGAAATCCTAAAAAAAAAATCAAGAAAAAACCCCTAAAATCCAGAACCCTAGCCCAACCTTAACCCGTACTGCCCAATCCCTCCAAACCCTTCTACCATTACGTACATCCGTTTGTTCCTTCTCATGGAGTGGCCATCTGCAGCACCCTAATTGGAGACCCCCATTTTTATCTTTCTGCACGCGTCTGCGGATCCTTTAATCTGCGGATCAGTCTACGCCTATGCTTGCACGGACTTCTCTGGCGCGTATAAACCGGTGGTTTCCCCACTCCTGCTTTCTGAACCAGCCGCCTGCAAACTTTGTTGGTTTGGTTCTATTACTTGGTCCGCTTATTCCAAGCAGGTTGCAAGCCCTCCACACCTGGAGTGGGCCTGACCTACCCAACTGCTGAGCGCGCAGCCTGCAATGCAGTTTGCAATCCAAGGTTATAAATGAAACACCACACCATATGAATCACTAATTGCAAGATTTTCAAGTTACACACTCTTCTCTACTCATTTTTTAAGAGCATTGATTTGAGTCCAATCCCAGCCTTTCCACCCCGGAATTCCCTCCAAAAGAACCCCTTTCTTCCTCAAGCTCCCTCATAGCATTCTAAAAATTTTTAAAAGTCATTTTCCTATCTCCACTCATTGATTGTACATCCTTGAACATTTTAAAAATTTTTACAGTTAAAGGAACTCAATCAAATCCTTATTTCAAAGAAAACTTGGAGCCAAATAAAACAGGGCCCTTCATTCCCTTTTTCTCAACACAAATTTTATTTTAAATTTTCAAAATAAACTTGGCCATCCATTTAATTGAAATGAATAATATCAATATCCTCAAACATTAATTTTTGTGTCATTTTTAGAAACATGTGTGAGAATTTGGTTCAAAACTAGGAGTTTTATTTTGTTAGAATCATTGTGAAACTATAGAAAACATAGATGAGGGCGCATAGGCTGATAAAAACCTAAGAGCAGGAGAAAGCCCTTTTTCTAGTTGTAACAAGAAGGGTAGGCAATGCATGAAAGAAATGAAAGAAAGAAAGAAAGAAGAAAAGAAATCGCAGATGAGAGGAAGGATTTGGTTTGGGCTGTTTGATGTGCTCATGTTTTTAATGGTCAGGAGATGGACCTGATCATGTTGATAACAAGGCTTCAAAAACTTCCAGCTCACAACGCTGGGGTTGAGAGACAAAGATGAAGAATAGGGCGCAGATGAGCTATGAGATGACAAAGAGGTGGAAAGTGTAAAGTAAAAAAGCAGCTTATCAGCTTTGAGTTCTTGCACGATGATGATGGCGCTAGATGATGGAGAATTAGTTGGATGGGGAAGGCTGTGTTATAGATGGTGGCAACTCACTAGGTGGTGAGTGGCCGTGAGCGTTAGTTCTCTGCAGTTGTGTCACAAGGGACACGCCGGCATGGCATTGAGTTCAGGCTAGGTTTCAGGTAGCCAGGGCGGTACCAAATGAACTGGCTGGTTCTTGGGCGCTTGCACCCCCTGGCTGAGTGCGTGGTGGTCAGGGTGGTCAGGGTAGTGAGAGCGGTAGTGTTGCTAGATTTCTGACAACATGTAGCATCCAAACTCTAACAAATCATGCCGGTTTGATTTGTGGTTTATAAATTACTTTGGTTCAAAATCAGAAGATTAGGTCACTCAATATTTCAGTATTGTATATTCAAACACATTAAATTTTATATCATACATGATTTATTCACAGAATTATTCAATGAGGTATGATGCAGGTAACTCATCCATTTTCAGCCTGAATATCTGATCTAGAAAACCCTATCGTTATTTTTAAGACAAAATTATCACAGATATCAACTCATACTATGATGCAACTGCACTTTGTACTTGAAGATTTTTCCTGAGTGGAGGAAATTGACTCTGCGTGCACTTTTCCGGCAGAATTTTCCGGCAGCTTTGCTAATTTGGTGGCTTGGTCACCCGGAAACACCATCCCTGGTACTATAACTGAGTCGATCACTGGTAAAGTCGTAGCAAACAATAGGGTTAAGATGGTGGCTGTGAGAGCTCCCAACGTATCACCCATCAAGGCGCGGTTTTTTTGCCGATAACTATTTCTGCTTTCGGTTAGGATACCTTCAAAACAGATTTCAGTGGAAACCGGAAAACTGGAACAAGTTCGCATGTCTACTGAAAAATCGCTCACGTGAATTTAGAGGCTCGGTTGGCTTTTTTTATCACCAGGTAGAGCTTGGAGAATTATTTGCACTGGATGAGATCCTAAATTTGAACTAAGTTTGGATCAGGCCCGCAATCCTTCACATGCAATAACCTCAAATGACCCACCGCTCCTCACCAAGAAAAATTGCAGAAGCTAGCGTAAAGATATGTCTCGTAAGTGCGTATGGAATCAAAGTGAATCGTGAGGATGTCGATGAACTGGAGAACCAAGTTTAGTAAAGTTCTCTAGTATGACTTTCGCGTGTTGGGGTGATGGTCTTTTTCGTATGCGGGCCATTACCAACTGGACTCGCAAGCTTGTTATATGCGCATTCAGAGGAAGCGCCAATCGCGCAGGGGACCAAGCTGTAGTTTCCTGGGTATTGGCAAAGCCAGCAAGCGGAGGCTGGGGTCACGAAGAACACCAATTTTCAGGATAGAAACGCTTGGAAATATCAAGGAACAAAATTGAATGCACTCCTTGCGTTGTATCTGAGGGCATGATGTTCTTGATGATTGTTGAATTGAAAGCACAAGCTTTCAATCCAGACGCATTCCCAAGCCTTTTGACATTCAACGAGCAGTGGACCAAGCTGAAGGTTGCCAGGCCTTGTCCCAGCTAGCAGGTGTTAGTATCAAGAAGTATACGGATTTTCAAGATAGAAACGCTTCGAAATTTCAGGGGGGAACATAAATGCACTACACATGTTCCATCGGGGGTACGTTGCCCTCAAAGGCTGTTAAATTGAAAGCACAAGCTTTCAATCCAGATGCATTCTCAAGTCTTCCTTCGAGTCGTTCATTGGCCAGTAAGGAGGAGTGGACCAAGTTGAAGTTTCTTAATGTTGTCACAGATAGTCAACAGATACTAGTGTCGCTAAGCACGCGAATTCATCAGATAGAAACGCTTGGAAATCCCAAGGAAAAAACCTTGATTTACAGTTTTGGTGCCATCTTATGGCCATTTCCCTCATTGGTGAATCGAAGGCAGACGCTTTCCAACCAGACATGTTCCCAAGTATTCTTTCGAGCGATCTATTGACGAGTCGCGAGCAGTGGATCAAGTTGAAGTTACTTCGGGTTTTTCACAGATAGAAAATAGGTGTTAGCATCACGAGGAACACGAATTCTTCAGATAGAAACGCTTCGGAATATCAAAGAACAAAATTCAACGCACTGCTTAGGCCCTATGACTATCTGAGGAAATGTTGCCCTCAACGATTGCTGAATTGACAGCTGAACCTTTCAATCTAGACGCATTCTCAAGTCTTCCTAGGAGTCATTCATAGAGCCTGCAAGGGCCCTCGGGGTGTTTCACAGCAGCGTGAGTTTGCTAAAATGTTCATTTTACTACCGTACGCATTCGTCGGACCCTTGAGATCCAGGACGGTAGCCGAAACCTTGCGGTTGAGTCGACTTAATCCTCATCAGTCTTTCGTGACTTTCAAACAACCACCTCTTTTTCCAAGTTTTTACGGAGCTTTCTGGAATCTACTACTAGCTTTGATAGACCACTCAACATGAATCACGAGCGTGATTAATGGACATAGAGGAGTCAAAATCTGTGACAATCTGTTTAACTCGAGTTGGGACAACTGGGAGAAGCAACTGCTTCAACTCTGGCATCCGACAAACGAAGCATTGCTCGATGCTGTGATGTACATACAGTGGGTGGACAAAAATCGTGGGACTGATTTTTAAAGCGCCCGCACCCACCCACTCCAAACTGACCCGGCATCCTAGCGCGACTTTTCTTGTCGAAGGTCTTCGACAATCCACCTCATGTTGACCACATCGATCAATCCGCCACCATCCCCTCAACCACCGTCCTTGATCCCATCCCTCGACTGCTAGCGCAATGACTCCCGTAAGTTCTTTCAGTTCGTCCATCATTTTTCGTCAGTTTTCTAACGTTTTTTTTTCTTTGATTATAATCTACCAGATGATGAAAAAAATTAGAAAAAAAAACCTATCCGAAGAGACCCAGGCCCGCGTGGTTGGAATGTACGAAGCAGGGTCATCTGGGAATCAAATCACCTCCAATTAGAAGATTGCAAGGACAACCATTTATAACGTCATCCAACGATTCAACCGTTGTGGAACCATCAAGCCGTTAAAAACTCCAGGAAGGCCTCGGAAAATGACCAATCGCAATCTTTGTGAGCTTGAGCGTACAATACAACACTCACAAAAGTTGAAAGCACCTGAAATACAAAACGCAATCTTGAAGGAAGTCTCAACCCGGACCATTTGACAACGAGCTCATGAACTTGTTTTTTCTTCAAGGGTGGCGGTCAGGAAGCCTTTTATAAATGAAGATCAAAGAAAATAACGACTTACCTTTGCGCGCAAACATCATCATTGGACCATCGAGGACTGGAAGAAAGTGATTTGGACCAATGAGTCAAGCTTTGAAATTGGCAGTCCTGGTCTGGAGAACCCCCCAAGAAAAATTCAACTCCGACTGCCTTGCTCCCACATTCAAGAGTGGGAGATCATCAATCATGATTTGGGGTGCTTTCATCAATGAAAGCACCTCTCCTCTTGTTTTTATGCCTCCAAAACAACAAACAGATAAAGATTTTGTTGAGATAGTTTACAAAGGCGCTCTTGGCCCCTGGATCAGCAACCTCAATGAACCCAAAACCATCTTGATTGAAGATGGGGCCCCTGTTCACAAAGCCAAGATCAGCGAGGACTGGCAACGCACCCATGGTATCACAAAACTCACCTGGCCAGCTCAGTCCCTGGACCTCAACCCAATTGAGAATCTATGGGGAATTTTGAAAAATTAAATTCAAAAATTATACCAACCAAAGTCAATCCCAGAGATGGAAAGGGCCCTCCAAAGCGCCTAGGATGACTTTCCCCTTCAAACCCTCAAGAATCTCATCAACTCCATGCCTAATTGCATGCAAGCTGTTGTCAAAGCCAATGGAGGTTCTTCCCAATGTTAGATTCAATTATTTTTGTTTCTTTTTATTTTTTTCTTATTCCTCATCATCTTATCTCTATCTTACCCAAATCCCATCAATTTTCAATGTTACAATATTTTTCTATATTTTTTTAAATTTATGCTTGATTAACAGGCAAATTATGCTGTATTTTTATCTCTTAATTTTATGTTATTTATAATTTTTTTGAAAAAAAATAAACTTATTGTAAATTAAAATTAACATGCTCAGCTAGTAAAATAAACAAATTTACAATGATATTTTGTGTTTTTTTGTGAGAAAGCAAAAATTGAAAAAAGACAAAAAAAAGGTGGGCAGAAATTGGGGGGTCAGTCCCACAATTTTTGTCCACCCACTGTACACCTTGTACCAAGCAGTTGTACATCAGGATAGCGGTTTAATTTCAGAAGACTAACGGTATTTTGAATTCTCAAGGATTAAATTCATTTGGATTTGTGTCAAGTTGGCGGAGGCAAAAATGCCAAAAGACACAACAAGATGGCCATGGAAATGGCTCAGGCAGCTGGGAGCAACACCCCAGGTATGTAACTAATCTGATCATCATTCTCATTTGAAATGAGCTGTATTGCAATAATCCTTCCTAGGAACTATTCCAATTTCATCTTAACACCATTTGAACCATTCCCCCTTTTGCTTAATTACTCCCCTAAGCGTTCATCCTATCAAACCTCTCTCTCTTGATCTCTGTTTGGGTCTGTACATTTACTTTTCTTATATTTTGTATAAATAACACCGTTCTACAACCCATAGACAGATTCCCCACCCCATGGGGAAATCCTTGTAACTGTCCTTTAGCTATAACTCATCCTCTCCAAAATGTATTTCATATAAATTTGTGTCACACATCACCAATCCTAGGGGCATCCCAGTATGCTAGTTGGTTTTACTGAATTCTAGATAACAAGATTGCTCCTGGGTACATAAAACCATTATATTGGAAATACAAAAGTTTATCACAAGGTAAGATGAATCCCAAAGCATTCGGCACAGGAGTGCAAAGCACACTGACTCTATTGACAACATAACCCAGAAAAAAATCAAATAGCACAAGGCCAGCTTGAATCAAGCCCAATGGATCAGACCTACTACAAGGGCAAAGTCTGAGGTGAGAAACTAACTCTCAGATCAGATGTTGAGATTGTAGAGGTACCTTATCCCGTGTTCTCTGTGCAATGAACTGAGGCAAGTCCGCGCGACATGTCTGTATCACCCGGGTCTTCTTACTTTACCGGGTGACCCGGGTGAACTCCCGGCTTGGTCAACTACTGAAGATTCCAATGTATCTTCTCCCTCGGCAAGATCTCTTTGGTCTCTCAATGTTTGTTCTTTTTTCTATTTAATCTTTTTATTCTCTTTATATCTTTTCTTCTCATAATCTTGCTTGTACCTCCTTGCTCAATGAATTCTCTCCTCCACGCTTGATGAACTCTTCTCTGCTCAAATCCATCTCAATCCAATTCTCCTATCCTACTTGCCTCTTTGTGAAATAACCTCTTCCTGGTAAGAATCCAATCCTCAACACCGTCTTAACATGATCTCTCTCACAATCTAACTTAATTTGTAGCCTCCATCTTCTACGTCTGAACTCTTCCAACTTCCACTCTACCAAAACCCTATGCTGTCTAATCTTTGTCTTATCTGCTGAATAACTCAAAGCTGTTGGTCCTCTCACTTTTTCCTTCTTTCTCTCAATTCTTATTTGATCTATCAAGAGTCTAACTTTTTGCCTAAAGTCTGATGGTTTTCTGTTCAAAGAAATTGCACTCAAATATTATCACGGTTAAAAGCCGAAGGACAACTCTGCACCATCAAAAATGAATGAACCAGCGGGAGCAAACAATTATTTTCACCAGGTTGCTCTCAAAGCTTCTGTCAATGCTATTCCTCCTCTCAACAAAGACAACTACTCTATCTGGCGTGATAAAATGTTAATGCTGTTCGATCTCAAGGATATCAAGGATATTATGACTAAGAATTCAGGACAATTACCTACTAGACAAGATCAAGAAATCCAAGCAATCATCCTATCCAAACTCAACGCTAATACCCATGCAAATTTTGTTAACGCCTTGAATATCACATCTTCTAAACTACTTTGGACTGAAATCACTCGTAGGTTTGCCTCATCCGAGACAGCAAATCAAGCACGCATTTTCAACCAGTTTCTTCACGCCCCATTCAATGAACTTGCCATCGAAGGATTTATAACGGACATTCAAAAATCCCTAACTCGTATGACGGATGTAGGAATAGATCTACCAAGCAATATAGTGGCCTACCTAATACTATTCAAATTTCCTCCAACCCTAGAGAATTTAAAACAAAAAATCATGCATTCCAAGAACTTGATAACCGTAGAAGTCATATTCAACCATCTGACCCAATACAATAACAAGCGTAAGGCACAAGTTAAGACTGGAAAATCTACAACCAATGTCTCATTAGTTACTTTCAAAAACAAATCCAATAAAGAAGATAGGAAGATCCGCATTAGATGTAAAGAAGGCTTTCACAATCCAAATGCACCCCATCTGGAATCTTCTTGCTTTCATCTTCATCCCCAAATCGCTCCCGGATGGTGGGTCAAACAGCAAAATGAGTGGGAGAATAGGAGAAAAAAGAAACCCACAATCAATTATCATGCACTATTAACTCTCTGGATTAACGCAGACAGCACACCAAATCTTTTCCTTGATTCCGGTGCGAACATACACATTTTTAATGATCTCAAGTACTTTACCTCTATAGATCTACAAGATGAAGCAGAGGAAATCAAAACAGGCAATTTGGAGGCAAATCTTAAGATAAGAGGAACCGGTACCGTTTGACTCAAATGGAAGGATTCTGTCATCACACTCAAAGGATTTCTGTACGTTCCAGATATTGTAGTCAATTTAATTAGCCCCGCTCTTCTTGCGAAGAAGGGATGTAGTCTCTCTCAAAAGCAAGACCAATTCTTCATCACAGGAGACAATGAAATGGTTCTTAGAGGTCTAATTCGAGATAGTCTATTTGTAATAGAGAAGCCTCAAACTGCTGGAAGTAACCTGTTGGTTAATCTATCCAATCAACCATCCATGGCTAATTCTACTCAATTTCAGTCACTGTCCAATCTCCATAAGACATATGGACACGCTTCAATCTCCACGCTTAAATCAATTCTCAAAGATCAATACTCAGAAGAAAAATTAGATAAGTTCCAATGTGACGGTTGCGTAAGAAGTAAAATCACGCAAGCTCCGTTCTCAGGCTCCTCGTCACCCGCATCAAAACCACTCAAACGAATACATCTAGATTTGATTGGTCAAGTTACTCCTCAGTCCAAAGCTGGTCATAAATACGTCCTGACTCTAGTGGATAATTTTACGGGTTACCTGGCAGCTTTTTCTCTTCAATCTAAAGAAGAAACTCCCAGAGTCATCATCAATATTCTTGAGACAGAGTAAAAACGGCTAAACTATTACCCCACCAAAATCTTTTCAGACAAAGGAACCAAGTTCACTAACACTACCTTGAAAGAATTTGCCAAGAACAAACATATCAAACTCCTAAAATCAGAACCATATCACTCTCAACATAACGGTTGAGCAGAGCAAGCCAACCGGACAATCATAGAGTCAGCCCGTGCGACATTCTCTTCATCTCGCTTGAATAAGTGCTATTGGCACATAGTAGTTTGAAGCTGTTGCTTCATGCTTAATCAAGTCCCCAGCAAAGGTAATGACCAATCCCCTTGGGAACTTATGTTTAGCAAGAAGCTCCCCACTAATTATCTCAAACCTGTAGGATCTTCTGTCATTTACTTGGCAAATAGACTACAAAAAGGAAGAAAATTTGATGTGAAAGGATTGGAAGGGATTTTAGTTGGGTTCAATCCCATTTTTCATTCTTATCTGATCCTCAACTCATCTGGTGCTATTGTTGAAACCAAACATGTACAGTTCCTCAAAAACCCGTTACACAATTTTCCTCTCTTGGAATCACCTGGGATTGATTTCTTCACTCAAACTTGTCCGGAGGCAGAAGAACCTAACTTCTCATCATTTGAAAAAAAATATTCATTCCGAGAATCTCAAGAAAATCTCTCCGAATCTGACTCAGAACAAGACGATTCTGCATCTGCAGATTGTCCACTCTCAGATCACTCTCCTCCACCGTTGCCAGTCCTTGATCCTCCTATTCAAGCCATTTCTCAAAGACCCAGAAGAGAGGTGAGAAAACCTCAACAATACGGTTTCCATCAATATTACAAGCCCCCTTCCTACAAGGCAGCGCGAAAATTTTCTGAATGGCCAAAGTGGAAGGGAGCCTCTGAAGATGAACTAAATTTGATAGAACTTCAAGACGTCTGGGAGGAGTACTATGGTAATCCTGATAATATACTAAATACAACGTGGGTTTTCAAATTGAAAGAAAATTGCCACGGCAATCCAGTCAAATACAAAGCTTGACTCTGCGTTCAAGGGTTTGATCAAGTCCTAGGGATCGATTACAACAAGACTTGGGCACCAACTGGGAATCTTGGTTCACTTCAAGTCGCTCTTACCTACGCCTTGAAAAATAAAATGAAGCTAACCCAATTTGACGTAAAAGGTGCTTTTCTTCATGCCCCTATAGACGAAACTGTCATCATAAGGACCCCGGAAGGATTGACCAGGAAATTGCCCTATCTAAAACTCAAGAAATCTCTTTACGGGTTGAAACAATCCCCCAAGAATTGGTACAAAACCTTAACTTTGTGGATCAAGTCTCAAGGATACCACGAATCAACTAGTGATCCATGCTTATATCTAAACTCCAAGACGGGTGAGATTCTCTACTTTCACGTGGATGATCTCATCCAGGTAGGTAACTCTAACCTCTTTGAGATCAACTTCCTCAAACAATTCAAAAATTCTTCATGTCATCCACCTAATACTATTCTCGGGATGCTCATGGAAATTGAAAACAATAGAATCTTCCTGAGTCAACACAAACACATCAAGAGGGGTCTAGAAGAACTTGGCTTGACTTCCTGTAAAGACACTCATATCCCTTTGAAGCAAAACCTAAATCTTGAACCTGCCTTTGATCCCAACCACGCCAAATTTCGTCAACTCAACATTAACTATAGATCAGCAGTTGGTCTTCTGAACCACCTGGCTCATTACTCTTGACCCAATATCTCTTACTCTGTGTCTGGTCTGGCTAGGTTTAATACCAAACCAGGCATGACTCACTGGAGGGAAGTCAAGAAAGTATGGAAATATTTGAAAACAACTAAAAATCTCAAGCTAGTAATAATGTATGATTCAAAACAAGAAATTCTCTCTAGCTTCAGCGATGCTACCTGGGGAGATGACCCAATCTTCCGTAAATCTCAAACTGGATATTTTACCCTTCACTACGGTAGTCCAGTTGTCTGGAACTCTACTTGAAAAAGAAATATCACCTACTCATCTACCAAATCAGAATTAAACGCGTTGCTCAAATGCTACCTCAAAATCAAATGGATTAAACATCTCATCAGTGAGATACATCAAATCTCTGAACCCAAGCCTATTCTACGCATTGACAATAAAGGTTTGGACAATAAAATCAAGAGGTTTGGGTCGCACTCCAAGTCCAGACATATAGACATTAAGACTAAAGGATTGCGCAAAGATTATGCGAGTAACAAGTTCCGCCTCATTCTAATTCAAAGCCAATCCATGATTGCGGATTCTCTCACAAAGGCCTCTTCTGTGACCTCTTTGCAACTTCTTCAAAATACAATCTTTGGAGTTGCCAATCAGTGAACTTTAGGATTACACTCTCACCAGTCACAGGGGGTGTTGAGATTGTAGAGGTACCTTATCCCGTGTTCTCTGTGCAATGAACTGAGGCAAGTCCGCGCAACATGTTTGTATCACCCGGGTCTTCTTACTTTACCGGGTGACCTGGGTGAACTCCCGGCTTGGTCAACTACTGAAGATTCCAATGTATCTTCTCCCTTGGCAAGATCTCTTTGGTCTCTCAATGTTTGTTATTTTTTCTATTTAATCTTTTTATTCTCTTTATATCTTTTCTTCTCATAATCTTGCTTGTACCTCCTTGCTTGATGAATGCTCTCCTCCACGCTCGATGAACTCTTCTCTGCTCAAATCCATCTCAATCCAATTCTCCTATCCTACTTGCCTCTTCGTGAAATAACCTCTGCCTGGTAAGAATCCAATCCTCAACACCATCTTAACATGATATCTCTGACAATCTAACTTAATTCGTAGCCTCCATCTTCTACCTCTAAACTCTTCAAACTTCCACTCTACCAAAACCCTATGCTGTCTAATCTTTGTCTTATCTGCTGGATAGCTTGAAGCTGTTGGTCCTCTCACTTTTCCCTTCTTTCTCTCAATTCTTATTTGATCTATCAAGAGTCTAACTTGTTGCCTACAGTCTGCTGGTTTTCTGTTCAAAGAAATTTCACTCAAATCTTATCATCAGACTGTTGGAATAACAGCCTCAAGAACAGACCAAGATTGGAGGAAACTCTGACTTCTCTTGAAATCATCTCAAACAAAGATCAATCAAGACTCAGCCAGAAAGTATGGAATAAAAGCACACCAAGAGGTAAGAGATTTTATCATCAGAGAATAGCAGATTTCAAAAGCTGATCCTATTCCATTGCAAATAGAAAAACAGATGGAAAGACAATCATTTACATTAGGTATTCCAGATAGAGAAGTGAAAGAACTCAGGTAAGGAGACTTGCCCCTGATACAAAAATTAGAACTAGGCAGCTTGAAAGCTTCTCTTTCAGCCTCCTGGATGCCAAGATCCTTGCTATCCTTTAGATACCAGAGGTGATAGAATAATTAATAAATATATTATTCAAAAAATGCAGCAAAAATCTGTAAAATATTTGGATAAACCTTATTGCAAGGTTAATTGGATTGGATATGGTTTATTGTTAGAAATCAATATAAATAAATGGATTATTAAATATTTTTATAGAGGTTCCACAATTATATTGGGGATCTTTAACACCTCTCTTCAGGGAATTCAGTATGGAAAAACGTGGCCTGGTTACTTTGGAACCTTTAATTTATATTATTAAAGGATATTTTTCCCAAAGATAATATGTATATAAAATACACGGTGAAGTGGCAGGGATTTGTAACCAAGCTTCCACGACAAAGAAAGGATAATAATATTCACTGGTATATTATTAAATCCTTTGGGTACTTGTTTGGGACGTGTACTGATGGGCTAAACCTGATTACTGGGGTTATAAGGTTGTTCAGCAGTTTAAATTGAAAAAAAGGGCTGGGGACAGATATTATTAATCAGACTAAAGCCATAAATCACTTAATTATCTCTTATAAGTATTTGATTACCTTGGAATGGTGTCTGGATGTAAATATAACTGGGTATCTGGGTATCAATATCCTCAAAACAGCTCTTTATTTATAGCTCTTTAAGTCCCCATATTGTCCTTCTGAGGGGTGCAGGGACTGAAAGGGACAGACACTGAGGCTAGAAAGGTAACCAGTGGCAGCGTTTCACGTGTTATTGGTGCTGTAGCATGGGTAGCATCTAATTCCACAGGGTATGGGAATTATTCTACTTTATAATTGATGTTTGGACGTGTGATAACACTAATCTGTCCTTTTTATTTATTATTTAATTAATTATCCTTAGTAAATGTTCTCAGTATGTTAATAATTATTTTAATAGACATTCCTACGGATATTCTGATGTCAGGTGAGTTCTCATTATGTTTTAAATAATTGGAGTAAATTCATGATATTGATTTTATTCCTTATTCTTAAATTTCAGTTGATTTACTATAATAATTACTTAAAAATATAAGTCATAGGTATTCATGTGATATTTTTACATATTAATAGTTTTCTTAGTATTTCACAAAAATATCAATATCTAGAAATTCCCATAATAGTATATTAAAGTATTTGAATATATTTTTAGAAGTAGTCATTATCTTATTTTTGACATTTTTGTTACTTTGAGTTATACTTAATAAAAAACACGTATAAAGGTTATTTAGGTATTTTTTATAAATTTTTATGTATTTTTAGACTATCTACTATCCACGGGAACATTTATTGCATATGTAGAATGTTCCCTTGTAGGTTGTAGCATGTTTACCCAGTACCTAGGTTTCTCAGGCCGCCTGTCACTTTGTCAACCCATAGTCTTGTGTCTGGGCCCTTGTCAGACACCCAGGGCTGCATGCAAAGCTTTGAAAGGGATACAGTGCTGTAGCTCAGCCGCGCCCGGGTGCATTGGCTGCCTGGGCTGCATGCAGGAATGGTAACAGAACACATTTCCGTCTGTAACTCCTAAAATATACACAACACCTCAATTCTGACTGAATTTTAGGTGTGAAACCTATACATGAAAATACATGTGAAATATTTAATTGGCCAAAAATTTCAATATTGTTGCCGTGGTATTTTGGTCTTTCTTTCCTTAATTATTTAAAAATATAAGCAGTCTGATTTCAAGGGTGGGGTTGGTGAGTGACTCTACCTAATTTTGGGTGGAGAGTCCGTTTCTGTTATAATACTTATGGTGTTCCTACTACTTCTTATGTTAATTACATTATTATTATTTTTATGTAATTTTTGTTAATTTTGCAGCTTTCTCTGCAATAGTATCAAGCTTACATTCCCCCACTTGAAGATATGGCCATATCTGAAAAAAAAATCTGGAGCATGTTTGGAAAAAATTAATTCCATGTGTGTTTCAGTACCTTTTGCTGGCTCTGTAGTTTCTAAGATGTATTTGTCCATCAGGTATATTATTCTCTGGTAACCATTCATCTTTTTCTGCAGGTTCTCCTTTGTATCTTACTAAGTATAGTCTAACATCTTTTTATTGCACTATCTCTTTCTTGTCTCTTAATATTCTGCTGACTTTCCCTTTTTCTTTCACAGGGTCAGGTTCTATTGGGATCATTGCTTGAGGGAGCTTGCTACCTTCTCTTGGTTGAAAGTTTTTTACTAGGCTAACAGGAAATACTGGGTGTTTTCTTGATAATTCTTCACTCAAGATTACTTCTATAGCATTTTTCCCATGCATATCTTTGATAAAAAATGGTCCAACAGATGCTGGTTTCAGCTTTCTGTTACCTGCTAAATTTTTCAATTTGGCAGTGGATATCAAGATATGATCTCCTATTTTAAAGTCAAATTCTCTATGCAATTTGTCCCATCTTTTTTTGTTTTATTCTACTGCTTCTTCTACACATTTTTGAGAATGATTATTTGGCGGATCTATCATTTTCTTAAATTCAAGAGATGTTGGATGAATGGTGGCTAAGTTATAGTTTAAGTTATTCCTACGGAGTTTTGGAATCCATCCTCTTTCTTGTATGTAAGTGGCTTCTTTGATAGTAGAATGTTTACTGCTGTTATAAGCCATCTCTTGAGCTGGGAGTAGGCTTACCCAATCATGGCAATAACCATCTGATTTTTTGTATTCTAGACCAAATCTACAGAACCTTCTTAACATATCTTCTAGGGTCTGTATCATTCTTTCAGCTAATACATCAGTTTGGGGATTTTATGCTGTAGAAAATGCTGGAGTAGTACCCAGTATATCATTTAGATTCCTCCAAAACTCAGAGGTAAATTTGGGGTCTCTGTCACTGATTATAATATTGGGTATACCAACATCAGCTATGATCCTATTACAAAATAGTAGAGCTACATCCATAGCACTATCTTCTTTGTGTTTATGTAAGAATTTTGCCTTCTTAGAGTATCTGTCAACTATCACGAGGACAGAGTTATATGGATGAGTACCTTCAGGGGGGAGGCCGGTGACAAAATCCATATTGATAATTTCCCATCTGGTTTTAGGTTCAGAGATCTTTTGTAGGAGTTCAAACCTTTTGCCAGTAGTTTTATTACATTTTTGGCAAGTCTCATAGATAGTAACATACATAATAGTGATTTCTTTCCAGTCTATCCACCAAGCAGTTTGTTTTACTTTCTCCAAGGTTCTTTCAGTGGATAGATGCCTGATTAACAGTTGTCATGGCATTCCTGCAGTATGTGTTTTATATTTTCTTTGTTGCTTAGTACTCATACACTCAAATGTTGGTGTCTGTAGTAAAGGAGACAATCCCAAAAGGTAAACCTTCCTGCTTTATAGGGTTTAAGTAATGGAGCAGGTAAACTATTTATCAGAGCTGCTTCTGGGGATTCACATTCCATAATGGTAATAAGAAGCTTGATATCAGGGGAGTAGTTGTCCCTAACTAGATTGAAGAAAGCATTATCTAATTCACATAAGTGGATCCCCATGATTGGAGCATCTAGTGCAAAAAGATTGATGTTCAGGATAGGAAAGATATCTTGATCCTCAGGGTCATATGCTGGATTTCTAGAGTCATTAGGCAAAGCATTCCCACTTAGAATATCAGAATTCTGGTGTTTAGCTCCAGCTTTATGCACTATAGTCATCTGACCTCTATACTGTTGTATAGAATTTGACACCTGAGCAGATGTCTGCTGGGGGTCTTCATGTTCATGATAGTTCTTACAGCATTACAGACTTTAATCACTTGGAAAGTGGTTCTTTCTAAGTAATAGTGTAGCTTTTCTAAAGCCCATACTAGAGGCAAGCATTCCAGCTGACTGGCTCCATATCTCTTTTCTGTATCTTTGATCTGTCAAGATATGAAGAGTACTGGTTTCTCCACTGGTTTTTCTTCTTCTATTCTTTCTTGATGTAGAGCAGCTCCAAACCCTTCCATAAAGGTGTCAATGTAAATCTTAATGGTTTTGGAGTAATCTGGTTGAATGAGTAAAGGAGTAGAGGTCATATCTATTTTCAGTTTCTCATAGTTTTTCAATCTCTCATGTGTCATTCCAAAGAGAGTGTTATTGTTGCATATTTCATACAGACTTTTAGTGAGCATAGCAAACTTTGGTATGTATTGTCTGTAGTAACTGAATAAACTAATGAAAGACAGTAACTCTGTGTTATTTTGAGGCATGGGTCTGTTCATGACAGCAGCTATCTCATTTTGATCAGCAGCTATAGTTAGAACAGAGACTATATTCCCTAGAGCTTTCAATTCTCCATATCCAAATTTGCATTTCTTCATGGATACTTTTAATCCTTCTTTGGAGATAGTTTGGATTACTAACCTTATTTGGTTTATATGAGTATCCAAATCATCAGAGTATATGATAACATCATCTATATATACCATCATCCATCCTTGTCTGATGTATGTACCTAAAACTGTATCCATTGTTCTCTGGAAGTGTTATGGAGCATTCTTTATACCAAAGGGCATCCTAAGATATTCATATATTCCCAAATGACAGATTATTCTCACTTTCTGCTTTCAGGGCTTATAGGTATCTGGTGGAAAACTTTAAGCATATCTATAGTAGTGATATATTTGGCCTTGGACAAGTTATGTAGAGCATGATCAATCCGGGGTATAGGATAATAATCTGCCTGAGTATAATTATTGAGCATTCTGAAGTCTCCTACCATTCTTGACTTGTCATTATTCCAAGCTATGATTACAGGTGTGGTCACATCTACCTGCTGATTGTGCCCTACTTTCTTTAATACTTGTAAGTCTATCAGTTCTTGGATATGTTCCTCAAGAGCTATTCTAGACTTAGGACTACAGGGATAAGCTGGTCTTCTTAAGTTTGGAGCATAAGGAGGCTTAATAGTGAATGTTAATACCATGTCATGTCCTTTGATATCACCAATGGGGTGATCTTTAGTACAAAAAGCATTTTGGTTCTCATAGCAGACTTTCAATAAATCTTTCTTATGTTCCTCAGAAAGTTTCATATTTAGTTTCAGCTTCATGATTCCAGGAACTTTGCCATCCTTTAGCTACAGAAAGTGAAATTGGTGTTGGAATAATAATTCCAAGAAAATTACGGTAAAATGCTTAAATAATTGATTTAGAAGCAAGTGCAAAGTTTGGTTGGTTTGGTTGGATTAAGTTTGTTTAAATATATATTTTTCAAGAGGGGCCACAGTTCATGCAAACTGGGGATCTTTATTGAATAACAACCTCTCTTCAAGGGGCTCTTTTGAACTGTGTAAAGAACTTGGGACAATGAGGTCTTAAGTGATTGCTCACAAAAGACTAACTCAAGGGGATGGGTGCACTGGCTGTCTTACAGCACTTATGCCCGGGTTGCAAGGAGGAGAAAACTTACTAGTTTAAGTACTTACTCCAGGAAGCTTGCAGAGATTCACATCATGAAAGGGTCTCAGGACAATTATTGGGGTTATTTGCTGATATTCTTCATGGAATCAATGTTGGGGCCAGAATTATTAATAATACTTTCAGACTATAGCAATATATCACTTTTTTATCTTGAATAAGCACTTGATCATGGATGGCAAGGGGTCTGGATTGATACTTAAAAATGACTCTGCATTAAATCACTTAAAAAAAGGGTTGTTTATATACCTTTTTGGGTAATAAGACCTTCTCAGGGCACGTAGAGAGGGTTGTGCTTGGATGCTGAGGCTAGAAGGCTGGTCAGGGCTAGTTTGGCACGTAGTTCTGGTGCTGTCAATCTGCTAGCCTTTTCTATGTCATATTTCTTTGTGAAATAATTGTCAGAAGGTGTTTAAATGTTAATTTGTTACTTTTATGATTCAGACACATTTCCTTATTTTGCATTAATTTCCTTTGAGTGACATGGGTGGAGGTGGGTATTAGTAGATTCTACGGCATATTCTGCACATGTTGGGAATTTTTAATAATTTTTAGGTTAACTCCTTTTTGTGTTTTGTGGTTCATAAAGATTTGGCAATCTCATTTACATGACAACCTTCATTATTGTTTCCCACAATTTATTTGCTTTATATTTTGATTTTCATATTTTTTATTCAATATTCTTAGGTTTCAGACATCCCTCTGTCCGGCAGTCAATTTGTTACATATAAATGATGTATGCATGCAGTTTGGAGCCTGTTCCTGTGGTACCTGGCTGTCAGGCTTAGTACAATTTTGTTGACGCGCGCAGGCTTGAAAGCTGCATGCAGGAATCTGTTGCCTGCAGCCGGTCAGTCAATTTGCATGTGGGCCTTTTGACATGCGCCTACATATTGAGTTTCAGGAGTGTGCACACTTACTGTATTAATGCGGGGCTGCGCGCGGGAATTGTGACACAACACAAATCCTCCTGTAACTCCTAAAATATACACAACACCTCAATTATGACTGAAGTTTAGGTAAGAAACCTATACATGGCATAATATGTGAAATTTTAAAATGGCAAAAAGGTGCCATGGTGGTGTCGTGGTCTGTTGGTCATTTTGTTAAATAATTCTTAAAAAATGTAAGGAGTTAGAATTCAAGGGTGGGGTCAGTGAGTGACCTTAATCAATTTTGGGTGGGGAATCCATTTCTGTAATAATATTCATGGATTCCTCACTCCTTCTAATTTTATTATTTTATTTCTGCTTTAAATCTGCTTTGACAGGTTGCTCTGTCCAAGTAGCAAGCTGACATTTAGAGCTGCTTGAGAGAAGTATTGTTGATTAAATTCTTCTAAATGCTTTTGATAAGTGGAAGAGGGTAAGTTAGATTGGATGATGCATATCTTAAATTTCTTTTCCCAATTACCACCCACTTTAAAGTATCTCCCTTTACTCTGGAACACATCTATACCACATATACATAAAGCATCATTACCTATTATGAGATAGTCACATAATCCGTTGAGCAATACCACAAATTCCACTTGTATTCTCAAAGATCCTTTATTATGGGGTAATATAATAGGATTATTCCTTACTCCAATAGCATTCATGATAGAGTTTCAAGAGCTAAACTTGGCTTTTGGGATGGGAAGAAGGTGTCTTTGCAATTGGGATCCCATTTGTTCAAGAATTCAGTACAGAAACATGAGCAGAAAGCTCCACTATCCAGTAATAACCTTATAGGTCTGTCTTTATACAATGCTATGGCATAGCAAGCTTGACCAGTAGTATAAATCTTACGAATCATAGTCTTAACTGTTAATGGTTTAGAATCCATGATATGTCTAGGAATTATGGTAGGATCCATTGTTGAGGAAAACTAGAGTCCCCGTTGTGGTGTCAATTTATAGACACGGATTGGGAACTGCATCGCGGCTGCGCGCTCAGCATTGGAGGCAAGCGGGCTCAGAATTAGGGTATGGGGAGTGCTCAGCAGCAGCCGCTGTTTGGCTCCGCACCTAGTGGACGGGTTGGGCTCAGAATCAAATGCGGCGTGGGCAGCAATCTGGCCTGGAGATCCTATTTGGAAGATAGTGCGCTCGACTAGGTTTGCAGGCGCGCCGGTTTGGATATGTAGGGGCGGAGCAATCTGCGGGCTATAAAGGCACGGATGGAGCGCGAGCGCAAGCACGCGGATCATGCCGGATATTAACGGACACCCACGATGGGCTTGGACAAACGGATACAGACAGGTGCGGGGGGCTCCAAGTAGGGCGCGGTGCAAGGACCGCGTCATGAGAAGGAAGAACCGGAGGAACGGAACGGCGTATGGACGTTGGGGGGGAGTTTGGTAAGGAGGTGTGGAGAGGAGGCTAGGGTTTCTGTCTTGGGATTGTTTTCTGTTTTTGTTTTCATACTGTTATTTGCGCGTGTACTTAGGTTAGGGTTGAGAGGGAGGACTTATCCTCACTCTCAACTGCGGGTTGGGATGGAGGGAGGGAAGGGAATCATACCATCACATCACTGGATTGGATCAATCATCTCACCAAGAGATTAAAGGAACTCATACCGGATACACATCCAGGTGGAAAGTTCTTAGGATTGAAGGATTGGCGATTTCACACTCTCTCTACTTTTCTTTATCTCTTATCTCCTTATTTTTATCTCTCATTTAAGTGCGACTTTGGGGATCCCCATCTCCTTTCAAACGCAGGGCACCGTTAACTTCCGAACCATGGGACAATTTTAGGGGGATAACCCTTATTCTTTCCACACCGTGGATGTTATTGATTTCTATAGAGGTGCCTATATCTCCTTCTATAACATTAACAGGGTTGTTCAGGATCTATTCACATTCAGAATTGGATCCTTCAGTATTAGCTGTATCTTCATAGTTCTGATTCCCTTCAAACTTCTGCTCTCCTTCCAAGACTTCTATCTTTCTTTTTGGTAATGGGCAGTCTTGTCTCATATGCCCTGTCTCGTTACAATTCCAACCAGTTCCAGGAATTCTCTCTTTTTCCCTGTCATCATTAGGTTTCTTATTGTCAGAGATATTTATCAGAGGGGGTTTTTCTCTAGTTTTGTTAATTTTGAAGTTATCTTTAGGTCTAGAAGGAACCTTCTTGTGTAACCCATTCATGTCTATGACTTCTTCTAACACATCAATTAGAGTTTGTAAGTCAGCATCCATAGTCATCCTGCATCTGACACTATGGTTAAAATTTCCAGGACAAAAGTTGAGGAGTCTTTCATTTAATTCCTCTTTTTAAGCATCTGGATTGAAGAAATCTAGTCTTCTCTTATGTTCCAAGGACCATTTGTGAGGCTTATCCTTGGAGGGATCAAATGAGGAATTTTTGAAATTTTTCATCATTTTTCTTTTCCACAATCTAGAACCAAATTGTTCTTTAATTAGAAGTTTCCAAGAATTCCATGGTAAGGATCCCAATTCTTCCCTTTTACTTATAAACCAGTCTAAAGCTAATCCTTCAAATAGTCTGGGAAACCTGACTACAGCTATTGCTTCTGGTAGGTCATAAGAGTTAATGGTTTAGTTAATAAATTTAATGAAATTTATATGATTATATTCTCCTTCACTGGAGAACTTATGCCATTCAGAAATTGTGGGTGAACGTTAGAGGACTTGTTCCATTTTAGGAGTAGGACTAGGCCTGAATTTGTCACTCATATGCATTCCTATTTAGGGTGGTGCATATGGTGTAGTTGTTTGTCTGGGAGGTTTTGGTTCCTCTGTGGTACTCCCCAAGGGGTTTTTCAGACAGACTTTTAAGTCTCTAAGATCATTCTTGATCAGATTAAGTTTCAGGTCCACTTTATTACTAAGCAGATATAATTTTTCACTAAGGGACAGAATGGAGCTTTTAGTAGTATTTAACAATTCTTGTTTTAAAAGTTGAAAAGACATAATAAAATCTTGTTGGATACCTGATAAAATATTCTTGATTGTTTGAGTCTGTCTAATTTTAACTTGATTAAATGTCTCCAATAATTTTTCTGTATGCTCTTTAATATCTTCCATTCCTAAAGTTTTTTTTTGGTTATTAATTAATTTGGCTACTACTGAGGTTAACTTATCCATTTGGGTATAAACATCGTCCAAATTTCCACAATAAATCTTGAAATTACAGTGCATATCATTAGAAACGGAAGTGATTACATCAGAGTTTGGTTTAGACAAGTTACTGGGTTCAGAATTATTGGAGTAATCATCCTCAAGACTCTTCTTTCCATATTTCCTTCACCTTCTTATTTCCTGTCATTTTCATTTTCTATCCATGCTTTCCATCATCTGTCTCAGATCCGCCTCTATTCAATCTGTGCTTCTCACCTTTAGAAGCGCGGCTATCTTTTCATATTCATTTTTACTATCATTTTCAATAAAGTGTCAACTCCCCTGGGAAACCTGAGGCCAAAAAACCTGAGGAAAGATCTCAAGTCAGAGAGAAGATTTACTTTCTCATCCTTCTCTCTGACTTTCAAATCTTAACTTCCTCAGGTGAGCATCTCCCCTTGTCCTTCTACTCATTGTCATTCCTCTTTCAGCTTCTTGTATTTTCTGTTTACATTCTGTTTCATTTCATCTCTGAAATAAATCCTATCCTTCTCTCTGACTTTCAAATCTTAACTTCCTCAGTCTCAACAGGTTATAAGCCCAGAGCAACCAACTGCCAAATAGCTGAAACTACCAAATACAAGAAGGATCTTTCACAAGTCTATTTCTAAGTGTTCTTGATAACTAACTATCATGGAGGATCTATTGTCCTCTCACCCCGTGCTCAAAACACCATCAATTACTCTGCTTAACGCACCAGGATCAGAGTCCAACTACCTGGACTGGACAATGATTCTCAGAATTCACTTTTGCGCTTCCAGCGTTGCCCATCTCATCAAAAATGAAAGAAACAAAAAATTGAAATCAAATCTAGACACCTGGTCCAGAGAAAAACTGGCCTTGTCCTCCATCATATCACAATCAATCAATATATCAAACTTCCAATACATCCAAAAACACAAAGAAAGTGCTCTTGTAATGTGGAACGCTCTGAAAGAAGCCCACCAAGACAACTCCTCAGGCGGAGGAATGTACTGGCTGAGTGAACAAGCTTAACAATAAGGATATTCCTAACCATTTAGCCAAAATTGTTTTGTACGGAAAAAAACCTTCATCTCTTATTACCCCCAAGAATCCCCTTACAGCCAACAATCTCCAATCAACTGCAATCTTATTATCTCTTCCCAACAACTGGCTGGCGTGTGTTTCCAGCATGATGAATGAAGAATTGATACCTTCTTCCAAGATCATCACTGCTCTCAGACAAGAGCATCTTTGAAGAAAAACTAGAAACAAGGAATTCATAGCAAATTTGATGTCTGTTAGACAACCATACTCAAGAGAAATACAACCAAAAAAGAAACTTGAGACCTACTCCCCAAGTAAAGTATACTACTGCACAAACTGCAAGATAGAGGGCCACTTGTTTTCAAGATTTCCAGAAGTCTTGAAAGCCCTAGACCAAGAAAAAAGAAACAAAAAAGGGAAAACAGACAACCGCAAACTTCAAAATCAGCAGCCGCAAATCAAGCCAAGCAGGACCAAGACACCATTTGCAACGAAAAAAACTCAGACAATTTCTATGACTCTGAAATAATTTTACATGCAGGATCAGCAATTGCTAACTCATCAGTTGAAAACTTTGACTCTAACAAGGACTTCAACATTGACTCAGGATGCTCTATATCCATGACACCTCATTCCAACCAACTTCTAAAAAAACAGTCCAATAATACCTTAATACGGCTTGCCGACGGTTCCACCATCACCTCCAAGGAGGCTGGGAAAATATACTTCCCATCCTTCAACCTGAAATCCCTATACGTTCCACATTTGAGCGCACCCCTTCTCTTGGTCTCCTCACTGTGCAATGCTGGATTTGACGTGATCTTTAGAAAGGACAGATGCAACATAAAATCCAGTAACCAAGCATCACACAGAAACAACACTATTGTGTCTGGATACAGAAAAGGTAACATTTACTACCTACCCAACACCACTGTAAGCCGTGAGGTCTCCTTCTCAATGACTCTTCAAAACTCTTCTGACAACAGTCTGTTTGGATATCATTGCAGACCTTCTCACTTGAACCTAAAATCCCTCAAAACATACCTGAAGGACCAAAAGCTGTCCCCCTCTCCTTTCAACAAACTACAGGTACAACAATGCAAGATTTGTATCAAGTCAA
Source organism: Puccinia polysora (assembly GCA_025617555.3). Lineage (NCBI taxonomy): Eukaryota > Fungi > Basidiomycota > Pucciniomycetes > Pucciniales > Pucciniaceae > Puccinia > Puccinia polysora. The sequence goes on along the minus strand of CM062632.1, from coordinate 35,033,665 downwards.
AAATGAACAGGACTCCTTTCCACCCTTGTCTCAGCTACCAATCAACTAAACCTTTCCAATTAATACATTCAGACATGTGCAATTTTGAAACCACCTCTTGCAAAGGATATTGTTACTTCATCAACTTCATCAACAACTGTTCAAAGGCCATCTTTGCCTACCCAATGCGCCAAAATTCTGACTCCTTTGAATGCACAAAACGTTTCTTTTCCTTTTTTGAAAAACAATACAACACTACAATCTCCTCCTTACAAACTGACAATGGCGGCGAATATTTAAGCAACCAAATGAAGAACTATCTGTCCCAAAAGGGAATTGAACACAAACCAGGTCCACCACACTCACCCCAGCTCAACGGAGTGGCCAAGCGCTCCAACAGAACCATCAACAAAATTGTCTGCTGTGCTCTCTCTCTCTCAAATCTTCCAAAATCATTCTGGGCGGACGCCCTCCGTCACTTTCTTTTTGATTTCAACTCTTTCTCTTTCAAAACCCCTTCAGGCTTTGTTTCTTGCAACTTCATCCTAAAAACTTGCAACGTGGATCCCTCCTATCTCCACCCTCTCTCCTGCTTACTTGGTACAAAGTCCCCAACTCCACCCAATCAAAAATCTCTGACAAAGCAAAGCAAGCTATCCTCCTCTCTTACTTGCGGCACAGAAACGGCTATCCTCTGATTGACCTTGACTCAGAAGCCATCCTCAAATCCAGAGACTTCCTCTTCCACAACACAACATTCCCCTACGGTCGATGACTAAGGATGCAAGTATCACTTTGCTCCCCTCCCCCGTGCCCCGTGTTTGGCCTGGCTCTTCTGAATCTGCTTGTTCCCCCACTCCAGCCATCACGCCTGTTTCTCATCTCCCCACTCCTGTTCCTCCTTCTGCTTCTACTTCCTTCCTTCCTTCCGCTCCAATCTTTCCCTCCCCTCCTTCCGCTCCAGCCAACTCTCCCTTGTCTCCTGTTTCCTCAGAACGCTGTTCCTCCCCCACCTCCGGCCGTTGCTATTGCTCTCAAAGCATTCAGTTGTCCAACTCTGATCTTCCTCCCCCTCCAATAATCAGTCCAACTTTCCCTCAGCCTCCCTCACCGGTCCCTTCCATACCCTCCCCTCCTCCAAACACCACAATCCCCAACGCTATTGCTTCCTCACCAGTGACTTTGCCATCCCAAAACCCATCCTCCCCTCCCCGCCGTTACTTCTGTGTCTTTTGGCCGCCATCACGCTATGGAACTTTCTTGCAAAAGGCTTCAGTCAAAGATGACCTGGTGGCCCCAAAGATGTGGAAGCAGCTTCTTTGATTGCCACACTCGCATTGCTGGATCTCCTCCGCTCAGGAGGAGATGAATTCTCTTGTTGGTATGAAGACCTGGACTCTTGTTCCCCCGCCTAACAGAAGAAAGATCATCCGCTCCAAATGGGTTGTCAAGGTCAAGCGTCGCGCGGATTGCTCCATCATCAAATTAAAGGATTGTCTCTTTGCCATGGGTTTTTTCCCAAATGAAAGGTCTGGATTTTTCTGAGTTCTTTGCCCCAACACTTTCTCTCAAAAATCTCCAATTGCTCCTAAGTCTGATGGGCTCTAAAGGCTGGACGGGTTTTCAGATCAATTTCAAGACCGCCTTTCTGAACAGAAATCTTGACAAACCTGTCTACATGTCCCAACCGCCCGGTTTTGAAGACACTTCCCACCCAGACTGGGTGCGCATGGTTTCTTGGGCAATCTATGGCCTCAAACAATCTCCTAGACAATAAAACATTGAACTCTGTTCAGCTCTGACTTCCCTAGGCCTCTCTCAATCCTTGTACAACCCCTCCCTCTTGTTCAAACTAGATGGCGGAAATGTTAGACATCAGTCAAATTTTCACCATTGGATCTGACGACAAGCTCTCCCTTTTTCTATCCCTCTCCATCTCCTGTCATTTTCCTTCCCGCCCCGTCTCCATCTGCCAGTCACACTACATCAACTCCCTAGCTGATGAATTCCTCACAGCCGGCTGGAAGCCTGTCTCCTCTCCAACCACCAGCCGCTTCAGAATGCTCTGTTGCAAATCACCGGACAAGGCTGCATCTCCACTACAATACAATCAACTCATTGGCTTGCTCTTGTGGGTTTCCCAATGCAGTTGCCCCGACTTCTCTTTTGCCATCAACAAACTGTCTCAATTTCTGCAAGACGCTTCTCTTGCTCATTGGGAAGCCGCGATCAGGCTTCTCTCCTATCGTTTCTCCACCAGCTCCCTCAAGCTGAAGTTGGGTGGCAAAAATCTGAAACTCTCGGGCTACTTGGACTCAGATTGGGCTGAAGACCACAACAATTGCCAGTCAACCTCTGGCTACACCTTTTGCATTGGTTCCGGTGCAATCTCCTGGAAATCCAAAAAAAAACCTAGGGTCTTGCTCTCCAGCACCAAGGCTGAATACAAGGCCATGTTGGATGTGTGCAAGGAAGGTCTGTGGCTAAGGAACATCATGTGTGAGCTCCATCTCCGTGATGATTCCCCTGTTGATCTCTTTGTCGACAATGAGGGCTCCAAAGCTCTTTCAAAAAATCCGGAGCACCATTCCTGCACCAAGCACATTGATGCTTGGCACCATTTCATTTGCAAGTGCGTTGGGCGCTGCATATTTACAGTTCAAAATTTCTTAACCAGCAATATGCTTGCTGAAATGCTTACCAAACTGCTCTCTTGGGTTCTCTTACATTCGCATCAACTACGCTTTGGTCTTCTGGACTGTGCTCAGCAAGGGGGGTTATTGGAGTAATCATTCTCAAGACTCTTCTTTCCATATTTCCTTCACCTTCTTATTTCCTGTCATTTTCATTTTCTATCCATTCTTTCAATCATCTTTCTGAGATCTGCCTCTATTCAATCTGTGCTTCTCACCTCCAGATGCGCGGTTATCTTTTCATATTCATTTTCACTATCTTTTTCACTCACGTGTCACCTTTCCTGTAAAACCTGAGGACAGATCTTGAGTCAGAGAGAAGATTTCCTTTCTAATCCTTCTCTCTGACTTTTGAATCATAACTTCCTCAGGTGAGCGTCTCCCCCTTTCCTTCTACTCATTGTCATTCCTCTTTCAGCTTCTTGTATTTTCTGTTTACGTTCTGTTTCATTTCATCTCTGAAATCAATCCTATCCTTCTCTCTGACTTTTGAATCTTAACTTCCTCAGTCTCAACAAGAAATAGAGGCTAGTTGTTGTACACCTTTTTCCACTTTTGAGCTAAGGATATTATCTGATCCCAATCCTTCTTTGCCTTTTGCTTTTGATGGGGAGAAGATCTCTTCTTTCCTGATAATTTGCCTTCCAGTTGGGCTAATTGATCCCCAGAATGCCACTTTTCTACATAGGATTCTACCTCTTTCCTTGGAATCATTTTCTGAAGAGCTATCTGGGTAGCTTTTTCCTTGGAGATTATGTTTTTCATAGATACCATGTCCTCCTTGGCTTGGGCTTCTTTGAATTATTCCCAATATTTATCATTCTCTATGACTAAGTCTTTGATCCTGGCTTCCTTGGCCAGATTCTTCTGGGGTGGCTTCAGGGAATCTTGTTGTAATGGAGGGAGGCTTAATTCTACTACCTTCTCTGGCTCTAGGTTGGGGGATGGCAGAAGTACTTGGTGCTTTTCCTTGTCCACCAAAATTTGATTCATGGGTTCCAGTCCCCTCATGGTTGTCATTATTGGTGGTCTCCCAGTTACTGGGGGCTCCTTGCAAAGATCCATAGGAGGGAATTCTCCCTGAGGCTCTTGTGTTATGTCTATTAATATTGAATAAAATGTTTATATGAATTTTTCTAAAGAAAAGATCCGTAAAAATAAGTTTATTTAAAAACTCACTTAAATTGATATTCAAAGTTACCAGGACTTTATTGGGATTAAATTGGTCCTTAGTAGGTAATGCTACGGGGCCTTGGTGTGTTCCAAGGAGGTCTTTGCCCATCCAATCAATATTTCCAGGGCACCCAGAGATATCTGGGACTTCTTGATCCAATAAATCAGTTTCAGTGGCGGTGTTTTCTGGTATAGGAGGGTTCAATGATGGTAAAAGGGTATTTTTTGGTAAATAAAATATATTAATATTATTTTAATAAAAATAATATGGTAATAAAACATTGGTATTGATCAGAAACTTGAAGTGGATATTAGGGGAGAGGACCATGGTCATGCCTTTGGCAAGGTTTTTGGAAGTCTGACAATAGGCTAATGAATAAAAATTTGGAATAAATATTGTGCCTGATTCATTGGAGCTCAAAATCAATGTGATGAGTGTGGTGTTGATAGAAAAATTTTTCCATCAGGGCAATGGCCCCTTGATTTAACAGAAGAGAGAGAGAGAGAGAGCAAAAAGGAAATTTGAAGATTGTTGAAAGGGTTGAAAGAAGTTGAGAAGCCCACAGAAGATCATGAATGGACTCTGAAAACACCCAATTATCTGCCTTGGGGGTTGAAAAGGAAATAATTGGCTGTTTGGTGCATTGCCACATAATAGGGCCATTCAGAGAAACAGAGCTACGTGTAAATGAGGCTTGGTTGTTGCTGGAGGCATGATCAGTATTGAAAAAAGCTTTCAGAGAGAAATCCATGGGGGTGGGTCTTCCCAAAGTGATGCCCAGGTTCTTGGAACAGAGTAGGTGAAGAGATTGATTTTGGAAAGGAATAAAAGGGTTCTTGAGGAACTGAGAGAGATAGACCCAGGTGAAAGCAAGGTTGGCTTCATTGCATTGTAACAAATAGTTTAGCAGGCCTACTTCTTGCCACTATTTTAAAGAGGATTATTTTAAGATTTTACTTCTTGTGCACACGCAGGGATGCAGGACACTTGGAGGATGAGGACACTGCACTTCTGGAGAGCCTGGATCAGATAGTGAGACAGGACTGGAGGGCCTCAATACTCAATCGCGGGGGAAAATTCCCAGAGACTTGTCTTTTCAAATTCTTCATCCTTTTGTTCTTGATTCTTCTTCTTCTTCCTATTTTGTTTTTTTCTCAGATCTCATCTCTCTTGAACAAACCAACACAGAATGAAATACTTGTATTTTCAAGACCAACACAGCTCCAAAAGCCCTGTTCTGTTTCCTGGTGAGATATCTGCTCAAACTTCATCAACTCATTCACCAGTGTCTATGACTTGTCTCCTCAGCTGGTACCCCTTGCCTCATGCTGTTCTTCTCAGTCTTGATTGTTCTGCTCAAGTTTTCCACTCTCACAGTGATCCTCAAGGCCTGAAATTGGTATTGATGGCTTCCTCCTTTGTCCTCAAACCTGTTGTTAATCATGCTTGCTGTGTTAAGTTCCCACTTTTTCAGTAATATAAAACTCATACCTTTTAACACGGTTAAAAGACAAAGGGAACCATCTGACCTATCAAATTTAATCACGACCAAACTGGGAAATGGCAGCAAAATTGGTCTCCAAAGGATTCATACAAGCAATTCTAAAAACCGCTCTGGAAACCATTCTGAGGCACAGAAAGGATAACTATGGCGTTTGGAAAAAGAAGAGGGAAACTATATTGGACATTTTTGGGTGTGCAGAGGATTCATCTACGCTCAAAAATGATGTGAATGATGAGATCAAGTAACTTATCATATTGAGACTAGAGACCTCAAAACATGATAACATTTTGACCTTGCATAAAAAAAACTCTGCCAAATTACTCTTGAAGGCCATTATTGAAAAGTAAGCTTCTTCTCAAGCTTTGGTCAGGGTAAGGATATTCAATGACTTCTTATATTTGACTTTAAAAACAGACAAGATCAAGGACTTTATCACTAGATCCAGTGGGTCTCCAAGGCCTGAAGACCAAAAAAAACATACTTTGGAGGGCCATCCCGTCTGGCCAAGTATTTCCAAAATAAAGCTTGGGCCCAGTTATGCCCACATAAGGCCATCTGGCTAAGGTGGCACATCCAACCTGGCGGGCCTGTTAAGGCCCATGTCCCAAAGGACCTAGAAAACTTGTTTTTGTGCACAAATGCCCAAAACCAATAAAATGCACATAGGCCCACATGGCCAATGTGATGTCCAATGGGCCTTGGAGGCCCATTTGTGCATCCTATTTGGATTAAACAATAATATGCACATTACCTGAGTGCATCTGTATTTCAACATCTCTAAATCTTGGTAGCTTTATTCTTGCCAATTATTTCCTTCATTGGAAAGTCTCATTTGAGACTCTTACACTCTTTTTCTTTAACCTGCAATAATTGTTTTGCCTTCCAATCTTGTTAACTGATGACCACTGAATCCCAATTGGATTTGGTCATTCCACCCACTGATCTGGAAGCCATCATCAGAAGGCTAACCCACCCCAGCAAAAATCTAAAGTCAACACCCTATTACAGCCAGAAACTGTTAATACTTCCAACTATATTCCATCCACAAATTCAATACTCCCCTCAAACATTGCCTTTCATAAAACAGACCCTTCCAATATGTTTCCGCTTCCACACAAAACCTTATCTTCAATGTTGGGTTCCCACTCATCTCAGCCTTTGGCATTGGCTGGCAATGAAAAGCAAGGGTTTGACCCCCTTATGGTACATGACTACCTCAAAGCCCTTATTCAGCTCCAATGTTGGAGAATTGAACAAGATAATGCCAATTTCCTGGAAGCACAAGAAACAGGCCAAGCGGAAACAGAGAGGGTTTCAAAACTCAAAAAGAGAATTCTCTTGATGTTGGTAAAGTTGGAACTGGGTGATTCTCCCCCCAAAGATGTGGCCTTGGATTGCGTGGACCTTCAGTGGTTCCATAATTCCAATGGATCAAGTTATTATTGCCCATTTCAAGCAGTGGAGCCTTTTATTAGTTGGCTCTGGGGTGTTCAGATCTTTTTTGCAACAAAAGGGGTGACTCAAAATGAAAACAAGGTACAGATTGTTGGCAGCTTGTTTTGAAAAACCAAAACACTAGCCTCTTATGCTAGCAGTGTGGACAGCTATATTGGAAAAACTTGGTCTACCTTCAAGGAAAATTTATTATATTTTGCGTTTCCCCCACTATGGAGAACCAACCATTGACTCAAGCTCAAAGATTTGTGCATGAAAAACAGGTAGCCTTTTCTGCCCTGTAGCACACAGGCAAGTACCCTCCAGAGTATGATGAATTTAAACAATCATAAAGTCTTGGAACTTACTATGGCTGAGTCAATGACAATGTCAAAAGGACTGCTGAAATGTAAGCAGGGCTTGGCACAAAGGGAAATCTACTCTCAGTAGGCTTGGGGGCAAGGATACTGGACAGTGCTACAAGGGGCAGAGTACAACTGAATTGAAGATAAGGTGCTGTTGAAACTTTCTGGGATCAATCCCTAGTAAGAAGTACTAAACTGATTTCTTGGGGAAAAATCAGCAAGAAGGAAGAGGAGAAAATTTTAAATAGAAAAGAGGTTGGAACTAAAACCTAGGTAAAATTGATTGGGTCTCAGACTACATATGTGATGTCATGGGAAAATTCTAGGTAACAGAGAGGGCTGATCAGGTATGCTCCTACATTAGCTTAGGCTGCTTCTACATTGGGAAAGGTTAAAGTTCCTGTCTGTCTAAGTTGGGAGAGAAAAGTTGAAGGATGTACAGTGTACATGAAGGGAATGACACTATGTACTTATTAGAGAGATTATTTAATACAATCTCCAAGAGGATTTACAAAAGGATTCCCAAAATGATATACCATGACAGAGTATGGGTTAGACTGAGTTAATAAGTTTAGAGTATGTGCAGACCTGGGAGATTAATTATTTGTAAGCCTATGGAGTCTATCTGCAAACTTGTATGAGGTTAGACTATATGTAGATATGTACTGCATGAAGATCCTGAGGTATATAGTTACTGGAGACATATTGATATAAGTCTCCTGAGCCTTGAGGGTGAATTTCTTTGTAAATCAGATCAGGCCTGAGGTTTTGATTGTGTTTTCTGAGGTTAGATGCTGAGATTAGACTGAGTTAGGTTTCAGTATGACATACGCTGAGAATGGCACCCAAATTGCAAGCTGAAGTTAACAACTATCAACTAATACTAGCAACTCAATTCACTTTAAGCACTTTTGAAAGAAGAGCTGGAGTCTTCTGGATTGGAATTGTGAAACAAAAATAGATCAAGATAAATTTAAAACCAAACCCCTTCACCCCATAAATCATCATTGAGACCAAATCCACCTAGCCGTTGTGGTATACCAAACCTTACCTGTAGCCGTAAGACTCAATTTTCTGCTAAAGATATATTCCCAATCATGAAATGAACCTAAGAAATGCACTCTAAACCAAAAATAAACTATAGTTACCCAGCCAAACTAACCCTCTATCCCTCAGGGTTTAGAAGATGCAGCCAAAATTAATTGTGGACAGCTCATATCACACCCGGGTATCACAAGCAGTGAAAGGCCTTGTGGTATATCTTGGAAATCCTGATTAAATAACATTGAAAACTTAACATAACTACTTGGCCCAACATAAAACCAAAGTCTATGCAACCAATATACATACTTAATATAAACAGCAATTTATGCAGTCAGAAGCATGTGATGCCAAAAAATCACCAGTAAAAGGCACCACAGAAATAGACATCAATTTATGCAGGCAGCCAAGATCATTTAGTAACAAATAATCCCAGCCATCACACAGCAATATATGAAGGCAGCCAAGATCATTTATTACCAAACAAATCCCAACTATCACACAGCAATTTATGCAAGAATCCAAGATCACGTAATATCAAACAATCTCAGCTATACACAGCAATTTATGCAGGAAGCCAAGATCATGTAATACACAAAAAAACCCAGCTGCACAGAGATTTATGCAGGCATCCAATATCAGCTACCCAGAAATCTTTGCAGTCAGCAGTACAAAAACAAACCCAGCACCACACAGAAATTTATGCATTCAGAAGCATGTGAAACCAAACATCCCAACTTTACAAGCCCACTACAGACTAAGCATTAATATATGCATGCAGTCAAGACCATTTAGCACCAAATAAACCACCAATTGTGCACAGAAATACATGTGGGTAGAATCAAGTAGCACCAACCAATCACCAGTACTGCACAGGAATATATTGTATCTGCACTACACAGCAATCTATGCAGGACTTTGCATGCATGAAAACCCTGTACAACAATTTTTCCAACCAGCAGATATGCCTCATGTAACTGTATTAGATTTTTCCAACCAGCAGAAATTCCTCATATAACTGTATCCCACTGTGTGCCACCAGGACAGGGAGAATCCCAGGGGCAGCCCTGAGCACCCCTGGGGGAATGATTTCTCTATTTATGGAGGGCCTCTCTGCCCTATACTGTTTTTACTCCCCATCATCATATCATCCCCCACTCATCCCACACCACTCATCACCATCTTATCAGACATTCACCACACAACCATCTGTGGTCCTACCCAGATATAAAAAAAGGAGATTTTCAGTGTAGCAATAAACAAAAAGGAAATCAAAAACCAATTCTTACCACATCAAACTTTGAAACCACTCCATTTGTCAGCTTGCTACTTAGCACAGAGCAAACTGAAAAAGCAACAACAATAATAATATTAAAAAAAATAAAAAGAACAAAAATAAATGAATAAATAAAATTATTATAAAATGAAGGAGTAGGAAATCCATGAATATTATTGCAGAAATGGATTTCCCACCCAAAATAAAGTAGGGTCACTCACTGACCCCACCCTTGAATTCTTACTCCTTATATTTTTTAATTAATTTAATAGAAAATGGTAAATGACCACGGCACCAGTATGGCACCTTTTGGCCATTTTAATATTTCACATGATATGTCATGTATAGGTTTCACACCTAAATTTCAGTCAAAATCCAGGTGTTGTGTGTAGTTTAGGAGTTACACGGGGAATTGTGTTTTGTCACAATTCCCGCACGCAGCCCCGCGTCCCTACAGCGCTGGTCTCCCGCGTACGCAAACTCCCGCACGCAGCCCCATGTCCCTAAAGCGTTGGACTCCCGCGTACGCCAACTCCGGCACGCAGCACCGCGTCCCTACAGCGCTGGACTCCCGCGCAGGTAATCCCGTGACCTAGTCACGCGCGCAGCGGTTCAGTCCCCCGCGCGCATCTGAGCAGCGGATCAGTCCCCGCGCGCATTTGAATGGACTGATTCCTGCGCCTCCTGCCCTGATCAGTCTGACATCCAGGTACTGCTCAGAGGAGCTACAATATAGTAGGATATACACATATGTAAAGCTACCACACAAGCATAGATTATAGTTCCAAAACCTTGAAAATCAATTAAAATTAGTTATTAACTAATTTTTAGTATTTTTTATTAATTAAATAAAGATCCAGACTCACCACGACATGAGTTGATCAGAACCTTCAAAGACCACAAAACTACATAAGGAGTGGTCGTAAAAATTATTAAAAATTACATACAGGATCAGCAGAGGATTTAGAATCAATAAACATCCACGTCTGCTCACTTTGGACCAGTACTTAAAGTACAAATTGAGGATCAGTGCAGGATCAGCAAAATGACTAATCTATTGATTAACAGATCCTGCAGCTAAAAAGGAGCTGTTCCTTGACAGATCTAAGGCCAGAAGGCTAACAGCACCTTAAGGAAGTGCCAATCTTGCCCTGAATGCCCCCCTAGCCTCAGCCCATGGCTAGTACCCCTTCTAGAGGCCCTCAAGCACCCAAAAAAAGAATATTTAAACAGGCTCTTTTTGCCCTTCTGTTCCCAATCAATTATCAGTTATCAGAAATATTATTATTATAAATCAGACATTGTGTCATTGTTAGTCAAGTGCTTATCAAGAAGAAAGCAAGTGATTTATGATCTAGTCTGAAGTATTATTATTATTTATTTTCTAAATAACTATCAACAACCAGAAGTTTGAACCAGCCACCAACCCCATCTGTTCTGAAGCTTTTTACCTGAATCTTTGCAGGATTTCTGTGGATTACTTCCCAAGTAAGTTGTTCCCTTCCTGCTCTGGGTTTGTGTGCTGTTTTGCCCGCCCAAATCAGTAGATAAGGCCTTAGAAGGCACCCATCTTCATTCCAAGGTTATAAACTTCCTAAGGAGGCCCCTTGAGGAGAGGTTGCCAAGTCTGTAAAGACTCCCAGTAGTATATTACTGTGGCCCCTCTTTTTATATTATATTTAAAATATTTATAACCAAACCAATTAAACCTTGCACTTGCTCTTACCATACCATTATTGGAGCTTTAAAGTGTTTATTCTTTGGAATATTATTGCTCCAAATTCTTTTATCACTCTCTGTAGCTAAAGGACTGCAAGGTTCCTGGTATCAGAGAGCTGACACCATTAGGAGCTTTGAATAAGGTTTATTCTATGACCTGAAATATTCAGCATCAAATTAAAGGAAACCACCCATCACTCAATAATTACCCTCATAAAGAAAGAGAGCACAACAAAAAGGGACTACCAATGTTTTTTTTCCTTGACCCAGCCCCCTGTGGGTAAGAACATCCTTGGGTCCTCTCCTGAGCCACCCCCTTGATAGAACCCTTGAACTCTTTAAAAATTTGAGTATTGGTTAAGATCACAAATATCTGATCAACCACTAACCAATAAACAAATAAATCTGGTCCATTCTTTGACAAAACCTACCAATAAAAGTTAAATAATTAATCAAGGTCTGATTTAAGACCTATATTAAGTCTCAAAGAAACCAGCCATTCATTTAAATAAATTATTGTGCAGACTGAATATAGTAAAAGAAGGGCAGGCAATTCAAAACAACTCTTAGTTTTAATAATACTCTAAAGGAGGAGAATCAATACTAAATTACCCTGCAAGGACTGCCAGTAAGCAATTTGCTAAATTATTTATGTAATCCCATAGGATTCTCTATATCCTGAGGAGAAAATTTGGCTATTTCAGGCGGCCTGAATTTGCTTGGCTTATTTCACTTTTGCAAAAAAGCCTGTGGAAACAAGAACAACTCCTGTATTGACCAGCATGATTGGTCTTTCCTCACAATCCCAGACTCTTTCAAACCTCCTGCCCACCTTGATAATTTAAAATCACCAAAGGCTTGTGGATGGGCCCCCTCATTTGCAGGGAGACCAACTCAACCGCCTGCTGGACAACCAGAAGGTCAGTAGAAACAGTGGCTGGATTAGCAGAAGAATTTCTATTACCTGCACTTGATTTAGCTTTGATCTTGGAACTAGAGGCGCTTGATGAGGAGCTTCTCCTCTCCAATACTGAAGAGTATTTCTCCCCATCTGAACTGCAAAACATCATTGTTCAACTCACTCATGCGGTGGACAGTTGGGGAGTCTGATTGGCACAGGATCCAAATTGAATCTGATCTCTTTGGAGGTGGCGGGGCATGTGGGAATTGTACCCAGTAAATCAGTACTCCCAACTCATGTCAACCTAGCGCTGGGAAACATCCCAAAAACTCTTAATGTTCTTAATTGGCATGTAATGGCCAAACATTTGGACCCTAAATCCTCCATGAACTTTTCCACAGTGAAAGTAAAGGTTGGGGCAGTCAAAGGAAAGTATGACATGATACTTGGTATCCCTTTCCTCTCTGAATTTCAACTTTCTGCCTCTATATCTCATCAGTCCCAGTTCTAGAGTTGTTCTGGTTTTATAGTCCTTGATTGTTGGACTCCTGGGGCAATGAAAGCACCTGTTCAGCTCACCTCTTCATTTTCTGCATATACAGAAGCAGTTTCAGAGTACCCAAGGGAAGAGAAAGAGTGTCAACTTGCCACTATTTACAGAGCAACCTGTCAAAGTTAAAAAATAAAACAAATTAATTAAAATATTAATATGAACACAGGAAGCAGCAGAAAATCCATAAATATTATTACAGAAATGGATTGCCCACCCAAAATTAGGCATGGTCACTCACTGACCCCACCCTTGAAATATAACTGCTTCATATTTTAAATAAGTCAATCAAAATTACCAAAAAAGTCACAGCACCACTATGGCACTTTCTTGCCAACATAATATTTCAAAAAAATTGTCATGTAAAGGTTTCACACCTAAAATTCAGTCAAAAATGAGGTGTTTTGTATATTTTAGGGGTTACACACGGAAATGTGTTACATCACCATTCACATGGGCAGTACCGCGTGCCTAAACAGCCCCCGTGTACCTTTAGCATCATGTTCCAGGGTAGAGAGCTTGCCTGCGCATATAATGTTGCCACCTACGCAGCATATCCTACCCTGCGCGCATTCAAATGGACTGATACCTGCATCAGGATCTGTGGTGACAAATCTGACAACATGTCCCGCTCACAAGAGCTAAAACCTAGTAAAACTTACCTGGTATATGTAATAGTGTGACTTATGCATGAAAAATGGTTTAAAAACCTTAAAACCTAAATAAAAGTATTGAATAATTAATTTAAAGTATTTTAAATCTAAAATCAGATATTAAGGATTACCACAACACAGACATGTCCTAATCTTTGAAGTCCACAAAACACTACAAGGCATGGCTGCAAAAATTATTGAAAATTACCTACGTGATCAGCAGATGCTTGAAATCCAATAGATATACACATTTGACCACTTTAGTTCAATATCAACGGTAAAACTCAATGACAAGTACAGAATGATCAAAACAACATAATTAACATAATGACAGATCCTGTAGCTAAATTAGTACAGAAATCCAGAAGATCTGATATCAGCTGATTGACAGCACCAAGTGGACGTGGAAAGGTTCCCTGTCTGACTTGCTAGCCTCAGCCTATGAGCAGAACACTCTCTAAGTGGCCTGAGAAGCTCTTTATCACCCCAAAAAGGTATTTATACAGACCTCTTTGGACCTATTTTTCCCCATCAGTTTTTACCAGAAATTTATTATTATCAATCAGAAACCGTTTGATTGTTGATCAAGTGCTTACAAAAATATAATCAAGTGATTTATGGCTTATTCTGCAGTATTATCATTATTTCAGAAAACCAATCATCCTGATTCATTAAAGGATGGTCAATCAATCAACCCAAACTTCTCTGAAACCCTTTACCTTAATCTTTGCAGGCTTTTTATGGAACTATTGCTGAAAGTGAGTTGTTTGTTTCCTGCATTGGCCTTTGTGCTGTTTTTTCCGTCCATATTAGTGGATGAGTCCTTAGAAGGCACCCATCATCCAAGTTTCTTAAACTGCCCAAGGAGGCCCCTTGAAGATAGGTTGTCTGTCTGTAAAGATCCCCAGTAGTATAAAACCGTGGCTGTGGCCCCTATTTTTAAAAAATATTGCAAACATTTTTAACCAAACCAAGTAAAACTTGCACCAGATCTTAATATATTTATTATTTGAGCTATTTAAGTGTTTATCTTTGGAATATTATTATTCCAGTATTTTTATCACTCCCCTCAGCTAAATGAATGCAGGGTTCCTGGTTCCTAGTATCAGAGAGCTGAAAAAGAGAGAGTAATCCTCAAGGAGTTTGCAGACATACCCACAGTCTCAAAAACCTTGAAAGAGGAGGGATTTGCTGCCTATTTTCCCTTCCCGTCCAAGCTCTGGCTGGAGAGCTCCAAATTATGGCACAAAATCATTCTTGCAGATCCAAATGCTGTGATTAATTAGAAACAATACCCTTATCCAAGCAAACATTTGAAATCTTGGCGCAAGCTCCTTTTCCAAAAATTAGTGGCTGGCCAAATACAGAGGTCTTCCAGTCAATATGCATCACCCAGCATGATCATTCCTAAGAAGGATCCCACTGTGCTCCCCCAGGGGGTTTGTGACACCTGCACGCTCAATAATTTTTGGGTGCGGCATTTTTTGGCCCTTCCTAATGTTTATGAATTGTTCTGCATGGTGACTTTGGGGAAAGTTTTATCATTTCTTGGCCAAACAAACACCTTTCAGAAAACAATGCAAAAGGAAGGCATCCCATTCACAGCGGTAAAACTCCCTGGGGCCTTGTGGAATGGGTTTAGCAAATGCACCAGAAACCCACCAAGATTTTTTCAAGGAATCCTTGGGTGAGCTAATTAATTACCCATTTTTTGTCTATCTTGACAACATTTTTAATTTTTCTAATTCATTCAGGCAACATGAACTACATGTCTGGCAAGTCCTGGAACGCCTCAGGTTGGCAAACCTTCATTGTAGCCCAAAGAAGACCAAGCTGTTTTTTGAGTAGGTCAAAATCCTAGGTCATTGGATGTCTCATGACGGTGTGTGCAGGGACAAAGACAAGTTGGCGGATATCCTCAATTTGCCAACCCCATGGTCAGCAAAAGTGGTGAAAAAGTTAATTGGTACAGTACAATTAATGAAAAAATTTATTTGGGGTCTACAAAAGTATGTTGAGACTGTGACACCCTTGAAAAGCTCAAAGATTAACCCAAATGATTTCTGATGTGGTTGTGCGGAGGAGAAAGCCTTTTAAAACATCAAGAAGATAATGACTTCACTCCACTGCCTCAAAAATCTTGATTTTAACTCAGACAACCCACTCTGGCTTTTCCTGGATGCCAGAGGATCTGGATTGGGGGCTTCACTCTTCCAAGGTTAAGAATGTAAAACAGCTTCACCCATGGCCTATGAGTTACACCTCATGGCACTGGCAGAGCGGAATTACCTGGTACATGAACAGCATCTTCTGGCAGTCATACATGCACTTCAAAAATGGAATATTTTGTATTTGGGGATGAATGCCAATGTCATGTTTGATCACTATTTGTTGAACCATTTACTGAGGCAACAGAAAATCAGCCAGAGACAAGCGGTTTGGACTGAAATCCTAGCGGACTTTTGCTTGAATTTTAAGTATGTTGAAGGTGAGGAAAACACAATTTTGGATGCACTCTTGCATAGGGACATTAAGGAAGATGAACAGGAGTTTTGTGTGGTGCATGTCTGGTGTATTGCGGCACTAAATGGACGGGGGAAAAACTCTAAACCTCAATAAAGTTGAGAATTCTGGCAGGCTATGCATACAACAATTTTTGTTTGGCCCTCAAGAAAGTCATGCTGCTGCGCAACAACTGTACCAAAGTGGATGGCCTCCTTTTTATTGATTGCCATATAGTTGTCCCAGAAACCGCAAATATCTGATCTAAAATCATCAGTGAGGCTTATGTCTGCCTTGGACATCTGGGGTACTTTAGGAATGCCTCAGAGCTCAGGCATGATTTCTTTGGGCCCCATACAAGAAGAGAATTTGTGAATTTTGTTTTACATTGCACCACTTGTCAACAGACTAAGGCGCAAAAAACAATACCATTGGGAAAGATGCTCACACTGCCGGTGCCATGGGCCCCAATGGAAGATTAGGCAATTGATTTTGTTGGCCCACTTCCAACTTCTAATCATTATTAAATTATTCTCACATGTACATGTCAAATGTTGGGGTTCATCCATACCATCCCAGTGTTCCAATTGGACACAGCCAAAAAAAACAGCTTCAAGATTGTTTGTGGGATGGATGGCAATGTTTGGAGAACCTTTGTTCTTCATCAGTAATTGCAAGAAGGCTTTGAAATCAAACTTTTGGAAGTCCTTGATGTCTTGGTTGAAAATAAAATTCCATATGTGGCTGGCGTTTCACTCCCAAGCAATGGTAGAAGTGAAAAAACTAACAAGACCGTAGGCAAAATTCTCCGTTCCTTCACAGCCAGGAGGCAAGGGAAGTGGCTGGAGGCTCTACCCTCAGCAGATATTGTCATTAAATCAGCACTCAACGTTGCAACAGGCATGAGCCCATTTGTGCTGATTTTTGGTTGCAATCCCAGACTTTTGCCATCTGCAGAAGGGCCCTCCAATTTGCCCTTGTCTCTTAAATCCTGGCTTGACCAAGTGAAGGCTTCTGGGAAAACGCGCAAGACATTCTGTGGCTGAACAGAGTCTGAAAAGCACCTTAACACAATAAATACAAATGTAACCCGCCGCCTTTGCAGGTTGGGGATTGCGCACTTCTGGATTCTGGGGATTGGCACGGTCGGAAAGCATGTGTGAAAAAGCTGAAAGAGCAATTTGAAGGACCTTATTGAGTGACTCAAATATTCAACCACAATTAAAGCGTGGAACTTGAGCTTCCCAAATGTGATCAATGACATCCCACATTCCATGTTTCAAATTTCAAACCATTCTATTCTAGCAATGAAGAGGCATTTGTTGATGGAGAAGAAGTATTTTTGTCCCAAATTGATGCACCACCAAGTTTTTCCCATTTTTTTTCAAACATAACCTTGTAAAGACTGTGAGCACCAAATTCTTTGCTTTCCACAGGCTCTCATTTGTGGTGGCGGATTGGAAATGGACTCCTGGTGATCTGGCACAACACTTGTACTTCCTTTCCACTTCCCCTTCTCACCCCTATTTGCCATTTTCTCTCCTCTCCATGCAATTCCTTCCCTATCCCTGATTTCTTTCATTTTACTTTTTTTATTTTCTTCTTCTTTCTTCCTTCTTCATTTTTTTTCTTCTCTCTCCTTCTTGTTTATCCTCTTCTTCATCCCTCTCTGTTTTCCTTGTCTATTTTTCTGTTTGTTTTATTGATGGGGGGAGACTGTGAAAACTCACTCCAAGACATTTACCCTAACCTCAGACTCAGATTCCATCAGCAGTCTTGGGCATACTGAAAGACTTCTCCCCCACGCCCCACCTAGATCATAAGAGACCCTGAATTTCCTTTCTACTGAGACAGGTGAGTTTTCCTCATTGTCTCTTGTTCTCTAGTCCCTCTTTGCACTTTCATTTTATCTCATTCTCAAAATCCTTGATTGTATCTTAAGAGAGATCCTGAATTCCCTTTCTACTGAGCTAGCTTGAAATCCAACTCTCTTAGTTTCTAGAATCGTCTATTCAAGAGTTGGTAGCTTTATTCTGACCAATTATTGCCTTAAGTGAAGAGTCTGATTCAAGAATCATACACCTGATTCAACTGAAGAATCTGAGAACCTTGATGTTCCAACCAGAGAAAGTAATTAGAAGCTTTATTTCACTGAAATTTTTGAGAATTCAGCAATTTGCCACCTGGATACACCACAGAGATCTGCATGTCACTTGCCAGCAAGTGCCATCAAAGAGCTCTTGCCCAAATGCACAGCAACTGTGCACAATGCACAGCAACTGTGCACAATGCACAGCAACTGTGCACAATGCACAGAAACTGTGCACAATGCACAGCAACTGTGCAGAATGCACAGCAGCTGTGCGCAATGCATAGCAACTGTGCGCAATGCACAGCAACTGTGCGCAATGCACAGCAACTGTGCAGAATGCACAGCAACTGTGCAGAATGCACAGCAACTGTGCGCAATGCACAGCAACTGTGCAGAATGCACAGCAACTGTGCAGAATGCACAACAACTGTGCCCGATGCACAGCAACTGTGCCAAATGCACAGCAACTGTGCCCAATGGACAGCAACTGTTCACAATGCACAGCAACTGTGCACAATGCACAGCAACTGTGCACAATGCACAGCAACTGTGCACAATGCACAGCAACTGTGCACAATGCCCAGCAACTGTGCACAATGCACAGCAACTGTGCACAATGCACAGCAACTGTGCACAATGCACAGCAACTGTGCACAATGCCCAGCAACTGTGCACAATGCCCAGCAACTGTGCACAATGCACAGCAACTGTGCACAATGCCCAGCAACTGTGCAAAATGCACAGCAACTGTGCACAATGCACAGCAACTGTGCACAATGCACAGCAACTGTGCACAATGCACAGCAACTGTGCACAATGCACAGCAACTGTGCACAATGCACAGCAACTGTGCACAATGCATAGCAACTTTTCACAATGCACAGCAACTTTGCAAAATGCACAGCAACTTTGCAAAATGCACAGGGCCTGTGCACAATGCACAGCAACTCTGCACAATGCACAGCAACTCTGCACAATGCACAGAAACTGTGCACAATGCACAGAAACAGGGCAAAATATTTATCCACGCTCCAATGCACAATGCACAGTGACTGTGAAAAATATTTATCCAAGCTGCAAAGCACAGTTGCTCTACATTGTTCACAGTTGCTGTAAATTGTGCACAGTTGCTGTGCATTGTGCACTGTTGCTGTACATTGTGCATTGTTGCTGTGCATTGTGCACAGTTGCTGTGCATTGTGCACTGTTGCTGTGCATTGTGCACAGTTGCTCTGCATTGTGCACAGTTGCTGTGCATTGTGCACAGTTGCTCTGCATTGTGCACAGTTGCTGTGCATTGTGCACAGTTGCTGTGCATTGTGCACAGTTGCTGTGCATTGTGCACAGTTGCTGTGCATTGTGCACTGTTGCTGTGCATTGTGCACAGTTGCTGTGCATTGTGCACAGTTGCTGTGCATTGTGCACAGTTGCTGTGCATTGTGCACAGTTGCTGTGCATTGTGCACAGTTGCTGTGCATTGTGCACAGTTGCTGTGCATTGTGCACTGTTGCTGTACATTGTGCACAGTTTCTGTGCATTGTGCACAGTTTCCGGGCATTGTGCACAGTTTCTGTGCATTGTGCACAGCTTCTGTTAATTGCGCACAGTTACTGTGCATTGTGCACAGTCACTCTGCATTGTGCACAGTCACTGTGAACCAAAACATGTTAGAGAATGAAAATAACTTCAACTTGAGATTTGACAGAGCTTCAACCAGAGCTTCCTTGATGGCGCCTGCTAGCAAGTGCCACTACTTTTTTTTGGTGATAACAGCTATATTATCTGGGTGAAAGCAAGAAGGTGTACAGTCAAAAATATCAATTTAATCTGATCAAGAGCCCAATTCCACTCAAAGATCCAAAGTAATAGGAAGACCCACAGGAGCAACCAATAAGTTCAAAAAGATTTCTCAGTCCTCAAGTAAAAGAGATACATCTGGTTTTGAATATTTAGAATGACCAAAGAGGAGAGGAAGGCCAAAGAAGAAATTTATAGCAAATTGCAAGGTCACTCACCATTCTTTGGTAAAAAATATATATGAACTTCAATAATTAATATTTACTTCCTATGTGTTCAGGTTTCAAGAAAGTGGAAGGCCATCAAGGCAAAGGGGATGGGAAAAAAGAAGGAGGAATCAGAGGAAGAGGTAATGTCATATCTATAATTATTTCTTCTGCAATGGATTTTTTTAATGAGTCCTTGTCCTTTTTTTAACCAAGGGTAGATTTCTGACTGAAGAGGAATATTCAGAAGATGGGGAGGTGCCAGATTTAGATGAAGGGGAATGTTGACCAGATGAAGAGTTTCCAGATTTGGATGTCATTAAGATGGTGAGCTTTCATTTCCTTTTAATATTTTTTGTTTTTTGAAAAATATTATTCTTCATCAATTTTTCCATTCAAACATTCATCAGAGGTCTGGAACCATTGTGAATAAGCGGGTTGCTTCTCCTGAAGAAAATCCTGGGAAAAGAATCAAGAGACTAAATTCATCAAATGAAGATGGTGATGCTACTTACCATCCTCCTGGAAGTAAAGTATTAGCAGCCCCAAAAAGCAGTTGGAAAGTAAGTACGTTTGATATTTTCTCATTGTTTAATTTTTTCTGATTTATTTGGGGTTTTCCTCTAGGTTTCATGCACATTATCATATTTTTCTTCTTCAATCTTTGACCAAGTATCAAGTGAAGAAGTGAGTTTTATCTTTAGAACATATTTTCTTTTATTGAAAATTCTTATTTTTGGTTTTATCTCCCATAAAAAGATTTTATTTCCCCAAAAAGATCCATTCAACATATATCACATGTTCAAGATTTCATAGGGGATGAGAACTTTGGGTTTAGAGCAGAAGCCCTTTGTTTGGGGATGAACTCAGAAGAATGGGTTGAATTCAGGAAAGAAATGGTGAAAAATCTTGATTAAAAACCAATCTTCAAGGACACAAGATTACTGCATGATATCTGGGGTGAAACTTTCCCAGAAGCAAGAAGGCAACTGAACCATCTTTATGGCCCATTTCAGCCTCCTGGATGCCAAGAACCTTTCTTTCCTTTGGCTACCAGAGGTTATAGAATAAATAATAAATATTTTATTCAATAAATGCAGCAAAAATCCGTAAAATATCTGGATAAAGCTATTGCAAGGTTGGATTGGATTAGTTATGGTTTAATATTATAAATAAATATTAATAAATTGAGTATTGAATTGATTATTAAATAATTTTAATGGAGGGGCCACAATAATATTGGGGATCTTTAACACCTCTCTTCAGGGAGTTCACTTTGAAAATATGTATACTTATTTACTTCGGAACCTTTAATTTATATTCTTAAAAGGTATATTTCCCTAAAATAATATATATATAAAATATATGGTGGTGTTAGAGGTCCTTGTAGCCAAGCTGCCACAAAATAAAAAGGATAATAATACTCACTGGTATATTATTCAATCCTTGGGTACCTGTTTGGGAAGTGTACTGATGGGTTAAACGTATTAATGGGGTTGAAAAGGTTCTTCAGAAGTTTAATTTGATTAAAGGGGTTGGGGATGGACATTATTGATCAGACTAAAGCCATAAATCATTTACTTATCTCTTATAAGTATTTTATTTCCTTGGCACCGTTTCTGAATGTAAATATAACTGGGTCTCTTGGTATCAATATCTTCAAAAGAGCTCATTATTTATAGCTTTCTGGGTCGCAATATTGTCCTTCTGAGGGATACAGGGGCTCAAAGGGACGGACGCTAAGGCAAGCAGGGTACCAGTGGTAGCCTGTCATGTCTTTTTGGTGCTGTATCACGGGTAGAATCTAATTTCACAGGGTATGGGAATTATTGTAACTTTTTAATTGATATTTGGATGTGTGAATAACACTAATTTATCCATATTATCTATTATTTAATTAATTATTTTTAGCAAATATTCCCAGGATTTTAATAATTCTCTTAATAGAAATTTCTACAGGTAATCTGATTTCAAGTGGGTTCTCATTATGTATGAAATGATTGGAGTAAAATCATGATATTGATTTTACTCCTTATTTTCAAAATCCAGTTGATTTAATAAAAATTATTACTTAAAAATATAAGTCATGAGAATACATGTAATATTTCTACATAATTAGTTTACTTAGTATTTCACAAAAATACTGATGCCTTGAAGTTCTCACAATTGTATGTTAAAATAATTTAATATATTTTTAAAAATAGGAGTTATCTTATTTTCGCCATTTTTGGTATTTTTAATTATATTTTATCAAAAATATGTAATTATTTCTATATACTTTTATGTATTTTTAGATTATCTTATATCCACAGGGAAATTTATTACATATGTGGAATGTCCCCATCTAGGTTTTAGCACATTTATGTGTTACCTGAGCTTCTCAGGCCACCTGTCACTCTGTCAGCCTGTAGTCCCGCGGCTGCGTTCTTGTCAGATGCCTGGGTATGCCTAAACGGCTTTTAAGGGTATGCTAATAAGGTGGCATTGCTGCTGCTCAGCTGCGCGTAGATGTATTGGTTGCCTGCGGTAATTGTGACACAACACATTTCCGTGTGCAACTCCTAAAATATACACAAAACCTCAATTCTGACTGAATTTGAGGTGTAAAACCTATACGTGAAAATATGTGTTAAATATTTAATTGGCCAAAAAGGTCCCATAGTGGTTCTGTGGTATTTTGATAATTTCTATTTTTAATTATTAAAAATATCAGGAGTTGGATTTAAAGGGTGGGGTCAGTGGGTGACCATACCTAATTTTGGGTGGAAAATCCATTTCTTCAATAGTATTCATTAATTTCCTACTCCTTTTAATTTAAATGTAATATTTATATATTACTTTATTTTTGTTACTTTGGCAGCTTGCTCTGCAATAGTAGCAAGCTGAAAGCCCAGCTCCCATAAATATGTGGATGAAATTTTCATGCCATGGTTTTCTTCTAGCTGAAAGATGTAAGTCTCCAGTGGTTCTTTTTACTTGTTTGATTACTTGCAATTATCTTCCTCTGAATTCCTCTCCCAATGCAAATTGCAAATATTCTCCTATTTGCTTCATTCTTTAAGAAGATTTCAATCATAAAGTCTCATTCAAGATGAAGTCTGATTGTTGGCCAGCTCGCAGGATAGATTGCCTTTGGAAAAGCTTTGTAACAAAAGATTCAAAATCTTGGAGAAACATTTTTGAGAATAATTTAAAGCTTTGTAATGAGATTTTTTTCCCTCCAAAAAAATCAGGTATAAACATAAAAACAATCAAAGTTAAATAAGTTTTACTATTTATTCCCATATTTGTTCCTTATTATTGATTTTTTTGAATGAAGTTTGGCAGTTGTATGCATAAATACAAAAGGTTTGTATTAAAAATCCACTTTTGTATTTTTTAAATTTTTTGAAATCTTCAATACGCCAAAAAAATATTTTAAAAGATAAACAAAAGGATCCAAAAATCCAATGAGCAAATTCAAGTTTTTGAATTTTTTGGTTTTTTGAAGGGAAGTTTCAAGGTAAAAAATGACATCCTAAAATTCTGAAGAAATTTTTTAAAGCTTTTTAAAGGTTTTTTTGAATTTTTAAAGGCTTGAAAAAACAAAAGATTATTATAAAAAAGGCAAAAAAAAGGATCCAAAAGTCTAATGAGAGGAATGAATTTTTAAACTTTTCCGCTTTTTTGAAGGAATTCTTTAGGGAAATATAATACATCCAAAAAATCTAAAAACTATATTTAAATGCTCTTTGAATGTTGGAATAAATATTTAATAGCTTTAATTGCCAAAACAATCAAATAACAAGGAAAATAAAAGGACACAAATGCTCAATGAGATATTGGAATTTTTCAATTTTTTGGTTTTTGATGGAATTTTTCAAGGTAAAAGGATAAATCCAAAAAATATGTAAAAAATATTGGAAAGCTCTTTTTCTTTTTTTTGAAAATATTTTTCTAGCTGAAATAAACCAAAATAAATAATTAAAAATTCCAAAATAAGGATTCAAAAGCCATGGAAAAACTGGTTTTTGCAAATTTTTTTATTTTTTGAATTCCAATTGTTGGAGGGGTTCTAATGCCTCCAAAATTACAAAAAATTCTTTTGAAGGGTCTAAAAACCCCAGCTACAGGACTTTGGCGTCACAATTGAAAACAAAAATTCCTGGACGTACCGTTAAATAAAGTACTTGTCTGTCTGGCAGCAGAGGCACGCAACGGAGGGTGGACATGAAATTCCATCAAATATAGGATTGGAGGTGCAAGAAAATTAATGCAATATTTTTTTTTCTTTTCATTTTTGTTTTAATTTTAATTTTAATTTTGATTTAAATTTTAATTTTGATTTTGATTTTTATTTTAATTTTAATTTTAATTTTAATTTTAATTTTAATTTTAATTTGTATTTCTATTTTGATTTTGATTTTGATTTTGATTTTCATTTCTATTTTGATTTTCATTTCTATTTTTATTTTTATTTTTATTTTTATTTTTATTTTTATTTTTATTTTTATTTTTATTTTAATTTTAATTTAAATTTTAATTTTAATTTTAATTTTAATTTTAATTTTAATTTTAATTTTAATTTTAATTTTTATTTTTATTTTTATTTTTATTTTTATTTTTATTTTTATTTTTATTTTTATTTTTATTTTTATTTTTATTTTTATTTTTATTTTTATTTTTATTTTTATTTTTATTTTTATTTTTATTTTTATTTTTATTTTTATTTTTATTTTTATTTTTATTTTTATTTTTATTTTTATTTTTATTTTTATTTTTATTTTTATTTTTATTTTTATTTTTATTTTTATTTTTATTTTTATTTTTATTTTTATTTTTATTTTTATTTTTATTTTTATTTTTATTTTTATTTTTATTTTTATTTTTATTTTTATTTTTATTTTTATTTTTATTTTTATTTTTATTTTTATTTTTATTTTTATTTTTATTTTTATTTTTATTTTTATTTTTATTTTTATTTTTATTTTTATTTTTATTTTTATTTTTATTTTTATTTTTATTTTTATTTTTATTTTTATTTTGATTTTCATTTTCATTATTTTCATTCATTCATTACTTTTCTTCTCAAAGCAGGATTCAAAAAAAAAAGGCTGTTGCACCAAAATGCTTTTGTTTGGATGCATTCATTCAAAACAAGGATTTTGGTCCAAAGCACCTTGCCTGTCCTTCCTTCCCCTTGGTAATGGGGGTTGGGGGAAGACAGCCCCTTTAGGTGGGAGGGTTGTCAGGTTCCCCCCACTGCTGTTCCCTTTGATTCAACCAGCCTGGAAATTTCATCCCCTTCCTTGCGGCAATGGGGGGATCACTTGTTGCTTTCATGTGACTTGCCTGGATGGTTTATCCCCTCCCTCACATCAATGGAGGGGAGGAGATGGGGGGAGCAATTTTTGACCCCCCCATCACTGCAACTACACTTTTTGCGGCAGCTACCCCTTGGCTGGGGTGGAAGTGATCCAAATAAGTCTTTCTCCGCCCTATAATTCTTCAGCGCAGTCCACACAGTGGGCCCCAAAGCTGGCCAAAGAAAAGAAACAGCAGTCCCAAGCAGGCAGAAAAATGGGAGACGGTCCCAAAAGGCCATCCCGGTCCAAAATTGAGATATGAACACCAGACTATCTGGCCAAGTAAGTTCATAATACAGAGGAGGCCTAATAATAGCCCCTCAAGCACATTTGGCTGGGGTGTCCCGTCCACTCCAGCAGGCCTGTGAGGGCCTGTGTCCCAAATCACTTATTTCACATGTGTTGAGGCCAGTTTCCAGCCATGGATTGTGAGCAAAACTGCAGGCTGGCTCAGTATTTGGTAGCATGTTGGCTCAGCAGTAGCAGGAAGGTTGGCTAAACATTGAGTGTGGCGGGGTATACAGGGGGATTGGGGAGGTACATGCAAGCATAAGGGCTGACTGACCCGCAAATTCTGTAGATTTGAAGATGGACTGTCAGGCCGCTACAGACATACAAGGAGAAAAATCATATTTTGAAGGAAAAAAGGAACAGCTCTCTCATTTTTTTTCAAAAGGGGCACTCCACTTCTTACAGACCCAAGGGACCATCAACTAACAAATCTAAGGGAAAACAGAAGGAAAACACTCCTATTGTTTCCAGAATGTTGCACACACATAAGTGCCTACATATTTCAACACCCTGGGGCTAAACCATTCTATCAATGCATGATTCTGCAAGATGATTCTTATCAAGTTTATTGATTGAATATTTATTAAAAATAAACTAGATGGGTGAGAAAATGGCTGGATTCTTTGAGATAGTTTTCATTTTTTGATTATGGATAAATTCTGTTGGAATCCTTCAACTCAAGAAGCAATTTACTGGAAAATGAAAAACCAATCTGGGACTTGAAACCTACACCCAATGTGAAAACCAAATTCATCAAACTTAAAATCTTTCTATCAGCAGGTAGGTTTCAAAGAGTTTTTACTTACAGTTGTCTTTCAACTCATGTACTCTTCTCTTCACTTCTTTTGTTTTCATGTTTTTTGTTTTTTTCCTTCTCATTGCCTTTTTCTGGCAACCTATCTTTCTTTTCCTCTCTTTCTTTTTCTTCTTTTTTTTTTCTCTCCTTGTCTTGTCTGCATCTCTATGCTTTCCCCCTTAAATTACGTTTTTTTCCCCATCTCATTCTGAATACCTTGTTCAGGTATTTCTTCAATCTTGTTTCCTCCTTTGGCCCCACAAACTGTAACCCACTTTCCTTAACTAGCTGTTCATTTCCTTCAGGTTTTTCTTCCATCTCATTGCCTTCTTCTTCCCATGACCTGGGCCCAACTTGCCTTAACTATTTGGTCATTTCTTTCAGTTTAAAATCCCACATAGATACCAGCCACAAGGCCAATAATATGAGGAGTGTGTCAGAGATCAAACAAATCCTTAATTGTGGCCATCACTCCTTCCTCTTTTCCTTATCCATCCCCCTCTTCATAATCCTCTCCATCTTCCACCTCCTCCAGCGGTGAATTTCACTCTACCTCAGACTCAGGTTCTTTTCCAGGAAACACTATAAAAGATTTACTTCTACTAGTAAATAAAGGACAAATCCCATACACATCTTTGGGCTCCATGGCAGACTCCTCAAACTCAAGAGGCATCTTGAGTAAAACACTCTAGAGTCCCAGAAATTTCTCAAGCTGGCATGAAAATATCCTCACTGCTCTTGGCTCCACATATCTGAGTGATTTTTCTATTTAAAAATCAGAAGAAATCACCCCTGTAATGAAACTAAAGAAGAAAATAACCACCACGTTCATCCATTTACACCTGAACCAGCAAAACTTCACTTTTTTTGTCAAGTATTGTACCAAATATGAGCCCAGGGAACTCCGGGACTCAATTTTTCATCATTATGCAATCAAAAATCTTCACAATGTGTTGAATCTAATGGATGCCCTGTATGATATTCCCTTTTCCAACAGCAACCTACAAGACTCTATAAAAAGAATTCTGGGAAGAATGCTGTCTCCTACTAGAAGTTTCCTCTGAAAAACTCAAAACCTCCACCATTGAGACACTCTGGGCACTTATCATCCTCACACAACTCCCACCATCTTTTGAAGTCATGTTATTGCTTCATTTTGCACAATAAAAAGGAAAGAAAGCTAAAATTCCCATGGAAACTTTCCTCTCAGAAATTGAAGTAGAAATCCGAAGCCAACCCAAATCAGTAAAAAACTTCCAAGTCTGGGCCTTCAATGTATTCCTCTCTCTCCCATCCTATTATTCTCAAAACAAAAAATCAAAATCAAAGACACTACTGTAAGAATGGAGTGCACAATCCAAATAATTCTCACTAACCTGAGCAATGTCAAAAATTAAATCCTGAGCTTGCTATTGCCTATCAACAGGCTTCCCTCAGACAAATCCAAATTTAGACTAAACTTGGAAACTATAACCTCAGATTTTACAGGGTTATTCAAAAACTTTTTATCCTTGATGTTGGAGCCTCCAGAAACTATCTCAAGCACCGCAAATATTTCACCTCCTTCACTGCATCAAACTTTCTCCTATACAGCGCCAATGGAAACCCCCTTAATCTTATATGCTTTGACTCAGCAATCATCCCACTTGCCTCTGGCATGCTGAAAATGCGTCATGCTCAATTAGTTCCCAAAATCCCAAAATTTTTAATCTCCATGACCCCATACCTCCAGTTAGGATACTCAATCAATCCTATCAGCAATGGGCTTGAATGTGTAAAGGATGGACAGAAAATTCTCCAATAATATCCAAGCCCTCAACATCTCCCATCCTAAACCTCTGTCTACTTGGTTATTCTTGGATCTTCAGTGATCACTTTGACACCCCAAAAACACCTAACTCAGAAAAGTTTTCCCTAATTTGTTAAAAAACCCTATTCAATTCCCTGACTTTCCCATTTCTAAGATGACTAAAACCCCCTTTGCCAGTCATTTTTCAACCCCAAATTTGAGACTTGAATGCATTCACATGGAGGTCTGCAAAACTATCTCTCCTGTGTCAAAATTTTCAAATTTCTATTTCCTGAAGATTGTTGATTTACACAGCCAATTTGTTCTTTTATCCCTTAGGAATTAGGTCCATCCTTATGATTGATTCATCTCCTTCCTTAATGAAGCTGACTGTTTCACTGGTTGCAAAGTTCAATCTGTATTCTTGAAAATTGGAGAGTTTTTGCACCACAAGATCAATTCAGTCTTCAACAGAATGTTTATTCAATACTTTGCCACCTCATCTTAAACTACTCAAAAGAATCATTTTTCCAAGCACAGGAATGGCACCACTACTCAAAAAACCAGAGCCTTGCTCCTCACCAGTGGGGCTCCCTTGAAATTCTGGGGTGACACTTTCACCACAGCTATCTTCATGGAAAATTGAATGCATCACTCATCACTAAACTCAATCACACCATTTTAGAAATGGTCCAGTAAACCATCACCCCTGGAACACTTGGCCCCCTTTGGATGTAAAGCAATTGTGTACTCAGAGAAGAAATGGAGGAACTGGAAGTTCTCTCCCTCTTTTCTAGAAGGTATTCCAATTGGTTTTGTCTTGCATCATTGCTCTTTCAAAGTCTGAATTTCCTCCTCAGATCACATTCACTGGTCTTAAATTTTGACGCTTCTCCAAAATTTCTTCCCATTCAAGGATTCAAGTCTGAATTTGGACCCTCCTAATCTTTAATATTACCCCTCAAGGACCATGCCAACCCTACTGCTTTCTCCTTTTCTGAAATCATCCTCACCTCCAAGTCAGAAAATGCTTTCAATTCCACTAATACTTCCAACTCATATTCAGCTCTGTCTCCTCTCTGTAAATCTGATAATCCTGCAAAAAATCCTTCCTCTCCTCCAATATTTTCCTCAAAAAACTATGATTATGTTCCTTTGTAAAACACTTCCCCAAAAGAAGGTGGCTCCAATGTTCATACAGACAAAATTCTGACTTCCAGGCAGCAAAATTGAGCCCATGCCATTACCACCAAACCTTCCATCAACCACAATCCTAAGACTATCTATGAAGCAAAGAAATCTCATGACTGGCGCATGTCAGGGATTCAACCTCTACTTCTTAACTTGGCTGTGGTTAAACCTGCAAAAATTATACCAAACTAATATTAAAGTCCATTTTTGACTCAAATAATCCAAAAAATAGCCAAAATCTCAAAAGCTTGAACAATAACAAGATATTGTGAGGAAAAATCCACACCTTAAAAATTTCTAAAAGGCAAGGGGCCTGGCTACAAATAAATGAATCTCAAAGGAGCTTTGCTTATGAATAAGCTCACACCCTTTATAGTAGTAATACACAAGTTTTACTACTCAAATTTAGACCTTCCACTGAATATTGGAGTTGAAAATAAGACTATTAATTGATTATAATACTAAATTTTCTAGCCCTGGTTGATCTCCTCTTGAGACTTAGTTTGATGGGCTTGTTCCATCTTGCCATATTTGCTTACAAATAAATAATAATATATATCTGATGGAGGGGCTATAGGGTAAAAAACCTCCCCTTTTAAGGTAACAGGAGCCCTCCGGGGACTCAACTGATCATTAGGGGAGTTCCAGGCTCTCCCTGTTTTTGTCCTCAAGGGCTGATTACCTCATTAAATCATACCCAATGCGGAATAGGGGACCAATACTCATTGGGGGGATTTTCAATTTAAGGTTTCAATTTACATACAAAAGGAGTAACTAGTTGATTCTAGTACTTAAAAATCAATCAGATAGCCGTTTAGAAGTCCCAGAAAACCTCATAATGATTAAAACCCTCCCTTTTCATGTAAGCTGATAGCCTTGGCATGTACACCTCTTAATTCCTAGTACCATGGCATACATTATACATATGAAGTATGTATACTCTTGGCAATTTTATTACAAGGTTTATAACTTGCAACTGAGCTCAGGGCCCTCTGTGTGGAAGTACCCAAGGCTCAGTAGATTATATTAAAGTATTAATACATCCCAAAGAGGTATAAGATTAAAATTATCAAATTTATTTATACAGAGTAGAGAGTGTGGTTTAATATAATTACTATGAATTATTCCTAAAAGAATGGGACACATTTGTAACTTTTATATCAATATTTGGGAAGCATCTGAGTCCTCATAAATTAAATTAAACTCAAATTTGATCTCCATCTTGATAATTTATTTTATCAAGGTTTTAATTCCATAATCAATACTCATAAAAAAATACTTAAAAATTATTACAAAATATTATAAAAACTTCTATATAAATAAAAAGCTCTTTATCATTATTCATTCTTTTCTCTATGGTGGGTTGAATCAGTGACCTTGGTTCCAGATAATGAAAGATGAACTCAGTTCTTAACCACTATACCAAGAAGACATGCAAGTTTTGCAGACATTTGGACAACTTTATTGGTCTTGTGGCTGAAAGCTAGAGTCAAAGATTGCTATCAATACCAAAAAGGACAACTGCTTCAGAAATAAAGTCTGGGAAGTGGTCCCCAAGCCCGATAACGTGAATGAACTAGATAAAACCTGGTTACTGAAGAAAAAAATTGATCCTAATGGTTACTTAGTAAAGAAGAAGGCCCATCTTTGTGCTAGAGGTTTCCAACAGGTAGAGGGCATTGATTATGAGAAAAAATTTGCACCCACAAGTCATCTGCCTTTTATTTGAATCCTGCTCAGACTTCTTGCTCTTTTGATCATGAGCTTCATCAAATGGACGTCTAATGTTCATTCTTAAATGGGGAACCAGAGGAAGAGATTTCCATCAAGAACCCTGAAGAACACAAAATTGTAATCCCTCCAGGCTACAGAACACAACTCAAAAAATTTTTTTATGGCCTTGAACAGAGCTCTTGCTACTGGTACAGAAACCTCACCTCTTTCTTCTTTTCTCTAACATTCAAATCCTCCAAAGTGAAACACTGTCTATTTATTGACTCCAATCCCAACAAATTATACCTTGTTTAAATTCATGTGGACAAATTAGTAATTGGTGGCAGGAAAGAATATGTTCTTGAATAAAAGTAGATCATTAAATCCAGGTTTGAAATGGAGGTCCTAGGCAAGTGCAAGTAGATCCGGGGCATGAGAGTCACTTGAGAGTTCACTGCATGCACAATTCAACTACATCAGGATCAATACATACAGAACATGCTTCCCAAATATGGTATGAAAAACTGCAAACCAGCCTCCACTCCATTTCCCAAGCAACCTGCCAAAATCCAAGCATCAAATAATAATGTAGAATATGTTAAAAAGTATGAGATTTATATCACTAAAAAGCTGGTAACTGAAAACAGTAAGCATGATTAACAACAGATTTGAGGACACAAGAGGCAGAAATCAATACCAACATCAGGCCTTGAAGATCACAGTGAGAGCGGAAAACGTGAGCGGAAAAATCAAGACTAAGAAGAACAGGATGAGGGGAGGGGTACCAGCTGAGGAGACAAGTCAGTGATACTGGTGAATGAGTTGACAACGTTCAAGCATATATTTCACCAGTAATCAGAACAGGGCTTTTGGAGCTGGGTTAATCTTGAGGAATCCAATTGTGCAATTTGGTGTTGGTTTTTCTAAGCAAGAAGAGAGCTGAGGAGAAAAGAAAAGAGGAAGAAAAAGAAGAATCAAGAACAGAAGGATGAAGAAGATAAAAAGACAATTCTCCAGGAATTTTCCCCTGCCATTGAGTATTGAGGCCCTCCAGTCCCATCTCACTAGCTGATCCAGGCTCTCCAGAACGGGAGTGTCCCCATCCTACAAGTGTCCTGCATCCCCGTGTGTGCTCTAGCGGTAACAGCTTAACACTCCTCCATGCCCAATGAGATATTGCGGGAAGGGAAAAAGAAGGAGGACAGGAGGGAGATACTTTGATCTGAGGCTGTTTTTGTCAAAGGATAAGCTAACATGTGGGAATATTTTAAAATAGCTATTTGAATTCTATTAGCATTAATCTTTTCTCTCATCACTTTTTTTTTAAATCTAAATTCCTTGTCTTGGAGTTGGAACCAAAATGTCAAAGTTTGTCTTCTAGCCCACTTTTATTGATGCTCAGTGGAATAACTTCAATTTTCAACAAGAATATCTCATTCATCAGCGACTTGATCAGGTGGTATTGTGATAAGAATCCACCAGTTTGTTCAATTCAGCGTCAATTGGTGACCATGTGATGTTGTGCTGTTTGCAACTGTTCCAGGATGCCAGGCTCCAAAAAAAAATTCACAGGTAGCCGGTTTTCAACTTGCAAGTCTCTGGATCTTCATCCCAAGAAGAATCCAAAAATACTTGCAAGGAGTCTGATCCTGACCTGCATGCAAGCTTGAAGCAGTAGTGTTGAGAGAGATTCAAATACTTCCAGGTCTTCTTTAGGTCATTCCTTTGAGTAATTCCAGGTTTGACGGGAAAAAAAGCCAAACTGGATACCGCAAAGCTGATTTCAGGCCTAGTGTAGCAAGCTATGTGATTGGGCATACCTATTGCAGATTTTTAATTGATTTTGAGAGTTTTGAAGTCCTTGTGATTGTCATCAGAGGCAGGTCTGAATTGAAGGTTGCATGTGACAGGAGTGATTGACCCTTTACATTTGGTCAGCCCTAGTTCCTCCAGACCATGCTGGATATGATTTGGCTGGCTCAGGAGTATCTTATTGGGACTTACTTCAATTTTCATTCCAAGAATAGTTTTTGGGTCCTGACATGTAGATCCTCTGGATTTGTCCAGAAATTTTTGTTTGAAGCCTTGTCTGTTTCCAACCAGGATCATATCATTGACATGGAAGAAGAGAAAAGACTTGCCATTGCCAGACAGGTACAAGCAGGGGTCACGCACACATTCTTGGATTCCTATCTCATTGAACCATGCCGTGATGGTTTAATACCAGTTTTTGGGGGACTGTATTAATATGTACAGCAATTTTTTCAGCTTGATGAACCTTTATCCACTCTTAGAGCCCTTTTGAGATCCAATGACTTCCTGCTCTTCTATTGGTGAGTGAAGGAAAGCGCTTTTGGAATCAAATTGTTGCACATTCTGAGATGTTTTGAGAGCATACAGGAGCAGCAGTAAAAGAGTCAATGGTTTACCTGTGAGAGAAAATTTTTTGAAATATTCAAGTCCCTCAATCTGACTAAACCCTTGCGCACAAAGGGGTGCCTTATATTTGACTGGGTCACCATGGCAGTTCTTCTTGAGCTTGTAGATCCAGACCTTTCAAAGAGGGTTGAGTGGCTCTGGTCCGTTGTAATCTTGCCACACGTCCAGAGCCTTGATAAACAACAGTTCTGCATCCATGGAAGCAACCCATTTGGCAAATTCCTCACACTCCAGTGCATCTTTGTAGCTCTTTGGTTAGTAATAATAGTAAAAGCCATATGTCTGAGGCGGTTTTATTGTTGATTGGTCTCAAAGGCTTCTTGCGGTTGCAGTTGCTGGCCTTGGTGGTCAAGTCAAAAGCACATGAGGTGGATAATGTGTTAAGGTGGAGAATGTTTCTGAGCATCCAGAATCTCCTCTTCAGAAAAACCAAGGTCTGGGGCTGAGCTTTCATTGGAGTCTGAGGACATAAGGTTGTTGGCTGTTTCCCTGTATCCCGTGAAGGTAGGCATGTTAGTGGTCTGAGAAGATTTGTTTAGAATATTCACTTGAGTTTTTGGGTTTGAGTCATGGCCATCTCCCACAAATCATTTTTCAAAGAGGTTAAATTGGAATTATGGAGAGGGGCCATCTTCAGGAACTTCACGTGCTTTGTATGAACAATATAATTTTGTTTATTTATAACACGGTAAGAAGGGAGAAAAGGATTGGAGCCTACTAATATACCTTCATTTCCCTTTTCCTTGAACTTCTATACCTTCTCTTGTTGAGTAATAAGATACATGCACAGGTTCCCCACAGGTCTCAGGTACGTTGCTGGTAAGTCATACCCGGGTACCTTGACGCAAGGAGATTCCAAATTGTTTCCTCTGCAGATTTGATTGAGCATGATTGAGCTTGCTTTGATAAATTTGTGCCAAACATTCACAGGGAGTTGAGCATCTTTCAACATTTTCCTGGTTGATTCAATGATTTTTCTGTTTGCCCTCTCTGCCTTCCCATTGTTTTCCGGGTGGTATTGCTCTGAGATTACTTGCAAAATGTGATGTTCATTGTAGAAGGACTGTAGCTTCCTATTGAAAAATTTGGAACTTCTATCAGAGCAGACCTCCATTGGAAAATATCCTCTGCGTCTGTGCTCCTTCTCAATCAGATCAATGATGACCCCTGGAGTCTTGTCTTTTGAGCTCATTGGAAAGGCCCTGATTTAGCCGCACCAGCTGTCTACCAAGGTTAAAATGTAATGGTGACCTCCCCATGATTGAGGTTTAAGGTGTCCCATGAGGTCTAGATGATTTTTTTCAAAAACTTTCTTAGCCTGCATGGAGGTTTCCTTGAATGGAGATTTAGTTATTTTACTTCTGACGCAATGGATGCACTCAAATTCTCTCTTGACCAACGGGGAAATGTGCTTTGTGAGTTGCTCTAGGGGCGTGATCAAGGCGTGTCCATAGTTGCGTTGAATTTCCATGAGATCTTCTTTGGGGAAGTATGCTAGATTCCCCAAATGTCCACTCAAACAAGCACAATTGAACTTGGGAGTTTCCATAGTTTAAAGATTGTTGAAAATTGTTCTAGTGAAAATGGTGCGACCATATTGTGATATTTTAAAAATTTCTTTTGCTTCCCGTAAGTTGCATCCACCCTGGTTTAACGCCCCTGCACTCAGTAGGTTGATGGTAAAGCTCAGTACATAAAACACATTGGACAACTCCAAGGTGAAGTTGCCCCAAACCAGCATGGCAGCTCCCCTTCCTCTAATCAGCATTTTGTCTCCCTCCTTCCCGGTTTTGATATGCTCTCCTCCACAAGGAGACATCTCTTTGAAGTACCTAATATTTTTGATCATATGAATTGAGGCTCCACTTCCCAGGATAAATTTGGATTTGGGATTTCCATAATTAATCCACATTGAGAGAAGCACCAAGTGATGAGCCACAAGTCAAGTTTTTTTGTTTTTTAGAGCTTTCCACTTTGATTTATCTTCTCTCCACCAATCAGGTGCCAACTCAGGATGCGGATTCCATAAATGTTTGGCCAAGTGTAATCTGTCTTGTTTGGGATTTTTCCAACCTTCAAAAAATCTTTGCTTCTCCCCAGAGTTAGCCTGTGAGTTTGAAGCGGCCATTGTCTTTGTGTTTGTCAAGGCCACTTCAGTTTGAGT
This sequence comes from Puccinia polysora, assembly GCA_025617555.3. Classification (NCBI taxonomy): domain Eukaryota; kingdom Fungi; phylum Basidiomycota; class Pucciniomycetes; order Pucciniales; family Pucciniaceae; genus Puccinia; species Puccinia polysora. Next base: position 34,998,051 of record CM062632.1, on the reverse strand, counting down.
GTTCTGATTTTCTAGGGTGCCTTGTGCCTTTGCTTCATTTTTGAGTTGATTGATATGGTTGAGAAAATATTTGATGGTGAGTTTCTGATCAGTGTGCATGATTTGCTTTTTGAAATCATTCATGGTCTTGGGAAACTTGAACAGAAAGAGGAAGGCCAGAATGTTTTTATTTAGGAAAATTCCAACTTTGAGAATTTTCTTCAGAGAGACCTTGGATCTAGTGATAAAGTCCTTGATCTTGTCTGTTTTTAAACACAAATATAAGAAGTCATTGAATATCCTTCCCCTGACCAAGGCTTGAGGAGAAGCTTACTTTTCAATAATGGCCTTCAAGAGTAATTTGGCAGAGTTTTTTTTATGCAAGGTCACAATATTATCATGTTTTGAGGTCTCTAGTCTCAATATGATAAGTAACTTGATCTCATCATTCACATCATTTTTGAGCGTAGATGAATCCTCTGCACACCCACAAATTTCCAATATATTGTCCCTCTTCTTTTTCCAAACGCCAAAGTTATCCTTGCTGAGCCTCAGAATGGTTTCCAGAGCAGTTTTAAGAATTGCTGGTCTGAATCCTTTGAAGACCAATTTTGCTGCCATTTCCCATTTTGGTCGTGATTTGATTTAATAGGTCAGATGGTTCCCTTTGGCTTTTAACCGTGTTAAAAGTTATGAGATTCATATTACTGAAAAACTGGGAATTTAACACAGCAAGCATGATTAACAACAGATTTGAGGACAAAGGAGGAAGCCATCAATACCAATTTCAGGCGTTGGGGATCACTTTGAGGGTGTAAAACTTGGGCAGAACAATCCAGCCTAAGAATAAAAGCATGAGGCAAGGGGTACCAGCTGAGGAGACAAGTCATAGACAGTGGTGAATGAGTTGATGAAGTTTGAGAAGATATCTCACCAGGCAACAGAACAGGGCTTTTGGAGCTGTGTTGGTCTTGAAAATACAAGTATGTGATTCTGTGTTGGTTTGTTCAAGAGAGCTGAGAGCTGAGAAGAAAATGAAATAGGAAGAAGAAGAAGAATCAAGAACAGAAGGATGAAGAAGTTGAAAAGACAAGTCTCTGAGAATTTTCCCCCGCCATTGAGTATTGATGCCCTCCAGTCCTGTCTCACTATCTGATCCAGGCTCTCCAGAAGTGCAGTGTCCTCATCCTCCAAGTTTCCTGCATCCCCGCGTGCGCACAAGAAGTAAAGTCTTAAAAGAATCCTCTTTAAAATAGTGTCAAGAAGTAGGCCTTCTAAACTATTTGTTCCAATGCAATTAAGCCAACCTTGTATTCACCTGGGGCTATCTGCTGGAATTCAACAACATGCCCAAATCATTCCATCATTTTCTCATTTCTTCTTTACTCTCTTTTCATTATTTTCCTCATTTTCCGCTGTCTCCCATTCTTTTCTGTGTTTCTTTTCTTCCTTATGCGTCTCCAGCTAGTCCCTCTCCGTATCTCTCACCCTGCTGTGACTATGATTTGAACCAACTGTCACGTCTCCTCTCGCGCATACGGCTTCCAACACAAACCGCTGTCAATTCTCCATTTCCAAAGTCCTGCTTGTCCGCTGCACCGCCTCACCAACAAATCAAGGACGGCTCCTTGCAAAACCTTTAACCGGATTCACCAGCCACCGCGACCACTCAACTCACTCAACAGCTACCGCTACCACTCAACATCATCCACCAACTACCGCTATTGACGCAAGCTCACTCCATCTTCTTATGAAGAACAAGCTACCATATGACCCAAGCTCACCCTATCACCCTATCAAGAACACCTCACCAGATTCCTACTCCCCTCCTTGCCGCATCTTCTCCTAGTACCCGTGTTGTCTAGTTCAATTCACTGTCTGGTCCTTTTAAGGTGTTTTCTCAGTATTATTTCTTCAATCTTGATTACCTTCAGCTGAAATTAAACAATCCTTTTAAGCTTGTCAAAATTTAAGATTTACAGTCCCAAGCCTGCTTGCTGGACCAGATAGGCTCAATGTCCGATTCAGAAGAACAACCCAACTTGTCCAAACTCAACATTCCCCTCCTGAATGACTCTAACTTCCCTTCCTGGAGCCTTTGGATCAAGAGCTACCTGCGCAGGAAAGGAATCCTTGAACTGACCCTTGAGCCCGCCCCTTCACCATTGACCGGACCCCAGAAGAAGAAGATATATGAAGCCGCCGACATTATCATCCAGCATCTTGGTGAATCTGCCTTTGAATCCATTGTCAACAATGTCAACAATGGAGATCCCCATGCCATTTGGCATGCAATCCTAGAACAATATGCCTTGCAATCTTCCAACAACCGTGGTCGCATTTGGCTCAATTTTATTTGCTATCTCTTCAAGGGTGACCTGACGACGTACATCAAGGACTGCCAAAAACTCATGAATGAACTCACCGTTGTGAGACTTGAAGTTCCCCCTGACATCCTCAGCTACACCATCCTTGCCAAACTTCCCAGCTCATTCTACCACATCGTCAATTCTCTGATCCTTAACGACGCTCTTCTCCAAAACCCAACCGGGATCCTGAACAAACTTTGTGAGGTTCTTCACCTTGAATCATCCAGGTTGCCAGACGACAACTTGACCTCTGAAATCTCTCCTTAAGTCTCACTGCACAAGTCAACCATGAAGAAAAGGGCAAAACCCAAACATCCGTGCTCAAAAGGACAACATAACCCCCTTGCCGAACACCCTGAAAGTAAATGCTGGTTTGTCAATCCTCATCTCAGACCTGAATGGAATAAGACTCCCTTGTCAAATCTCCACTCCATCAACAAAAGTCCAACCGTCAAAGATGAAAGCAATTCCAAAGGCGCCAAGCTTCATTTCAACGCTCAAATTTAACTCTCATCCGATAGAAAAGACTCCCATCTCCCGGTTCTGGATTCTGGCACAAGCCATCATATAGTCAACAACCCCTTGTTTCTATTTGATTGCACGCCCATCCATCTGGAAGTGGGAACAGGCTCCCCAAACAACTCACTCATTGCTACACATTCTGGATCAGCTAAACTTCTCAATCACCTTGGCTCAGCCATAATTCTTAGGAATGTCCTTCTCATTCCCTCCATTAATTGATGTCTTATTTCTCTCACTCAACTTAACTCCTCGAAGGCAACCTTTTCCAAAGTTGGATACTTGGGGTTCAAAGTGAAACTGGACAAGATCAGCTTTGTAGGCACCACAAAAAACAAGTTAACTGAACTGTGTGGAACAAAATTTCTTTGTTTCAGCCAATCCACGTTGCTTCTCAAGGCTCTGGATAATCTTTGGCACTTACGCCTTGGTCACGCTAGCGCTCAATTCCTCAAAACTCTCAATCTAAACTGCGTTGACTCAAATACCCAACCAACTGTCTGTCAAATCTGCAAAACCTGCAAGCGAGTTTTGACACCGTTCAATCACAAGTTCAAGGCAGCCATTCGCCCTCTTGAAGCGATTCATCTGGAAGTTGTCGGAACCTTCCCTATCATCTCAAACTCAGGATTCTCCTATTTCCTCTCCATGACGGATCAGTTCTCCGGATTTTGTTTGGTTTCTCTCCTCAAACAGAAAAGGGATGTGACCCCCGCCATCAGGGACTTTGTGGCACAGGCCAAACGTCAAACCCGCAACACCGTGAAGCTCCTCATCTCCAAAAACGGAGGTGAGTTCATCTCATCTGATCTCCACTCCTTCTGCCTTGAAAAAGGCATCAATCAACACTTCTCCCCCCCCATACCCCTCAGCAAAATGGCCTAGCCGCAAGATCGAATTGCCTCATCTTAGAGAAGGCTTGATGCTTGCTGAATCAAAGCAATCTACCGCTCAAGTTCTGGGATGAGGCTGTAAACACCGCCACTCACATTCTCAACGCTCTCCCCTCAAGGTCACGCGGCAATACGGTTCCTTACAAGATCTGGCACGGACGACCATTCAATCTCAACTGCCTACGCCCCTTTGGTTGCGCCGCTTACGCTATCAATCCTAAAGCAAATCAAACCTTCAAACTTCTCCCCACCAGCAGAAAAGCCATTCTGGTCGGGTACGTCAATGACTTCTCGTCATACAGGCTGCTTGATCTGGACTCCTCCAAGGTCTTCATCTCCGCCAATGCGTCATTTGACAAACTCTCCTTCCCCTCTCCATCCGGATCCAACTCATCTTCCTGGTCTGCTGGCCTTGCACCCATGCTAACTCCATCCTCCTCTCTTCCTCCCACTAACAACTCCTTGAATTTCCCCTTGATTCCTCTTCCTTCCTCCTTGGACTCTTTCACCGCTCTGCCTGTCCTTCCCTCCCCCGCTTCTGATCTCCCTCCTTCATCCTCTGTTGTCACCAATTCTCCTGCGCCCAATCATTCCCTGTCACACAACAGGCTAACGCACCAGAACATTATTCCCTACCCTCGTCGTCCTAGCTCTAAAAATGGTCTTCCGGCTGTTTATCTCATTTTCAACAACAACTATTCCAACCCCATCTCAGTCCAAGAAGCCCTCAACTCAAAGTACCGAGAAGAATGGCTCAAGGCGATGAAATACAAAGAGCTCAATCTTCTTGACTATCAAGTCTGGGAAGAGGCAACTCTTCCTGACAACAAGCTAGGGCTCAAATGCGTCTGGGTCTTTTGGACAAAACGCGACAAGCTAAACCAAATAGTCGAATTCAAAGCACGGCTCTGCGTTCAAGGATTCAATCAGCAGTACGGCATTGACTTCACCTCCACCTTTTCGCCAACTGGGGACAAGACGTCCCTGCGCATGCTGATCGCTCTTGCTGCTCACTTGAAGCTAAATTTTCACCAAGTCAACGTAAAGGCTGCCTTTCTGAACGCTCCGTTGCGCGAAGAAGTCTACCTTACTCCTCCTCCCCACATCTCCGTCACAAATGGCAAGCACCTCAGGCTGAAAAAGGCTCTGTACGGTCTCAAACAAGCTCCGGTGGCCTGGTATGACACGCTCAGCTCCTGGTTGACTGACAGCGGCTTCCACAAGAGTGAGGCGGACCAGTGTGTGTTCTGGAAGGATTCAACTTATCTCTACGTGCATGTTGACGACATTGCAATATTCAGTGATCATCCGGAGATGTTCATTGCTCAGCTTGGCTCCAAATTCAAAATAAAGGACCTCGGGCCTGCCTCCCTGCTTCTTGGAATGAATGTCAGCCACCTTCCAACCGGCTACAAGCTTTCCCACAGCTCCTACATTAAACAAGTATGCGTGCAGTATTCACTTCCTCCTCACAAGACATTCTTGACTCCCTTCAAACCTCACAGCAAACTATATGCCTCAAGTGAAGAAGACCACAAGGAGTTTCTCCTATCGGGCGCCAATTACAGAAAAATCGTCGGGGAGCTGAATCACATAAGCATTTGCACAAGGCCCAACATCACTTTTGCTGTCAACTACCTAGCTCAATTCCTTGTCAAGCCAAATCTCCACCACTTTCAAGCAGCGCTATACGTCCTTCAATATCTCCAACACACACCGAACCTTGGAATCAACTTCAGCTTCTCCTCTTCCGCCTCTCAACTCAAAGCTTACGTTGACGCTGACTGGGCGATCTGTCCCACCACTAGAAGATCAGTCTCCGGCTTGGTTGTACGATGGCTTGGAAGTGTTGTTGCTTGGAAGTGCAAGAAGCAACCAACCCTGTCTTTGTCCACTACCAAAGCTGAATATAAGGCGCTGGGCGATGCCATCAAAGAGGTAATCTGGGTAAAATCACTTATGAGCAAGTTTTGGCCAGAGGAAGCGACCAAACCAGCCACCATCCACGAGGACAACAAAGGCTGCATCAAGCTGGCTCTCAATCAAGTTAACCATGCCACATTCCACACAAAGCACATGGAGTTGAGATTCCACTATTTACAAAGCAAGATTCTCAAAAACGCCATCAACCTTCAAAAAGTATCCTCCAAGAAGAATTTGGCGGATTTCCTCACCAAACCTGTGACACAAATATCACTGTGCCGTGTGTTGGACGCGCTGAACATATCAGAATGATTTGAGCAAGGGAGGCTGTTGGAATTCAACAACATGCCCAAATCATTCCATCATTTTCTCATTTCTTCTTTACTCTCTTTTCATTATTTTCCTCATTTTCTGCTGTCTCCCATTCTGTTCTGTGTTTCTTTTCTTCCTTATGCGTCTCCAGCTAGTCCCTCTCCGTATCTCTCACCCTGCTGTGACTATGATGTGAACCAACTGTCACGTCTCCTCTCGCGCGTATGGCTTCCAACACAAACCGCTGTCAATTCTCCATTTCCAAAGTCCCGCTTGTCCGCTCCACCGCCTCACCAACAAATCAAGGACGGCTCCTCGCAAAAACTTTAACTGGATTCACCAGCCACCGCGACCACTCAACTCACTCACCAGCTACCGCTACCACTCAACATCATCCACCAACTACCGCTATTGACGCAAGCTCACTCCATATTCTTATGAAGAACAAGCTACCATATGACCCAAGCTCACCCTATCACCCTATCAAGAACACCTCACCAGATTCCTACTCCCCTCCTTGCCGCATCTTCTCCTAGTACCTGTGTTGTCTAGTTCAATTCACTGTCTGGTCCTTTTAAGGTGTTTTCTCAGTATTATTTCTTCAATCTTGATTACCTTCAGCTGAAATTGAAAATCCTTTTAAGCTTGTCAAAACTTCACTATCTCTCTCAGTTCCTCAAAAACCCTTTTATTCCTTTCCAAAATCAATTTCTTCACCTATTCTGTTCCAAGAACCTGGGCATCACTTTGGGAAGACCCAGCTCCATGGATTTCTCTCTGAAAGCTTTTTTCAATACTGATCATGCCTCCAGCAACAACCAAGCCTCATTTACACGTAGCTCTGTTTCTCTGAATGGCCCTATTATGTGGCAATTCACCAAACAGCCAATTCTTTCCTTTTCAACCCCCAAGGCAGATAATTGGGTGTTTTCAGAGTCCATTCATGATCTTCTGTGGGCTTCTCAACTTCTTTCAACCCTTTCAATAATCTTCAAATTTCCTTTTTGCTCACTCTCTCTCTCTTCTGTGACAATCAAGGGGCCATTGCCCTGATGGAAAAACGTGTCTATCAACACCACACTCATCACATTGATTTTGAGCTACAATATTTCTTCCAAATTTTTATTCATTAGCCTAATGTCAGACTTCCAAAAACCTTTCCAAAGGCATGACCATGGTCCTCTCCCCTAATATCCACTTCAAGTTTCTGATTGATACCAATTTTTTACATCTTACATCAGGCTAGCAAGCAAGGGAGTGTGTTTTAATCCTTTTACTCAACAAGAAACCAACTGGAAAATGGAAAACAAATCTGGGACTCAATCCCTACATCTAATTTTAAAATCCAGTTCATGAAAACTAAACTCCATCTATAACCAGTGAGCTTTCAAAGAGCACGTACTTGAATTTGCCTTTCCAATGTTGTACTCTTACCTTATCTTCTGTTCTCTTCACAATTTTTATCATTTTCGTTCTCATTTTCAATACCTTGTTGAGATATATCTTCAATGTTATTGCCTACTTTCATCCCATTACCTGTGCCCTACTTGCCTTAAATTGCTGGTCATTTCTTTCAGGCTTGCAGGAAACCTCTCTTCCTTTCCCTCTCTTTCTTTTTCTTCTTTTCTTTTTTATTTCCTTTTCTTGTCTGCACATATATGATTTCTCCCTGAAATACTCGTTTTTTGGTTCCCTTCTCCTTTCCAATACATATTTTGGGTATTTCTTCAATCTTTTTGCCTCCTTTGGTCACATTACCTGTTTCCCATTCACCTTAAATTGATAGTCATTTTTTCCAAATCCAATGAAGATGGAATTTTTAATTTTCATAAAACCTTTAATTAGTTTTTGCATGATTGGAAACATGTCCACCATTAGGAGTGCATTTTCTAGAGTAGAAAGATTTGTAGGAGGTCTTCTCATGTGACCAGGTTGAGCCCTGCCTGGGCCAAACTATTCAACAGAAGTTGTTGGACTGTCTCTGGTTATGGTGCATTAAAATTCTTGTTTTCTTGGGAATAAATATGTTTAAGGTCAGTCACATGGCATTCATCTTAGAGCCATATTGTGGCTATGATTTATTTATATGTTTTATTTTTGTTTTCTGATTAATTCACTGGTCAGCCAGTGGTCCAATTTTGACCCTGGTGGTAAATCAGTTTGAATTTCATTTTCCACAAAAGTGAAAATAGAATGACTTTGATTTTCAAAAAAGATGCAAACCAGTTAAATTTTATTATCCATCAATGTGAACTTCACAATAAAACCTGAATATTTTATAGTGAATCACAGAATCCATCATGGTCTTTTGATTGTGAAACTTTTGATACTTATTTCAGACAACATTGGCCACATATAGTGAGTTCATTTCACTGCTCAGAAAGAGACCCAAATTTGGCCCTGGTGTGTTGAAAAGTCTGGGAGTGGTCTCTCAGTGATTTTGAGAAGAACTTTGAACTTCAGAAATCTGCACATCCTATGGATCAAGTAGGCATATTTGTCTTCTTCAAGCATGGTGGGCTTAATGCCATTGCTTCTGATGATCTGTGTAGGTTGGCTGGGCACTTGTTGGGGTGTAATTATTGGTTTTCCTTTCAGCTGTTAATCTGAAAGAACTTAATGCTTGGATAAATTAAACCCTTATGGGTTCTGATGGTAAATTGATTATGGGCTGGTCCAAATGCTTTGTTTTTTCAGCTTCCAAGAGTTGATCTCAAGTCTCAAGACAGTATGAAATTGATTGATTAATAAAATATTGTCTTTTGCTACTTGAAAATAAAGAGGATCTGAGTACAAGAGCAATATAAAAAATAATTTGATTTACAAAAAACTCAACAAAAAACCCAAAACAATCATGAGAAAAATCAGTACTCATCAGGCATCTTTTTCTGCTGATGTTCACCTTTGATAATTCTGTTAGTGCTTGTTCCTTCTAATCACTTGGTCTATTTCTATGATAGAATCTCAATATGGTGGGAGACACGGAGAAATGAAACAATTTTTTTATTGATTGAGAAAAAATATAAGGAAATTTAGGTGCAGAATTTCTTTTGTATGTATTTACAAAGCAGAGTGGAGGCAAAGTTAATTCTCTTGATTTACTTCTTGTTTCTTTTCAAGTTGTAAAAGTGATCATGAAAAAAGGGAAAAAAAATTAGGAACACTTGCCCTAAGTTATTATATTTATGGGTGCACCAGTGCTCTTTCTTTTACTGTGGTTTGTATTGGAGCATGTCAGCTTTCCACTATTGCAGATCAAGCTGCAAAAGTAACAGAAATAACACAAAAATAATAAAAGAAAACTAACCTAAGAAGGAGTATTAAAACCATAAATATTATTGCAAAAATGGATTTTCCACCCAAATTTGGCTAGGGTCACTCACTGACCCCACCCTTGAAATCCAACTCCTTATATTTTTAAATAATTAAGGAAAGAAAGACCAAAATATCACTGCACCACTATTGAACTTTTTGGCCAATTAAATATTTCACATATCTGGTCATGTATAGGTTTCACACCTGAGATTCAGTCAGGATTGAGGAGTTGTGTATATTTTAGGAGTTACAGACAGAAATGTGTTCAGTCACAATTCCCGCACGCAGCCGCGGAAGCCAATACACCCGCAGGCGGCTGAGCTACAGCACTTTCACCCTTTCAAAGCCAGGTACGCATCCCCCGGCCTCTGACAAGTACCCAGCCGCAGGACCACAGGTTGACAAAGTTACAGGCGGCCTGAGAAACCAGGGTACTGTGTAAACATGCTAAAACCTACATGGGAACATTCTACATATGTTATAAATGTTCCGGTGGATAGTAGATAGTCCAAAATTACATAAAATTATATTAAAATACCTAAATAAACTTTATACTTTTTTTTATTAAATATAATTCAAATTACCAAAAAATTCAAAAAAAAGATAATTACTACTTCTGAAAATATATGAAAATACTTTAATATACAATTATGATGACTTCTAGACATCAATATTTTTGTGATATACTAAGAAAACTAATTATTTAAAGATATCACATGGTTACCCATGACATATTTTTAAGTAATTATTTTATTAAATCAACCGAAATTTGAAAATAAGGAATAAAATCAATATCATTACTTTACTCAAATTATATAATACATAATGAGAAATCACCTGACATCAGAAAATCCGTAGGAATGTATATTAAAATAATTATTAAATTCCTGGGAACATTTACAAAGGATAATTAGTTAAATAATAAATAAAATGGACAAATTAGTGTTATTCACACTTCCAAACATCAATTATAAAGTAGAATAACTCCCATACCCTGTGGAATTAGATGTTAACCGTGCTAAAGCACCAAGAACAAGTGACAGGCTGCTACTTGGTACCCTGCTAGCCCCAAGTTCTGTCCCTTTAAGCCCCTGTACCCCTCAGAAGGACAATATTGGGACTCAAAAAGCTATAAATACAGAGCTCTTTTGAGGATATTGATACCCAGAGGCCCAGTTATATTTACATCCAGAAACCATTCCAAGGTAATCAAATACTTATAAGAGATAAGTAAGTGATTTATGGCTTTAGTCTGATTAATAATATCCGTCCCCAGCCCTTTTTATCAATTTAAACTTCTGAACAACCTTATAACCCCAGTAAACAGGTTTAACCCATCAATACACATCCCAAACAGGTACCCAAAGGATTTAATAATATACAAGTGAGTCTTATTATCCTTTTTCTGTCATGAAAGCTTGTTTACAAATACCTGCCACTCCACAACTTATTTTATATACTTATTATCTTTGGGCAAAATCTCCTTTAAGAATATGAATTAAAGGTTCCAAAGTAACCAGGCCTATTTTTTTTCATACTGAATTCCCTGAAGAGAGGTGTTGAAGATCCCCAATATAATTTTGGCCCCTTTATCAAAATATTTTATAATCTATTTTTTAATATTGATTTATAAAAATAAACCATATCCAAACCAATTAACCTTGCAATAAGCTTTATCCAAATATTTTAAGGATTTTTGCTGCATTTATTGAATAATATATTTATTATTCATTCTATCACCTCTTGTGGCTAAAGCAAAGCAAGGATCTTCGCATCCAGGAGGCTGAAAATTGGTGGTCTTTCTGGGAAATATTCCATTTTATTATATCTAATACCTTAGACCAGAAATTTCACGTAAAATTAAATCAAAGATCAATTTATCTGACTTTTTAACAGTGATTCATCATGAAATTCTTTTGCAGTCAATTTAAAAACCAATGCCGAATTAATAATCTATTATTTAAATATTTTAAAGATAATAAAAGAAGGATATATTAAAAATTATAAACCAACTGGTTGGGAAGCTTTAACTCAAGCTTAGCAACTTAATATCTCCTCTGCACATAAACACTTAGATAAACTCCTTGAACAAGAAGATCCTGAGAGGCGTATCAACTTCTGGGCCCTATTAAGGAAACATTAAGCTTGGAAGAAATACTTTATAAATCAATTTCAAAATATAAAAGTAAGTATAAAACTAGTATTACCATATTATTTTTATTAAAATAATATTAATATATTTTATTGACCAATAAATACCCTTTTACCATCATTGAACCCTCCTATACCAGAAACTTCCGCCATTGAAACTGATTTATTGGATCAAGAAGTCCCAGATATCTCTGGGTGCCCTGAAAATATTGATTGGATGGACAAAGAATTCCTTGGAACACACCAAGACCCCATAGCATTACCTACTAAGGACCAATTTAATCCCAATAAAGTCCTGGTAACTTTGAATTTCAATTTAAGTGAGTTTTTAAATAAACTTTTTTTAAAGATTTTATCTTTAGAAAAATTCATATAAAAATTTTCTTCAATCTGAATAGACGTAACACAAGAGCCTCAGGGAGAATTCCCTCCTATGGATCTTTTCAAGGAGTCCCCAGTAACCAGGAGACCAACAATAATGAAAACCATGAGGGGACCAGAACCCATGAATCAAATGTTGGTGGACAAGGAAAAGCCCCAAGTACTGCTGCACTCCCCCAACCTAGAGCCAGAGAAGGTAGTAGAATCAAGCCCCCCTCCATTACAACAAGATTCCCTGAAGCCACCCCAGCAGAATCTGGCCAAGGAAGCCAGGATCAAAGACTTAGTCAGAGAAAATGCAAAATATTGGGAATAGTTCAAAGAAGCCCAAGCCAAGGAGGACATGGTATCTATGAAAAACATAATCTCCAAGAAAAAAGCTACCCAGACAGCCCTTCAGAAAATGATTCCAAGGAAAGAGGTAGAATCCTACGTAGAAAAGTGGCATCCTGGGGATCAATTAGCCCAACTGAAAAGCAAATGATCAGGAAAGAAGAGATCTTCTCCCCATGCAAAGCAAAAGGGAAAGAAGGATTGGGATCATATAATATCCTTAGCTCAAAAATGGAAAAAGGTGCACAACAACTAGCCTCTATTTCTTGTTGAGACTGAGGAAGTTAAGATTCAAAAGTCAGAGAGAAGGATAGGATTGATTTCAGAGATGAAATGAAACAGAACATAAACAGAAAATACAAGAAGCTGAAAGAGGAATGACAACGAGTAGAAGGAAAGGGGGAGATGCTCACCTGAGGAAGTTATGATTCAAATGTCAGAGAGAAGGATGAGAAAGGAAATCTTCTCTCTGACTCAAGATCTGTCCTCAGGTGTTTTGGCCTCAGGTTTCACAGGAAAGGTGACATGTGAGTGAAAAAGATAGTGAAAATGAATATGAAAAGATAGCCCCGCTTCTGGAGGTGAGAAGAACAGATTGAATAGAGGCGGATCTGAGACAGATGATTGAACGCATGGATAGAAAATGAAAATGACAGGAAATAAAAAGGTGAAGGAAATATGGAAAGAAGAGTCTTGAGGATGATTACTTCAATACCCCCCTTGCTGAGCACAGTCCAGAAGACCAAAGCGTAGTTGATGCAAATGTAAGAGAACCCAAGAGAGCGGTTTGGTAAGCATGTCAGAAAGCATATTGCTGGTTAAGACATGTTGAACTGTAAATACGCTGCGCCCAACGCACTTGCAAATGAAATGGTGCCAAGCATCAATGTGCTTGGTGCAGGAATGGTGCTCCGGATTTTTTGAAAGAGCTTTGGTGCCCTCATTTTCAACAAAGAGATTGACAGGGGAATAATCACAGAGATGGAGCTCACACATGATGTTCCTTAGCCACAGACTTTCCTTGCACGCATCTGACATGGCCTTGTATTCAGCCTTGGTGCTGGAGAGCAAGACCGTAGGTTGTTTTTTGGATTTCCAGGAGATCGCACCGGAATCAATGCAAAAGGTGTAGCCAGAGGTTGAACGGCAATTGTTGTGGTCTTCAGACCAATCTGAGTCGAAGTAGCCCAAGAGGTTCAGATTTTTGCCACCCAAAGTCCGCTTGAGGGAGATGTGGAAAGAATAAAGGTTATCCCCCTATAATTGTCCCAACGTTTGGAAGTTGACTGTTGCCTGCGTTTGAAAGGAGATGAGGATGTCCAAAGTTGCACTTAAATGAGGAATAGAAATAAGGAGATAAAGAGATAACAAAAAGTAGAGAGAGAGAGAGAAATCAACAATCCTTCAATCCTAAGAACTTTCCACCTGGATTTGTATCCGGTATGAGTTCTTTTAATCTCCTGGTGAGATGAGTGATCCAATCCGATGAAAGTTGGGAGGGAGGATAAGTCCTCCCTCTCAACCCTAACCTAAGTACACGCGCAAATGAAAGTATGACAAAGAAACAGAAAACAATACCAAAACAGAAACCCTAGCCTCCTCTCCCCACCTCCTCCATACCAAACTCCCCCCCTTGTCCATACGCCGTTCCGTCCATCCAGTTTGTCCTTCTCATGACGCGGTCCTCACACCGCGCCCTACTTGGAGCCCCCCACGCCTGTCTGTATCCATTTGTCTGCGCCCGTCATGGGTGTTTGGTAATATCCGGCATGATCCGCGCGCTTGCGCGCGCGCTCCATCCGTTCCTTTGTAGCCCGCGGATTTCTCCGCCCCTACGTATCCAAACCGGCGCGCCTGCAAGCCTAGTTGAGCGCACTACCTTCCGAATCCGATCTCGGGGGCGGATCGTCGCCCACGCCGCATTTGATGCTGAGCCCAACCCGTCCACCAGGTGCGGAGCCAAACAGCAGCTGCCACTGCTGAGCACTCCGCATACCCTAATGCTGAGCCCCCTTGCCCCCAATGCTGAGCGCACAGCCGCGACGCAGTTCCCAATCCGTGTCTATAAATTGACACCACATCCCCCCCCAACTTGAGTTCTTTCCCCAGGAGTTTCCCATTTCTTCACCATACTACCACCCCCGCTACTTCCACTACCACCCCCACCACTCCCACTACCACCTTCCCCGTCCTCCTTCCGCATCATTGCCAATATGCTCCCATGCGAGTTCTGCACCTGGAATGGGCACACGTGTTTGATTGTCCCCAGTCGACGCGCCTGTGTTGCTTGCCGTTGCAGACATCATTGCTGCTCGCTTAGCGACAGCATCCCTCAAGCTCCCCCCCAATCCAGCTCTTGCCCCAGGCCGCGCAAGAGGGCTCGTCCAGACCCGTTTGTGGTTTTGGACAACAAGTCAATCTTGGAAGGCTCGTGGAAACCCCCCAGTTCAACTCCATCCCGCCGCCCCCAAGCTCCGTCACCCACCACCTTGCACCTGAGCTGTGACTTGGCATCACCACTCCGCCGGGCCAGACCTCCGCAATGGGGCAAATACAAAACCTCGGAAGAATGGCGCGTGGCAACCCGCGCTTGGGCCGATGCTTTCAGCATGAACCAAACGGTACCATATCCAAGACTTTTTGGAAGACCCCCGGCCGCGCCAGCACCTCCTCCTCCTCCTCCACGACCGCCGACACCTCCCGCGCCACCAGAGGCCTTGGATGAGAGGCCTGCAACCCCCAAAGTTCATCCGCCTCCGTCACCTATAGTTGTCCTGTCATTGCCTCCAGCTGGACCGAGCCCCCCTGTTGGTTCCCCAGGGGCCCCAACTTCAACGGCCGCTCCTCCCCCCAGCCCTCCCGAGATCCCGGAGATTCCAATTGTAATGGCGCTCCCCGCGGCCAGCTTCAAGGCTTTTGTGGAAAGGTTGACCACAATGCTTCGGAATTTCCTTGCAATCCCCGGCGCACAATCCTCAGAATCCCGGCGCAAACTCCTGGCCTCTTTCTGGGCTTTACTGGAGTCCTCAAGGGCGGAAATGGAGGAAATGATGAAGATGGCTTAGGCGCATTGCCCCCCCTTTTCCCCTTATTCCTTCCTCTACTTCTTCTCTTCTTGTTGTTTGTACAACGCTTCCCTTTCCATTAAGAAAATAAATGTATCTGCGTGAGGTCCTAACCTTCTGAGAAAAAGTGCGCGACCGCGCTTTGTGAGAGTGAGCTTGAGATTGAGTCTGCACCCGCGCGCTTGCTTTGTGAGCGACTGTAAGTGACTAGCTGTTCCAAAAGAGGCACCTGGACCGCCCCAGACAGACTGCCACACAGTTCCCCGTACCCATCCTGTAACAACACAACAACCAAAACACCAGCGCGCGCCACCGTAAGGGAAGAGAGAGAGAGAGAGTAAGAGAACGGACATTCTGGGGTGTCTAGTTGTCCCGGCTATGAACCGGCTAGAGCACCCCCTCACCAAATCAAGCTTAGTCCCATACCAACCACCCATCTTCAAGATATCCTGAGAGAAAAGAAAAAGAGAAAAAGAAACCAACAGAGAAGAAAAATAGAAAAGAACTTTTTTTTTCTCTTTTTCTTTTTCTTTTTTTTTTTTCTTTTTTTTTTTGTGCCACGCCCGTAGACCGCCCGCAAATTTCTCTTTTTCCCGCTTCCCCCATCCGCGGGATTGCCCACGCGTCCCGGTTCCGTGGGGCTTGTCCTTGCGTTTACGGACCCAGCTTTGCGCCGCGCCCGCATTTCCTGCAAAAACCCCAAGCCAGCAAAGACCCCACAACCCAGATAAGAAAGAAACATAGAGAAACAAACATCCTGGGGTGTCTAGTTGTTCCGGCTGTGAACCAGCTAGAGCACCCCCTCACCAATCAAAACTTATCCCCTACCCCCACCCTCTCCCCCCCCAACTTGGCCACTGTCCCCAGCTGGTTGCAACCCCGCGTCCAGTTCCTCCTCATACTCTAACACTCTCCTCCGCTTTCCCTGCCCGTGATTGCAGATAGTTGTCTCAAACCTTCCGCCAGACAAATACTCCACCGTCAACGCCTCCGTTCCCGCCCCCAGATCAAAAACCATTAGTGCTCAGAACCCAAACATGGACAGCCTTCCCAAAATCACATCCCCACAATCAACCAAAAGAAAGGAAAGAGGCCTACAGACCCTTGCAACCTCAACCTTCTCCTCCTCAACTACCCCATCCACACAACACTCCCCTCCGTTAAGCCCGTGGAGACCCAACACGCATTTCCGCCAAACCAACCCCAAATCATCCACCATCTGCGATGGCAGCAGGTTCACCATTGACCCTCTGTCCACCATAGCCCACACCTTCCTTCCCGCTATGACCATCGGAAAGTAAGCGAGTGGAGTCAAAACCAATTTCTAATCACACTCCTTGCGCCCCTCCTCCTTCCGCGCCACATGAACCCGCTGCACCATATGAGGTACCCGGCCCTGACCGCAATCCTGCAACGCCTGAACCATCTCGTCTACCACCACCGGAGACACAGCCACCAGTTCCTGCAAGGTCAGCGGGACGGCAGTCTTGTTACCCATCACCCTTTGCACGATGTCTGCTGCTTTCTTCTTCCCTACAGGATTTGCTGCCGGCGCCTTGGTTCCGGGCACGCGCGCGGCCGGTTTTGGAATGGCCGACGGGGGTCGCTCCTTTGCGTCCACCTTCATTTTATCGGAGACTGCCACCTTTTCTTCCGTTTCCACTACCCTTACCTCAGCTTCCATCCAAGGTGGTTGCCACAATCCGGGACTGGTAAAAATGCCCAGTGACGCTTGCGCCGTTGTTCCCGCCTCCTGACCCCGTGTGCCCACCTGCTGCATTGCGGTTGGCTGGCTTGGCTCCATCAGAATCTGTTTGCCCATTGGAAACATGTACCCCATCCCTGCCGTTCAAACCAATCCGGCACTGAGATCCTTTGTACGCTCCTTGCACGCCAATTGCCAATGAATGTTTTCCCCGCAGTACGAGCACCCCCTTGGCACAAAGGTACTGGGCAGCCAAAAACCTTCCACCATGTGAGGTGGAGGCCCTCGCGGCTGCTGCTGGCCCATACGGCTCATGCAGATCTTCAAATCCTTCATCAGTTCCGTCAATTCGCTTACCAGAGGGGCGGGCGCGGGTTGAGGAACCGGAACACGCTTGGAAGTAGGTGGAACTGGGGCAGGAAATTGCGCCAGAGCTGGAACCTGGGGGGCGGATTTCTTTGGTCCCACTGGGAAGGACTTAGCGGTGTCCTCAATAAGCTCTTCTAAGTCAAGCTCACTCTCCACAGCCTGGCGAATGACAGCCAACTCCCAAAGGAGCGAGATGCTCCCATCCAATGACTGCTTTACCAAGTTGTGATTGTAAAGATGCCGCTGCACCCTTTCCCAAAGTTGAGCACATAAACCGCCCAGAAACGCGTGTTTCATGGCCCCCGTCTGTCCCGCCACCACCTTCTCCTTTGACAAGTACCAATAGATTGGATTGAATGTTGAGGTGTACTCCGCCAGCTCCACCCGCGTTCTGACTCCTCTGCGCGCGCTCACCTCCAAGGCCACGCGGTCAAAACCGCTTTCCCAGAATCAAGGTTTGCGCCTACCCCACCGCGTTAGGATCTCCCCCTTCAGTTTTGGCCAATCTTGATTCTTGTAGCCTTCCATTTCCTCCACATCCCGGAGCTTCTCTTTGTCCATAATGAACAGGACATCAAGCTGGGCCTTATCGGCGTCTGACCCACCTTGCGCATCTGCAATACTTTGTATCTCAAGATGAATTGCTCCACATCCGTGGTGTTGAATTGGATGTGAGGGTAGTTGCGCGGCCTGATGCAAACTGGATGAGTGGGTTCATGGTCAATGGAGACTGCTGGGGGAATGGCATAGCTCGTCCTGGGTTGAGCAGAGGGAGGGGGAGGAGGAGGGATGGAAGACAAGAGTGGGGTTGGAGTAGCGGACCCAGAGACGGAAGGAGAAGGAGAAGAAGAAGAAGCAGCAACTGTAGGGAGGTATGAATAGGAAATCGCGCCCAGTTACCTTTGAAAGACAAGAAACAGAAGGTTACTTCCCGGCCAGACCCCCAGGTGTGGAAAAAATAAAGGTTATCCCCCTGTAATTGTCCCAAGGTTCAGAAGTTGACTGTTCCCTGCGTTTGAAAGGAGATGAGGATGTCCGAAGTTGCACTTAAATGAGGAAGAGAAATAAGGAGATAAAGAGATAACGAAAAGTAGAGAGAGAGAGAGAAATCGCCAATCCTTCAATCCTAAGAACTTTCCACCTGGATGTGTATCCGGTATGAGTTCTTTTAATCTCCTGGTGAGATGAGTGATCCAATCCAATGATGTGATGTGATTCCCTTCTTCCTTCCATGAATCCTCCAACCCGGAGTTGGGAGGGAGGATAAGTCCTCCCTCTCAACCCCAACCTAAGTACACGCGCAAATGACAGTATGAAAAATAACCAGAAAACAATACCAAAACAGAAGCCCTAGCCTCCTCTCCCCACCTCCTCCGTACCAAACTCCCCCTGTCGTTTGTACGCCATTCCGTCCATCCGGTTTGTCCTTCTCATGACGCGGTCCTTGCACAGCGCCCTACTTGGAGTCCCCCGCGCCTGTCCGTATCTGTTTTTCAGCGCCCATTTTGGGTGTTTGGTAATATCTGGCATGATCCGCCCGCTTGTGTGCGCGCTCCATCCGTTCCTTTATAGCCTGCGGATTGCTCCGCCCCTACGTATTGAAAACGGCGCGCCCGCAAAACTAGTTGAGTGCACTACCTTCCAAATCCAATCTCTGGGGCGGATCGCCGCCCACGCCGCATTTGATGCTGAGCCCGACCCGTCCACCAGGTGCGGAGCCAAACAGAAGCTGCTGCTAATCCAGCAGCTGCCGCTGCTGAGCACTCCGCATACCCTAATGCTGAGCCCGCTTGCCCCCAATGCTGAGCGCGCAGCCGCGACGCAGTTCCCAATCCATGTCTATAAATTGGCACCACAGAGGGTGGAGCAAAGATAGGAGAGAAGCCTGATTGCAGCTTCCCAATGAGAAAGAGAAGCGTCTTTCAGAAATTAAGACAGTTTGTTGACAGAAAAGAAGATGTTGGGGTGACTGCATTGGGAAACCCACAAGAGCAAGCCAATGAGTTGGTTGTATTGTGGTGGAGATGCAGCCTTGTCCGGTGATTTGCAACAGAGAATTCTGAAGCGACTGGTGGTTGGAGAGGAGACAGGATTCCAGCCGGGTGGGAGGAATTCATTGTTGATATTTATTCCATTTACTCTTTGTCAAACTCACCGGACTTCCATGATCTTAGTCTGCTGGTTTACATTGTTGTTTTCCCTGTCTTGTGTTGTGTCATTAGTTTCCGTTCCTCCTTCCTGTTTTTCATACTGTCTCACAAGTTGTTGTTAAGCGCGGCAAATGCTTCTCCGGCCGCAACAGGTGTCAGCAGCCGTTGGCTGTCATGGATACTTTCACCATGGGAAGATAACTCAAGATTAATTCCTGACTCCTATATCAGTTGTCCGATCTTCAACCCTCAAGGACTCAACCATCCACTTCAGCCTCCAGCCACAATCATATTGACCATCAACCTGAATCAGCTTCATTGGCTTCCAACTTTGTCTTGTTAGCCAGATTGCCGTCAGTTATTGATTGCGGAGTAGGTACCATCTTATCCTTCAGCTCAATCTCCGGATATTCAAACTGATAAGATCCATCCCAATTGACAAGTCTCTCAAACTGGAAGGATGGGTGTTGGTATAATCCTTAGTGCGTTGATACTCTACTTAGTCCTTTCAAGGGCCATCATCCTTCCTGTAGAGGAAACTCTCCTGTTTGTTATTGTTTATTGTTATTGGACTCTTGTATTCTGGCTGTTTCTGGCTGCTTACCATTTTGTGCAATCTAAACAGCCTGGTCTAGGTTTTTCCATCCTTTCAATTATTTCACACGGTTAAAAGCCAAAAAATGGATCAAAAGAGCCAAACCAATATGGCAAGGACCACCGAATCACCTTCAACTTGTTACATATCCCAGGCAGCTCTAACTAGGTTTTAGCTCTTCAACTTGTTACATATCCCAGGCAGCTCTAACTAGGTTGTAGCTCTTCTGAGCACTACCTGGTTGTCAGATTAGTCACAATGGATCCAGACGCGGGGATCAGTCAGGAAAGATGCGCGCAGGGTAGGATCTGCTGCCTGCATGGCAGAATTAGCTTGAGGGCAATTTTAAAGCACTGGCACTCAAATCGCTCATGGAATCAACACCGTTATTAACTGAGACCAACTACTCTATTTGGAGGAAGAAAATGGAGCAACTGTTTAAGATGTGAGGGATACTCAATCTGATGAACTCTGCCAACCTCCACAAGGACATTCCTGACAAAGACAAAATGGCAGGTTATCTGATGTCAAAACTGGACCCTGCAACCCACCCCAACATTATAACCCCGGAAAATGAAGACTTGTCAAAACTGATTTGGCTTGCCGCAAAGAATCACTTTGCCTCCAATCAAGCTGCCAATCGAGCTCAAATGTTCTTCAACTTTTTGTATCTGGGGTTTGACCAAAAAGACATAGATGGCTTTGTTACCTCCGTGAAAACGCACCTTGGAAAGCTCAACAAAGTAGGAATAGAACTGCCCAACAACATCCTCAGCTATCTCATCCTGTTCAAGCTTCCAGACTCTCTCAAAGCCATGAGATCTCAGATAATACACTCAGGAAATGAACTTTCAGTCATGATGGTTCTGAACCATCTTGTTCAACATCAAAACAAAGTACAATCAAAAGCCGCCAAAAGCTTGGATACCAATGCTGCAATGTATCACTCTAACAACCCAAGGGATACCAACTCACTCTGATGCGAGAATGGGAAACATAACCCTGCCGTCAAGTTGCACCCAGCCTCATCCTGCTGGGTAGAATTTCCTGAGCTTCAACCTGAACCTTCATCAAACAAGGGAAGACGCGTTGTCAAGAATAAAACCCTGGCAGAGTCTCATTTTGTCGACTACTCGTTCTTCTGTGCTACAAACCACTTGATCCATCCTCACTCAGATGGATACATCTTGGACAGTGGATGTTCCATCCACATGTTCCACAATCGAAATGCCTTCCTGTCACTGACCGAAAAACCTGGCAAGGAATTCATCAAAACTGGGAAGAAAGGAGAGGGAATTGCAATTCAAGGCCTTGGAACGGCTATACTCAAAAGCGCCGGAAAAACCATCCACCTTGAGAATGCTGCCTGGGTCCCTGAAGCTACCGTCAATCTTGTTTCCCTTGGGGATCTACTACTCAAAGGCTGCTACCTCCGAGTGAATCCCAAATCCAAACCCCCGTCTTTTACCCTCAGAAGATCAAAAAATTCTTTTCTGACAGGTACTGTCAAAAACAACCTACTCATGATTCAAGCTGAGAAGCTCTCGGAATCTCTCTCTCTCACAACAAAGGCCCCCAAATCAGAGAAGGTCTCTTCCTGTTACCTAACTGAAACTGAACTAAGAGACCTTCATCTCAGACTCGGTCATGCCAGCATCAACCGAATGGAGAAGTATTTTGGCTTTACAATCCAAAGCAATGTTGCAAAGACTTTTGAATGCTCAGCCTGTAAGAAAAGCAAAATTGAGAAGGCTCCGTTCATCAAAGATCAACAGGCCGCAGCCAGGGTTTTTGACAGTCTCCATCTTGACTTGATGGGCCCGCTCAATCCTACCAGCAAAGGAGGAATGAGATTTGCCCTCACCATAGTGGACAATTTTTCCGGGTATCTTTCATGTTTTCCTCTACCTTCCAATGATGCAGCTGCCAAAACCATCAAATTTGTAATTGAAAATGAAGCAAAAAAACAACAGAGGTATCAAATAGAAGTAGTCTCAGACGGGGGAGGAGAGTTTGTCAATGACACTCTCAAAACCTTTTTCAAATCTAAATCAATCAACCACCTCATCAGTGAACCATATCACTCCCAACACAACGGCAAGGCTGAAAGAGCGAACCGGACCATTATGGAATCTCTGCAATCCGTCTTCAGTTTGACTCGGATACCCAAAAATTGTTGGCACATAGTTATCCAAAGCTGTTGCCTGGCTTTAAACCAAATACCTTTGGAAAAAGGAGGAGCAACTCCGTGGGAAATGCTGCACAAAAGCAAGTTACCGACTGACTATCTAAAACCTATTTGTTCTGCGGTTATCTATCTACTCAATCAAAATTCAATCAAGTCCAAACTCAGTGAAAAAGGTGAAGAGGGACTCTTCATTGGGTATTTCCCTAGGTTCTCTTCCTACAAGAATCTATCTAAGTCTGGGAAGATCATCGAGACTAGCACGTTAAGTTCTTGAAAACTCAACCTGTGGAAGGATCAACTTTGCCCAACAACAAAGAATCTGCCATAACACATTCTCCAACTAAACAAGCCAACTTGATTCCAACTGCAGAAAAACCTACGGATGTACCTATCAGCGAGGATCCCGAGGAGCTTAAGCCTGAGATCAGTAACTCAAACAATGAAGATACATCCGACGCCAACCACTCATCCGCTGAAGTTCTTGAAGTACTAAGACCTAATCTAAGAGACAGATATAGACTTAAACCTCCAGATTGATACGGTTATCACCATGAATCCCTGCCAAAGAAAATAAGAGAAGCTCTGAACTTTCCAAACTGGGTGCCACCCATTGAGAAGGAATTAAACACCATGGAAGACCTCAAGGTTTGGGAGGATGCTGACAAATCTGAAGTCGTAAACCCTCTGAACACCACCTGGGCCTTCCAAGCAAAGAAAGACTTACACTCCGGTGAGACCTCTCTGAAAGCGAGAGTCTGTGTCCAAGGGTTCAACCAAAGATTTGGTATTGATTACTTCAACACTTTTGCTCCCACAGGGAAAGTTGCATCCTTACGAGCTCTTCTCAGCTATTCCGTTGACAAAAATCTCAAGATTCTCCAATTTGACATCAAGGGGGCATTTCTACATGCCCCCCTGGAGGAGAATGTATTCATTAGAACCCCAACTGGCTTGAAAACAACTTTCAAATTTCTTAAATTGAACAAGTCACTGTATGGCCTGAAGCAAGCACCCCTCAACTGGTACAAGACGCTCAGCACATGGATCAAAGAGAATGGATTTGAAGAGAGCAACAGCAATCCTTGTCTCTATCTTCATGCAGACAAGATAACTGCACTCTTTTTCCATTTAGATGATCTAGTGGTTGTTGGGGATGCTGATGGCTTCAAAAAAAAATTTCTCGCTTGGTTAAAAGACTCTTTGGCGCATGGGGTGGATACATTACTTGGAATGAAAGTTGACATTGGTGAGGGTTACATAGCCCTTTCCCTCCCGAATCACATAAAGAAAGGACTGGAAGAAATGAACCTACTGGAAGCTAAACCGCTGAAAAACCTTTGCACATCTGGCCTCCACCTTCAAACTGCCACCAAGCGGGAAATAGAAGAATTAAAAGAACTGGACCAAAACTATCGATCACCTATAGGACGGCTAAATTTCATTGCAACGTTGGCCAGACCAGACATCAGTTACGCAGTGTCAAACCTGGTCCTATTCTTGGAGAATCCAGGTATTACTCACTGGAAGGAGGTGGAGCATGTGTGGCAATACCTCCTCAAAACCATCAACTATTGGCTCATTCTTAGGGCCAAGACTCCAGCAACAAGGCTTGTAATCTATAGCGATGCAACTTGGGGGGACAATCCCAGCACGCGACTCTCTCAAACGGGATTCATCTGTCTGTTCAAAGGATTTCCCATCTACTGGACCAGCCGCCGACAGCGGAGCATAGCTCACTCCTCAACGGAGTCTGAATGCAATGCGCTCTCAGCCAGTCATCTTGAAGGACGGTGGATCAATCACCTCATAGGGGAAATTTGGAGGACCGTACCGCAGCCCCCCCTACATCTAATTGACAACAAAGGACTCAACAATAAGATAAAGAAGTTTGGTTGTAAATCACACGCCAAGTACATTGACATAAAACTCAAGAGCCTTTGGAACGACTGGAACGACCAACATATAGAGATAAAGCTCATCTCACCCAGAGATATGCTGGCCGACTCTCTAACAAAAGCTGCCAATACCGCATCTGTGGAAAGAATTGCTAAGTACATTGGATTGTAATATCATCCCAATATTGAGCTGAGTGGCCCTGTTGATATTTATTCCATTTACTCTTTGTCAAACTCACCGGACTTCCATGATCTTAGTCTGCCGGTTTACATTTTTGTTGTCCCTGTCTTGTGTCGTGTCATTATTTTCCGTGCCTCCCTCCTGTTTTTCATACTGTCTCACAAGTTGTTATTAAGCACGGCAAATGCTGCTCCGGCCGCAACAGGTGTCAGCAGCTGTCAGCTGTCACGGATACTTTCCCCATGGGAAGATAACTTGAGATTAATCCCTGACTCCTATATCAGTTGTCCAATCTTCAACCCTTGAGGACTCAACCATCCACTTCAGCCTCCAGCCACAATCATATTGACCATCGACCTGAATCAGCTTGATTGGCTTCCAACTTTGTCTTGTTAGCCAGATCGCTGTCAGTTATTGATTGCGGAGTAGGTACCATCTTATCCTTCAGCTCAATCTCCGGATAGTCAAACTGATAAGATCCATCCCAATTGACAAGTCTCTCAAACTGGAAGGATCGGTGCTGGTATAATCCTTAGTGCTTTGATACTCTACTTATTCCTTTCAAGGGCCATCATCCTGCCTGTAGAGGCAAATCTCCTGTTTGTTATTGTTTATTGTTATTGGACTCTTGTATTCTGGCTGTTTCTTGCTGCTTACCATTTCGTGCAATCTAAACAGCCTGGTCTAGGTTTTTCCATCCTTTCAATTATTTCACATTCATCAGCTGGGGAGTTGATGTAGTGTGACTGGCAGATGGAGACAGTGCGGGAAGGAAGATGAAGGGAGATGGAGAGGGATAGAAAAAGGGAGAGCTTGTCGTCAGATCCAATGGTGAAAATTTGACTGATGTCTTTGGCAAACTTGGCAACAAAGGTGCTGGTGCCAACAAAGGCAAGATTTTCAACATGAGGGGTAAGGGCGCCTACAACATTTCCGCCATCAATTTTGAAGAAGAGGGAGCGGTTTTACAAGGATTGAGAGAGGCCTAGGGAATTCAGAGCCAAATGGAGTTCAATGTTCCATTGTCTAGGAGAATTTTTGAGGCCATAGATTGCCCAAAAAACCCTGCGCACCCAGTCTGGGTGGGCAGCGTCTTCAAAACCGGGCGTTTGGGACATGTAGACAGGTTTGTCAAGATTTCCATTCAAAAAGGTGGTCTTGAAATTGATCTGACAACCCGTCCAGCCTTTAGAGCCCATCAGACTTAGGAGCAATTGGATATTTTTGAGAGAAAGTGTTGGGGCAAAGAACTCAGAAAAATCCAGACATTTCATTTGGTAAAAAACCCATGGCAAAGAGACAAGCCTTTAATTTGATGATGGAGCCGTCTGCGCGACGCTTAACCTTGACAACCCATTTGGAGCGGACGATCGTTCTTCTGTTAGGCGGGGGAACAAGAGTCCAGGTCTTTATACCAACAAGAGAATTCATCTCCTCCTGGGCGGAGGAGATCCAGCAATGCAAGTGTGGCAATCAAAGAAGCTGCTTCAACATCTTTGGGGCCACCAGGTCATCTTTGACTGATGCCTTTTGCAAGAAAGTTCCATAGCGCGACGGCGGCCAAAAGACACAAGAGGAACGGCAGGGAGGGGAGGATTGGTTTTGGGATGGCAAAGTCACTGGTGAGGAAGCAATAGCATCGGGGATTGTGGTGTTTGGAGGAGGGGAGGGTATGGAAGGGACTGGTGAGGGAGGCTGAGGGAAAGTTGGACTGATGGATGGAGGGGGAGGAAGATCAGAGTTGGACGACTGAATGCTTTGAGAGCAATAGCAACGGCCGGAGGGGGGGGGAGGAACAGCGTTCTGAGGAAACAGGAGACGAGGGAGAGTTGGCTGGAGTGGAAGGAGGGGAGGGAAAGATTGGAGAGGAAGGAAGGAAGGAAGTAGAAGCAGAACAAGGAACAGGAGTGGGGAGATGAGAAAAAGGCGTGATGGCTGGAGTGGGGGAAAAAGCAGATTCAGAAGAGACAGGCCAAACAAGGGGCACAGGGGAGGGGAGCAAAGTGATACTTGCATCCTTAGTCATGCGACCGTAGGGGAATGTTGTGTTGTGGAAGAGGAAGTCTCTGGATTTGAGGATGGCTTCTGAGTCAAGGTCAATCAGAGGATAGCCGTTTCTGTTCCGCAAGTAAGAGAGGAGGATAGCTTGCTTTGCTTTTTCAGAGAGTTTTGATTGGGTGGAGTTGGGGACTTTGTACCAAGTAAGGCAGCCAAAAGGATGGAGATAGGAGGGATCCACGTTGCAAGTTTATGAATGAAGTTGCGAGAAACAAAGCCTGAAGGGGTTTTGAAAGGGAAAGAGTTGAAAGCAAAAAGAACGTGATGGAGGGCATCTGCCCAGAGTGATTTTCGAAGATTTGAGAGAGAGAGAGCACAGCGGATGATTTTGTTGATGGTTCTGTTGGAGCGCTCGGCCACTCCGTTGAGCTGGGGTGAGTGTGGTGGACCTGGTTTGTGTTCAATTCCCTTTTGGGACAGATAGTTCTTCATTTGGTTGCTTAAATATTTGCCACCATTTTCAGTTTGTAAGGAGGAGATCGTAGTGTTGTATTGGTTTTCAAAAAAGGAAAAGAAAAGTTGTGTGCATTCAAAGGAGTCAGACTTGTGGCGCATTGGGTAGGCAAAGATGGCCTTTGAACAGTTGTTGATGAAGGTGATGAAGTAACAATATCCTTTGCAAGAGGTGGTGTCAAAAGTGCACACGTTGTAGAGACTCCTGTGGGATTATGTAAATAACTTAGCAAATAGCTTGCTGGCAGTCCTTGAAGGGGAATTTAGTATTACTTCTACTCCTTTAGAGTATTAGTAACACTAAGAGTGGTTTTGAATTGCCTTCCCTTCTAGTACTATAGTAAGTCTGCACAATAATTTATTTAAATTAATGGCTGGTTTCTTTGAGACTTAGTATGGGTCTCAGATCAGATCTTGATTGGTTATTAATTGTTATTGGTAGGGTTGTTGAAGAATGGACCAGATGTATTGGCTTATTGGTTAGTGGTTGATCAGATATGTGTGATCTTTAACCAATATCCCAATATTAAAGGGTTCAAGGGTTTTATCAAAGGGGTGGTTCAGGAGAGGACCCAAGGATGGGTTTACCCACAGGGGGCTGGGTAGAGGAAAAAAAAGGGTTGGCAGTCCCTTTTTGTTGTGCTCTCTTTCCTTGTAAGGGTAATTATTGAGTGATGGGTGGTTTCCTTTAATTTGGTGCTGAATAGTTCAGGTCACAGAAGAACCCTTATTCAAAGCACCTAATGGGCTGGTTTCAATGGTTGATGAGGTTATAAAATTGTTCTTTGATTTCCCTTTTTCTTTATTGTTACACTGAAAATCTCCTTTTTTTTATATCTGGGTAGGACCACAGATGATTGGGTGGTAATTGGATGATGAGTAGTTGATGAGTGGGTGGAGCTCCTGGATGGTGGATGATGATGGTGATGGTATCATGATAAAACCTGGATAGGGCAGAGAGGCCCTCCTTAGATAGAAAATCTGGTCCTCAGGGGATGCTCAGGGCTGCCCCTGAGGGTGCCCTGGGGCTTCCCCTGTTACAGTGGGATACAGGTACATGAGACATTTTAGCTGGTTGGGAAAATCTAATACAGTTACATGAGGCATTTCTGCTGGTTGGGAAAACCTAATACAGTTACATGAGGCATTTCTGCTGGTTGGAAAGAGGTTGTACTGGGGTTACATGCAGGCACTTGCCTACATTAATTGCTGTGTAGTGCTGGGTTGAATTTGTGCTGTGGTGAACTGGTACTGGTGGGTTGTTTGGATCTACATGGTCCTAGCTGCCTGCATATATTGCTGGGTATTCCTGTGGTATTTTAACTGGTGGTTGTTTGGTTACCCATGGACCAGACTGCCTGCATACATTGCTGGGTAGTCCTGTGGTGCCTGTACTGGTGGTTGTTTGGATCTAAATGGCCCAGACTGCCTGCATACATTGCTGGGTAGTCCTGTGGTGCCTTGTACTGCTGGGTGTTTGGTTACACATGCTACTGGCTGCATAAATTGCTGTGTGTTACTGAGGGTTGTTGGTACTGGTAGTTTATTTGGTATCACATGCTACTGGCTGTATGTACTGGTGGTTGTTTGGTTACACATGGCCCAGACTGCCTGCATACATTGCTGGGTAGTCCTGTGGTGCCTTGTACTGCTGGTTGTTTTGGTTACACATGGCCTTGCTTATGGTTCTGAGTATACAGGTGAGGTGATTGGTTGTATGTTTGGTTGAGGTGTTATGTTGGGATGTTACTGGTATGTCTTTAGGGATTCCAAGTATACCCATATGGCCTTTCACTAGTTTGTGATACCTGGGTGTGATATGAGCTGTCCACAATTTATTTTGGCTGTATCTTCTAAACCATGAGAGATAGAGGGGTAGTTTGGCTGGGTGACTATGGGTTATTTTTGGTGTAGAATCCATTTCTGATGTTAAATTTATGATTGGGATTATATTTATACTAGAAAATTGAGTCTGATGGCTATAGATTAGGTTTGGTCTACCACAATGTCTGAATGTATTAATTGGCAAGTTTTAGTTGATTGGTAGCTGAGACAAGAGTGGAAAGGATTCCTGGTCATTTTTGACTTGATACAAATCTTGCATTGTTGTACCTGTAGTGTGTTGAAAGGAGAGGGGGAAAGCTTTTGGTCCTTCAGGTATGTTTTGAGGCATTTTAGGTTCAAGTCAGAAGGTCTGCAATGATATCCAAACAGACTTTTGTCAGAAGAGTGTTGAAGATTTGTTGAAAAGGAGACCTCACGGCTTAAAGTGGTGTTGGGTAGGTAGTAAATGTTCCCTTTTCTGCATCCAGACAGAATAGTGTTGTCGCTGTGTGATGCTTGGTTACTGGATTTTATGTTGCATCTGTCCTTTCTAAAGATCACGTCAAATCCAGCATTGCACAGTGAGGAGACCAAGAGAAGGGGTGCGCTCAAATGTGGAACGTATAGGGATTTCAGGTTGAAGGATGGGAAGTATATTTTCCAGCCTCTTTGGAGGTGATGGTGGAACCGTTGGCAAGCTGTATTAAGGTATTATTGGACCGTTTGTTTAGAAGTTGGTTGGAATGAGGTGTCATGGATATAGAGCATCCTGAGTCAATGTTGAAGTCCTTGTTAGAGTCAAAGTTTTCAACTGATGAGTTAGCAATTGCTGATCCTGAATTTGAAATTATTTCAGAGTCATAGAAATTGTCTGAGTTTTTGTTGTTGCAAATGGTGTCTTGGTCCTGCTTGGCTTGATTTGCAACTGCTGATTTTGAAGTTTGCGGTCGTCTGTTTTCCCTTTTTTGTTTCTTTTTTCTTTGTCTAGGGCTTCCAATACTTCTGGATATCTTGAAAACAAGTGGCCCTCTATCTTGCAGTTTGTGCAGTAGTATACTTTACTTGGTGATTAGGTCTCAAGTTTCTTTTTTGGTTGTATTTCTCTTGAGTATGGTTGTCTAAGAGACATCAAATTTTCTATGACTTCCTCATTTCTAGTTTTTCTTCAAAGATGCTTTTGTCTGACAGCAGTGATGCTCTTGGAAGAATGTATCAATTCTTCATTCATCATGCTCGAAACACACGCCAGCCAGTCGTTGGGAAGAGATAATAAGATTGCAGTTGATTGGAGGTTGTTGGCTGTAAGGGGATTCTTGGGGGTAATAACAGATGACAGTTTTTTGCCATACAAAACAATTTTGGCTAAATGGGTAGGAATATCCTTATTTTTAAGCTTGGTCACTCAGCCAGTACATTCCTCTGCCTGAGGAATTGTCATGGTGGGCTTCTTTCAGAGCGTTCCACATTCCAAGAGCACTTTCTTTGTGTTTTTGGATGTATTGGAATTTTGATATATTGATTTATTGTGATATGACAGAGAACAAGGCCAGGTTGTCTCTGGACCAGGTGTCTAGATTTGATTTCAATTTTTTGTTTCTTTCATTTTTGATGAGATGGGCAACGCTGGAAGTGCAAAAGTTAATTCTGAGAATCATTGCCCAGTCCAGGTAGTTGGACTCTGATCCTGGTGCATTAAGCGGAGTAATTGATGGTTTTTTGAGCACAGGGTGAGAGGACAATAGATCCTCCATGATAGTTAGTTATCAAGCACACTTGAAAATAGATGTGTGACGGATCCTTCTTGTATTTGGTAGTTTCAGCTATTTGGCAGTTGGTTGCTCTGGGCTCATAACCTGTTGAGACTGAGGAAGTTAAGATTTGAAATTCAGAGAGAAGGATAGGATTTATATCAGAGATGAAATGAAACAGAATTAAAACAGAAAATACAAGAAGGTGAAAGAGGAATGACAATGAGTAGAAGGACAAGGGGAGACGCTCACCTGAGGAAGTTGAGATATGAAAGTCAGAGAGAAGGATGAGAAAGTAAATCTTCTCTCTGAATTGAGATCTGTCCGCAGGTGTTTTGGCCTTAGGTTTCACAGGAAAGTTGACACGTGGGTGAAAGTGATAGTGAAAATGAATATGAAAAGATAGACGCGCTTCTAAAGGTGAGAAGCACAGATTGAATAGAGGCGGATCTGAGACAGATGATGGAAAGCATGGATAGAAAAGAAAAATGACAGGAAATAAGAAGTTGAAGGAAATATGGAAAGAAGAGTCTTGAGGATGATTACTCCAATAATTCTGAACCCAGTAACTTGTCTAAACCAAACTCTGATGTAATCACTTCCATTTCTAATGATATGCACCATAATTTCAAGATTTGTTGTGGAAATTTGGACGATGTTTATACCCAAATGGATAAGTTAACCTCAGTAGTAGCCAAATTAATTAATAACCAAAAAAAACCTTTAGGAACAGAAGATATTAAAGAGCATACAGAACAATTATTGGAGACGTTTAATCAAGTTAAAATTAGACAGAATCAAACAATCAAGAATATTTTATCAGGTATCCAACAAGATTTTATTATGTCTTTTCAACTTTCAAAAGAAGAATTGGTAAATACTACTAAAAGCTCCATTCTGTCCCTTAGTGAAAAATTAGATCTTCTTAATAATAAAGTGGATCTGAAACTTAATCTGATCAAGAATGATCTTAGAGACTTAAAAGTCCGTCTCAAAAACCCCTTGGGGAGTACCACAGAGGAACCAAAACCTCCCAGACAAACAACTACACCATATGCACCACCCTTAATAGGAATGCATAGGAGTGACAAATTCAGGCCTAGTCCTACTCCTGAAATGGAACAAGTCCTCTTACCTTTACCCACAATTTATGAATGGCATAAGTTCTCCAGTGAAGGAAATATAATCATATAAATTTCATTAAATTTATTAACTAAACCATTAACTCTTATGACCTACCAGAAGCAATAGCTGTAGTAAGGTCGCCCAGACTATTTGAAGGATTAGCTTTAGACTGGTTTATAAGTAAAAGAGAAGAATTGGGATCCTTACCATGGAATTCTTGGAAACTTCTAATTAAAGAACAATTTGGTTCTAGATTGTGGAAAAGAAAAATGATGAAAAATTTAAAAAATTCCTCATTTGATCCCTCCAAGGATAAGCCTCACAAATGGTGCTTGGAACATAAGAGAAGACTAGATTTCTTCAATCCAGATGCTTAAAAAGAGGAATTAAATGAAAGACTCCTCAACTTTTGTCCTGGAAATTTTAACCATAGTGTCAGATGTAGGATGACTATGGATGCTGACTTACAAAATCTAATTGATGTGTTAGAAGAAGTCATAGACATGAATGGGTTACACAAGAAGGTTCCTTCTAGACCTAAAGATAACTTCAAAATTAACAAAACTAGAGAAAAACCCCCTCTGATAAATATCTCTGACAATAAGAAACCTAATGATTACAGGGAAAAAGAGAGAATTCCTGGAACTGGTTGGGATTGTAACAAGACAGGGCATATGAGACAAGACTGCCCATTACCAGAAAGAAAGATAGAATTCTTGGAAGGAGAGCAGGAGTTTGAAGGGAATCAGAACTATGAAGATACAGCTGATACTGAAGGATCCATTTCTGAATGTGAATTGATCCTGACCAACCCTGTTAATGTTATAGAACGAGATATAGGCACCTCTATAGAAATCCATAACATCCACGGGGACTCTAGTTTTCCTCAACAATGGATCCTACCATCATTCCTAGACATATCATGGATGCTAAATCATTAACAGTTAAACCTATGAGTGGTAAGAGTTATACTACTTGTCAAACTTTCTATGCAAAAGGATTGTATAAAGACAGACCTATAAGGTTATTACTGGATAGTGGAGCTTTCTGCTCATGTTTCTGTACTGAATTCTTGAACAAATGGGATCCCGATTTCAAAGACACCTTCTGACCATCCCAAAAGCCAAGTTTAGCTCTTGCAACTCTACCATGAATGCTATTGGAGTAAGGAATAATCCTATTATATTACCCCATAACAAAGGATCTTTGAGAATACAAGTGTAATTTGTGGTATTGCTCAACGGATTATGTGGCTATCTCATAATAGGTAATGATGCTTTATGTATATGTGGTATAGATGTGTTCCAGAGTAAAAGGAGATACTTTAAAGTGGGTGGTAATTGGGAAAAGAATTTTAAGATATGCATCATCCAATCTCACTTACCCTCTTCCACTTATCAAAAGCATTTAGAAGAATTTGATCAAAAATACTTCTCTCAAGCAGCTCTAAATGTCAGATTGCTACTTGGACAGAGCAACCTGTCAAAGCAGATTTAAAACAGAAATAAAATAATAAAATTAGAATGAGTGAGAAATCCATGAATATTATTACAGAAATGGATTCCCCACCCGAAATTGAGTAGGGTCACTCACTGACCCCACCCTTAAATTCTAACTCCTTACATTTTTTAAGAATTATTAAACAAAATGACCAACAGACCACGACACCACCATGGCACCTTTTGGCCATTTTTAAATTTCACATATTATGCCATGTATAGGTTTCTTACCTAAAATTCAGTCAGAATTGAGTGTAGAGATGGGTAGGCAATTATGTTTATGATTATCTTAATTCCCCCAAGGATTTACATTTGGGTGAGCCTAAACTTCCCTTTTTATACACATAAGATGAGATACATGTGTTGGTGTGGAGTTATGGTACGGATTATGTAATATATATATACATATTTAATGCATATTCATATAGTACCCCTATGTGCATAATACATATTCCTTACATTCCTCCCCCACAGAAACGCTTCGTCTTATTGTAATTTTGGCCTTTGGGTGGTTGCCAGTCCTGTGCCTCGATTGGGAAGGGAATAGAACGGTTGTGGGATGCTCACACAGTGGCGGGGTGAACTGGTAGACTATGCTGGACG
Organism: Puccinia polysora; assembly: GCA_025617555.3. Taxonomy (NCBI): domain Eukaryota; kingdom Fungi; phylum Basidiomycota; class Pucciniomycetes; order Pucciniales; family Pucciniaceae; genus Puccinia; species Puccinia polysora. Next base: position 34,964,418 of record CM062632.1, on the reverse strand, counting down.
GCGGTGCACACCATGGAAGGACTTACTTCTATGGGAGAAGCCCGCGCTTCAAAAAAATGTGTTGTGAATTCCTGTTGTTTGATGCGTCCAAGCGCCTTAGTGAGGATATCCGCTTGTTGGAGGCTTCCTTTAATCCATTTGAGGTGTAGATCGCCGCGTCGTAGGTGCTTGTTAATGAAGTGGAATTCACGTTTGATGTGCTTGGTGTTTTTCATACTGGATTTGTTTCCAGCTATCTTCACTGCGGCCTGATTGTCAGAGAGTAGAAGGGGGGTTAGGTTCTGGATGATAGGTGAGATGAGGTGGTGAAGGCATAGCGCCTCCATGGCTGCCATGGATAGCGCAATGTATTTGGCCTGGCATGTCGATCGCGCTACGCAGGTTTGCCGGCGTGCTCCCCAGCTGATCGGGACCCCCCACAAGGTTAGCAAGAATCCATGTGACGACCTGGCGCCTTCGCCTCCCCAGCTGGCGTCCGCGTATGCTTTGAGCGGTTGCTTGTCATCCGTGGGTGCAATGCTTAACGCAAGGGTGCGAGTTCCTCTGACGTACCAGATTAGGCGGGTGAGTGCGGCAAAGTGCTCTTGTCCAGGATTTAGTGCAAAGCGTGCCAGGTAGTTCACGCCAAAGGCAATATCCGGTTGTGTGCCCTGCGCTAGGTACAGAAGCATGCCAATGCAATGAAGGTATTCGCGGTTAGGTGCATCGGTGGCATTGGACTCCAGGGCTGTGTCCAGCAGCGGGGTGGCAGAGGTGAGGAGCAAGTCGTCAGTTGCAATGATCTTATCAACGAGTGCCGGCTGGGAGAGTAGGAAGCCAGATGTTGAGGGCGAGATGGAGACGCCAACAATGGAGGAAAGATTATGAACCATTTTACGGTGATCATGCCAGTAAGTTCCAGTTGTAATCTGGAGAGAAGCTTGTCGCTTCCGGCCGTGAGAAGCCCGTCATCAACATGGACCCATAGGAAGGCCTTACCGTCTGTCGAGTCGTAAGTATATGTACTCTGGTCCTCATTGTTGGACACAAAGCCAATAGACTCAAGCTTCTGTCGAAGGTGGGGCCACCAGCAGCGCCCGGCCTGCTTCGTCCCGTATAGGGATTTTTTTAAATGGAGCACTTTGCCCGGGGGGCAGTCATGGCCCATAGGGGGGCGGAGGTACAGCTCTTCGTCGATGGGGCTATGGAGGAAGGCGGTTTTTACGTCAAAAGATGCAATTGGCCAAGAATGTTTGTGCGAGATGGTCAATGCCATTCGGAGCGAGGAGAAGGTTGGTGTAGGGGCAAAGGTGTCCTCAAAACTGACTCCCTGTTGTTGGGTGAATCCTTGCGCAACAAGGCGCGCCTTCCTCCGGATGAAGGAACCATCCTGATGCCGTTTTGTGGTCAAGACGTATCAGGATCCTAGGATTTTCGATCTGTCGGCTGGTGGGTTGCAGACCTCAAAGACATCCATCTCAATTAGGGATTTGTTCTCCTCTGTGATTGCGCCCCGCCATTCTGCGGCGTGATCAGATTTGAGTGCCTGCGGTACTGAGGGAGAGTCCAGATCAACGCCCAGGGAGGTCTGTAGTTTGGACACGAACGCGTCCTGTGCATCAAGGATATTACCAAGTTCAAAATCGCCGAGCTGTTCGCATCGGATAGGGCAGGTGGAGGGGGAGGGATCTGTTGCTTGGATATCAAACTTGACCAACACGCTGGTGATGACCTTTCTGGTAATGTCATCCAAAATGAGCCAAACTTTCGAGTCGGGGCTGACACCAAGATGCCGTCCCTGTTTGGAGTACGGGTTGAACTGCTTGAGATGGGTGTGGTCGTAGGCGTATGCAACGCACCCAAACGGCCAAAGCATATCCAGCGAGGGGCATTGTCGCAGGGCAATGCCTATTGGCGTTTCCGTCCTATCTCGGTGGACAAGCCAATTCAAGATGTAGGCGGCATGTTTGAACGCAAATGGCCAGTACATTTGAGGCAAGCCAGACGAGTGCAACATTGTTTTGGCCATCTCGGACAGCATACAATTGGCGCGTTTGACAGATCCATTTTTATGGTGCTCGTAGGGGACCGTCTTTTCGTGCTGGATTCCCAGATCGGCCAGATGAGTGGCCAGGGTCATGTGTCGAACAAACTCCAGCGCATTGTCTGTGCGTAGGCGTCGGACGGTAGAGGGGGAGATGTTGTTGAATTGGTTCAGCCATCGGATGATCCTTTCAGGCGCTTCCGACTTTGCTTTGATAGGCAGGGCAGAAATCATACCGGACCCTATATCCAAGATGTTGAGGACGTACCGGTCGCCATCTTGCCCAGGTACAAACGGGCCAATCACATCCGCAGAGACAACATCTCCGGGGGAGTGGCATATGTCCCGGGAGGCTAGAGGTGGCACCTGATGTTGAGCCTTCATCTACAAGCACAAAGTGCAAGCACCCATGTCCTCAGCTGGGGGAGTTGGGAGGTGATCAGCTGCCGAGTGTCTCAGGGTATTCTTGAGAATTTGTGTGGATAAATGACCCAGCAGGTCATGGATGTAGCGGGGAGATGATGTGATAGATTGCACAGATGGAGAGGAAGCAACAAGAGCTAAGAAACAATGGTCTTGTTGTGCAAATGTTTTAAACAATATGCAATCTTGGATAAGAGTATACTGAGTCCCATCATAGCAAACATCGCCATTGTTCCGCTTAAATTTCCCACTGGATATTATCGTTCCATCGACGTTGGGGCAGTAAAGCATGTTTGAGATCCAGAGGGGTCCATATGCTGTAGGAAGGACCGCATCACCAAATTTTGTCACGGGAAACCAATCTGTGGATGCGAAAGTCAGGCTCATGTTCGTGTTTTTCAGGCTGGCAAATAGACTGACATCATTTGTGACGCTATCCGTGGCTCCAGAATCAATAAGGGCCGCATCCGCAGGGGAGGACGCCTTGTCGATGGAAGCTACATTGCTGGCAGCCCGTTTGGTTGCAAAGGTGGGGTGTATCACACTTGATCGTCAAATGGCAGTGCCTGGGTTCATCAATCTTGGATCCGGGATTGGCTGGAGGCCTGACTTGCGTCTGGGACAGTTGGCGGGCCAGTGACCCCATTCGTAGCACCATTGACATGGATTGCGCAAATTGAGGTTGCTTCGGGCCCACTCATGTGGCTTTTCCATGCAAGAGTCGCGTAAAGGGTCAAGGTTGATGGGTGGCCCTCCGTGGTTGTTGTTCCCAGCTCGGCCTTTGTGGCGTTGGCGGCCGGCGTAGCGAGGTGCAGGGTCTTGTTGGGTGCGGTAGCTGAGGAGGGAGCTGGGGGGTATGTCCGTTGCCAATGAGATGTGCCGGAAGAGTAACTCCAGTACGTCGCAAGAGGTGACCGTGAAGGACTTGCTGATAGCAATGCGACTATGCAGGGCGTTGGTGATCTTGTGTTGACAGTGGGTGACATTCTGGTGCAGTCCAAAGGACAATATGTTTTCAACTGAAAAACCGCCTACATGTTGCTCAATTTCCTGCAGACTTAGCTTCATGTCGTTGTAGGCCTTATTTGGGTTGGTCATGAGGTTGGGGTTGTTGAATACCTTTGCCCATTGCGTTACCAAGTACAACCAAGAGACGGTTCCAAATCAATCACGCTGTATGCCAAACGCTCCTCGGCCTGGTCTGGATGACACAAAGGGCGAAAGCAAAGGATCAATGCTGTATTCAACCAGAGTTCCAGTAATGCCGGCTCGTTCGGGATGAACGTCAGGGGTGGCTGAGTTAAAGTACTCTCTCTTGTTGAAGAGCTGCTTAACACGTAGGTTCAGCGCTTGCGACCATTCAAGGAAGTTTGCTCCGTTGCCCTTGAGGTTGGGACGCAGGCCTTTCCCCACTCGTTAGTATTGGAGTTGGGTTTGAGCCACAGAGTCAAGCGTTGGGGCGGATTGTTGTTTCTGGAGGGCGCTGAGTATGGTAGAGAGGTCCGCCAAGGGTACGGAGGGCTCTCGCTTTCGCAAAGAGCTGGTGGAGGCGGCCGGGGAGGCCTCGTTGTTTTTCTGCGACATGAACCAAAAGGATTTTCCGGATTGTGTACTACCCGCCAGTGTGGGGTTTGAAGGTAAGGTGTAGGACCAATGGGTTTCCGGTGAAGGGTTGGCCTAGGTAGATATGTGCTAAGGTGTGATACCGCACGGTAGGACTTTAGAATAAGGAATTTGGTGTGCTGGTAAGCATGCGCAGGCTCATAACCTGTAGAGATGGGTAGGCGATTATGTTTATGATTATCTTAATTCCCCCAAGGATTTACATTTGGGTGAGCCTAACCTTCCCTTTTTATACACATAAGATGAGATACATGTGTTGGTGTGGAGTTGTGGTACGGATTATGTAATATCTATATACATATGTAATGCATATTCATATAGTACCCCTATGTGCATAATACATATTCCTTACATTTAGGTCTTGTGTATATTTTAGGAGTTACAGGAGGATTTGTGTTGTGTAACAATTCCTGCACACAGCCCCGCATTCATACAGTAAGGGTACACATGCCTGACATTCAATATGTAGGCGCATGTCAAAAGGCCCGCATGCAAAATGACTGACCGGCCGCAGGCAACAGATTCCTGCATGCAGCTGTCAAGCCTGCGCGCGTCAACAAAATTGTACTAAGCCTGCCAGCCAGGTACCGCAGGAACAGGTTCCAACCTGCATGCATACATCATGTATATGTAAAAACTTGACTGCCGGACAAAGGGATGTCTGAAACCTTAGAATATTGAATAAAAAATATGAAAATCAAAATATAAAGCAAATAAATTGTGGGAAACAATAATGAAGGTTATCATGTAAATGAGATTGCCAAATCTTTATGAACCACAAAACACAAAAAGGAGTTAACCTAAAAATTATTGAAAATTCCCAAAATGTCCAGAAGATGCCGTAGAATCTACTAAAACCCATATCCACCCATTTCACTCAAAGAAAAGTAATGCAAAATAAGGAAACGTGTCTGAATCATAAAAATAACAAATTAACATTTAAACACCTTCTGAAAATTATTCTACAAAGAAATATGACATAGACAAGGCTAGCAGATTGACAGCACCAGAACTACGTGCCAAACCAGCCCTGACCAGCCTGCTAGCCTCAGCATCCAAGCACAACCCTCTCTACGTGCCTTGAGAAGGTTTTATTACCCAAAAAGGTATGTAAACAACCCTTTTTTTAAGTGATTTAATGCAGAGTAATTTTTAAGTATCAATCCAGACCCCTCTGCCATCTGTGATCAAGTGTTGATTCAAGATAAACAAGTGATATATGGCTATAGTATGATAGTATTATTAATAATTATGCCCCCAACATTGATTCCATGAAGAATATCAGAAAATAACCCCAATAATTTTCCTAAGACCCTTTCATGATGTGAATATCTGCAAGCTTCCTGGAGTAAGTACTTAAACTAGTAATTTGTCTCCTCCTTGCAACCCAGGCATAAGTGCTGTAGGACAGCCAGTCCACCCATCCCCTTGAGTGAGTCTTTTGTGAGCAATCATTCAAGACCTCATTATACCAAGGTCTTTACACGGTTCCAAAGATCCCCTTGAAGAGAGGTTGTTATCCAATAAAGATCCCCAGTTTGCAAAAACTGTGGCCCCTCTTGAAAAATATATTTTTGAACAAATTTAATCCAATCAAATCAACCAAACTTTGCACTTTCTTTTAAATCAATTGTTTATGAATTTTACCGTAATTTTCTTGGAATTATTATTCCAACACCAATATCACTTTCTGTAGCTAAAGGACGGCAAAGATCCTGGCATCAGGAAGCTGAAACTTGTTGTTTAAAATAAGTTAAACTAACACAAGAGCAAAAGGCTCCACTTTCTAAGAGTAAGTTAACAGGGGAACCTTGGATCAATCCAGTAACATAGAAGGTCTTACTAGAGGTGTAACTTTTACCGGCAGAAGGTTTGAGAGCCTAATTTTTGGCTTCAGAAACATGGTTAATTTTCATATTGGGATTCCATTGTTGAGGTAAGTGGGAATCTTCATTAACAGAGTTAATTTCTAAGGAAGATGTTATACTTCCTTCAATGACATTGATAGGGTTAGTGATTATTAACTCATACTCAGAAAAATATCCATCAGTGTCATCAATTTGAGGGTCAAGGTCATTGCCATTCTCTTCTCCCTCAATGAGATTGATCTTCCTCCTAGGCTGGGGGCAATCAGGTCTCACATGCCCAGTTTGGTGACAATTCCAGCATAGTTTTTCCTTAGTATCAGAAGTTTCTTTAACTTCTAGTTGTAGAGTCTTTGATTTTGGGATTTTATTCTTCTTGAGTCTTGGGAGTGGGTTCCATAGGTCTATTGTTCCTTTTTTTCAAGACCATTCTTATCAATGGTTTCTTCTAGAATACAAATGAGTGTGGAGAGATCAACATCCATGGGCATTCTACACCTCACAATGTGATGAAGGTGTCCTGGACACAGATTAAGGAGCCTTTCATTGATTTCCTCTTAATCAGCTTCAGGATTGAAACAATCAAGCTTCTTCTTTTGTTCCAAACACCACTTGTGGGTTTTTTCATTTAAAGGGTCAAAAAGTGAGTTCTCAAAATTTTTAATCATCTTTATTTTCCAGATTCTGGTGCCAAATTGTTCTTTAATATGAAAATTCCAAGAGTTCCAAGTTTGAGATCCTAATTCTCCTGTTTTTTGAATAAACCAATCCAGTTCTACTCCTTCAAACATCCTGGCTATTCTCACTACAGCTATAGTACCTGGCAGCTCATAAGAGGCAAGGGTATAGTCAATGAATTTCATGAAGCTGATATGGTTGTATTCCCCTTCTCCCGGTTGATTTTAGGACATTCAGTTACAGGGGGCAAGAGTTTCAAAGCTTGTTCAACTTCAGGGTTAGGACTAGGCCCGTAAGACTCATTCCTATTCACTCCCAAATTAAGAGGGTAGTTAGGAGTGATACCTGTCCTGGTGGGTTTTGATTCTTCTACATTGACTAAGGGAGGGGCAGTTGATTTAATCTTAAGGTCTCTTAAATCATTCTTAATCATGCCTAGTTCCAAATCAATTTTGTTGCTTAATAAGTCAATTTTATTAACAAGATTAACAGAGGGGGTATAAGTTTTGTTTATTATTTCTCCTTTCAGTTGCTCAAGGGGAAGGGTTATCTCTTCCTTTCTGGAAGAAAAGATGTTACCAATATTATTAATTGAAGATGCTTTATTTAAATCAATGGTGTTCCTTAAAAATTTAATTTCAGACTCATTGGCTCTCAGATGTTCAGTTGTTTTTTGGATTATTTGGACTTCTTTGTCAAGTTGTTTGTGAATATTGTCTAAATTGTTACTCAAGATGTTAAATTTATGGAAAAAATTGTCAGAAAATTTGTTGAACAAAGGGGCTATATCATCAAATCCAATTGTGATAAACTTTCTTCCATTTCTAGGCTAGAGATATTATGTTTTCCCAATATTTTGGGTTCCTCAACCTTTGATGGTTTGAGGACCTCAACTTTTTGCGGTCCTTTCCCTTTAATTTGGCTAGCAGATTCCAAGGGTTCCATTTTTCTCAGTATTTCTCTACTTCTGCTCTGGGAATTAATTTCTGCAGGGCTATTTGAGAGGACTTAGACCATGAAATAGCCTTTCTCATGGCTGCTGGGTCCTCCTGCTCCTGGGATAGCTTGTATGCTTCCCAATGACTCACATGATCATTCACCAGATCCTTTATCTTGGACTCCTTGGCCAATTCCGGACTGGGAGGCATAGAAGGAGGAGTATCTTTTTGGGACAACTGTCTCAGCAAAGGGCTCAATTCCAACAGTTTGTTGGTAAACTTGGCAGGCGCTGGTGCTGGCGGATATTGGGGCACTTGAGTAGCGGGTTTGAGCCACCTCATTGTGCTTGCTACAGGCACTTTTATGGGCTCCCGTTCCTCTGGGCAGAGTTCCATAGGATGGGCTTGTCTGGTTGCACGGGTGTTGGGCCTGTTTTGCAACATTGTGCAAACATGAGTATAGTTTTTTGTTGAAACTTAGTAAAAAAATTAAAAAAATATTTTCATTTTATTTTTAAATTAATTTAAGCAAACTTAGACTTAATTTCAATGGTACAAAAGGTGTTTTAGGGTTGAAGGAGTCCTTGGTGGGAAATCCAGGGGGGTCTTTCTGGGTACCAATGAGGTCTTGGCTTAAACCCAAAGATCCGTGGTGAGAACTATTTTATAATAGATCTTTCTCAATAAAATCCGCAAGGGAAAAGGTTGTTTCCACTTCCAATAAGGTCAAAAAATTAAATTTAATAAGTTTTTTTTATTTTATTATAGTTTTATTAATTTTAATTAATTTTCAATTTTTTTTTTTGAATTTTCTCAAAAAAAATATAACAGAATATTTTGAGCTTAATTACTTTATTTTATTTATCTTTGTTAAAGGAATAGGGTTTTCTCTAATACTTCTTCTAGGCTGTGTTTTGCCTGAGTAAAGGATTAAAATCAATAAGCCTGTCAAGTTCTAATTCTTTATCTTTTAAAGCTTGTTGTTTACAATTGTTTAATTTTGCTTGTTGGTGCTCAGGAGGTATGATAACAGGTACAAAATTACCCAGTCTCTCTTATTTTCTCTGTTTGAAAATATTATAATAATAATTGATTAATTCCCCATTGGTCTTAAGATCCACTGGAAGAATAAAAATAAAAAAATTAATAAGTATTTTTACTTATATTTACGTAGATTATCTGGTCCAAAGAAATAAATTAATTTAAAAGTAATTATTCAGGGATATTTCCCAGCCAGACCCCCAGTTTTCAGCTTACTGATACCAGAAACTTTGCCTTGCTTTAACTACAGCAAGTGATATTGGTGTTGGAATAAAAATAATTCCAAGAAAACTATGTAAAATGCTTAAATGGTTGATTTAGAAGCAATTGCAAAGTTTGGGTGGTTTGGTTGAATTAAATTGATTTAGATATATTTTTCAAGAAAGTACAAATTTTATGAAAACAGGGGATCTTTATTGGATAACAACCTCTCTTCAAGGGGCTCTTTTGAACCATGTAAAGACCTTGGGACAATTAGGGCCTAAGTGATTACTCAAAAGGGGTTTACACAAGGGGATTGGGTGGACTGGCTGACTCACACCACTTATGCCTGGAAGAAAGGAGGAGATAACTTAATAATTTAAGCAGAAACTCCAAGAAACTTTCAGAAAATCACGGTTGAAAGGGTCTCAGGACAATATTTGGGGATTATTGCTGATATTATTCAATGGAATGAAAAATGGGTTAGAATTAATAATTATACTATCAGAATGAGGCAATAAATCACTTTTTTATCTTGAATTAACACTTGATCACAGATGGAAAGGGGTCTTAATTGATTACTTAAAAATTAGTGGGGCTTAAACCATCTAAAAGGGGTTGTTTATATACTTTTCAGGGGTAATAATATCTTCTCAGGGAACGTAGAGAGGGTTGTGCTTGTGTGCTGAGGCTAGCAGGCTAACAAGGGCTAGTTTGGCACATAGTAGTGGTTGATTTAACTGTCTAGCCTTGCCTGTGTCATGTTTATATGTGAAATAATTGTCAGAAGGTATTTAAATATTGATTTGTTCTTTTTATGATTCAGACATATTTCCTTATTTTGTATTGCTTTATTTTAAGTGGAATGGGTAGAAGTGGTTTTTTTTATATTCTACTCTTTCTTTTGCACATGTTGGTAATTTTTATAATTTTTTGGTAGACTTTTTGGTGTGTTTTTTGGTTCATAAAGATTTGGCAATTTCATTTACATGACAACGTTCATTATTGTTTCTCACAATTTATTTGCTTTAATAGGGGGTATCAAAGTTAACCAAAACCGCCATTTTTTAATGGCGGGTTTCAACCCAAATCCGCCATTTCAAACCCGCCATTAAAAATCAAAAAAACCCACTTATTTCAGATCAGACGTGTCAAAGTTAACCTGAAATAAGTGGGTTTTTTCAAATAAAGTATTTAAATGCATCCACCACCTGTCCGCGTCATACACCCCTGTCTTCCCACCTCCTTCTACCTCCGACCTCATCGGAAAATTTTTTACCCCCACCCTCATCATAAAATTGATTGACCACTCTCATCACTTTATTGCTCTCATCACTTGATCACTCTCATCCACTTCATCGCTCTCAAAACTTCATTGCTCTGAAAACTTCATCACTCTCATCACTTAACCGCTCTCATCACTTGATCACTCTCATCCACTTTATCTCTCTCAAAACTTCATCACTCTCATCACTTAACCGCTCTCATCACTTGATCACTCTCATCCACTTTATCGCTCTCAAAACTTCACCACTCTCATCACTTTATCGCTCTCATCACTTGCGTAGCCCAAACTCTTTCAAATGGCCCCTCAGCGAACCTCCCCCCGCAAGTCCAAAACACCCAAGAGAACATCGCCAAGGAACTCCACAACAAACAATCCTCCCCCATCAGCTTCCAAGGGCTCAAGTCAGCTCAAGAGAGCTGATCACATCATCCTGGTAAACTGGCTGAAAATTCCCTCCAACTACAATGCCTGCTTTGGATCCGACAACAAAACACGTGTTGGCCGACCTCAATCCTCTAAGGTCAATGGTTATCTCCCGATGGCCAATGAACTCAAGAACAAAACAAAAGGTAGGCTGCATCTGTCATCCAAACAGATGAGGGAGCGGTTCAAAAACTATTGATCCAAGTAAAAAAAGGCCCACTCCATGTCTATCTCCACTGGCTTTGGTATCACCAACTTGGACAAAGCCAAAGGAATCAACTCGGTGGTTGATAAGTTGGACTCCATTTTTCCTTTTTATATTCAAATGGATGAAATCTTTGGAAAGAAGGCCAACATCACCCCCCTAGCTGCTTTTGATGCCCAACAATCCGATTCCGTTGATGCCGAGGACTTGGCTGGGGATGCTCAGCCTACCAACAGGGACCTTGATGAAACCTTGGCCTTGGAGTGGCCCCCATCTGATGAGGAGGAGGATATTCAAACACAATTGGCTCCAATCACTTCTACTTTGGTATTGATTGATCAGTCAATCCCGACCTTGGACCCCTCACTTACTTCTTTTGATTCCTCTCTTCCTGGGGCAGAACAACTGGAGAACTTTCCCAATGAGGAGGATGTTATTCCTGGATCACCGTTGCCATCAACATTGGCTCAAGTAAGGAACTAAATTGTTTTTGATTCTGTCTGGTTGCTCCTGACTGATTTACATTGTAAAAAAACAGGCTCATCCATTTTTGATTGGCTGAAAACTCAAGCCAATGGGGCCTCCCACATCGCCTTCAAATACTAGTGAGGACTTTCAGACTCAAACCTCCTCTGCCAAGGGTAAGCAAAAGGCCTCCAATTCCATCAATGTAAACCCCAAAAGTCATCAAAAGAGCAGAAAAACTTCCAGTTTTTCGGGCTTTGAAGAAATCATGGAGAAGCGAGATTCATGTAAGTTGATTGATTCAATATCCTTGCTTTAAAAATCATGCTCATTGCCATTCCCCTCCAAAAAAAAGTGAAATCACAAATTGAATCAGATAAACTTCAGTTTGAAAAGCAAAAGTGGGATCGCCAACTGGCCATGGATGGTCAAAAGCAGCAAGCCGAGACTTTGGCTAATCAACTAAAATTGGATGCTGAGTGGAGGTTGAAACAAGCTGATCTAGAGTTTCAAAAAGAGGAAAAGGAGAAGGATCGGCAGCAAGTGTAACTGGAAAAGGAGAGGGAACAACGGGCAAACAAAAAAAAGGATAAGGTATCAGTAGCTTTGGCTTGCATTTGCAGTGGTAGATTGGTAGAAGAAATACAGAAGATTACTCAAATGCTGGGCTTGTAAATATATTTGCATGGATGAAAGAAAAACAAATTATTTTTCACTACAACAACGTTTGAGAGCATTCTTAACCCCACCAATATACAGATCTTTTTTGTTTTTATTGATATTTTTTTCTCTAGAGTAAATTTGGCCGTTTTTCATGTCCCTACAAGTGCTCTGAGTTTTTTTATTAATTTGGAGTGAAATGGCCATTCTGGTATGGGTTTCTGTGTCCACAGCTGGAAAGGTACAGTGCTTGTACTTGTTAGCCGCCCAAACCATTTTGACTATACCTTTTTGCTTGAAATCAATTCCAAATCCAAGGTCAGGAAAAACAAATTGACCGTCCGAAACTTGATATTCATCCATATCTTCAATAAGTCAACCATTTGATTTTTTGGTTGGGACCACAAATAAAGAGAAATAGCCAGAGATTTTGCCTTTGTCAATATGAGGAGAATTGTCAAAAGAATCCAAGGTGAAAGTGAGGTGTGGGGAGCAATCAAAAGGTTTAGGCTTGGAACCAAATTCCAATGAAGAGAAAGAGGGGATGTTGCTGTCCTTCATGGTATCACGGTTTGATTCAAAGGAAAGTTTGGCCAAATTACAAAACATTTGTCCTAAAATTCGGGATACTTTGTCGGCCTTCAACTTGAGGACAGCGTACTCTTGAGGAGAAGATCTAATGGATGATTTCTTCACATAACGTCCGAATAACTCCAAAGGGTTCATCGATTTTTGCCAACCAATCGCCCACATTTTTCACCCCAAGATCTTGAGGGACCAACCGGGTTGACAAATTTTTTTGAACTGTGAAGGAATGTTGTCACAAAGTTGATATCTTTCTTATCTTACTCAGATAGTCAATCCAAAGGCACAAATTCAATGACGGCAACGAGAGCATGGTGATCAGATTGGTCGAGAACAATAACTTTTCCATGGTGGAAGAAGTGGAAAGCCCCAATTTTCTGTTTTGCTTGCTTAAATTCTTCCTGGGTGGGTTTTCAAGGGTTGTTTTTCTTTTCAGCCATGATAGCAGGGTACAGATCCAAAGGGCATAGCTTTCGTCTAGACCAGGCAAACTTTTCCTTGATCAAGTCGTCAGTCACTTCCAAAGAAATTTCCAAATCCCTCATTTGAGCCCTCCTTTTTCTATGATTCCTCTGCTTGCCACCTCTCTTTATGTTTTTCATACCATCTCCTTCCATCTTTCTCCCTCCCAGGCACTTGCTGCACCCGAGGTGAGGATCAAGGTGAAATTTGAATGGTTGTATAACATTTTGAGTTTGGTAGGCAGTGAAGGAATTGATATCAAAAAAGGGGTTGGACAAACAAAAAGACCGGTCAAACAAATAAAAAAAAATGCCAGCAGCATTCTCGTTATTGGCAACAAACGGTGGGATTAAAAAAAATAAAAAAGAGATGAAAATCAACCATTCCTCTGCTTGCCACCTCTCTTTATGTTTTTCATACCATCTCCTTCCATCTTTCTCCCTCCCAGGCACTTGCTGCACCCGAGGTGAGGATCAAGGTGAAATTTGAATGGTTGTATAACATTTTGAGTTTGGTAGGCAGTGAATGAATTGATATCAAAAGAATAGAATTAGCTGGGGAGGAGTGGTAATGATGAGGAGCCGTGGCTGGCATCATACTAGGAAAACCAGACTTTCCCATGACGTAGCTTGGTTGGCGTAAGACTTGAGAGAATGTGTTCTGGCAGGGCTAGAAAACCTAAAAAAAAAGAAACAAAAACAAAGGGAAAGTCAGTTCCCTGTACCCTCCAAAAACTCTGCATCAATCGGCCCAAACAATTTTGAATCAATTGCCAATCGATCGAGCCGTTTGAACAATCACCAAAGGATGGATCTCGTAAGCTTGTAGTAGGCAGAGTATGGATGATAATAGATTGGTCACTAGTTTAGGGCTTGTCAAAGGTTGTTGACTTGAAGGAGCGGTTTCCCGAGTCGAGTGAGATGAGGGCAAGCTAACCGTTTGAGAGCCATGACTGCCACCAGGGGGAGCTTTGGGGGTTGAGGAGGTTGAAGGGAGAGGAGGTTTAGAAGTAGGAGGAGGAGGAGGGTTGGAAGGATTCGTGATGGGCTTATGGAATTGAGGGATTCTGGCTCAAGAAGTCATCCGATTCCGCTTGACGGTCAGCGCTCATACAAAACTCAAAGAGCCTTTGGGTTGGAAATTGACAACCATATTGGGTAAGGGCTCAAAGTCGAGGATTGCACAATCAATCAATCAATCCAACCTGCGTTTGGCGTCTCGGAAAATGAATACATAGATCTCATTGACTAGATCCTCAAGGTGTAATTGTACATCGGGCGTCAGGTCCCTCGTCACTGGATTGGTTTGTAAGTAGTACAACAAGCAGATCAAATTGAAGAGCCAAAACATCAAGTGAGCCATATTTTATTGACAAGCCTTGTTTGATGAGATGGGAAGAGGGAGAAGAGGATCGAGTGAGATTAGTGACTGATGGGATTCCCACCCAACGCCCCCACCCCCCACCCTCCCTTGCGCCGGGCCCAGGTCAATGGATGCAATGCAAACAGCCAAGATTGAGAAACGCACAAAGATGATCTCCTTGATGCTATTGACGGCACCAAACAGGACTTCCTCCAACAATTTTATTGTATCCATATGGGCAGCAAACCAAGCCCATAGGGTCAGGACGTTGGCAGGGATGAGACAATTGGGTCTGGCCTGACAAGGTTTGATTGAGTCGATGACGGCTTCAAAGATGGCCGGTAGTTTGACGAGGGAGCAGACCAAAATCTGATGAGGCAAGCAACAATCCCAGTCAAACTCCTTGGCGCATTGTTCTGCCTCCCACTTGGTATTGAAGCTATTGAGGAAGGCTCGGATGATGAGGCCGGTAGGGAGGCTTGGATCCTGATTGGAGGGAATGGAGAGCAGCGGCTGGGGCTTGGGAGGGGGAGGTTTGAGTCCGAGGAGGATCGGATCAATCTTTAAGGTCTGAGAGGTGAGCTGGAAAAGTTGGATGATTTTCTTGGACTTGGATCAAGCAAGATTGGCCTCAGACTTGACCTCGGCCAGCCGGATACTACGGATCAAAGCCAAGCTATTGAGGAAGGCTTGGATGATGAGGCCGGTAGGGAGGCTTGGATCCTGATTGGAGGGAATGGAGAGCAGCGGCTGGGGCTTGGGAGGGGGAGGTTTCAGTCCGAGGAGGATTTGATCAATCTGTAAGGTCTGAGAGGTGAGCTGGACAAGTTGGATGATTTTCTTGGACTGGGATTGAGCAAGATTGGCCTCAGACTTGACCTCAGCCAGCCGAATACTACGGATCAAAGCCTGAGATTGAGGGCGAGATTGAGAGTTGAGGAGTCTGATGTTGTTGGCCTTGGCCTGTTTGGCGATCCAAAGGATCTCTTGGATCGTCTCCTGATTGTGGTCGCAGAGAGACTAAGAAGAGCAGATTTTTTAGATTTGGCAATGATCAAGGCTAGCAACGTTTTACCAGTACCCAGTGGGCCGTGGAGTAAAATCCCTCAAGGGGGGGTCAGGCCTTTTGTTTGGTAGAATTTGGTTGAATGCGCGAGATGAGATCAAATGGTTGATCAGTACGTGCTTTTAAGGTCAACTTGGTTTGCTACGGGGGCTTGATGACTTACCAAAGTGGGAATAGAGCTTGGGTATCGTCAATGGGAGCTCAACCAATTCACGAATCTGTTTGATCTGAGACTCTAACCCGCCGATTGCATCATAAACAACTTCCTGCGCGAGACGAGGGTGTAACCAACTGGAATTCAACTTGGGAGCCTTGGCAGTAGGAATATTTGTTGGTGAGTGACTCCCGAGGGTTGAAGGGGGTAAATTGGTGATCTTCAGACGTGTCTGTCAATTCACCATGAATAATTTGAGGGGGGGGGGGACAAAATTGGAGGCTGGGAGGGAGAGGTTGTGGAGATGATGTTCTTGATACAGTATAGTTGTAACCCACTGGCAAATGGCACCGAGACGTAATGGTTAAGAGCCAAGTACTTTTGATTGACTGGGGAAGGTCATAAAGCAAACTTTCGCGGTTCGTGATACAACAGAGGATAAGATTTGGAATTAATTCTAAAAGATCATGGCCTGGTATTTATGGAAGGGTATGCGTTTCAACGGACCAAGTACCTCACAAACAAAGCCTTCCCAGATTCTATTAGTTTGATGAGTGAGTTTGTTGTGATTTTGGATGCATTCTCCGGTAGTTTGAGTTCGATCTAGGGATTTGGTTGTGGTGGATAAACTCCCAGGATCAACCTCCTTGAGATGAATTTCCAATGCCTTGGGTAGTCTGGTCCAACGACCTGGGCTGGCATGGTTTGAGGGGAGGATGGGAGGGAGTGGGATCAGATTGAACAAGTCGCCAACTTGAAGACCAGAACTGATGAGATGATCCAAGGATAGTGCAACAGCTGTTTGGATTGATATTGGAGCCAAACAAGTTGAAGGCATTAGATTAGAGGGGACAGATTGGTTTGGATGAACAAAGGCATGCGTGTCGGGTACGTACAAGCTTGTTACAAAGGATTTCCAGGCCACAGGATCCCAACAGAAAACCAATCCTGAGGAGATTCCTAGAGTGTGAGCGGGGAAAAAAGAAAAAGGTACAGGGGAACATCGAAGCAAGTCAGTGTACACACGTAGGTCAAGGAGGGTAAAAGACGGCAAGATCGATTGCAAATTGATTGAGCAATTGATTTGCGATCGATGGCAGGAAGAAGATGAAGGGGAGGGGGGAGAGAAAGGTGGTGAGTGATGTGGGGTGATGAGATGATGATGGGATTTGTGTGAAGATGGGTATGTGAAGGTATGTGAAAAACGATAGAGATGTGTGTGATGCAATGGAGATGGGACCGGTATGGATTTGCTGATGTGGATGGGTGTTTTTGATGTGATGGATGGTGGATGGATGATGATGCATAAATGGCGGGTTTAATGGCGTGTTTAATGATTGAAATCCGCCATTTTCATGAAACACACCATTTTGAAATACACCAGTTAGGGGGTATGTGTATTTCAGAAACCCGCCATTAAAAATGGCGGGTTTTGTCAAAAAAAATGGCGGGTTTCTAATGGTGGGTTTGCTAACTTTGGTACGCCCTAATGTTTTCATTTTCATGTTTATTTTCAATTTTCTTAGGTTTAAAACATCTCCCTATCTGTCAGTCAACTTTTTAAATATGCATGATGTATGCATGCAATTTGTAGCATGTTCCTGCGGTACCTGGCTGTGGGAATTAGCAAGACTGATGTTGAAGCGCGCAGGCTTGACAGCTGCATGCAGGAATCCGTCCTCATTCATTTTGCATGCGGGTTTCTTGACATGCGCCTACATATAGGGTGTCAGGCGTGTGTACCCTTGCTATATGAATGCAGGGCTGCGCTTGGGAATTGTGTCATAACACAAATCCGCCTGTAACTCCTAAAATATACACAAGACCTCAATTCTGATTTAATTTTAGGTGTAAAACCTATATGTGGCATCATGTGTGAAATATTAAAATGGCCAAAACCTGCCATAGTGGTGCTGTGGTTTTTTGGTCTTTTTCTTCTGAACTTATTTCAAAATATAAGGAGTTGGAATTGAACAGTGGGGTCAGTGAGTGACCCTATGGGGAATCAACTTCTGCAATGATATAAATGGCTTTCCCACTCCTTCCAATTTTTTTATTTATTTACTGTTTTTGATCTGATTTGACAGGTTGCTCTTGTCAACTAGCAAGTTGACACTTTTGGAAAGTTTCCTGATAACCTGGAAGGAGAATTGGTATTTCTTGACTTTTTTAAATTGGTGGTATCTTTTCTGGGTTTTTGTTCCCCAGATTACCACATTGTTAGGTGTATGTATTTTTCTGGAACTTGGAGAATCTGGTAGATATGGAATATCAATGGGAATTTGCCCATGATTGGATGGCTTCAATAACCTCCTCCTTTTGATTATATGGTAGCTCAGAAGAAGGGACCAGAGGGGTGGAATCACCAGTTTTATTAGATGAAGAAGGATCCAGAGGAGTTGAACCACTATATTTATTAGATGAGATAATTGATAATTTCCCCGGTGGAACAGTTATTAAAATTGGATGGGTGTTTTCTTGAGCCATTGCAAAAAGAGATTTTATTTTTAAAAAATGAAGTTGAGATGGGAGTTTGTATTTTATAAATATATGGAGAAGAAATTTATTGACAAAAGTATTCAGAGACTTGATATAAGAGGGAAAAGAGTTTTTTAAAATTATCTGAAGTGTTGATTTGTTTTTGTTGAGAAGTGGTTAAGGGTGATGAGTGGTTGGGGGTGTGTAGTGGAGTGGAGTGGAGTGGTGTGGTGTGGTGTGGTGTGGTGTGGTGTGGTGTGGTGTGGTGTGGTGTGGTGTGGTGTGTTTTAAGTTGTGAGGTCACTTCACTAAGCATGCAGGCGCAGGTCTCAATAAGACAGGGGAGCTGTGTAGATACTCCTAATCTACCCATACTCCAAACTACTCCAAAATTCCACTCAGTTGTCTAGTAGACCGCTCAACAGGGACACACGGCTAGTTTGCTCATACAATCCATCTCAGACCCTCTCATTCTTGTATCATGACTGCCACCATCCTCCATCTTCTAGTCCTCACACCATGACCACAACCAACCACAACCACCTCTTCCGTTGTGGAAACTTTAGGGGCAACACCCCTTAAGTTGTCCTTGAGTTCCGGAAGTTATTGATCAAAGCTTCTGTAAGGAGATTGGATGCAGCTGTTCAAGAGAGAGAGAGGGAAAGAGAGAGAGCAATAATAAGATGAATTCCTTCCTTTCCAATCCAATCCAATCCAATTCCATAAAAAGTGATATCCTAGAGTGCAGTCCAGTCCGTGAAGTGAAGTGAAGTGAAGTGTTTTTCCCCCTCCCCCCCCCCCCTACAACCCAGAGTTGAGAGCAAAGTATTTAAGTCCTCCCTCTCAACCCTAACCTAAGTACAACCACAAGTAAGCAAGAATGATGAAATACAACCCCTAAGCACAGAACCCTAGCCCAATCCTACCCCTCCATCGCTTGTCCCATAACATCAACTTACGCCCGGCTTGCCTGCCCACGCGCGTCCGCCCAACAACCCGTTCCAGGTATCCGCATACCCGCGTGACCCAATCCGCGCGTCTTTCAATACGCGGTCCGCCTGGTCCGCGCAAGCCGTCCAATCCGCGCAAGCTTTCCAATCCGCGCAAGCCTTCCAACCCGCGCAAGCTTTCCAATCCGCGCAAGCCTTCCGATCCGCGCAAGCCTTCCGATCCGCGCAAGCTTTCCGATCCGCGCAAGCCTTCTGGTCCACGCAATCCGTCGTCTCCAGTCTCCAGGTGCTGAGCCCAACCCAACTGCTGCTGGGCCTACCTGACTGCTGCTGAGCCCGCAGCGCGGCTAGCTGCGACAAGGCCCTTCCCATTGCTGAGCGCGCCGCCTGCAGTGCTTTCCTGACTTGCGTCCATAAAAGAGCACCACATCCCCCCCCAACTTGAGTTCTGTCCCCAGAGATCTCCCACCATCTCACCTTCCGTAGTTATCCTTTCTCCTTTGTATTTAGCGCCTATACACAAAAAAAGACATACGTTGTGCGCGATTGAGTAGCCTTTGGGCTTGTGAGTCCCTGAGCAAGAATAAGAACCGCGCGCAATATTGGTGCCTTGGAGAGAGAAGATCAGCGCCAGTGAGAAATTGGAAAAGGTGAGAAATCCGCGCCAGTGAGAGTCTGAAGGTGGGAAATCCGCGCAAGTGAGAGTCGGAAGGTGAGAAATCCGCGCCAGTGAGACTATCCGCAAGAGTTCATGGGGAGACAGAAAAGGAAGAATGAATAGATAAGAAGGAACAAGAGATTTTTTTTCTTTTGAGCCCGCGTCCTGCGTCCCAACTCCAACCTTCCACCCCGCGCTAGCTCCCCCCCAACTTTGCCGCTGTCCTCAGCCGACCGCGCCCCACCCATTGCCCGATCCACCGAGCTTTGCCTCAACCAATCCCGCAGGGACCTTGTTTGCAAATTGTTGTCCCAAACCGCCTAGGTGCACCTCCCGCCGCCAAGATCCTCTTGCATCCTTTGAAATTCAAGCCCATCTGTGCGCAAAACCCAAACAAAAGCAAACACCCCCAGACGTCCTTACAACAACCCGCCGTGGAGGAGGAAAGAGGCTTTGAAACCCTTTCAATCCCATTTCTCTCCTCCCCCACCCTGTCCACACAACATTCCTTGCCCTTTGCCGTTCTTGCGGCCTTGTTCTCCCCTCCGGAGATTTCTGACCGCCCCCTGCCCGCCAGACCGCGCGTGACCACTTGATACTTCCTCTCCGCCCCACCGTCTGTCCATTCCTCGCCTGTCCTTTCCGTTGCTGCCACTACCCTTTCCAAATGCGCGCTCCCCGCCGTCAAAGAGGTCCGGCTTGGGTCGTGATTCTCCAACGCGTGGTCTGTCTCTTCTGCCGCCGCGTGTACCTTCTTTGCAAGATCCGTCCGCCGCTTGCCAATTCCCAAACCGCACAGAGCATCCATTTCCCGTTCCGTTATCCTCGCCCGCTTCCTGTCAGTAGGCCGCACTGGTCCCATCGAGTCCCGCTTCCCCAACACGTTCTTAGCCCCCACTGGGGAAACCAATTTCGCGTTTGAATCCGCTGTCCGGTCGCTTTGTCCCGTCTGCCAACGGTCATTGTCCTCCCAATTTGTGCACACGTTGGGCGCAGACGCACTGGGAGACTGAATACTCTCCAGATAGGCCTCAAGGCCCCTTGCCATCTCTGCAAGTTTGCTAGCCCAAGAGATGGTTGCCGGTGGTGGGGCCGGAACATACTCTGCCCTGTAGTACTCCAGTTCCGCGTAGTCCACTTCTGCTTGCAACTGGATCCTGTTGCGCGCGCCTGCCTTGTTACCCAATTCTGCGGATGGCTTGAGATCGTCCTTCCAAAAGCAAGAACCGCGCCTCCCCCATCTTGCCAGCATGTCCTCCTTCAGTTCTGGCCAATCCAGGTTCAGGTAGCCATCCATCTCCTCCACATCTTGACGCGCTTCCACGTCCTTGATGAAAAGGACAACATGGCGCGCCTTCTCAAAATCCAAAAGGCCTTCAGAGTCCGCGATTGTTTCATACCGCGAGATGAATCGCTCCACTTCTGCAATGTTGAGTCAAATATGTGGGTAAATCCATGGGGTAGCGCGGAAGCCATGGGAGGAGGAAGGAAGAGAAGCGGCTGTTGGTAGCATCCGTGAGTACCTTTGAGAGACTTTGACAAAAGATTGTTCCCGGCCAGACCCCCAGATGTGGAAACTTTAGGGGAAACACCCCTTAAGTCGTCCTTGAGTTACGGAAGTTATTGATCAAAGCATCTGTAAGGAGATTGGATGCAGCCGTTCAAGAGAGAGAGAGGGAGAGAGAGAGAGCAATAATAAGATGAATTCCTTCCTTTCCAATCCAATCCAACCTGATGCCATAAAAAGTGATATCCTAGAGTGCAGTCCAGTCCGTGAAGTGAAGTGAAGTGAAGTGTTTTTCCCCCTCCCCCCCCCCCCTACAACCCAGAGTTGAGAGCAAAGTATTTAAGTCCTCCCTCTCAACCCTAACCTAAGTACAACCACAAGTAAGCAAGAATGATGAAATACAACCCCTAAGCACAGAACCCTAGCCCAATCCTACCCCTCCATTGCTTGTCCCATAACATCAACGTACGCCCGGCTTGCCTGCCCGCGCGCGTCCGCCCAACAACCCGTTCCAGGTATCCGCATACCCGCGTGACCCAATCCGCGCATCTTGCAATACGCGGTCCGCCTGGTCCGCGCAAGCCGTCCGATAGGCGCAAGCTTTCCAATCCGCGCAAGCCTTCCAACCCGCGCAAGCTTTCCAATCCGCGCAAGCCTTCCGATCCGCGCAAGCCTTCCAATCCGCGCAAGCTTTCCGATCCGCGCAAGCCTTCTGGTCCACGCAATCCGTTGTCTCCAGTCTCCAGGTGCTGAGCCCAACCCAACTGCTGCTGGGCCTACCTGACTGCTGCTGAGCCCGCAGCGCGGCTAGCTGCGACAAGGCCCTTCCCATTGCTGAGCGCGCCGCCTGCAGCCCTTTCCTGACTCGCGTCCATAAAAGAGCACCACACCGTTCTCATCTAAATATCCTGTTCCCTGCTCATCTGTCTGAAAGAACCCATCAAGCCTTGTCTGTGTGCCCAGTGAGATATTCATAACTTTCCTTTGATTCTCATTTTCTTTCCTCATATTGAATACTTTTATTCTGATCATGACGCCTTCAGTCTTGTCTCTATATTGTCACCATTTCCATTTCTCACTAAGCCTCAACTCACTTAGCCTCAACTGCAACCTTGACCTCAACACCTTGACCACTCAACTGCCATATGCCTGATTTCCCAGTTTTTAGTATAATCAATTCCTCAGTTTAACACGGTTAAAAGCCAAAGGGGTCTCTTGATCTTCTTTCCTCAAATATCTCAAATTGGCATAAAACTGGGAAAGGATGGCTAGCTCAATGTCTGAAGGGTTCAGGAAGGCGATGTTGAAAAAGGCTCTTGATACTATTCCTAGACTTAGCAAGGATAACTATGGCGTATGGAAGGAAAAGATGGATGCCATTTTGGATGTTTGCAGATGCTCATTAGCTATCAACAACAACTATTCTGTTCTGGAGTTGGACGTCAAGAATGAAATCAAACGACTCATCATCTCTAGACTGGAACCTTCAACCCACAATAACATTGTCACTCCCACAACAAGAACTCAGCCAAGCTTTTGTGGAAGGCCATTATCAATAAATATGCCTCTCTGCAAGCGTCAAACCAAGCTAGGATCTTCAATGATTTTCTTTACTTTTCATTTTCCCCGCATCAGATTGAAGAATTCATAACCAAGTCTAAAGTCTGTCTGAAGGAGATGTCAGAATATGGCATCATCCTTCCTAACAACATCCTGGCTTACCATCTACTCTTCAAATTTCCCAAATCAATGAAAGACATCAAACGCCAAATAATGCACACAGACTGATAGTTATTTGTCAAATATGTACTGAACCATCTAACACAACTAAATAACAAATCTTGAGCTCAGACTACGTGGGGAAAACAACCTTCACGGACGGAAGTGGCCTTGATCAATTCAAAACCCAATATCTCAAGTACTCACAACAAATAGGGAGAACAACGGAGATGCACTGAAGGCTTCCATAATCCCAGACAATATAAGCACCACTCCGCAGACAATTGTTGGCACTTAACCCTGAAGTAGCACCTGATTGGTTGCAAGAATAACAATCCAAATAGAAATCTTGGAATACCCACTCCAAATTGAATCCAGTCGCCCACTACCTTGCTTTACTCTCTATTTGGATTGACCACGGAGATCCTAAATGTAGGTTCATTCTTGACAGCGGCGCTTCTACTCATATGATTAAGGACAGCCAATAATTTGTGAATATGGCTCTGTGTAATAGGGAATTGATCAAAACTGGCAAGGAGGGGGCTGAACTTGAGATCAAGGGAAGAGGCACGGCACGGCTTGTTTGGAATGGTTTCACCCTCAAACTGTCTAACATGCTTTATGTACCAAACCTTGTCATCAACCTGGTAAGCGCGGGAGCACTTAATCAATTGGGATGCAAGTTGCAAGCCAGCAAAAATCAATTCAACGTCTCTAAGGATGGACGCAAGGTCTTTGGTGGTTCAATTGTGGAAAACTTGTACACCTTAGAGACTCCTAAATTTGATTGAGGACTTCTTAAGGGTCATTCAGAGAATGTTACTTGGACGGCAGAAGAGGAACTGATGGAAATCCATTGCAACTACGGTCACGCCTCCATCTCAAGGTTAAAAAATGCCACGAAACACATCTCAGCCAATATAAAGAACAACTTTGAGTGTATCCACTGTGTCAAGAGCAAGATAACTAAATCTTTGTTCAAAGTGAACTCTCCCAAAGCGACAAGAGCATTTGAACATATTCATCTTGAACTCATGGGGCTGCTCAAACCTCAATCCAAGAGTGGTCACCGGTTCATACTTACACTAGTGGACAACGCAACGGGGTATATTGGGGCTTTTCCTTTGCACTCCAAGGAAGAAACGGCGGAAATAATCATCAACTTGATTGAAAAAGAACATAGACTCCAAGGATACTGTCCATTGCAAGTTTGCTCCGATGGTGGGTCAGAATTTGTCAACCAAAAACTACATGCGTTCTACAATAAAAATCACATAGGCCAAGTCGTCTCGGAACCGTACCACCCTGAACACAACGGCAAGGCGGAAAGAGCAAACAGAACCATTATAGAGTTGACTAAGACTATCCTTAAGGACGCTCTCATACCAGCGCCCTGTGGCACAAGGTAATCAAATCCAGTGCTCTAATGCTCAATCAAATACCTAGGGACGACCATCCAGATTCCCCGTGGTCTCAAATACATGGGTATGCTCTACCTTCATCTTATCTCAAACCAATTGGAAGTCCATGCGTCTACCTGTTAACACAGCAAGTACAAGGACTCAAGTTCAAGGAGAAAGGAGACGAGGGAATCTTAGTAGGCTTCAACCCTATCTTCCGTTCCTATTTTATTCTTACTAAATCTCACTCAATCATTTGCTTGAAGCATGTACAATTTTTGAAAATGCAGATTCCGCAAAATTCTGTTCTGACATTGCCAACTGATGAATGGATAGGAGAACCTCAGTCGAATGGATAGGAGAACCTCAGTCAAAAGACCCGCGTGAAGATCACCATTAGGAGATTCACCAGGAAAATAACCATTGGAGGAATAATCCAGCGTTCACCAATTACTGAGATGAGTCGGGAAATGACTCAAGCTCAGACCCGGATTCCAACTCATCATCAAGTGGAGAATCATCAGACTACAAGGATGCAGAGTTGGCCCCTGACGTCAAGGACCCAATCAGTGTAGCGCAACCTCAGCCACCAGCGGTGACTCCAGAAACGCAGCCAGCGGGAACTCTCAGAGATCAAACTTCTATCAAACCTCCTCAACGTTACAGATTCTTCCACTATTACAAACCAAAAAGCTACAAAGATGCTATCCGGTGCAAAGAAAGCCAAAAGTGGATTGAGGTGTTGGATGGAGAGCTGGCTTCTATCCAATCTTTTGATGTATGGGAAGAATACAACGGACATGAGCCACTAAACCCCCTTCAAGGGACCTGGATCTTCAAAATCAAAGAAAATGATCATGGAGATCCGGTAAAACTCAAGGCAAGATTATGTGTACAGGGCTTCAATCAAATCAAAGGGATCGCCTACTTCAAAACCTTTGCCCCAACAGGTAAACTGTCAACCCTTTGCATACTACTGGTGTATGCTCTGAAATCCTTGCAGAAGATTTGTCAGTTCAATGTCAAAAGTGCATTCATGCACTCGCCAATAGACAAAGAATTGATTATAAGAACTCCCAAAGGTTCCAACCTGCTGTCAAAATTCCTCAAACTCAAAAAGTTGCTGTACGGATTGAAGCAATCACCCAAGAACTGGTATGAAATCTTGACAGATTGGTTCAAGGAGATTGGATTCTATGAATCAGCTTGCAATCCCTGCCTCTATCTGTTGGAGGACGGTAAGTTGCGACTATTCTTCCATGTAGATGACTTGATCCTGGTCAGAAACGGTCAAGACTTTGAGCAAAAGTTCAAACAAAAATTCAAGGGGTCAACGTGCCAGGATCCAAATACCATCCTTGGGATGAAGATAGAAGTGGAGGGGGACAGGATACTCCTCATTCAACCTAACCACATTCAAAATGGGCTTGAAGAATTGGGACTAGCTGAATCCAGAGATTCCTCAACACCTCTCACGCGCAACCTCCAACTCAAACTGGCCACCAAAAAAGAACACTCAGAATTTTGGGAATTGAACATCAACTATTTATTGGCGATAGGATTATTAAATCACATAGCTTGTTAAACCATACCTGAAGTTAGTTTTGCCGTTGTGGGGGCCAATCCGGGACACCACGGAAAAAAAAAAAAAAAAAAAAAATTCGGTTGTACCCCTATGGGTACCTTCATTTCCCCCATCTCTGAACTTCTCCCTGTCCTAGCGGTCTAGGACAGGCCTCTTGCCTGTCTCTCCGCTTTGATCCCCCCCTCCTATGTTCAACTCCTACTTGTCGCGCTCACGGCCCTGACTTTTGGCAACGCAAGCGATTGTTGAACCACCTTTGACGATCCCTTTGATCCTTCCCAATCCTCTCATCCAACCGACGCCATTGCTTGTTGCGACGGTCGTCAACTATCATTCGACCGATCTATCACTCCTTGCGCATCATCTGATCCGACCGACGACCGCGAGCGACCGATTGCGGCCGTCAGAACCTTCACCCCGCTGTCGCCGCCGATCGGGAGACGACAGCTGTTGTCGACACCGTCGCGGGTGTCCATCTGGTTGCCCGCAGTCATTCTTGATGCGGGCGACATTTCTTTTTTTTTCCTCTCATGTCATTTTTTTTTTTTTTTTTTTTTTTTTTTTTATGTTTTCATTTTCCCGCACCTATTTGTAGTATCTCTTGTACATAGAATACAGGGCCTCATGTCTATAAAAGGAGGGGCTCTCCCCTGCCTTTTGGCCCAGAATCCCATCAGACCATCATCATCTCATCTCATCTGTTTCCCCCATCATCATAATCAACTTATCCGTGGGCATCCTTCCCCACTTATCTGAGCAACTTATCCGGGTATATACATGATGGCCCCTTGATCCTTTGAGCCTCCGTACTCAAACTCTGTCCCTTGTGACCTTGATCCTTATCACCAACCAATAGCCTTGCTGGTTGAAGAAGAATTCCTTTCTGTCTGAATTCTTGGGTGTGTTATACCACTCTGATCCCTTTTTCCGACCATACTGGTCTTGATCTCTCCTTGATCATCTTTCTGGAGCCAATCACGTTTGATTGAAGAGGTTTTATTAAGCTTAAAACCTGGAGTGTTATACCTCCCTTCTTCTTTAAGGTTGAATTTTGCCATGCTATTCTTGAGTCCCTTGAGAAGTGTTGGGATATTCTTGCTTGAATTTGTTATTGATTTGCTTCTAGAGCTTCATAAAAAAATTGCTTTTGTTTTGTTCAGCCTCCCACAGTTATCTGGTACCCTTCAAGCGCTTGATTGCGGAGAGTTGGGCAGGTTCATTGAGAACCTGGAGGTTGGCTGGGATTGAGTTGATCTTTCCTAATCAGCTGCTGACAACCAGAGTTATTAGCTTGTGGGCATTGTTACTTACAACTGCCTTGTTCTATTGAACTCTGAACAAACCTTGAATTATTTGCTCAAGTCTTTACCTGCACCATCTTGCCTCAGATAGTGTTGTTTCCATTGCTACCGACAACTCTTATCCTCTTCCCTTACTTTGATTTCTCATCCATAAGGTTCTGGACCTTGATTCCGGTTACATTTAAATATTATTGTAACTCCTAGGAGGGCAGCCTAAACAGCACCTTTCCCCTCCACAGAACTGCCACGGCTTAGCACCGTTTGGAGTCTTACACCGTCTCAAGTCTGGCTTGGTTTAACGTCAAACCCGGAATCATGCACTGGAACAAATTGAAGAAAACCTGGAAATATCTAGAATTTACTCAACACTACAAGATCAAACTCAAGCACGCTTCTCATGCTAATCCTCTGGAAGTTTTCTCTGATGCGTCCTGGGCTGATGACCCCAGTACTTGGAAGTTGCAAACTGGCTAGTTGTGCACAGTATTTGGCAGCCTAGTGTCCTGGAACAGTTGCAAGCAAAGGAACATCATCTGGTCATCCACCAACGCTGAATTAAACGCCCTAATGGATTCCTATCACGAGGCTACATGAATCAAAGCGCTAGTGAACAACATCTTTGGCTTCTCATTGACAGTGATTCCCCTCAACATCAACAATAGTGGACTAGACAACAAAATTTGCAAGTTTGGCACAAACTCAAAAACCAGGCACTTGGACTTACAGACAAAAGGAATGAGGGATGAACTCCACGCTCAGTGGATCAAAATAAACCTTGTGAAATCCTCTCAAATGTTAGCGGATGCCCTAACTAAGGCTTCTTTGGTCCAAAGTATTGCACTTCTTTTTCCTTTCATTCTCCCAGGCCGCTCGTGATGTTTTTCTTTCCTTCTTCTTTCTTTGCTTTAGTCTCTTCTTGTAATTTCTAGAGTAATATCTCTCCAGGCATGGTGGGATGTTAAGTTGTGAGGTCACTTCACCAGGCATGCAGGCGCGGGTCTCAATCAGGCAGGGGAGCTGTGTAGATACTCCTAATCTACCCATACTCCAAACTACTCCAAGCTTCCACTCAGTTGTCTAGTAGACCGCTCAACAGGGAAACATGGCTAGTTTGCTCATACAATCCATCTCAGACCCTCTTATTCTTGTATCATAACCGCCACCATCCTCCATCTTCTAGTCCTCCCACCATGACCACAACCGACCACAACCACCTCTTCTGTTCACATCTCAATATCCCGCTGTAAGACTCCAAACGGTGCTAAGCCGTGGCAGTTCTGTGGAGGGGAAAGGTGCTGTTTAGGCTGCCCTCCTAGGAGTTACAATAATATTTAAATGTAACTGGAATCAAGGTCCAGAACCTTATGGATGAGAAATCAAAGTAAGAGAAGAGGATAAGAGTTGTCAGTAGCGATGGAAACAACACTATCTGAGGCAAGATGGTGCAGGTAAAGACTTGAACAAATAAGTCAAGGTTTGTTTAGAGTTCAATAGAACAAGGCAGTTGTAAGTAACAACGCCCACAAGCTAATAACTCTGGTTGTCAGCAGCTGATTAGGAAAGATCAACTCAATCCCAACCAACCTCCAGGTTCTCAATGAACCTGCCCAACTCTCCGCAATCAAGCGCTTGAAGGGTACCAGATAACTGTGGGAGGCTGAAAAAAACAAAAGCAATTTGTTTATGAAGCTCTAGAAGCAAATCAATAACGAATTTGAGCAAGAATATCCCAACACTTCTCAAGGGACTCAAGAATAGCGTGGCAAAATTCAACCTTAAAGAAGAAGGGAGGTATAACACTCCAGGTCTTAAGCTTAATAAAACCTCTTCAATCAAACGTGATTGGCTCCAGAAAGATGATCAAGGAGAGATCAAGACCAGTATGGTCGGAAAAAGGGATCAGAGTGGTATAACACACCCAAGAATTCAGACAGGAATTCTTCTTCAACCAGCAAGGCTATTGGTTGGTGATAAGGATCAAGGTCACAAGGGACAGAGTTTGAGTATGGAGGCTCAAAGGATCAAGGGGCCATCATGTATATACCCGGATAATTTGCTCAGATAAGTGGGAAGGATGACCATGGATAAGTTTTATTATGATGGTCTGATGGAATTCTGGATGATGATATGCTGGGCCAAAAAGGCAGGGGAGAGCCCCTCCTTTAATAGACATGAGACCCTGTATACTATGTACAAGTGATACTACAAATAGGTGCGGAAAAATGAAAACATAAAAAAAAAAAAAAAAAAAAAAAAAAAAAAAAAAAAAAAAAAAAAATAACATGAGAGGAGAAAAAAAAAGAAATGTCGCCCGCATCAAGAATGACCGCGGGCGACCAGATGGACACCCGCGACAGCGTTCGCGGGTGTCGACAACGGCTGTTGTTGCCCAATCGGCGGCAACAACGGGGTGAAGGTTCCAACGGCCGCGAGCGGTCGCTCGTGGTCGTTGGTCGGATTGGATGATGGGCAAGGGTAGCAGATGATGGAGAGTTTGAGGATGAGATCGGTAGACAGTTGATGAGAGCGAGTGTGTAGATGATGATGATTGAATGAGTCGAAGGGGTGCCAATGGGATGGATGATCGAATGGGAAGATGATCTAGTTTGAGATCAAATGGGATCAATGGATCATTGGTGAGTGAGTTGGGAGATTGTTGGATGATGATTGATTGAGAAGAGGGAGATCAAAGTTGATCGTCTTTGAGGAGTGAGGTTGAAGGACTGAATGTATGATGAAGAAGAAGAAGAAGAAGATGATGATGATGATGATGTAGTGGTAGTGGTAGTTTGATCTTCTTCCAGGATCCAGGGTGAGTTCTACTTGGAGATTGATGAGTCGATCGATGGTGAGGGATGAACCTTTGGAATCAATCAATCGTCGTTGAGAAGTTGAGGATGTGAGACTGATGAAAGATGGTTAAGAGACAGAAGATGTGATGGTTGATGGTTGCTCGCGTCACCAAAAGTCAGGGCTGCAAGCGCGACAAGTAGGAGTTGAACATAGGAGGGGGGGATTGAAGCGGAGAGACAGGCAAGAGACCTGTCCTAGACCGCTAGGACAGGGAGAAGTTGAGAAATGGGGGGAAATGAAGGTACCCATAGGGGTACAACCGAAAAAGATATAATTCTTTTTTTTGTGGTGTCCCAGATTGGTCACCACACCTCTCCCTGCTCATCTTTCTGAAATAACCCATCAAGCCTTGTCTGTGTGCCCGGTGAGATATTCATAACTTTCCTTTGATTCTCATTTTCTTTCCTCATATTGAATAATTTTATTCTGATCATGACTCCTTCAGTCTTGTCTCTATATTGTCACCATTGCCATTCCTCACTAAGCCTCAAATCACTACGCCTCAACTGCAACCTTGACCTCAACACCTCTACCACTCAACTGCCATATGCCTGATTTCCCAGTATTTAGTATAATCAATTCCTCAGTTTAACAGTGTGGTGTGGTGTGGTGTGCTGTGGTGTGGTGTGGTGTGGTGTGGTGTGGTGTGGTGTGGTGTGGTGTGGTGTGGTGTGGTGTGGTGTGGTGTGGTGTGGTGTGGTGTGGTGTGGTGTGGTGTGGTGTGGTGTGGTGTGGTGTGGTGTGGTGTGGTGTGGTGTGGTGTGGTGTGGTGTGGTGTGGTGTGGTGTGGTGTGGTGTGGTGTGGTGTGGTGTGGTGTGGTGTGGTGTGGTGTGGTGTGGTGTGGTGTGGTGTGGTGTGGTGTGGTGTGGTGTGGTGTGGTGTGGTGTGGTGTGGTGTGGTGTGGTGTGGTGTGGTGTGGTGTGGTGTGGTATGGTATGGTATGGTATGGTATGGTATGGTATGGTGGTGGGAGGGTGTGGTGGGGGGTTATGGGAGGGTTTAATAGGTCAAGGGGGTGGTTTGTAAGATAATTGGAGCGCTCCAAGATGACCAGAGGTCTCAGGAAAATGCTTGCAGTCATATTGAATATGTGCATGTGAAAGTTCTCAAGGAAGAGTCCCAGAAACCAAAAGGGGTCTAATATGATGCTTTTTTGGTTTGATTTTTGAGGCACAAATAGTGCCTCAAATATTCCCACAACAAAAAATTTTGGAAATCTTCAGACAGTCTCTTCAAATCTGCAGCTTTAAATATCTCATATCATCATTTTTTTTCAGGAAACAAAAATAAAAAAGGATCATTGAAAATAAACCACCCTTTTCTTTGGTATTATGTTCATTGTCAGTTATAATTTTGGGGGGTAAAAAATGTTAAAAGCAATCAGGAATTTTTTTATTTGAGTCTTTGTATTCTATTCTAAAGCTTATTCAAAAGATATTTGCAGAAATTTTGATTTCAGATGTAAAAAACAACATTGCAATTGATGTGTTAACTTGAAGGGTTTCTACATTTGATTGTATTTTTGGAGGCCCAAGATACATCCAAAAAATCTGATAAAAAGATCCAAAAACTCTTTCAAAATTTTTTTCTTCAGTTTCTAACAGATTGAAAAACCATAAAAAAGTAATAAAAAAGGCAAAAAAAGTATCCAAAAGTCTAATGAGAAAATCAAATTTTTCAAGTTTTTTGATCTTTTGAAGGAATTCTTTAAGGTAATGTAATACATCCAAAAAATCTGTGGAATAACTTTAAATTATCTTTTAATTTTTCGCTTTCTTTTTGATATTTTTAATTGCCAAAAAAATGAAATCAAAAGAAATATAAAAGGATGCAAATATCCAATGAGAAATTGGAATTTTTTGAATTTGTTGGTTTTTTGATGGAATTTTTTGAGGTAAAAGGATACATTGAAAAAATCTGAAAAATAATTTGAAAGCTCTTATTACGTTTCTTGAAATATTCTTTAGCTGAAATAGCCAAAAAAATAATCAAAATAGCCAAAATAAGGATCCAAAAATCCATGGAAAAATTGGTTTTTGCAAAGTTTTTGACTTTTTGATTCCTTTTTTGGAGGGGTCCTAATGCCTCAAAAATTACCAAAGATGTTTTTTGATCATTCATGGACCCCAGCTACGGGACTTTGGTGTGACAATTTAAAATAAATTCTTGAAATTACCACACAATAAAGTATTTATCTGTGTGCAAAGGTAAGTGGATGTAAAGTGTCAGCATATAGATTCCAAGAAACTCACTCCTTGTAGCTACTAGGGCTAATAGGAAGTTTGGAGTAAATATAGGATAAAATGCCAGGTATATGATTTGGCTAGAAGAGGTAAATTTATTTATATATTTGAAAAATAAATTTAAATGGAGGGGCCAAGACCTTGTTGGGTTTGTGAATCCCTCTGGAACACAGGTATATGTCTGTTTGGGAAAATATGGGATAAATTGTGGTTCCTGTGGATTTTAAAAGGATTATTTTCAAGAAGGGTGTGTGTAATTTACTTGGGAGTTGGGTTATGCAAAACCTACAAAAGGGGTATAACTCAGCAGGATCACTTACCAGATCTAGATCTGTATCTATTCTTGATGAACAGGTCAATATGCGAGGATTCAGGGTGCTGTAAGCTGGTACTAGGGCAGGTTGAATGGTTGGTTGATGATTTTGGCAAAGAAATACAGAATAAAGAGTTTTGGTCTAAATTTTTCTCAGGAAGTGGTCCAGGATCACACACCTATTTCTTATGAGGATTTGGTGGCTTGAGGCCCAAAATATCTGAAGAAATAATGAATATATGACTGGATGAATGAGTTAGAAATGGCTGGGGGAAGGGCCCCTTGTAATATTTTTTGGGTCCTCTCATAGTACAGTATTTTTACCATCCAAAGGATGGTGAACCAGGCTAGTGCTGAGGAAAGGGGACCATCATTTTGTTTGTGTGGACCTGCTCTAGCCACTGCAGTAATATTTAAATCCCAATGTCATCATACTTGGGGCTTGATACGTGTTTCTGTGCCCTCAATGACCTCACTGTACTTAGCAAAGAGGTAATATTCAATTGATAATTTTAAATATGAGCCATGGCTTCCTGAGTCAAGGGGCTTACAATCATGCTCTGTGGACATTATTTTGAATTATTATTTTGAGTTTGAGGCTCTTATGTCCATATTGGTGTGTTTTACAGTCACTTAATCAGGCATTAAGCCCCTGGTTGTGACTAGTTACATACAGTCTTCTTTGTATGAGGTAAAGAGGAGTTTATGAAGGGACCTGGTGTCTTGGGAGCCAGTTAACACAGATCTAGGAATCTTTATATCCTCAGGGTACACTGTCAGGGTTCTTCTGTAATTAATTATGTATTCTTTTGGGGTCTAAATCCTTGGTACAGGTCCCTTTACAGGGGCCCTGAAAACCTTTGGTATAGTTTCAAGAGGGGTGAAGGGTGCATTATTCCAGATTTTTTTGATTGTTTAGGCCTTTTCATACTATTTTTCACATCATAGTGGCGCTCTTTGGACCCCATGTGGTGTGGAACAGGGCTGTGGGGTGTACATGAGGTACCCCAAAGCCCCATTCCTGGTTTGGGAGACGGCGGAATCTCTTGGAGCTGATGGTAAACCTGGGGAAACTTCACAGTTGGCTTCCAGGAGCCCGTGCAAGGTATTTGGCGGACTAATTGTGGGGCTGGCA
The DNA here is from genome assembly GCA_025617555.3 of Puccinia polysora. Lineage (NCBI taxonomy): Eukaryota > Fungi > Basidiomycota > Pucciniomycetes > Pucciniales > Pucciniaceae > Puccinia > Puccinia polysora. The sequence continues at coordinate 34,930,813 of CM062632.1, read as the reverse complement.
ACCAGAAGTGACCACGGCGCATGGTAGTTGCTCAACTACCCATGGGTTGGTTGGTAGCAACTATCTTGCTGGGTAGTTGCTTGATTACCCATGGCTTAGTTGGTAGCAACTGCCTCCCCCAGGAGTTGCCATCTATTCACTACCTCAGGCTGGCGCGAGATGGTCGCTTGACTGCTTGCAGAGCTGGCGCATTCTGTAGCTTGATCCCGCGGTTTCAAAGGTCTGGGGCTGCCCGCAGGGTTATGGACAAAACATTTTTTTGTCCATAACTCCTAAAATAGACATAATTATGGGTTTATGGCCAAATTTTTGGTCAGAAACCCATACCTGCAGATGTGATGGGTGGGGTACAGGGGTATGCAATTTTTGTAACTGAAGGAGCAGGGGATGGGGGGTGAGATTGGTGAAACTACCTAAATGGCGCCAGGAGCCCATTTCTGCAGTAATATTCCTCATTTTCTCATTACTTGAGATTTTATTTTCTATTTTTATTTTTATTTTCATGTTTCCATATTTTTATTATTTGAATTTTTTATTTTAATGATTCATGGCTTAGTCAGTTGGCTCTGAATAGTAGACAGCTGACATTAAATTCAATGAAATAAAGGATTGGAGGTATGATAAAATTAATGCCCTATATTTATTCATTCATTTATTTATTTACTTATTGGTTTATTTATTTCAGGGTTTATTTATTTATTGGTTTATTTATTTATTGGTTTATTTATTTATTGGTATTTATTTATTGGTTTATTTATTTATTGGTTTATTTATTTAGTTATTTATTATTTTTTTCACCACTCCTATGATTTGTGATTGGCTTTTCATATCCTTTTTCAGCCCGTGAGTTAAAAATTCAATATTTCCCTTTGAAGCAGTGTGATTCCACAGCAGATGAGATAGACTTCCCCCCCCTCAAGAGAAAAAGTGTTCCTTGGATTCATACTGTGCAATAAAATTTGAAAAAAAAGAAGATTTATTTGATTAAAAATCAATTATGTTTTTACATTGTGTTTTGCAAAAGCTAAGTGCCATTTTTCCCTTTCTCTGTTAATGGAAATAATTTTGATATGAAATACAATTTATTACAAAATTCAAATCTGAAACACAAGTGAGAGGCAGGAAACACCCAGATGAAATAAAAAAAGGACCTGTGAAGTATGAAAAACAGAAATGTGAATGCTTTGGTGAAATATGACAGTTAGTTTCATAGATCTTCATTTTCATCATGTCAGCTCTCTGATACAAGGAACTTTGCAGTCCTTTAGCTACAGAGAGTGATAAAAATACTGGAATAATAATAATAATTATTATTCCAAAAATAAATGCTTAGAGGCTCAAATAAATAATATAATAAGAGCAGTTGCAAGGTTTAATTGGTTTGGTAATAAAAGGTTTTCAATATGTATATGAAAGAGGGGTAACAGTATTATACTACTGGGGGTCTTTAAAGACAAAGCAACCTCTCTTCAAGGGACCTCCTTAGGAAGTTTAAGAACCTTGGAATGAAGATGGGTGCCTTAGAAAGTGCTTATTATACTAATGGCTGGGCATAACAGCACATTGGCCTAGACAGGAAGGGAAACACTCACTCTGAGCACTTTATAACAAAAATCCTGCAATAATGGGAAGGGTTTCAGAACAGATGGGGTGGATTACCTGACTAAACTTCAAGGGTTGATTGGTTTGAAGAAATGAATAATAATACTACAGAATTGGTCATAAATCACTTTCTTATACTCTTCATAAACACTTGAATAACAATGACGCGGTTTCTGATTGATAATAATAATTCCTGGTAAACTAATGATGGAATAATGGATCCAAAGAAGTCTGTATAAATACCTTTTTGGGGTGATTTTGAGCTTCTCAGGGCGCGTAGAGAGGGTTCTGCTCATGGGCTGAGGCTGGAAAGCCAGTCAGAGCAAAATTAGCACTTCCACCTGGTGCTGTTAATCAGCTGACCTTAGATCTGCTGGATTTCTGTACTATTTTAGCCACAGGATCTGTTAATCTATTATGGCGTAAATTTGATCATTCTACACTAATCCTTCATTTGCACTATTATTATTTCTTTAAAGTGATTAGATGTGGTCATTTACTAATTGTTCATCATATGCTGATAAGGTAGATAATTTCTAATAATTTTCATGAACACTTCTTGTAGTGTTTTGTCGTCTTCAAAGATCAGAGTCAATGATTTAAGTGATAATCCTTGATCTTTAATTTATTATTAAAAAATGTTCTAAACTTAATTTTTATTAATTTTAATTAAGATTTGATCTTTTTAGATTAGTACTAATGCATATGTCAACTTGTTACATATGCCAGGCAACCCTAATTAGGTTTTAGCTCTTTTGAGCGGTACCTGGTTGTCAGATTAGTCAAGATGGATCCAGACGCGGGGATCAGTCAGTACAGGTGCCTGCGGGGTAGGATCCGCTGCGTGATTGGCAGAATTTAGCTGCGCGCGCGTCTCTAGTACGCAGGAAACTTCTACTACGAGTACGTAGGGGTATGTAATGATGCGGGGATGCGCGTGGGAATTGTGAAATAAAACATTTCCGCGTGTAACTCCTAAAATATACACAACACCTCCATTCTGTGTTAATTTTAGGTGTAAGCCCTACATGTGACAACATGTGTGAAACGTTAAAGTGGCAAAAAGGTGCCATACTGGTGTTGTAATTTTTAGTACTTTTCTTTTTAATTATTTTAAAAATGTAAGGACTTGGATTTCAAGGGTGGGGTCAGTGAGTGACCCTACCTAATTTTGGGTGAGGAATGCATTTCTTCAATAATATTTATGGATTTCTCACTCCTTCTTTTCTTAATTTAGATGATCTTATTTTTTATAGTCTTTGTGTTGCTATGACAGGTTGCTCTGTACATAGTAGAAAGCTGACACATCAGACATAAGCTGTGTACTTATTCCTTTGATATTTTTCAAAAATTATTGATCTTCATCAGACTTCAAATTTCACTATTTTCTAGGATTTTTCATCACTTGTTTTATGGATTTTGTATTGCAGTAAACAATATTGTAATTTGGTATATTTTATAAATCATTACTTCCGAGTTGAATGCCAAGTGATTTTTTGTTTCATTAATGTCAATTCTCAAGTGAATTGCATTTTCTGCCTTGAGGAATTACCATTGACATCCATTTTCCACTGTGGTGAATAGAAAGTAAGTCCCATATTTTTTCAATTTATACTTTGGTGAAGTCAATATTCTTCATTGGTGAATAGAGGTTTTCTTTAAAGGGATTCAGTGGGCCATAAAATGGGACTAGAAGGTGACATGTAGTCACTGGCAAGGCAGATACCCCAATTTGGCTGTTGTGAAATCTGAAGAAAGTTGCGTTTTGGAGGAACCACCATCACACTAGGTTCAAATATTAGTACAAAACATCATCCCCATATTTTCAGCTCAGAAAACAAATCCAATTTTTATGCCATATGGAGCAAGATAACGTAGTTTTAAACCACTGCTAAATACTACTCCATATATCAAGTATAGAAGCATTTTGAGGCTGTGAAGTATAAAAAAACTATTCCAATTTTCATTAAAAATATGAAAGCAGCATTATAAAATGCCAAAATAATTGGATTAATGATTTCCGCTCAAATGCTTGCATGATTCAGCATATCCAGGATCAAAGATAGAAAACCTGGGCTTATGCAGACATTTCTGGGAAACAAGTTTCTTTTTGAAAGTTCAGAGAAGCTTCTTGCAAGACTTAACAAAATTTAAAAACCACAACATATAAAAAGGCACATAAATTCCTCCTCTGAGTGAAGCCGCAGCCCTGTTAAGCACTAATCAAAAGGAAAATTACAGGGAAGACACCAGATGCAAGGGTGGGAAGCACAAAGCACATTCCAACCATACAGAAGAGAAGCTCTCAAACCTTCAACCTAATTTTATACCGATCAAGCGCTCAAGGGGCATGCCAATGGCTTTTGAATTGAAAAATCTTGAAAATTAACCAATGAAATTTGTATGCAGATTTATTCATTTACATGAAACTAACAATAAGTAAATTTTTCTAGACTCAGGCCCTAGTCACCATCCCCTCAACAAGGAAAGGTGATTCACCAACATGTGGCCCATCAGAATGAATATGAGCACAGGAGAAATGAGTGCCTTACTGAGGGAAACTAATGAGGGTGATACAAAAATATGTCTAGGGGCCAGCAACTCCATGAAAATGGACAAATGCTTTATTTCCCAGATCTAATAAGAAATCTGATATCTCTCTTAAAACTAATAAACAACAGGGCAACCATTGAGTTCAGAGGTAGTGTGTCAATAGTGTACATTGATGAAAAGCTGATTCTCCAGTGAAAAATCCAGAATGGTGTGCTGGAACTGGAACAAGGGGGGGTACCGCCCATGCTCTTGTTTTTTCTGCACAACAAAAATCCTTTCCCACTGGCACAGAAGATTGGGTCACCCAAGCTTTTCTAGGATTTTCTTTCTTGTTCCTGGAGTACCTGGGAATCCAGAATAGTCATGTGGGCTCTGCATGAAAGGAATAATGGACCCAAAACCATTTATTCAATAATCCCAAAAAGCCATATTTCCCCTCAATTTTGTCTTTGGAGACTTGTGTGGTCCCATCTTACCAGAAACAAATGTAGTAATGAAATACTTCCTAAAATTAGTCAACAAAGTCTTAGGATAAAAGATATCCCTTCTGAAGAGTAAATATGAAGCAGCCAAGTTGTTTATCTGCTTCAAAGTTCCCTTTTAGAAGCAAACTTTCCACACCATAGCTGGGGGAGGGGAGTTTTTCAACCTCATTCAATCAACCTTCCTATCTAAAAAAGGTAGTTTCCACAATTTCTCCCTTCCTTACAAGCCTCAGCACAATGTAAAAATGCAATCAAATCAATAGGATGTTGATTGAGATGACGTGGAGCATGCTTTTTCATGCGGATTTAAGGCCCATGTTCATGCGGATTTAAGGCCCAAATGGTGGGCAGAAGCAGTCATCACGGGTGTCAAAACCAATAAATTTCTCCTATCAATAGAAAAAATAAGATCCTCTCCTATGAGCATACTCCTCAAATATACTCTTAATATCAATGCGCTCAGGCCCTTTCAATTCATGGCATGTGCTCTGAAGCCCATCCAAAGCCAATGGCAAAATTTTATGAAATATTGGTGAAAAGAGTTTTAATAGGATACGCCAATTGACTCTATATCTAAAAGATATTAAGGCAAGAGGACCTATAATTGGTAATCATCAAACATTCCACATTGAATGAAACCATCTTCCCCGCTCTCAAAGCCTCAAATGAAAGCCTTGACTCCTCATACATGTTCCAGTACCCAATTTTTGCAAAGGAGTACCCATTGGCTTTTATTGAAGAAGCCATAATTCTGGATGAGCCAGGGAAAAACTATGAGCCTCATCTCATTTTGATTTGCAGACAGGAGAATGATGGACAAAATCATCACCTAAATCCTAGAACCCCTGAAAAAATCTAAACCAGCTACATAACTTGCAGGGAAAGAGGCTGATTTTTGGAGGGCCGCAACATTCAAACCTTATCACAGGGGACCTGTCTGAAGATAAAATCAAGAACTTCAAGAGGCACAGGCCACCCACTGAATATCTTGCAGCAAAACTATTAGATACTAAATTGCACATGAAGGCCATAGCAATTGCAGAAGCAGGGAATGGGATGGTGGCTGAGAAGAAGGAAACTTTGAATATTAAAAATCACACTATCTTTATTTACAAGAAAAGGAGGAATGAAAATCACACAATTTAAAAAATTGGGAATAAAGAAGAAAGGTGGATGCCAAAAACAAGGTGTTTGAGAAAAAGGCCAGAATTTATTCTCAAGGTTTCAGAAAGACCTATGGTCTTCATTTTAAATCCATGTATGCTCCAACAGGGCATCCTTCCTACCTGCAACTTATTATTGCACATGGAGCAATTCATCAGCTTGATATTTGAAGGGCCGTCCTGACTTGAAAACTGAAAGAAGAAGCAACAATTCTTACCCCTCAAGGTTATATAGCTTCATCCAACATGGTCTTTGAACTGAGGAAAGCCACATATGGGCCCAAAACATTGTAAAGGATATTTTATCAGCGGATCAGCAGTTTTCTCAATTCCAGGGGATTCTGTACAGCTCAACTTTACCCATGTGTTCTGTGGATATCTAGTTAATATTCAGCTTGGATCTTAATCCATGTTCAAATTCTAGCAATCTTTAGCCACAAACCTGAGCTATTCATGGATGAGATAATGCATTTGATGAGTATTTGGTTTCTGAAGAATTCCTCCTTGGAATGAAGATAAATAAATTGAAAGGCTGAATCACCATCATCCAACATAAGTATGCAAAGAGAAAGCCAGAAGATTTCCAACTCCAATACTTACATCAAGTAAGCTCCCCAATTTTGGAACATAGCCAGATAACTCCAGCCAATGATGCAGAGAATTAGGAATATATTGAAAACCTTAGAAACTACAGGGATTTGTTTGTTTCCCTCAATTAATTAGTATTCCTAAGCCATCCTGAAATATTTTTTTGTCAGCCATCTCTCTTAATTCCTGTAAAAACCAGCAATGATACATTTTGTGGCAGAAACAAGAGTTTTCCACTACTTAGTAGGAACTAGAAAAATGGGCCTTGATTTCTTGGGTGTTTTTTATTATCTGGCCATTCATCTGAGTTCCAAATTTTCTCATTTAACAGAAACTCAGCAATTTGTAACAGGGTTTGCTATAATGATGGGCCCAAACTTAATTTACTAGAATAACTGTAAGAAAAATATTTTTTCCTTATCAAGCATGGAGGCAGAAAAAAAAGCACTTTTCAATGCCTTCAAAGAGAAAGCATCAATAATGCAACTTATCAAGAACATTCTGAACCCACAATGAAAACTCATTAGCATGTTATTTGAATAAAAGAAAGTTTCAGTTGATCTATCCAATGTAATAATCTGCCAAGGAAGTTTCTGCACCATGCACATCAACATAAAGCTCAACTTGATTTCAAGAATAACAGTGGAAAGAGAATTCAAAATGCATCATTTCATCAAAAATCTCAAAATTGCCACATTTTCACCAAGGCATGCCCCAGAAGAACTATATTAAGGGTGCTAGAAAAACTTGGTGTAGCAAATTCTGCTCAAGGCTTCTTATCCATGAGAACTGGGGAATTTAAAGATGGAAGAGAAAAAAAACAAAAGACACAAGATTTTCCTGGAAATGGATCAGTCAGTTGGAAGAAAAACTTCAGGTAAGATGAATCACAAAGCACACAGGTGCAGGAGTGGAAAGCACACTGACTGTATTTACAAAATAACCCAGAAACAGATCAAATAGCACAATTTAAGCTTGAATTAAGGCACATGGATGAGAACCGCAGACAGGGAAGAGTCTGAGGTGAAAAAATAATCCTCAGATCAGACAGACCAAATAATTAGAGGGCCAAAGCACTCATAGAATTATCAACTGTGTGCATCAGAAAAAATGGATCCCTGATAAGCACTGATTTTTCTCAAGATTCTTTTGGGATCTTTTTCAAATTTTTAATAAATCAAATTCTTTCCCAAATTGATCTTTTAATCCTATCCTCTTCATTTTAAAGTAGATAAAGAAAATCTTTTATTAATTAATCAATTCCATACTGCCTTGGTACTTGAGATAAACTCCCAAGATCTCAACAAAAAAAACCATTTATAAAAGCCTATAATCACTTTCCCATTAGAAACAATAAGAGTTTTACTTATCCTAGCCTTAAATTCTTTCAATTTGGAAACACTTCCAAAATTTAAAACCTATAAAAACTAGTTTTTTGACATAAGGGCTATTTTTCAACAACAATTGTAATTTTCCTGTGAGATTTCCCCTGAATTCAACACAAACTGCAATGTCAAAACAAAACCTCAACCAACCCCCCAATGCCCAAACCCCAAGAAGAATTGGTTGTGGGAATTTTTCAAGATTTTTAGACAACATGAAATGAAAAAAGGGGAAATTGGATTATTTTGTTAGATTTAATACCTGAAAAAAATCATATATGGTTTCAATTTTCCCACAGGCACTGCCCTTCAACTCATGTGGGTTGTATTTCCCTGCTCTTCTGTGGTGAACCAAGTGTTTCCATTAGTCACCAAAATAATTTGTATATTAATTATTGCTCTTTTAATCATATTAATCTCATAAATGAATCAAAAACACCTCAGAAACCATACTCATAAACTCAAACCAACCTCAAAGCTCAAATACATCACCAGATAAACCCCTCCAACCATATCAAACACGTATCACAAACAACCCAACACCTGGCACAGAGTGAATTACTTCACAGATAATAATGAATTGAAAACTTCATTAATATTCAATAACATAAAATATTTTTAAACCAACCACTCAACACCGCACCATACTCCACATCATCATTACACTTCAGGACTAAGACCATATAAGCCCAATTTTACACTCAAATCAATACTATTACAGAAAGTTACAATACCTTCCTAGATCATTCAGTGAAATAAAAGGTCTCTTGACCATCTTCTGAAAGACTTTTTTACCCATTTTGCCACCATTTAAACCATACAAAACTCATATATGCACCAACAGAAGTAGAGGCTCATGCAGCCAAAAATGTCTCAATTATCACCAACCAGCAATAAAAACTCAATAAACCTGAATTTCCTGTAAATATAACCACCAGATAAGGCCTCTGACCCATCCTACAAAGCACTCTGGTACTTAGTTATCCACCATTTCAACCATAAAAAATTCATATATGCACCAACAGAATAAGGGGCTCATGCAGCCAACTGTGTCTTAATTCTCACCAAACAGAAATAAAAAATCACTAAAAATGAATTTTCTGGAACTCTAGATACCTTATAAGGCCTCTGAAATTTCTTCTGAAGTACTCTGATACTCAGTTTTCCACCATTTCAACCACAAATCACATAGAAGCCATACTTTCTGGTCACCAAACAGTGCATGCAGTAACCAGGCATGCCTTATGACTCTATCTATACATACTCAACTGAGGAAGAATGAAGATAGCTCCTGAAGCCTCCTATAAATTTCAATGGATTTTATTTTCCTCAGAAACATTCAAGAAAATAATTTCCACCAGTCCAAAACACCCAAGCCATACACTTTTAGCTAACAAACAATGCATGCACCTGTCAAGAAACTCACTTGTCTCTATATCCACCTACTAAACTGAAACAGAATTCAATTAGCTCCTTCAGGCCCCTATACAAGAGATTCCCCAGAAGCATCCTGAGAAACGCCCAAAAAAGGAGCTTTCCACCACTTCAACCATACAAGTTATACAATTTCAGTTACCAAAGGGGGCTTTCAGCTTCCAAGCATGTTTCATGCTTTCCCAACCAGAAAAATAAACTCAAGCTTCAGGGAACTTATGCAAAATTTTTATGCAAGATAAGCACCCACAAGCGTCCATAAATCATCAATATTAACCTGTTCATCATATTTCTGTGTAATTATCAAAATTAACACTATAAAATACAGCTATCTCTTGGCTTCTTTCACATTTTTTCTCAACATAATTATTTCCTCATGTAAAAATACCCTCCTGTGCTTCAAAATGGACAAAAGAGGCTCAAAAACTTCCTCAGGAGAGCCCAAAACATCCCCTGGGAAATCATTTCTCTATTTAAGGGGGATTGTTTTCCCTATAAAAGTTATATATCATCACACCATCAGAGTATGGCATGAATAACATTGTATTACTTTTGCCCAACCTAACTAGCACCAGGTTATCATTGAACAAGAATCAAGTTGAAAAGAAATAAATTATAATCAAAAAATTATGATTGACTATTTGAACTAACCCCAGGATTCTTTGAATAAGGTTTCTTGGGAAATCATCACCCATGATTAATAAAGGTAAAACCCCTATGTTTGAATCAGTGAATCTACATAAAAGGAAGAGCAAAAACAAGCCACAAACAAGGATTTTTTTCCACCAAGCTCCCTGAGAACAAACCCATCTTTGCGTTCTACAACTGGTTAAATCCCTTTAGTGAACCCTTTAATCCTTTAATTGGAATTTAGAAAAATAGTCAGAAAAAGTCCCAAATTCTTGATTATTATTTTGTGGAAGGTTGTCAATAATCCAATCCAACTTTCCAATTCCTGGAAATCTCTATAAATAATTTATCTAGGTATGATTAGTGATCAATTTTAAGTCTCAAAGAAAAACATACATCAATTAAAAAAATTATTCTGAGGACTTATTATAGTTAATGAGGGCAGGAAATTAAGAAACATCTTAGCTTACCTCTATTTATTCAATATTAGTAGCAAACTAAATTTTCTGTCTAGGATACCTTCAAAAAATTATTTTTTTCCCATTAATCTTCACTGTGTTCATTCTTTCTGTTATTTTCATTACTTGAATTAATTTAACTATCTCAATTCTTTTGATTGCTTCAATTTTTTTGAGGGCATTAATTTTCTCACGCCCCCAAACCTTATTTTTGAGTGGTTGTGATGGCACTTCAATTTCCAAGAATTTCCCCCATCCACGTAATTTTTTAGATTTGAAAAAACAAAAAATAAATAGTAGTGGGTAAAGAGGCGTCTAGAATCTCTCTAAAAAACAGTTGAGAGTTTTTTGCCAATTTAAAGGCCTTCAAAATTACAATAAGAGGAATGAAAAAAAAACCATTTTCTCAAATGTTTTCACAATTTTGCAAAAAAAATATAATCATTTTGGAAGACCTAAAGAGACATAAATTTCCCCAATCCTACAGGAAATTCAAATATTATTTTTCTAAATTCTGAGTACTTGATTTTACTGCCAGAAAATTGAACTAAAATAGAGAATAAGACATTGTTTTCAACTGTTTTTTTTGTTATATTTCCAATGTATTTTCCAAATTTGAAGCTTGCAATTTTTTTTTCATTAAAAAGGGAAAAAAAATTATTTGTGGTTTTTTGGGATCAATTACTTACTTAAGAATGATTGATGCATATACAACAATAACAGAAAATATCTGTTTTGGGGTGTGTTTTTGAGGCATTTCACATACTATTTGGATTCTTTTTATGGAAAATCAGCCTTTATATTTTGGAAATTCACTTCAAATGACAAAAAAATATATTTATTTTTTTCACCTCTTCTAGCCTTCAAATGTCTAAGCTCAAATCATAATGTTTACAAACCTTTAAGGGGTAGGTGCGCATTTTTTGGCTGATTTATATGAATAATATCATATTCAATATGACTTTGAATGATCTAAACCCAACTCCTAACCTCTTGAAGCGGTTCAAACCTCTAGCTGAACATCAAATTGCCTATCAAAACCCAGAATCCACTCCACACCACACAAATCATCACTTATCATCAGCAATCATCCCCACTCAACACAAATCAACCAAACACACATAAACACTCCACAAAACTCAAATAAGTTAATTTAACACTCCACCCTAAATAAATTAACACCCCTGAATCAAAAATTAAAATTAAAAATTAAAAAAATCACTCCTCAACAAATTTTCCCCAACATTTCTTGAATTTCTTTTTAAACAATTAAAAAATCAATCCAAAAACAGCAGAAAACCAAAGAGACTTTTTTACTTCAATCTCAAGTCTCTGAACACTTCCTTTCTCATAAATTATTGCTATTTCTCCTACATATATACTACCTTCAAATCCAAAGTCTTCATAAAAAACTCAGCTCCAAATAAATATCAAAACCAAATCAAGATCAGAAGAATGTCAGCCTACTAGATGCCCAGGACCTAGCCCCTTCTAGCTACTAGAGGTGATGAAAAGTTTAGAGTAAAAATGTTCAAAAAATGTGGGAGATATATTTTGGCTAGAAGGGTTGAATTTATTGATATATTTATGAAAATAAACTTGAAAGGAGGGCCCAAGACCTAAATGGGGTTGATGAGCCCTCCATAACCCAGTTATAGGTCTTTTAAGGAAATTATAGGTGCAATTGTGGTGCCTTTTGGGTTTACAAGGACTCCTTTCAAGAAGGGTGTGTGTAATTTCCTTGGGGTTTGGGTTATGCAGAACCTACAAATAGGGTAAAAGTCAGCAGGATCACTTACAAGGTCTAGATCCGAACTTATGCTTGATGGATGGACAAATATTCAGGGATTCAGGTTGCTGGAAGCTGGTGCTGAGGCAGGCTGAATAGTTGGATATTCATTTTGGCCAAAAAGTAAGGATTCAAGAGTTTTTTCTATAATTTTATCAGAAAGTGGTCCAAGATAAAATACTTATTTTTTATAAGGGTTTAATGAATTGACAAAGAATGTATCTGAAGCAATAATGAGTATATTACTGGATTAATGAGTTAGAAATGGCTGGGGGAAGAGCCTTTATTTATATTTTTTGGGTCCCCTCATGGTACAGTCCTTTTACCAGCCAAAGGAGGGTGGCCCAGGCTAGTGCTGATGCCAGGGGGCCATAAGTGTGTTTGTGTAGACCTTCTCTGGTCACTACAGCGGTACAGGAAGCTCCATGGCATCATGCATGGGGCTTGATATATGTTTCTGTCCCCTCAATGACATTTTTGTATCTACCAAAGAAGTAGTATTCAATTAATATTTTTGAATAAATTCATGGTTTCCTGAAGCCAGAGGCTTGAACAAATGCTCTGAGGACCCCATTCTGCAAGACTATTTTGATTCTGAGGCTCTTTGGTCCGTATTGGGATGTTTTAAAGTCACTCAATCGGACATTACACTCCTAATGATGTTGAGCTACATACAGTTTTTGTTACCAGGGACACAAGAGGGGTTTTGAATGGGGTTTTGGTACCTTATGAGCCATCTAGCACGAAGAAAGTCCTCTGCTTATCCTTATTACACACTATTGGGGTGTTAAAGTAACTAAAATGTAACCTTTTGGGTCCAAACCTACCATACAGGCCCTTTTAAAGGGGACCCGACAACCTTTAATATAGTTTTAAAAAGGGTGCAGGGCCCATTATTCCGCCTTTTTTGTTGGTTGATCTGTTTTTGATACTATTCCCTACCACATGGTGGTGCTCTTTGGGCCCCATTTGGTGTGGAACAGTGCTGTAGGGTGTATAGGTAGTACCCTACAGGCCATTTCCGTCTTGGGGGAGGGGGGGCTGTCCAGTGAGCCAACTAGTTGCCTTGGGCAATGGTCCGGTTGGTTGCTAGGAGCCTGGGTGAGTTAGTTGGTTGACTAGCTATGGGGCTTGAAAAAGGTAGCGACCGCCGCGCGTGGTAGTTGCTTGACCACCAAAGGGGGTCCGTAGAAACTTCCAGGCACGGTAGTTGCTGACTAGAAACTACTCCGGGCTTGTGCAAGGTAGCTGCTTGACTGCTCCTGGGGCAAGCGCATGCCGTAGCTTCTTTTCGCAGTTGAAGAGGGTATGCAGCTGCGCGTGGGGCTATGGACAAAATTTTGCCATGGCTCCTTGGGTGTCTCCTTGCTACTATTGCAAAGAAAGCTGAAAAAGTAACAGAAATAGCATACAAGTGATAATAATAAATTTAACCTATGAAGCTGCCTGAGAAACCTAGGTACTGCGTAAACATGCTTAAACCTACACAGAAACATTCTACATATGTAATAAATGATCCTGTGGATAGTAGATAGTCTGAAAATACATAGAATTATATAAAAACACAAATAAAATTTATAATTATTTTTTATTAAATATAATTTGAAGTACCAAAAATGTTGAAAATAAGATAATGACTACTTCTAAAAATATATTAAAATACTTGAATATAACATTATTATAATTTCTAGACATAAAGTTTTTTGTGACATACTAAGAAAAATTATGATGTAAAAATATTAAATGAATACCCATGACTTACATTTTTAAGTAATTATTTTAGTAAATCATCTGAATTTTGAAAATAAGGAGTAAAATAAATATCACAACCTTACTCCAAATATTTAATACATAATGAGAACTCACCTGACATCAGAATATCCTTAGGAATGCCTTTTAAAATAATTATTAACTTAATGGGAACATTTACTAAGGATAATTAATTAAAGAATAAATAAAAAGGACATATTAGTATTATTCACACGTCCAAACATCAATTATAAAGTAGAATATTTCCCATACCCTGTTGAATGAGATTCAAACTGTGTTACACCACCAAGATAATGTGACAGGCTACCACTTGTTACCCTGCTGGCTTCAGTTTTGGTCCCTTTGAGCCCCTGTACCCTTCAGAAGGACAATATTGGGACTCCCAAATCTATGAATAAAGAGCTCTTTAGAGGATATTGATACCCAGAGACCCAGTTATATTTACATCCAGAAACTGTTCCAAGGTAATCAAGCACTTATAAGAGATAAGTAAGTGATTTATGGCTTTAGTCTGATTAATAATTGTTGAGTTAAAGGTTTAATTTCTTATGACTAAAAACCAGCAGACTAAGGGTTAAAGCATCAGAGACATGAAGAACAAGTTTAAGGTAAGAAAAATAGAAAGAAAGAAGAAATGAGAGAAGAATACCAACGGTCTGACTATCTTTAGGACAGATGAGAATGGAAGAGCAGATGGAGAACAGATGAGGCACAATGATGCAGAGAGAAGACTACATCCAAGATTCTGAGGGGATCAGACTTTTTCAAACTTGTATGGTCTTGAGGAGGAGACTCTTAACAGGCAACGATTCTAGTGGAGTGAGATCAGATTGAAGTCTTGAGGAGGCTGAGAGTTTGAGTCAAGACAAGTTTGATGATCAGAGGGTGGAGGTTGAGTTGAGTTTGAGAGGGAGAGATGGTGTGGATAGAAACAGAATTAAAATAAAAATAAATGGAAACAGGAAAAAAAATGGAAAACGGAATAGAATAAGAAATAATGAAAGTGAGCAGGAAGAAAAGATCCCCAACAACCAGAGAGAGAGAACTTTGTGAGGAGTCAAGAGCCTCCTACCCCGGGGGAGGTGAGTTATTTCCCAGAGAGGAGTGTTTTCACAAGGGCTGCTGACATGCAAGCAGGGCTTGGCACAGAGGGGTCTCTACCCACAGTAGGCTTGGGGGCAAGGTTACTGAAGGAGGCTAAGAGGAGCAGAGGAGGATTGGGTTGAATGGTGCTGAATGACACTTGCTGGGAAAGATCTCCTAGTAAGAAGTAGTAAACTGATTTCTCGGGGGAAGCATCAGGAAGAGGAAAGAGGAGGCTTATCAAATAGACAAGAGGTTGGAACTACAACAGAGGTACAAGTGATTGGGGCTCAGACTACACACATGATGTCATGGGAACAGTCTAAGTAACAGAGAGGGCTGATCAGGGATGCTACTACATTAGGTTAGGCTGCTTCTACATTGGGACAAGGTTCCAGGTCTGAGCTGTCAAAGTTGGGAGAGTACATTTGAAGGATGTACAGTGTACATGGGAGTCATGAAACTATGTACTAAGTAGAGAGAGTATGTAATAAAATCTGCAGGAGGATGTACATAAAGATTCCCAAAGGATAAACCACACAGAGGAGGTATGGGTTAGACAGAGAGATAACCCAAAGAGGTATGGGTTAGACAGAGAGGTAACCCAAAGAGGTATGGGTTAGACAGAGAGGTAGAGTAGAGCCTGGGATATTGAGTATGTGCAAGCCTATGGAGTCTATCTGTGTATAGTATGAGGTTAGACTATATGTAGATATGTACTGCATGAAGATCCTGAGGTATATAGTTACTGGAGACATATTGATGTAAGTCTCCTGAGCCCTGAGGTTGAAGTTCCTAAGAAAGTAGATCAGGCCTGAGGGTAAGACTGAGGTTAGACTGAGTTTGGTGTCAGTATGACAAGTGTGCACACTTGTCCTCAAGGAGAATGCGCGCCACATGCTTGAGAGTTTGAAGTAGGAGGAAGCTAGTAGTGAATCTATTCTTAGTATTCTTAAAAAAAATAGAAAACGGAATAGAATAAGAAATAATGAAAGTGAGCAGGAAGAAAAGATCCCCAAAGACCAGAGAGAGAGAACTTGGCAAGGAGTTGAGAGCCTCTTCCCCCAGGGGAGGTGAGTTATTTCCCAGAGCGGAGTGTACACACTTGTCCTCAAGGAGAACGCGCGCCGCGTGCTTGAGAGTTTGAAGTAGGAGGAAGCTAGTAGTGAATCTATTCTTAGTATTCTTAACACCCCGCATGACTTGTAAGGTGGCTAATCCAAAAGATCATTTGGAGTGTAGAATACCATCTTCTGGAGGGATTCTAAAGAGCTCAGAGACAAGGCCTTTGTGAGTGAGTCTGCAATCATAGTTTGGCTGGGAATGAGGGCAAGGTCAAACTCCTGATTTTCAAAATCCTCTTGCAGTCCTTTTGTTTTTATATCTATGTGTCTTGATTTGGAATGGGACCCAAATTTCTTGATTTTATCATTGAGTCCCTTATTGTCGATGTATGGTGAAGGTTTCAATTCTGAAGCGTGCGTGATTTTGCCTACAAAATTTTTCACCCATTTGAGTTCCAAGTAGCAGTTAAGTAACGCATTTAATTCAGATTCCATGGAAGAATAAGTGATATATTTGCTGCCTAGTAGAGTTCCAGATGACCAGGCTTCTGTAGTGGAAGATTATATATCCCGTTTGAGACTTGCGGAAAGTAGGATCATCTCCCCATTTAGCGTTGCTAAAGTTCAAGAGTGCATCTTGATTTGGGTTGTATTTAATAGTGAGATTGAAATTTTGATTCATCTTGAGATACTTCCATACCTTTTGAACCTCCCTCCAGTGGTTCATGCCGGGTTTAGCCTTGAATCTAGCCAGGCTCAAGACCGCAAACAAGATGTCTGGCCAAGTATACTGCAATAGATCATTGAGAAGTCCTATAGCGGACCGGTAATTGATATTTAATTGGCAGAACTGAGCGTGATCATTCTCCAAGGCGGGCTCAAGGTGAAGATTTTGAGTTAGTGGGGATTGTACTTCTTTACATGATAGTAGGCTTAATTCTTTGAGACCACGGGTTATGTGGTTGGGTTGACTTAAGAGAATTCTGTCTTCTTCAACCTCCATGAGCATTCCAAGTATTGTGTTGGGCGGATGACAGGACAAGTTCTTGAATCAATCTAGAAAGTTAGATTTGAAGACCTTAGAGTGACCCACATGTATCAGATTGTCTACGTAGAAGTAAATGATATCCTTTGTTTTTCTGTTAATGTAAAGACATGGGTCACTGGTTGACTCTTGAAAGTCTTGATATTTGATCCAGGCTGTTAAAGTCTTGTACCAATTCTTGGGCAATTGCTTTAAGCCATATAGCGATTTCTTCAACTTCAGATACGGAGATTTTTGATTAGATCCTTCAGGAGTTTTTATGATGACAGTTTCATCTAGGGGTGCATGTAAGAATGCACCCTTAACGTCAAATTGAGTAAATTTCATCTTTTCCTTTAAGCCATATAGAAGAGCCAATCAAAGCAAGCCAATCTTCCCAGTTGGCGCCCAAGTTTTGTTATAGTCGACTCCTTGAACTTGATCAAAACCTTGGGCGCAAAGTCAGGCTTTTTACTTGACTGGCTTGCCATGGCAGTTCTCCTTAACTTTAAAGACCCACGTAGTGTTCAAGATGTTATTGGGTGTTCCGTAATATTCTTCCCATACTTCTTGTAATTCTATAGATTCCAGTTCATCCTCCGAGGCCTTTTTCCACTTTGGCCATTCAGGGCATTTTCGCGCGGCTTTGTAGGACGGCGGCTCATAGTAATGATGGAAACTGTATTGCTGAGGCTTTCTAATCTTGCGTTTAGGTCTTTGAGATGTGGATTGAACGACTGGTTTGGGAGACATCACTTGAGTTGGAAATGGTGAGCTTATGCAATTGACCTCTTCATGTTCTGATTCTGTATTGGATTTGTTAAGGTTGTTATGAGAGTCTCAAAATTTGTATTGTTTTTCTTTTGAGGAGAAGTCTGATTCCTTCGCTTCTGAGCTTTCTTGGGAGAATATATCAAGGCCCAGTGTCTCAAGGAGGGGAAATTTGGAAAGATGATTCTTGACGAACTGAACATGTTTGGTTTCACAAATAGTACCAGATGAGCTTAAAATAAGATAAGAATGGAAATTGGGATTGAACCCAACTAAGATTCCTTCCAGCCCTTTTTCATCAAACTTTCTCCCTCTTTCCATACAGTTTCTTAGATAGATAACGGATGATCCTAAAGGTTTCAGATAGTTAGCAGGGAGTTCCTTTTTGAACATAAGCTCCCAAGGGGATCGGTTAGTACCTTCCCTGGGGATTTGATTCAACATGAAGCAGCAGCTTCAAATTACAATATGCCAGTAATATTTTGTCAATCGCGTCAATGAGAATGTGGCTCAAGCCAATTTGATGATAGTTTGTTTGGCCCGTTCTGCTTGACTGTTGTGTTGAGAGTGGTAGGGCTCGGATGTTAGTAGTTTGATGTGTTTTGAGCTTGCAAAGTTTTTCAACGTCTTGTTGGTACATTTGGTCCCTTTGTCTGAGAAAATCTCTGCCGGGTAGTAACCCAACCTTTTATACTCAATCTCGAGAACATTGATGATGACTTCCAGGGTTTCCTCTTTTGATAGCAGAGTGAATGCAGCAAGATATCTGGTGAAGTTGTTGATTAGAGTTAAGAAATAGCGATGGCCTTCCTTAGATTGAGGGGTGATTGGCCCGATTAGGTCAAGATGGATCCTTTCAAGAGGTTTTAAGGCTAGAGTTGATGTGGACAAGAAAGGTGATTTTGTGATCTTGCTCTTAACGCAGCTCTCACATTGGAATCTATCCAATTCTTCCTTTGGGAAGCGGCCTTTCAGGATGGGCTTGAGAGTAGATATTGACGCGTGTCCGTACATCTTATGAAAGTTGGATAGCAAACTCATTTCAGTGAGGATTGAGTTGGTCAAGTGATTCATCAGATTAACAGATAGGTTGTTGCCTGCAATTTGAGGTTTCTCTATAACAAATAAGTTGTCCCATATCAGACCCTTCAGAACTGCTTTGCTATCTCAAGTGATAGAGAACCAATCTTGCTCTTGATAAAGGCTGCATCCTTTTTTGGCCAGACTTCCAGGGCTGATCAGATTAACAACTATATTGGGTACATACATACAGTCCTCAAGAGTTATAACAGATTTGTTCCATTCAAGCCAAACCATACCCATTCCTTGTATTTTGAGGTTTGCGTTGAGTTTGCCTGTCTTAATTTCTTCTGGCTTGTCTTGAAGGTTAATTGAGGAAAAGTATTTAAGATCCTTAAATATATGAATTTTCGCACCGGAAACCAAGAGAAGATGTGGAGTATTGTCGGCGTTAATCCAGAGAGTGAGGAGAGAGTGATAATTTATGGTTGGTCCTTTCATAATTCTGTTCTTCCATTCATTTTGCTGTTTGACCCACCATCCTGGCGCGATTTGAGGATGGAGGTGGAAACAAGAGGATTCTGGATGAGGTGCGTTTGGGTTGTGATAGCCTTCCTTACATTGCATTTGGATCTTTTTGTCGTCTTTTTCTGTTCTGCTCTTTGTCGTCAGTAGAGTGACTTCCAGAGTGATTTTGACTATTTTTGACTGTGCTTTTTGTTTGTTATTGTATTGAGTTAGGTGGTTGAAAACTACATCTACTTTCAAGGATTTTTCTACGTGCATTATTTGTTGTTTTAGGTTCTCTAGAATAGGGGGAAACTTGAAGAATACTAGGTATGCTAAGATATCCTTTGGAAACTTGATCCCAACATCAGCCATACGAGTAAGGGTTTTCCGGGTTTCAGTTATAAATCCTTCTATTTCCTGTTCATTGAAGGGAGCATGGAGAAATTGGTTGAAGATTAAAGCCCCATTTTCCGTTTCCAATGAGGAAAATTGGCGAGTAATTTCCGCCCAGAGCAGCTTAGAAGACGAGATATTTGTAGCATTGACCACATTTGCGTGAGTGATACTATTGAGCTTGGACAATATGATTGCACGTATTTCCCGGTCTTGCTTGATTGGTAGTTGTCCTGATTTTCTAGTTATGACATCTTTAATATCCTTGAGGTCAAAAAGCATCATCATCTTGTCTCTCCAGATAGAATAGTTATTGTTGTTTAGAGGAGGAATGGCACCGACCAAAGCTTTAAGAGCGACTTGATGGAAGTAGTTGTTGGCCCCCGCTGGTTCATTCATTTTTGTATAGGTAGAGTCGTCCTTTGGCTTTTAACCGTGTTAAGTTAAAGGTTTAATTTCTTATGACTAAAAACCAGCAGACTAAGGGTTAAAGCATCAGAGACATGAAGAACAAGTTTAAGGTAGGAAAAATAGAAAAGAAAGAAGAAATGAGAGAAGAATACCAACGGTCTGACTATCTTTAGGACAGATGAGAATGGAAGAGCAGATGGAGAACAGATGAGGCACAACAATGCAGAGAGAAGACTAGATCCAAGATTCTGAGGGGATCAGAATTTGTCAAACTTTTATGGTCTTGAGGAGGAGACTTACCAGGAAACAATTCTAGTGGAGTGAGATCAGATTGAAGTCTTGAGGAGGCTGAGAGTTTGAGTCGAGAAGAGTTTGGTGATTAGAGGGTGGAAGTTGAGTTGAGTTCAAGAGGGTGAGATGGTGTGGATAGAAACAGAATAAAAATAAGAATAAATGGAAACAGGAAAAAAAATAGAAAACGGAATAGAATAAGAAATAATGAAAGTGAACAGGAAGAAAAGATCCCTGACAACCAGAGAGAGAGAACTTGGTGAGGAGTTGAGAGCCTCTTCCCCCAGGGGAGGTGAGTTATTTCCAGAGCGGAGTGTGCACACTTGTCCTCGAGGAGAACGCGCGCCGCGTGCTTGAGATTTTGAAGGAGGAGGAAGCTAGTAGTGAATCTATTCTTAGTATTCTTAACAATAATATCCGGCCTCAACCCTCTTTTATCAATTGAAGATGCTGAACAACCTTATAACCCCAGTATACAGGTTTAACCCATCAGTGCACATCCCAAACAGATACCCAAAGGATTTAATAATATACCAGTGAGTCTTATTATAATTTCTCTGTTTTAGCAGCTTGGTTACAAAGCCTTTCCACTCCACCATGTATTTTATATACATATTATCTTTGGGCAAAATATCCTTTAAACTAAAGGGCCCAAAGTAACCAGGCCTAGGTTTCTTCATACTGAATTCCCTGAAGAGAGGTGTTAAAGATCCCCAATATAATTGTGGCCCCTCTATAAAAATATTTAATAATCAATTTATCTATATTGATTTATAACAATAAACCATATCCAAACCAATTAACCTTTCAATAAGCTTTATCCAAACATTTTACACATTTTTTCTGCATTTATTAAATCATATATTTATTATTTCTTCTATCACCTCTGGTAGCTAAAGAATAGCAAGGGTCTTGGCATCCAGGACGCTGAAATTGGGGAGGTTGCGGAGGGTATGCGGCTGCGCACAGGGCTATTGGGGAAAGGGTGCCCTGGCTTCTTCCAGAAGTTGTGGAGGGTATGCAGCTGGATGGCGCATGCTGTAGCTTCTTTGCGCGGTTGAGGAGGGTACACAGGTGAACCATGGTTCTAACTGAAGGAGTAACTTTTTGGGCTGGTGCCAGTGGGTGACCCTACCTAAATTGGCACCACAAAGCCATTTCATTAATAATGATTTTAGATTTATTACAGGTTAAGGTTTTATTTCTTAATTTTTATTTTCATTTTTAATCAATGATTTCTGTATTTTTTTGGGAGGGCTTTAGTTAGTTGGTTCTGAATAGTAGCCAGCTGACATTCTCCCCTTTCCAATTAGTTTACCCAAAAGACATTTTGAGAGGGGAGCAGGCAAAAGAGGTTCTTGGGTGGATATTTTAATCTTTAATTTTTGCAGATCTGAATTTCCTCAGAAGGATGGGGCCATCTGGTATGTTACTTTCTGGTGGCCACTCATCCTTGTCTGCTCTGCTAATTCTTGTTATATCTAACAAGGTATAGCATGAAATCCTTTTAATTGACTGTTTCCTTCTGTTCCTTAAGGATTTTTCTTACTTTTCTCTTGCTCCCTTCTTGTGGGATTTCTAAGAGAATTTTTTTTTGCAGGTGGTTCTTCAGCTTTCCTAGGGCTATAGTGCTTAATTAGTGTCAGCTTGCTAGTTGACAAGAGCAACCTGTAAAATCAGATCCAAAACAAAAATAAATAATAGAATTAGAAGCTTTGGAAAATCCATATGTGTTATTGCAGAAATGGATTCCCCACCCAAAAATAGGTATGGTCACTCACTGACCCCACCCTTGAATTCCAAATCCTGAAATTTTTTGATAACTTTGGAAGAAAAGACCAAAAAAACTACGGCACAACAATGGAACCTTTTTTTCATTCTAATATTTCACACATAACGCCATTTCCAGGTTTCACACCTAAAATTTAGTCAGAATTGAGGTGTTGTGTATATTTTAGGAGTTACAGGCAGATTGATTTTGTGTCACAATTACTGCGCACAGCCCCACATTCATATGGAAAGGGTACACAGGCCTGACACTAAGAATGTAGACGCATGTAAAGAATCCAGCATGCAGAACAACTGATTATGGGTTCCCGCATGCAGCTTTCAATTCTGAGCACGTCAACATCAGCTGTACTGAATTCAACTGCCAAAAACCGCAGGAACATGCTAAAACTTGCATGCATACATCATGAATATTTAACAAGTTAACTAACGGATAGGGAGATGTTTGAAACTTAATTAAATTGAATAAAAATATGAAAATCAAAACATTAAAGCAAATAAATTGTTAGAAACAATAATGAAGGTTGTCACGTAAATGAGATTGCAAAATCTTCATGAACCACCAAACACACCAAGGAGTCTACCAAAAATTATTAAAAATTACCAACATGTGCAGAAGATGGCAAAAAATCTACAAATTCCCACTTCTACCAATGCCAGTCTAAAGAAAGCAATACAAAATGAGGAAATATGTTGGAACCATAAAAAGAACAAATTGATATTTAAATACCTTCTGACAATTATTTCACATGGAATATGACACAGACAAGGCTAACCAGCTGACAGCACCAAGACTATGTGCCAAAATAGCCCTGGCTAGCCTGCCAGCCTTGGCACACAAGCACAACCCTCTCTACGTGCCCTGAGAAGGTCTCATCACCCCAGAAAAGTATATAAACAAACCCTTTTAGATATTTCAAACCCCAATGATTTTTAAGTAATCAATCCAGACCCCTTGCCATCTGTGATCAAGTGTTTTTTCAAGATAAACAAGTGATTTATGGCCTCAGTCTCATACTATAATTATTAATTCTAAACCCATTGTTAATTCCATTGGAGAATAGCAGCAATATCCCCAAAAAATTTTCCTGAGACCCTTTCAACCGTGAATTTCTTCAAGTTTCATGGAGTGTTTGCTTAAATTAGTAAGTTATTTCCTCCTTGCCTCCAGGCATAAGTGCTGTGAGTGAGCCAATCCACCCACCCCTTGAATAAACCCCTTTGTAGTAGTCACCTAGTGTCAGCCTCCTGGATGCCAAGACCCTTGCTATCCTTTGAATACCAGAGGTTATAGAATAAATAATTAATATATTATTTAACAAATGCAGAAAATCCGCAAAATATTTGGATAAAGCTTATTTCAAGGTTAATTGGTTGGTTTATGTTTTACTGTTATGAATTAATATAGATAATTCCTTATTAAATATCTTTATAGAGGGGCCAAAATTATATTGGTTATCTTTAACACCTCTCTTCAGGGAATTCAGTATGAAAACACGTAGTCCTGGTTACTCTGGGCCCTTTAGTTTAAAGGATATTTTTCCCAAACATAATGTGTATATAAAATACAGGGTGGAGTGGCAGGGCTTTTTAACCAAGCTTCCGCGCCACAGAAAGGATAATAAAACTCACTAGTATATTATTAAATACTTTGGGTATCTATTTGGGACGTTCACTGATGGGTTAAACCTGTATACTGGGGTTATAAGGTTGTTCAGCATCTTCAATTGATAAAAGAGGGTTGAGGCCGGATATTATTAATCAGAATAAAGCCATAAGTCACTTACTTATCTCTTGTAAGTACTTGATTGCCTTGGCACGGTGTCTGGATGTAAATATAACTGGGTCTCTGGGTATCAATATCCTCTAAAGAGCTATTTATTCATAGCTTTGGGTGTCCCAATATTGTCCCTCTGAAGGGTAAAGGGGCTCAAAGGGACGGAAACTGAAGCTAGCAGGGTAACCAGTGGTAGCCTTTCACGTGTTCTTGGTGCTGTAACAAGGGTAGCATCTAATTCCACAGGGTATGGGAGTTATTCTGCTTTATAATTGATGTTTGGACGTGTGAATATCACTAATCTGTCCTTTTTATTTATTTATTATTTCATTAATTATCCTTAGTAAATTTTCCCAGTAAGTTAATAATTATTTTAATAGACATTCCTATGGTTATCCTGATGTCAGGTTCTTTCTCATTATGTATTAAATATTCCGAGTAAAGTCATGATATTGATTATACTCCTTACTTTCAAAATTCAGTTGATTTGCTAAAATAAATACTTAAAAATTAAGTCATAGGTATTCATGTAATATTTTTACATCATAAGTTTTCTTAGTATGTCACATAAATTTTGATGCCTAGAAATTTTCATAATAGTATATCAAATTATTTGAATATATTTTTAGAAGTAGTAATTGCCTTATTTTCGAAATTTTTGGTACTTTGAATTATATTTAATAAAAAATACCTATAAAGGTTATTTAAGTATTTTTATTTCATTTTATGTACTTTTGGACTATCTACTATCCACAGGAACGTTTGTTACATATGTAGATGTAAAAGAATAAAGAGAGCTGCAGCTCTGATGAAGTAAAAGTTGAATGAGAAAAGAATGAAAGGAGCTTATAACTTCAAGCGTAACGGACCTGTGATCAGGAGGAAAAGGACATCCCGGTTGATTTGGTTTGCTGAAAAGATAATAAATTACACTTGAGAGCACCATGGTTTATATAGACTAAATACATATTTGGCCAACAAGTGGTTGAGTACAAAATGAATAAGGCAAAATTAACATAAGCAGTTTAAGTGAGATGGCAAGTGAAATGTTATGCTTGGACAGTCTGAAAATCACTACTAAGAACACAGCCTAGTTATATTTTAACCATTATTTTAATACTTCAATAACAACAATAATATAAATCAAATCAATCCAATCAATGATACTTCAAACTCCAGTGAAAGTCACATATATATAAACTCAAATTCTAACACACCCGCTGGACTTGCACTGGAGGAAGTTACTGTCTGAAATGAATCTAAGTCTTTTTCTTCAATTAACTTTATTTTCTACAAACTTTTGGAATTATTCTATACATACAGGTTAGTGACTGATAACAAGATGAGCTGATTGACTAGTAAACTTCCTGGGGCATATTTGAATTTAACTGCTATCTTTAAGTATGATATCTAATATTTGCTGGAAAATTTATCAGCTCAAATGTGATTGACTTGTATGATGCATTGAATTTGTTCAAGGTTGGATTTGATTGTGTATAATTGATAAAATTGAGTTGGTTGATTTTTGTAGTTGAGTACTGGAATGATTGTGAAAATTGATGGATGATGAATGATAAAAGAAGGTATTGTCAGTCCATAGGATTGAGATCTGAAGACCGGTTGAATCAAATTTTTACAATCAATAAAACATTGAATTGCTTGAGCCTTGGATTTGGTCAGATGTTTCTTGGGTGGTAAACTTCTTGCTGGCTACCATGAACAGGGTTGTCTTGGGGCCACATTTCCTCAAGATCTCAGCCAAATTGGTGCCATTGATATTATTACAAAAGTGAGGGATGATTGCTCTACCATTGCATGCATAGTATGCCAGAGCTTTGGTGACCATGACCGGACCAAGATTGGAACCACCAATTCCAATGTTGATGAGGGTGTCAATCTTTTTGCCGGTGTAGCCCTTGTGAGAGCCCAATTGGATGGCGTGGCTGAATTTGCAAATGTGATTGAGAACCTGATTGACTTGTTTGATGCCGTGTTTGTTTGAGCCGTAGCCTTGACCAGAGGTGTCACGGAGGGCAACATGGAGCACGGCCACCCTTGCTGGTGTTGATGTGTGCGCCATAAAACATGCCATCCCGGGCTTGTTTGAGACCAGCTTGTTGAGCCAATTCAATGAGTTTATCCCAAACTTGATGATTGATCAAGTTTTTAGAGTAATTGAGTAAGCGCTTGTCTCATAGTTGGTGGATTCAAATTGACTTGAGAAGGTTTGAAATTGATTGGGATCATTGGAAACAAATTTGGAGAGTACAAGCTTGGAGGTATGTTTTTGGTTGTATGACTCTTGGAGTTCAGCCCAAGCAGGATAATTGGTTGACAACTTTCCAGCCATGGTGGTCGTAGTCACTCCTAGCTATCTCTTAGTTCCAATCAATCTGGGGTGTTGTTGATCAATTTGTATTAATGTTCTTCTTGAGGTGTCTCCTCTGGTGGTAGTAGGCAGGCTGAGGCAGACATCCGGCCATTGGTCAACAAGCACCCCAGGGATGAGGATGATCCAATGATCTGTTGGATCTGATGGTTCAACTCAACAAGATTCAATTGACTCTCTACCTCAAAGGCATTACAAAGGTTTTGAATCATTCGATTGGTGGAGGAATCCAAACTGGATCAAATTTTTTGATTGACCGTGGATTGTGTGGATTCTAGGAATCAATCAAGGTTTTGGTCCAAGTTGGACTGATGGTGATGATCAAGAGCTTTGAAGCTATCAAGTAGGAATTGATTGAAAAAGTTGGTGTATTGTTGGTTGAGATCCTTGCAAGCCTGTTGGTTGAAGTGGGTGAGTTGAAGCTGGAGGGAGTTGAGATGATGATGGAATTCGTCCAAGATCTGCTGGGATGATTGATGATTGGATTGAAAGTTGTGGGACCAGGATCGAAAGGGATGATGATGATGATGAATGAGTTTGAGTTGTTGGTTGATTGTCCTTTGGTTGAATCAATGGATCATCTCCTTTTGATCTGAAACGATACACTCTGTCTCTCCTTTGACGTCCCACTTGTTGAGTCTTGGTGGTGTTCTTGTTGGATGGGTAGGCCTTGACTAGTTCCAATCTCTTGATGACCACATCAAAGTGAATGGATGGGATGAGCTTGATAGTCAATGAAAAGGCTCATCCTAACCTCCCCCCTCGCCAAAAGAGTTGAAGATTGGCTTTTGGGATGATACTGTTGAAGGAGGACAGTTTGAATGAAGTATAGTTGGCTCAGGTTGAGCAAAGGCTTTTAACCTTGTAAAAGAATAAAGAGAGCTGCAGCTCTGATGAGGTAAAAGTTGAATTAGAAAAGAATGAAAGGAGCGTATAACGTCAAGCGTAACAGAACTTTGATCAGGAGGAAAAGAAAACTCTGGTTGATTTGGTTTGCTGAACAGATGATGAATTCCACTTGAGAGCACCATGGTTTATATAGACTAAATACATGATTGGCCAACAAGTGGTTGAGTACAAAATGAATAAGGCAAAATTAACATAAGCAGTTTGAGTGACATGGTAAGTGAAATGTTATGCTTGGACAGTCTGACAATCACTACTAAGAACACAGCCTAGTTATATTTTAACCATTATTTTAATACTTCAATAACAACAATAATATAAATCAAATCAATCCAATCAATGATACTTCAAACTCCAGTGAAAGTCACATGTATGTAAACTCAAATTCAAACAGTAGAATGTTCCCACTTGGGTTGTAGCATGTTTACGCGGTACCTAAGTTTCTCAGGCCGCCTGTCACGTTGTCAGCTTGTACTCCCGCGGCTGCGTACTTTTCAGAGGCCCAGGGCTTTGTACACGACTTTGAAAGAGTGACAGAGATGTAGCTCAGCCGCGCAGGGGTGCATTGGTTGCCGCAGCTGTGTGCAGGATTTGTGACAGAACACATTTCCGTCTGTAACTCCTAAAATATACACAACACCTCCATTCTGACTGAAGTTGGTGTTAAACCTATACGTGACAATACATGTGAAATATTGAATTGGCCAAAAAGTTCAATAGTTGTGTCGTGGTATTTTGTTCTTTCTTTCCTTAATTATTTAAAAATATAAGGAGTTGGATTTCAATGGTGGGGTCATGGAGTTACCCTACCTAATTCTGGGTGGAGAATCTATTTTTGCAATGATATTTATGGTTTTCCCACTCCTTCTTAGGTTAATTTTATTATTATTATTTTTATGTTATTTCTGTTACTTTTGCAGCTTGCTCTGCAATAGTAGCAAGCTGACACTTAGGAACTCTTGTACCACGGTCTTTACACATTTCAAAAGAGCCCCTTAAATAGAGGTTTTTATACAATAAAGATCCCCTGTTTTCATAAAATTTGGCCCCTCTTGAAAAATATATTCAAATCAATTTAATCCAAGCAAACCACTCAAACTTTTCACTTGCTGCTAAATCAATCATTTGAGCATTTTACATAATTTTCTTGGAATTATTATGATTCCAACACCAATATCATCTGCTGTAGCTAAAGGGCCGCAATGTTCCTGGTATCCATAAGCTGAAAATTAGAATAACTGTAAAAAATGGGTGTTTCTTTAAAAATTCCTCTTTTGGCTGAAAATTTCTTTAGGAATTCTAGGTAGCCATCCTATCTCTAGAATATAAGGAACTTCTTCAGTAGTTAAGTGGATACTTCTTTTGCAAGCTATTTCTAGGGCTTGCAGGAGGCTTACCATGTCATGCGTGTAACCATTGTGGTTTTTAAGCTCTAAACCAACAGAGCAAAACCTTCATAGCATGTCTTCCAAGGTTTCAATCATGCGCTCAGCTATCCAATCAGTTTGAAGCTGTGGAGAAAGCTAATTTTGTTCCCAAAATATGATGAAGTGTCCTCAATAATTCAGAAGTGAACTTTGGGTCTCTGTGGCTTATTATAACTGTTGGGATGCCTAAATCAGCCACAACTCCATTCCAGAACAGCAGAGATACTTGCATAGCTGTTTATCTTTTTGATTAGTTATAAATTTTTCTCTCTTGGAGAATCTTTCTTCAATCACTACCACAGAGGCATAGGATTATGGTCCCCCTGGTAGTAAACCAGTGACAAAGTCCATGTTTATTATTCTCCATCTATTGGTGGGTTATGATATCTTTTGGAGAAGACCAATCTCTTTCCTGGTTGTATGTTAGTTCTCTGACAGTTATCGCAGGACTTGGCGTAGTCAGTGAGTTTTTCTCTCCAGTAAATCCACCAGGCTGTCTGCTTGACCTTTTCAATAGTCCTATCCAATGAGAAGTCACCTGAGGTGCAGTTATCATGGAATTCATGCAGTATAGTTTCAATGTGGGTTTCTGAGTTGAGGAATATCACACTCGAGTGTTTATGAAGGAATTATAACAAACCCTCTAAGCTTGAGAATCTCCCTTCTTTATAAAGAATGGAGAGTTCCTTTTGTAGACTGTGTATTTACTCATTAGAGGAATTCTCAATTTTCATGATTTCTAGTAACTTGAGATTCTCTGGGTCATAGCTCTCTCCAACGGAATCAAAGAAATCTAGGTCCAGATCACAAACATGGATCCCTAAGATTGAGAAGATGTCATTCTCATCTGGGTTATATGCAGGTTTACTAGGGTAATTAGGGAGAGCCCATCTACTGATTCCATCTGTGTTCTGGTGTGTGGTTCCAGGTTTGGGCATTATTTTAATCTGTCCTCTATACTGCTGGATAGATATTTGCCATCTAAGCATGTGAACTTTAGGGGTTTTCATTTTCATGAGTGCCCTTACTGCCGTTCAGTCGGTTATTACTTCAAAGGTACTTCCTTCTAGGTAATAGTGACTTTTCTCTAAGGACCAGACAAACGCTAGGCATTCCATCTGGCTTGCTCCATACCTTTTCTCTGTATCTTTAATTTTTCTATATGTGAGTAAGATAGTTTTTTCCACGGGGAAATAATTCTCTCCTTTGGATTGGTGAAGAGAAGCTCTTATTTCATCAATACAGGCATGAATATATGATCTGAAAGGCTTAGAGTAGTCAGGTTGAGTTGGGACAGGGGCGGTGATCATAGCTTTTTTCAAAGTTTCATAGCTCTGTACTCTCTCATGAGTCATTTCAAATACAGAAGTATTTTTACATATCTCTTACAATTTTTCAGCTATAGAAGTAAAGTTGGGTATCAAATCCCAATAATAACTGCAGAAAAAGACAAATGAGAGTAATTCAGTCTTATTTTGAGGCATTTTCCTATTGATTACTGCAGCAACCTTTTTCTGACCTACTTCTAAAGATAGTCCTGAGACTACGTGTCCCAAGGCTTTTAGTTCAGCATAACTAAATTTACATTTATTCATAGATATCTTCAGTCCAACATCTGCTACAGATTTCAGCACAAGACCTATCTTCTCTAGGTGAGTTTCCAAATCATCCAAGCAAATCATAATGTCATGAATGTAAAACATCAGCAATCCTTGCCCAATGAATGTTGCAAAGACTGAGTCCATCCTCCTCTGAAAATGAGATGGAGAATTCTTTATCCCCAAAGGCATTATTAGGTACTGATAGATGCCTAAGTCACAGATAATCCTCATATACTTCCTTCTGTTAGATTCAATAGGTATCTGATGGAAGCCTTTCAACATATCCATTTTGGTTACGAACTTTGACTTGGAAAAGATTTTGGAGAGAGTGGTATATCCTAGGTAAGGTATACTAATCTGCTTTAGTATAGTTGTTAAACATTTGGAAATCTCCAAACATCCTGGACTTGTTTTTATGACAGGTATGATGACAGGAGTAGTGATTTCTACTTGCTCATTATTCCCTACTTTACTAAGGACTCCCAACTCAATGATCTCAGTTATGTGTTCCTCCATTGCTGGCCAGGATTTAGGGCTTGCTGGGTAAGCAGGTCTCCTCAAGATGGGGGAAAGGAGGTTCTTCAGTCAGAGTAAATACTAATTAATGTCCCTTGATATTACCTACGGGATTCTCTTTTTTGCAAAAGGCACCCATGTTTTCAAAACATAAGTTGACTAGGTTGTCTTGTTGATCAGAAAAAAGTTGATCATTAAGAGAGGCTTGCAAAAAATATTTATTTTTTGAAGGACTGTAGAGGTTTTTTCTCCATGTAGGTTGATATGTGACAGATCTGCAATTTCTTCTTCCATTCTCCTGCAATTGTGAAGTATCTGTCCTTGCTCTGGATGAAATGTATCCCATACAAGCAAAAGGAATCATTACCTAGTATCAAGTAGTCACATAGGATATTTTTAAAGACTACAAATTCAATTTGAAGCCTAATGGATCCTTTACTTTGAGGGAAAACAATAGGCATAGTTACAACCCCTAAGGTGTCCATAACTGATTTGCAACTGCTAAACCTGGCTTTGGGAACAGTGAGTAAGTGTTCCTTCCACTTGGAGTAGTGAAAATAAAGGAAACTAATACTAGTGCATGAGCAGAAGGCTCCACTTTCAAGAAAAATTCTGACTCGTTTCCTTTCAAACAGACCTGTGGAAAAGCAGTTTTTACCCAAATTATAGCTCCTTCTAGTGACTGGTTTTCCCATCAAGATTTTTTAATAAGAGATGTGAGCAAATTTAATAGGTTTTTTCCTACTTCTGAGGTAGTTGGGACTCTCCTTTGACATGGTTAATCTCCATTCCAGAATCTATATCTCCTGAGATAACATTGACCAGACATGATTCTGGTTCTTCTTCATGTTGTTGGACGACTGGCTCTAAGCCATTGTCTTCCTGTTCACTATTGTATTCAGCATTGATATTATGTATCTTTCTCCTAGGATTACGACAGTCAGTTTGTCTGTGTCCCTTCTCTCCAAAGTTTGGACATTCAATCAAGGGGTTGGCTTTGAAAACAGCATTCCCTTGGGAAGCAGCAAACACCCATTCTTTAAAAACATCTTTTGTCTCTCTAGGTTGGGTCTGGAGCTCTCTAGGTCTGTCTCTGGGCTTTTTATTTAGTTCCATCATGTCAATTATTTCTTCCATGACTCCTATGAGAGTGGGAATTTCAGCTTCAATGGGTATTACGCACTGGACATTATGTTCTAGGTGTCCTTTGCATTTTACTAGCAATCTCTCATTAATCTCCTCTACAGAAGCCTGTGGGTAGACACATTCAATCCTCTTCTTATGGTTCAAGAACCATTGGTGAGGGTGGTCTCTAACCGGATGAAAGAAATCTTGCTCAAAGTCTTTGAGAATTTTCTTGTTCCAAACTCAAGTACCAAATTTTTCTCTGATGATTTTCTTTTGTTTTACCCATGGGAAATCTCCTACTTGTTCTCTTTTGGAGATAAACCAATCCAATGAAAACCCTTCAAAAATTCTGGGTAACCTTACCAGGGCTATGGTCTCTGGTAATCCTGAAGAAAGAATATGATGATGTATGTATTTTATGAAATTTATATGATCATATTCTCCTTCTCCAGAAAACTTCTGTGATAGGAGGCAGAATCTTATCAGCTTTTTCCATGTCAAGAGAATAGTTCCTGTGCATGGGGCAAGATTGAACCTAGGATTGGGGAACCTAAGAGGAGTCATGTGACGCTCAAATTAATGAAATATTAATTCTTACTGTTATTATTCATTTTATTTTTGGTAATTTGCAGGTTCCTCTTTAAATAGTAGCAAGCTGACACATGTTCTCAGTTGAGCAGTACAAAAGGGATCTCAAGTTCCAGGATTGCATTATGCACACTGAGTGTTTGATGAATCAGGAGTGCAAACACACTGTTGCCTTGAAAAAAGAAAACAAAATAAATGACAAAAGCACACAAAAGAAATGAGAGAGTCAAAGGCACAATTCTCTGGAATCCAGAATCCAGAATTCTGACACCATCCTGGGCTTTGAACTCTCATTTGATGCGCAGAAATTTTAGGCAGTTCATAAGCAGTATTCTTGAAAGTGCCTTGGTGAGGAAGTCAGCACAGTTCTCCTTGGAAGAGGTTTTCTTCAGTTCAATGGTAACTTTAGCGATTTCTAAAAGGATGAAGTGATGCCATAAGTTGAGATGCTTTGATCTGAAACTACTTTGATTTGTCTCCTGAATAGCTATCTTTATGTATTTGATTTTTGTTTCTCTGCTCATTGCCTAATTCTCCAATTTCCTTTTATTCTTGTCTTTACCTTGATATTTTCTCAAGTTTGGAGTGATAAAAATTTTCAGCAGCACTGTTCTATGAGTACAGCACCTGTGTCATCTCTTATTATTACATGTCAACTAACCTGTCCAGCCAACCAGTCCTTTATTGAATTGATGATTCTTTCTTATTGGCTTACTACATATTTGATCACCTTGTCATTTATTCATATAGTTCCTTCCATGGTTGATTAGTCATCAAGTGCCTTAGGCCCCCTGTGAGGGGCTCTCTAGTTTTATATTTAAACTGGTCTTTTCCAGGACCTTGCAATTCCACTCATGAAGTATGATTCTCTCAAAGTAAGAGCCACCTTTAGTGGATGGGTCCCTCCTGGTAATCTGGGTTGAAATTTAATTGAGGTATTCTATTGAGATGTAAATTTCCTCCTATTACCTTTTAATCAAGCTCTTTTTAGGCTTACAATCCACTCTCTGCTACTGAAATACTTCAGTCTTGAAACTGGTTTTGCCTTTACTCATCCTTATTGGGTTTGCTAAATCTCAGTCTAAATCCACTATCCTGATTCTTCTAGACATCCAAGAATCTCTTACCTTAACATTATGCACTATTCATTGTCTTCATGAACCAGATCTGGGGCCTTGAACTTACATTGAACAAGTTTGCTCAAAAAGGTTTTCATCCACAGGACTTGCTTTACGCCATCCCCAGCTGACTTGTACTTGGCTTTGGTTGTAGGGAGGGAGACTGTGGCTTGCTTCCTAGACTTCAATACAATTAGATTTCTGTTCCAGGTAATCACAATGCTGGATTTTGACCGGCGGGTTGAGGGGCACTTAGCCCAATTGGGGTCAAAGAAGGCAATAAGAGGTGCACTTGAGTCTGGAGATGTGAACTCAATATCCTTTCTGGCGGTATGTAAGAGATATTTCAGAACTTTTAGAGCCCAATTGTAGTGAGATGAACTAGGAGCTTTGAGGAATTGAGCTAGATAGTTGGCTGCAAAGATAATGTCTGGTCTGGTATTTACGCTAATTTAGTTGAGTTTTCCAATCAGCTTTTGGTAATTGAGGCCAGAGGAAGCAAGAGCGGTTCTTTCTTCATTGGTGGCCGGGATAAGCATTTGGTAGGGTGCAAAAGGAACCAAGTGTTCTTTGAATTTTGGTAGTGGGTAGTTTGCAGCAGTAGATTTCATATAAAACTCTTGAGAGAGCTTTACCCCTCTGTAGTCTTGCTTGATTTTTATCCCCAGGATCAGCAAGGACTCCCAAAGATACTTCAACTTGAATCTGCTGCCTATGAGAGTGGCAAATTTTTCAGGTTGTTTGCTGAATATTTCAATTTCATCAACGTGGATGTAGAGCCAGGTGTCCTTGGAGAAGAATAGGAAGTGGTCACTGTTACATTGTTTGAAGCCCAAATCCAAGAGCCAGTTTCTGAGAGTGAAATACCAGGCTTGAGGGGCCTGCTTGAGCCCATACAGTGCTTTCTTGAATGGAAGGGTTCTTCCTTGAGGAACCTTGACATTTGGAGGAGTTTCTATGTGGATCTGTTTGGATAGAGGAGCATTCAGAAAAGCAGCTTTGACATAAAGTTGATGGAATTTAAGGTTGTTTCACAGGGAAAAGGAGATGATTATTCAAAGGGAGCTCTTGTTGCCAGTGAATGCAAAGGTGTTGAAAAAGTTGACTCCTTCAACCTGATTCAATCCCTGAGCGCGGAGCCTGGCCTTGAACTCCCCTTTTTTTTTCTGTGCTTTGCTTTGTCCTGAATACCCATATGCAATTGATTTTGGAGACTTTTCAATCCTCCTCCACTTCCCCCAAACGTCATAGCTGTTGATATTACCCACTTCCTTATCCATTGCATTGATCCATTCAAAATTGTATTTGCTTTTGAGAGCTTGATCAAGAGTTTTTGGGTCTTCATATTTGGCATCCATCAGGTAGAGTTGTGAGTTCAGCCGTTGGTGGTGATTGAGAATGTTCTTGGTTGAGATTTCAAACTTGGATTTGTGAAGGCTTGTCTCAGTTGAGAGATTTGGAGTCTTCAGTGCTTTTTTTAAATCTGTGTAAGAGAACTGAGAAGGAGTTTGTTTCACATCCAGGCTGTTGGCATCAGGAACAGAAAAGTCCAGTAATGGCGTGGTTTCAATTTTGGGAAGAGTGTCCGAGTCAGAGAGAGAAGACTTTGGTGCATGCAAAGTCATTTTCCAGAAAGAGAACATTTGCAGAGAGGGAATTTTTTTTAATTATTTCAGGGATGGAACACCCCGTAGTTGGAGAAGTTGTTTGAAAAACCAACAAGGATGAATTTAAATCTTGGTTGGGAAAGCTGGGATTGTCAATGATGCTTGGGTATGAGAGCTAGAGAAGTACAGCCAAAGGGTTTTGGAGACTTATAGTTGACTGTCTGCTTGTACCAGAGTTTGTATGGGAAAAGATTTTTATTGGAGGATACAGGGAGAAGATTGAGAAGGTTATTCAATGTGTTGAGGGCTTCTCCACAGAGTCTGTTTGTTAGCTTGGCTTGTAACATAATACATAGGGTCTTTTCAATTATTGAACTGTTGGCTTGTTCTGCAAGCCCATTTTGTTGAGGAGTGGAGGGTGGTGAGAGGAGATGATTAATCCCAGAGTCCTTGCAGAAGATTTTGAATTCTTGACCAATGAACTCACCTCCATTGTCAGTCAGTAAGTTGATGATCTTGGAGTTGTGTTGTCTTTCAGCCATTTTTGTAAAAGCTTTGAACACGTCTAGGTTTTCTGCTTGAGGTTTGAGAAAATCAATAGATTTTAATCTGGAAGACTGATTCACAATGGTAAGGAAGTACCTTCTGCCTCCAAAAGTAGGAGTAGAGAAAGGTCTGACCAGATCCATGTGGATGGTTTCCAAAATACAAGTTGCTGGTTTAAAATGGCTACTGAAAGGGGTTGAGATCATTTTTCCCAGTTGACATGTTTCACACCGCAAATAGTCTGGCCAATTGGCATTGGGAAAAAGATCATAATCTTGGAGTCACTAGCATGACCCAGTATATTTTGTAGATTGGAGGAACTGGGGGAGGAATGAAAGGCTTCAACCTTCTTCTGTTCAAATCTGATCCCCCACAGTTTGAGAAGGTTGTTTGATATAGAACCAATCATCTCAAATTATTCCTAGAAAATGGACAACCCAGAGAATCCCACTTTCTTGATGATAACTTTCTTGGACATGACTTGGGACAGGGAGATCAGGCATTGATTAATTTTTGGGACCAGCAGAAAATTGTTCAGTTTCATCCAATCACTATTTTGGTTGGGGAGAGTGTCAGCTTGCTACTATTGCAAAGCAAGCTGAAAAAGTAACAAAAATAACAAAAAAATAACAATAATACAATGAAACTAAGAAGTAGTAGGAAAACCATTAATATTATTAAAGAAATTGATTCTCCACCCAAAATCAGGTAGGTTCACTCACTGACCCCACCCTTGAAATTTAACTCCTTATATTTTTAAATAATTAAGGAAAGAAAGACCAAAATACTACGGCTCCACTATTGAGCTTATTTTTAATTGAGTATTTCACGCACATTGTCACGTATAGTTTTTACACCTAAAATTCAGGCAGAATTGAGGTGTTGTGTACATTTTAGGAGTTACGGACGGAAATGTGTTTTGTCCCAATTCCCACACGTAGCCGTGGCAGCCAATGCACCCGCGCGCGGCTGAGATACAGCCCTGTCACTCTTTCAAGGTCGTGTACGCAGCCCCAGGCCTCTGGCAAGTACGCAGCCGCGGGAATATGGGTTGACAGAGTGAAAGGCGGCCTGAGAGGCTTAGGTACCGCGTAAACATGCTACAAACCACACGGGAACATTTTACATATGTAATAGATGTTCCCGTGGAGAGTAGATAGTTTAAAAGTACATAATATTATATAAAAATACTTAAATAACCCTTATATTTTTTATTTATTAAATATAATTCAAAGGAGCAAGAATTTCAAAAATAAGAAAATGACAACTTCAAAAATATATTAAAATACTTTAATATACGTTTATGATAATTTTTAGACATCAATATTTTTTTGACATACTAAGAAAACTAATGATGTAACAATATTACATGAATTCCCATGGCTTATATTTTTAAGTAATTATATTAGTAAATCAAATGGAACTCCAAAATAAGGAGTAAAATCAATATCATGACTTTACTACAGTTCTTTAATACATAATAGGGGGTATCAAAGTTAACCAAACCCGCCATTTTTTAATTGCAGGTTTCAACCCAAATCCGCCATTTCAAACCCGCCATTAAAAATCAAAAAAAACCACTTATTTCAGATCAGACGTGTCAAAGTTAACCTGAAATAAGTGGTTTTTTTCATATAAAGTATTTAAATGCTTCCACCACCTGTCCGTGTCATACACCCCTGTCTTCCTACCTCCTTCTACCTCCGACCTCATTGGAAAATTTTTTACCCCCACCCTCATCATAAAATTGATTGACCACTCTCATCACTTTATCACTCTCATCACTTGATCACTCTCATCCACCTCATCGCTCTCAAAACTTCATCACTCTCATCCATTAACCGCTCTCATCACTTGATCACTCTCATCCACTTTATTGCTCTCAAAACTTCACCACTCTCATCACTTTATTGCTCTCATCACTTGCGTAGCCCTTACTCTTTCAAATGGCCCCTCAGCAAACCTCCCCCCGCAAGTCCAACACACCCAAGAGAACATTGCCAAGGAACTAAACAACAAACAATCCTCCCCCATCAGCTTCCAAGGGCTCAAGTCAGCTCAAGAGAGCTGATCACATCATCCTGGTAAACTGGCTGAAAATTCCCTCCAACTACAATGCCTGCTTTGGATCCAACAACAAAACACGTGTTGGACAACCTCAATGCTCTAAGGTCAATGGTTATCTCCTGATGGCCAATGAACTCAAGAACAAAACAAAAGGTAGGCTGGATCTTTCATCCAAACAGATGAGGGAGCGGTTCAAAAACTATTGAGCCAATTACAAAAAGGCCCACTCCATGTCTATCTCCACTGGCTTTGGTATCACCAACTTGGACAAAGCCAAAGGAATCAACTCGCTGGTTGATAAGTTGGACTCCATTTGTCCTTTTTATATTCAAATGGATGAAATCTTCGGAAAGAAGGCCAACATCACCCCCCTAGCTGCTTTCAATGCCCAACAATCCAATTCCGTTGATGCCCAGGACTTGGCTGGGGATGCTCAGCCTACCAATGGGGACCTTGATGAAACCTTGGCCTTGGAGTGGCCTCCATCTGATGACGAGGAGGGTATTCAAACACAATTGGCTCCAATCACTTCTACTTTGGTATTGATTGATCAGTCAATCCCAACCTTGGACCCCTCACTTCCTTCTTTTGATTGCTCTCTTCCTGGGGAGAACAACTGGAGAACTTTCCCAATGAGGAGGATGTTATTCCTGGATCACCGTTGCCATCAACATCTGCTCAAGTAAGGAACTAAATTTTTTTTGATTCTGTCTGGTTTCTCCTGACTGATTTACATTGTAAAAAAACAGGCTCATCCATTTTTGATTGGCTGAAAACTCAAGCCAATGGGGCCTCCCACATCGCCTTCAAATACTAGTGAGGACTTTCAGACTCAAACCTCCTCTTCCAAGGGTAAGCAAAAGGCCTCCAATTCCATCAATGTCAACCCCAAAAGTCATCAAAAGAGGAGAAACACTTCCAGTTTTTTGGGCTTTGAAGAAATCATGGAGAAGCAAAATTCATGTAAGTTTATTGATTCAATATCCTTGCTTTCAAAATCATGCTCATTGCCATTCCCCTCCAAAAAAAAGTGAAATCACAAATTGAATCAGATAAAATTCAGTTTGAAAAGCAAAAGTGGGATTGTCAACTGGCCATGGATGGTCAAAAGCAGCAAGCCAAGACTTTGGCTAATCAACAAAAATTGGATGCTGAGTGGAGGTTGAAACAAGCTGAGCTAGAGTTTCAAAAAGAGGAAAAGGAGAAGGATTGTCAGAAAGTGCAACTGGAAAAGGAGAGGGAAAAACGGGAAAACAAAAAAAAGGATAAGGTATCAGTATCTTTGGCTTGCATTGGCAGTGGTAGATTGGTAGAAGAAATTCAGAAGATTACTCAAATGCTGGGCTTGTAAATATATTTGCATGGATGAAAGAAAAACAAATTATTTTTAACTACAACAACGTTTGAGAGCATTCTTAACCCCATCAATATACAGATCTTTTTTGTTTTTATTGATATTTTTTTCTCTAGAGTAAATTTGGCCTTTTTTCATGTCCCTACAAGTGCTCTGAGTTTTTTTATTAATTTGGAGTGACATGGCCATTCTGGTATGGGTTTCTGTGTCCACAGCTGGAAAGGTACAGTGCTTGTACTTGTTAGCCGCCCAAACCATTTTGACTATACCTTTTTGCTTGAAATCAATTCCAAAGCCAAGGTCAGGAAAAACAAATTTACCGTCCAAAACTTGATATTCATGCGTATCTTCAATAAGTCAACCATTTGATTTTTTTTTGGGACCACAAGCAAAAAGGAATAGCCAGAGATGTTGCCTTTGTCAATATGAGGAGAATTGTAAAAATAATCCAAGGTGAAAGTGAGGTGTGGGGAGTAATCAACAGGTGTAGGCTTGGAACCAAATTACAACAAAGAGAAAGAGGGGATGTTGCTGTCCTTCATGGTATCACGGTTTGATTCAAAGGCAATTTTGGCCAAATTACAAAACATTTGTCCTAAAATTTGGGATACTTTGTCG
Organism: Puccinia polysora; assembly: GCA_025617555.3. Lineage (NCBI taxonomy): Eukaryota > Fungi > Basidiomycota > Pucciniomycetes > Pucciniales > Pucciniaceae > Puccinia > Puccinia polysora. Next base: position 34,890,962 of record CM062632.1, on the reverse strand, counting down.
GCCTTCAGGTCAAGGACAGCGTACTCTTGAGGAGAAGATCTAATGGATGATTTATTCACATAACGTCCAAATAACTCCGAAGGGTTCATTGATTTTTTCCCACCAATCGCTCACATTTTTCCACCCCAAGATCTTGAGGGACCAACAGGGTTGACAAATTTTTTCGAAAAGTGAAGGAATGTTGTCACAAAGTTGATATCTTTCTTATCTTGCTCAGATAGTCAATCCAAAGGCACAAATTCAATGACGGCAACCAGAGCATGGTGATCAGATTGGTCAAGAACAATAACTTTTCCATGGTGGAATAAGTGGAAAGCCCCAATTGTCTGTTTTGCTTGCTTAAATTCTCCCTGGGTGGCTTTTCAAGGGTTCTTTTTCTTTTCAGCCGTGATAGCAGGGTACAGATGCAAAGGGCATAGCTTTTGTCTAGACCAGGCAAAATTTTCCTTGATCCAGTCGTCAGTCACTTCCAAAGAAATTTCCAAATCCCTCATTTGAGCCCTCCTTTTTCTACGATTCCTCTGCTTGCCACCTCTCTTTATGTTTTTCATACCACCTCCTTCCATCTTTCTCCCTCCCAGGCACTTGCTTCACCCAAGGTGAGGATCAAGGTGAAATTTGAATGGTTGTATAACATTTTGAGTTTGGTAGGCAGTGAAGGAATCAATATCAAAAAAGTTCCTTGATCAAGTCGTCAGTCACTTCCAAAGAAATTTCCGAATCCCTCATTTGAGCCCTCCTTTTTCTATGATTCCTCTGCTTGCCACCTCTCTTTATGTTTTTCATACCATCTCCTTCCATCTTTCTCCCTCCCAGGCACTTTCTTCACCCAAGGTGAGGATCAAGGTGAAATTTGAATGGTTGTATAACATTTTGAGTTTGGTAGGCAGTGAAGGAATCAATATCAAAAAAGTTCCTTGATCAAGTCGTCAGTCACTTCCAAAGAAATTTCCGAATCCCTCATTTGAGCCCTCCTTTTTCTATGATTTGTCTGCTTGCCACCTCTCTTTATATTTTTCATACCATCTCCTTCCATCTTTCTCCCTCCCAGGCACTTTCTTCACCCAAGGTGAGGATCAAGGTGAAATTTGAATGGTTGTATAACATTTTGAGTTTGGTAGGCAGTGAAGGAATCAATATCAAAAAAGTTCCTTGATCCAGTCATCAGTCACTTCCAAAGAAATTTCTGAATCCCTCATTTGAGCCCTCCTTTTCCTATGATTCCTCTGCTTTCCATCTCTCTTTATGTTTTTCATACCATCTCCTTCCATCTTTCTCCCTCCCAGGCACTTGCTGCACCCAAGGTGAGAATCAAGGTGAAATTTGAATTGTTGTATAAAATTTTGAGTTTGGTAGGCAGTGAAGGAATCAATATCAAAAAAGGGGTTGGACAAACAAAAAGACCGGTCAAACAAATAAAAAAAAAATGTCAGCAACGTTCTCATTATTGGCAAAAAACGGTAGGATTAAAAAAATAAAAAAGAGATGAAAATCAAAACCTGGCAGAGATAGAAAACCTAAAAAAAAGAAACAAAAACAAAGAAAAAACAAAGGAAAAGTCAGTTCCCTGTACCCTCCAAAAATTCTGCATCAATTGGCCCAAACAATCGGCCAATCAATCGCTAATTGATTGCTTGATCGATTTGCAATTGATCGCTTGATCAATTTGCAATTGATTGCTCTCCGTTTGTTCCCCCCTTGGCCGCCTGGCTTGGTTTGGTGGACTTTCTGGTGGAGTGCTCGGACCAAAGCGCGCCAAATTGGTCATTGAGGTGTGAGAGGTGCCCTCTCATCAGCTTGATTGCTCGATCCACGTGCTCAATGGCTTGCTTCAGTGATTCTCCGTTATCGGGAATCAACTTGAGAGCCAGTGCAATCATCAGATGCGTCTTGGCTACCATTCCTGCTTTAACATCCGGTCGTGACTTTTTGATCTCTAGAGAATTCTTGTAGGCTTTTACGGCCATCTCGAATTGTTCTAATTGTAATTGAGTCGATCAAAATCAAGTTAAGAATTGAGCCAGAGTCAGATGGTTCAATCTTTGCATCAAGTAAAATTGGAGGGGGGGAGAGAGAGACAAAGACCGCACTGCCTTCCTGATGGACTTGTGCTATCAAGTCATAAACGTCGATGAGTTTATTCTTTAGACGTTTGGTCTCATCCCGAGGTTTCATGATAAGTCAAGGAAAACCTTTAAAAGATAATGCTACATCATATCATCAAAGAACAACATGAGTGTAAAAGCAATTAAAATCAACGAAACCGATGCAATCATGAATCCAGAATAGCTAGACAAGCGCAAGACCAATAGCAATGAAAAAAGCAGATCAAAAGATCAATAACGTATTGATTGAAATAGAGTCCCGACTCAACTTGGCACGAGTTGGTCTTGACTCTCCAAACGGATTGGTTGAATTGAATAGGACTCCGATCAGGACAAGAAGGGGGGGAAGAAAGATGATTGGTGTGGTGACCAATCCGGGATACCACGGCAAAAAAAAAAAAAAAAAAATTTGGTTGTACCGCTATGGGTACCTTCATATCTCAACCTCTCCCTGTCCTAGCGGTCTAGTACAGGTCTCTTGCCTGTCTCTCCGCTTCAATCCCCCCCTTCTATGTTCAACTCCTACTTGTCGCTCTTGCGGCCCTGGCTTTTGGCAACGCGAGCGATCGTCGGACCACTTTTGACGATCTCTCCGATCCTTCCCAATCCTCTCATCCAACCGACGCTGTCGCTTGTTGCGACGGTCGTCAACCCCCATCCACGGCTCTCAGTCAGATCACGGGACCATCAACCACCACTAGCATCATCATCATCATCATCATCATCACTAGTACACCAGCAACAATCTCTCATCACCGATAGAACCAACCAGATCATCCCTCAACTAGCACCTCGATTCAATCCAAATCCTAACTCATCAATCCTCAATTCATTCCAAGACCAACCCTCAACCTCTCATGATCTAACCTCTTTCAATTTCTCCGACCCTCAATCGATCCTCTCAATCGATTCATCCTGCCTCAACTCAAACTCACTCGTCTCACTCACCCACTTCAAGCTTGATCCAGAAGAGCAACGGGGGATTATATATTGAACCAGTGTATCGACTCACTCACCCCGGCCTCCTTATTGATCTCAAAGCCAAGAGCAGCAGTAGCAGTAGCAGTAGCAGCTTGAACTGGATGAAGATCACCAATATCGTAGGATGACTGACCATCGTCGATCACGACTCATTCTCTCCTACCATGCAGTCTGATCATCATCATCATCACCCTTCTCAACCCACTCACGCCCTCCTTGCCCATCATCTGATCCGACCGACGACCGCAAGCGACCGCTTGCGGCCGTCGGAACCTTCACCCTGCTGTCGCCGCCGATCAGGTGACAACAGCCGTTGTCAACACCCGCGACCTCTGTCGCGGGTGTCCATCTGGTCCCCCGCGTTCATTCTCAACGCGGGCAACATTTCTTTTTTTTCCTCTCATCTCATTTTTTTTTTTTTTTTTTTTTTTTTTATGTTTTCATTTTCCCGCACCTATTTGTAGTATCTCTTGTACATAGTATACAGGGCCTCATGTCTATAAAAGGAGGGGCTCTCCCCTGCCTTTTGGCCCAGCATTGGATGAGACCATCATCATAACATCTCATCTGTCTCCCTCATCATCAGAAATCAACTTATCCGTGGGCATCCTTCCCCACTTATCTGAGAAATTAATCCAGGTATATCCATGATTGCCCCTTGATCCTTTGAGCCTCCATACTCAAACTCTTTCCCTTGTGACCTTTATCCTTATCACCAACCAATAGCCTTGCTGGTTGAAGAAGAATTCCTGTCTGAATTCTTGGGTGTGTTATACCACTCTGATCCCTTTTTCCGACCATACTGGTCTTGATCTCTCCTTGATCATCATTCTGGATCCAATCACGTTTGATTGAAGAGGTTTTATTAAGCTTAAAACCTGGAGTGTTATACCTCCCTTCTTCTTTAAGGTTGAATTTTGCCACGCTATTCTTGAGTCCCTTGAGAAGTGTTGGGATATTCTTGCTCGAATTCGTTATTGATTTGCTTCTAGAGCTTCATAAACAAATTGCTTTTGTTTTGTTCAGCCTCCCACAGTTATCTGGTACCCTTCAAGCGCTTGATTGCGGAGAGTTGGGCAGGTTCATTGAGAACCTGGAGGTTGGTTGGGATTGGGTTGATCTTTCCTAATCAGCTACTGACAACCAGAGTTATTAGCTTGTGGGCGTTGTTACTTACAACTTCCTTGTTCTATTGAACTCTGAACAAACCTTGACTTATTTGTTCAAGTCTTTACCTACACCATCTTGCCTCAGATAGTGTTGTTTCCATAGCTACCGACAACTCTTATCCTCTTCCCTTACTTTGATTTCTCATCCATAAGGTTCTGGACCTCAATTCCGGTTACATTTAAATATTATTGTAACTCCTAGGAGGGCAGCCTAAACAGCACCTTTCCTCTCCACAGAACTGCCACGGCTTAGCACCGTTTGGAGTCTTACATTGGGAGATTGCTTACAACCCACTCTGAACAAAGCCTCTCCTGAGAGACATTGTGCAATGAACCAAACAATACTCAAAAAACCCTAATAAGACTAACAGGACCAATAAACTAATGAAGATCACTGCAAACTGATTGTTTATCAATCCACGAGGGATGCCCAAGAGTAGTGTATACAAGATTCAATCATGAGGCGCGCGCCATCAAGAAATTAAAAATGAAATTTGAAACAAGATTGAACATCATGACGTCAGTTTCCGTACATCATGGATGATTGGAATCATAATATTGTCTTTTGAGATATAATTCAGAAGCAAACAAGGACGGGGAAGAGGAGGAGGGGAAGGATAACTGCTTGGAAAATCTACTCAATTGATGATTGTGATCCTCTTGAGAGTCAGAGCCGATTTGGAATTTGATGGAAGTAGTGAGTGAGACCAATTGAGAGGACCAATGAGACTACCCAGGGAGATGGCGTTCCGGAGTAAGGCCTTGCTGTAGAACAGATGAGCTTCAATGATTGCTGGATGGTTCTTGGGATGATGAGCGGTCAGGGACTTGCAAGCTCTCGAGAAGCATTGGGTGGCCATGGCTTAGTGTTTGAGAGCAAAGGCACAAGCGCCGGCGTCCAGTTGAGCCTCAATGGACTCCATATCGGTTGATGGACCCTTGGCGGCCGGGTCTCCACAATCCTCGACCGTTTCGACGCTCATTGGCTGCTCATTGAGGTCGGGTGGGGGTGCAATCAAGGGGATAGGTCAAACGATCCGCAAAGGGATAGAGGAGGATCAGACTTTTTTGAGCTCATCTCGATCTCTCTTGGAGCCTAGGATTCAAACAGGGATTGGATTGAGCATTGCTTGGTTAGGGGGGGGGGGTCTTACAACGATGAACCAGAAATGTTGGGCCAAAGCAGGGCGGCGACTTGTGTCCGATGGGATTGACTCTCTCGAGAAGCCAAGTTTGAGTTCGGATGGGACATCAAGAGGAGGATCTCAATTGTTAAGCTCAGAGACCTAGTTCAAATCAATAAGTGATTCCTTATCTAAGTACAAATGTAACCATCCATTGCCAACATATTAATCGCAGGTTACAGTTAGTCATCAGATTGAGGCAATATTAGGACACAATTGTATCGCGTATTTCTAGAGCGAGAGGGGATAAGAGCTTACAAGAACGGCAGATAAGATGTCTGTACTACGTAGGTGTAACAATCTCAATGACGTTCAGAATTGATTGATGATAGCCCTCAGAAGCCTTTCCTTTCCTTTCAAGAATCAATGATGGTTGTTGGTGGTCATCAAGGGGCCGTAGGGAATACGCGCAGAGGAACAGGAGATGGGACCAGTATGGATTTGCTGATGTGGATGGGTGTTTTTGATGTGATGGATGGTGGATGGATTATGATGCATAAATGGCGGGTTTAATGGTGTGTTTGATGATTGAAATCCGCCATTTTCATGAAACACGCCATTTTGAAATACACCAGTTAGGGGGTATGTGTATTTCAGAAACCCACCATTAAAAATGGCGGGTTTTGTCAAAAAAAATGGCGGGTTTCTAATGGGGGGTTTGCTAACTTTGATACGCCCTAATGAGAACTCACCTGAGATCAGGATTTCCGTAGAAATGTATATTTATATAATTGTTAAATTACTGGGAAAATTTACTAAGGATAATTAATTAAATAATACATAAATAGGACGGATTAGTGTTATTCACACGTCCTAATATCTATCATAAAGTAGAATAATTCCCATACCCTGGTGAATTAGATGCTACCCGTTCTATAGCACCAAGAAAATGTGACAGGATACCCCTGGTTACCCTTCCAGCCTTAGTGTGCATCCCTCTGAGCCCCTTTACCCCTCAGAAGGACAATATTGGGACTCCAAAAGCTATAAATAAAGAGCTCTTTTGAGGATATTGATGGGCAGAGACCCAGTTATATTTATATCCAGAAACCGTGCCAAGGTAATCAAGTACTCATAAGAGATAATTAAGTGATTTATGGCTAATTCTGATCAATAATATCTGTCCTTAACCTCTTTTTTATCAATTAAAACTGCTGAACAACCTTATAACCCCAGTATACAGGTTTAGCCCATCAGTGCACGTCTCAAACAGATGCCCAAAGGATTTAATAATATACCAATGAGTTTTATTATCCTTTGTCTGTCGTGGAAGCTTGGATACAAGGCCCTGCCACTCCACCGTGTATTTTATATACATATTATCTTTGGGTAAAATATCCTCTTAAATAAAGAGCCCAAAGTAACCAGGACTATGTGTTTTAATACTGAAATACCTGAAGAGAGGTGTTAAAGATCCCCAATATAATTGTGGCCCCTCTATAAAAATATTTAATAATCAATTTATTCATATTGATTTAAAAAAATAACACCATAACCAAACCACTTAACCTTGCAATAAAGCATAATCCAAATATTTTACGGATTTTTGCTGCATTTTTTAAATAATATATTTGTTATTTATTCTATCACCTCTTTTAGATAAAGGATAGCAAGGTTGTTGGAATCCAGGAGGCTAATAATTGGGGGTCTGGCCCGGAAATATTCCATTTTATTATATTTAATACCTTGGACCAGACATTTCAGAAAAAAATAAAAATAAAAGATAAATTTATCTGACTTTATAACCGTGATTTATCATTAAATTCTTTTGCAGTGGATTTAAAAACTAATGCAGAACTAATAATCTATTATTTAAATCTTTTAAAGATAAGAAAAGAAGAATAAATTAAAAATTATAAACCTACTGTTTGGAAATCTTTAACTCAAGCCAAGAAACTTAATATCTCTTCTGCAAGTAAACACTTAGATAAGATCCTTGAACAAGAAGATCTTGAAAGGCGCATCAACTTTCTGGCCCTATTAAGGAAACATGTAGCTTGGAAGAAATACCGTATAAATTACTTTGTGACATATAAAAGTAAGTATACAACTTGTATTACCATATTATTTTTTTAAAAAAATAATATTGATATATTTTATTAACCAATCAAATAAACATTTTTATCAGTGAACCCTCCTGTACCAGAAACCACCGCCAGTGAAGTTGATTTATTGGATTAAGAAATCCCAGATATCTGTGGACAGCCTGAAAATATTGATTGAACAGGTGAAGACCTCATTGGAACACGCCAAGACCCCGTAGGATTACTACTAAGGATCAATTTAATCCCAATAAAGTCTTGGTACCTTTGAACATCAACTTAAGTGAGTTTTGAATAAAACTTATTTTTGCGGATTTTTTCTGTAAAATACTTATAAACTTATTATTCAAAAATGAATAGACGTAACACAAGAGCCTCAGGGAGAATTCCCTCCTATGGATCTTTGCCAACAGCTCCCAGTAACTGTGAGACCACCAATAAGGACAACCATGAAGGGACTTGAACCCGTGAATTAAATTTTGATGGACAAGGAGCAGCACCAATTACTTCTGCCCTCTCCCGACATAGAGCCGCAGAAGTTAGTAGAATAAAGCCACCCTCTTTAACAAGAAGATTCCCTGCAGCCACCCCAGCAGAATCTGCCAAGGAAGCCAGGATCAAAGACTTAGTCAAAGAGCATGTGAAATATTGGGAAGATTTCAAAGAAGCCCAAGCCAAGGAGGACATGTTGTCTATGAAAAAGATAATCTCCCAGGCAAAAGCCACCCAGATAGCTCTTCAGAAAATGGTTCCAAGAAAGAGGTAGAATCCTACGTAGAAAATTGGAATCCTTGGGATCAATTAGCCCAACTGAAAGGCAAAGGATCAGGAAAGAAGAGATCCTCTTCCCATCCCAAACTAAAGGGAAAGAAAGACTGGGATCAGATAATATCCCTAGCTCCAAAATGGAAAAGGTTTACAACAATTAGCTTCTAATTCTGAGCCCAAACAAACCTCTGATTTAATTACTTCCTTTTCTAATGATATGCATTATAATTTAAAAGTTTTTTGTGAAAATTTGGACGGTGTTTATACCCAAATGGACAAATTAACCTCAGTAGTAGCCAAATTGATTAATAACCAAACAAAGACTGTAGGAATGGAAGAAATCAAAGAATATACAGAACATTTATTGGAGACAATTAATCAAGGTAGGATCAGACAGACTCAAACATTTTAGAATATGTTATCAGGAATCCAAGAAGATTTTATTATGTCTTTCCACCCCTTAAAAGAAGAATTGGTAACCACTACTAACAGCTCTATTCTATCCCTCAGTGAAAAACTGGATGTTCTTAATTGAAAAGTGGACCTGCAACTTAATCTGATCAAAAATGATCTTAGAGACTTGAAAGTCCCTCTGACCAACCCCTTGGGGAGTACCACAGAGGAACCAAAACCTCCCAGACAAACCACTACTCCTTATGCACCACCTTTATTAGGAATGCATAGGAGTGACACCTGTAGGCCTCGTCCTACCCCTGAGATGGAGCAAGCCCTCAAACTGTTACCCCCTATTTCTGAATGGCGTAAGTTCTCCAGTGAAGGAGAATATAATCATATAAATTTCATTAAATTTATTAACTAAACCATCAACTCTTATGACCTACCAGAAGCTATAGCTGTAGTCAGGTTGCCCAGACTATTTGAAGTATTAGCTTTAGACTGGTTTATAAGTAAAAGAGAATAATTGGGATCCTTACCATGGAATTCTTGGAAACTTCTAATTAAAGAACAAATGGGTTCTAGAATGTGGAAAAGAAAAATGATGAAAAATTTTGAAAATTCCTCATTTGACCCCTCCAAGGATAAACCTCACAAATGGTGCTTGGAAAAGAAGAAAAGGTTGGATTGCTTCTATCCAGATGCTTATAAAGAGGAATCAAATGAAAGGCTCCTCAACCTATGTCATGGAAATCTTAACCATAGTGTAAAATGAAGGATGAGTATCAATGCTGACTTGCCAACTATAATCAATGTGCTAGAAGAAGTAATAGACACAAATGGGTTAGACAAGAAAGCCCCTTCTAGACCTAAAAAGAGCTAAAACATTAACAAAACCAGAGAACAACCTTGTCTGATGAATACCTCTGATAATAAGAAAGCTAATGAGAATAGGGATAAAGAGAAGATTCCTGCAACTTTTTGGAATTGTAACAAGACTGGGCATATGAGACAAGACTGCCCATTACCCAAAAGAAAGATAGCAGTCTTGGAAGGAGAGTAGGAGGTTGAAGAGAATCAGAAATATGAAGATATAGCTGATACTGAAGGATCCCTTTCTGAATGTGAGTTGGTCTTGACCAACCCTGTCAATGGTATAGAAGGAGATATAGGCTCTTCTGTAGAAATCAAAAACATACATGGGGATTCTAGCTTGCCCCAACAATGGGATCCTACCATAATTCCTAGACATATTACGGATTTAAAAACATTAACAGTTGAACCTATGAGTGGGAAAAGTTATACCACTGGTCAAACTTGTTATGCAACAGGTTTGTATAAAAACAGAGGTATAAGGTTATTACTAGATAGTGGAGCCTTTTGCTCATGTGTCTGTGCTGAATTCTTAAACAAATGGGACCCCAATTGGAAATAACACCTTCTGCCCGTCCCAAAAGCCAGGTTCAGCTCTTGCAACTCTACCATGAATGCTATTATGGTATCAACTGCTCCTATAATACTACCTCATACTAAAGGATCTTTGAGGATACAAGTGGAATTTGCAGTATTGCTCAACAGACTATGTGACTACCTGATACTGGGTAATGATGCCTTATGTCTATATGGTATAGATGCTTTCCAGAGTAAAGGGAGATACTTCACAGTAGGTGTTAATTGGGACAAGAAGTTTAAGATATGCACAATTCAGTCTAACTTCCCCTCCTCTACTTATCAAAAGCATTTAGAAGACTTTGACCAAGAATATTTCTCTCAAGCAGCTCTGAATATGAAACTTTCTGAGGGACAGAAGAAAGATATATTGAAAGTCTGCTTTGAGAACCAGAATGCTTTTTTTACTAAAGATCATCCCATTGGTGATATTAAAGGATATGATATGGTATTGAAATTGACCATTAAGCCTCCTTATCCTCCAAACTTAAGAAGGCCAGCCTATCCTTCTATTCCTAAGTCTAGAAAATCTTTTGAGGAACATATCCAAGAACTAATAGACTTACAAGTATTAAGGAAAGTAGGGAATAATGAACAGGTAGATTTGAACACACCTGTAATCATAGCTTGGCTTAATGACAAGTCAAGAATGGTAGGAGACTTCAGAATGCTCAACAATTATACTCAAGCAGATTATTATCCTATACCCTGGATTGATCATGCTCTGCATAACTTGTCCAAGGCCAAGTACATTACTACTATGGATATTCTTAAAGGTTTTGACCAGATACCAATAAGCCTTGAAACCAGGAAGTTTATGAGAATAATCTGTAATTTGGGGATATATGAATATCTTAGGATGCCCTTTGGTATAAAGAATGCTCCATCACACTTCCAGAGAAAAATGGATACAGTTTCAGGTACATACATCAGACAAGAATGGATGATGGTATATATAGATGATGTTATCATATACTCTAATGATTGGGATACTCATATTAACCAAGGAAGATTAGTACTCCAGACTATCTCCAGAGCAGGATTGAAGGTGTCCATGAAGAAATGCAACTTTGGCTACAGAGAATTGAAAGCCTTAGGACATATAATCTCTGGTCTAACTCTAGCTTCTGATCATAATAGGATAGCTGCTGTCATGAATAGACCTATGCCTCAAAGCAAAACAGAGTTAATGTCTTTCATTAGTTTTTGCAGTTATTAAAGACAATACTTACCAAAGTTTGTGATGCTAACTAAGAGTCTGTATGAATTATGCAACAACAACAATCTATTTGAAATGACTCATGAGAGACTGGAAAACTATGAGGAACTACAAATAGCTATGACCTCTACTCTTTTACCCATCCAACCAGATTAGTCCAAGCCCTTCAAACTGTACATTGACGCCTGCATGGAAGGTTTAGGGGCTTCTCTACATCAAGAAAGGAAAGAAGAAGAAAGACCAGTAGAGAAACCAGTACTCTTAATATGTAGACAAATCAAACATAAAGAAAAGAGAGATGGAGCCAGTCAGTTGGAATGTTTGGCACTAGTATGTGCTTTAGAAAAGCTACACTATTAATTAGAAGGAACCACTTTTCAAGGAATCACAGACTGTAATGCTGTAAGAACTCTTATGAACATGAAAAATCCCAGCCCAAGAAATGGCTTATAACAGCAGTAAACATTCCACTACCAAAGAAGCTCCTTACATACTAGAAAGAGGATGGATTCCAAAACTTGCTAGGAATAACTTAAACTATAACTTAGCCACAATTCATCCAACATCTCTTGACTTTAAGAAGATGATAGATCTGGCAAATAATCATGCTAAAAAATGTGTAAAAGAAGCAGTAGAATACAACAAACAAAGATGGGACAAATCACATAAAGAACCTGACTTTAAAATAGGAGATCAGATCTTGATATCTTAAACCAATTTCAAGAATCTAGCAGATAACAGAAAACTGAAACCAGCCTTTTTTGGACCATTTGTTATCAAGAAGATGCATGGCCAAAATGCTGTGGAAGTAATCTTGAGTCAAGAATTATCATGGAAAAACCCAGTATTTCCTGTTAGCCTATTCAAACACTTTCAACCAAGAGAAGGTAGCAACCTCCCTCCAGCAATAAACCCAATAGAACCTGACCATGTGAAAGAAAAAGGGAAAGTCAGCAGGATATGGAGAGACAAGAAAGCGTGAGTACAAGGAAAAGATGTTAGACTATACTTAGTAAGATAAAAAGGAGAATCTGCAGACAAAGATGAATGGTTACCAGAAAACAACATACCTGATTGACCAATACATCTCAGAAACTACAAGGCCAGCAAAAGGAACTGAAACACACATGGAGTTAATTTTCTCCCAAAATCCTCCAGATTTTTTTCAGATATAGCCATATCTTGGAGTGGGGGGATGTCAGCTTGCTACTATTGCAAAGCAAGCTGCAAAAGTAACAAAAATAACATAAAAATAATAATAATACAATTAAAATAAGAAGGAGTAGTAAAATCAACCATATTATTACAGAAATGGATTTTTCACCCAAAACTGGGTAGGGTCACTCACTGACCCGACCCTCAAAATCTAACTCCTTATATTTTTAAATAATTAAGGAAAGAATGACAAAAATACTACGGCTTCACTATTGAGCTTTTTTTCAATTAAATATTACACACATATTGGCACGTATAGGTTTCAAACCTAAAATTCAGTCAGAATTGAGGTGTTGTATATATTTTAGGAGTTATGGACGGAAATGTGTTTTGTCACAATTCCTGCAGGCAGCCGCTGCAGCCAATGCACCCACGCACAGCTGAGATACAGCCCTGTCACTCCGTCAAGGTTGTGTACGCAGCCCCGGGCCTCTGACAAGTATGCAGCCGCAGGACTACAGGTTGACAGAGTGACAGAAGGCCTGAGAGGCTGAGGTACTGCCTAAACATGCTACAACCCACACGGGAACATTCTACATATTTAATAAATGTTCCTGTGGATAGTAGATAGTCTAAAAGTACATAATATTGTATAAAAATACTTAAATAACCCTTATACATATTTTTTTATAAAATATAATTCAAAGTACCAAGAATGTCGAAAATAAGACAATGAAAACTTCTAAAAATATATTAAAATACTTTAATATAATTTTATGAGAATTCCTAGACATCAAGATCTTTGTGAAATACTAAGAAAACTAATGATGTAACAATATTACACGAATTCCCATGACTTATATTTTTAAGTAATTATTTTATCAATAACTAATGAGAACACACCTGAAATCAGGATGTCCTTACAAATGTCTATTTATACAATTATTAAATTACCGGGAACATTTACTAAGGATAATTAATTAAATGATACATAAATAGGACAGATTAGTGTTATTTGTACGTCCTAATCTCTATTATAAAGTGGAATAATTCCCATACCCTGTGGAATTAGATGCATCCCGTGCTATAGCACCAAGAACACATGACAGGCTACCCATGGTTACCCTGCTAGCCTTAGTGTCCGTCCCTTTGAGCACCTACAACCCTCAGAAAGGCAATATTGGGACTCCAAAAACTATAAATAAAGAGCTCTTTTGAGGATATTGATTGGCAGAGACCCAGTTATATTCATATCCAGACACTTTGCCAAGGTAATAAAGTACTTATAAGAGATAATTAAGTGATTTATGGAAATTTCTGATCAGTAAATATCCATCCTCAACCTCCTTTTTATCAATTAAAACTGCTGAACAACCTTATAACCCCAGTATACAGGTTTAACCCATCAATGCACGTCTCAAACAGATACCCTAAGGATTTAATAATATACCAGTGAGTTTTATTATCCTTTCTCTGTCGTGGCAGCTTGGTTAAAAGCCCCTGCCACTCCACCGTGTATTTTATATACATATTATCTTTGGGTAAAATATCCTTTAAACTAAAGAGCCCAAAGTAACCAGGACTACTTGTTTTCATACTGAAATCCCTGAAGAGAGGTGTTAAAGATCCCCAATATAATTGTGGCCCCTCTATAAAAATATTTAATAATCAATTTATTCATATTGATTTAAAACAATAAACCATAACCAAACCACTTAACCTTGCAATAAAGCTTAATCCAAATATTTTACGGATTTTTGCTGCATTTATTAAAAAATATCTTTGTTATTTATTCTATCATATCTGGTAGCTAAAGGATAGCAAGGGTCTTTGCATCCGGGAGGCTGACAGAGAGAGTCTTCACAAATGGCAAATGGATTTAGAGCATTGAATTTGTTGCCCATTCCAATCTTAATTGAGGTTTCATTAGGATTGAGAAGCCACTGGGGGTTGTTGATAATGTGGTGAAAGTCTCCAGAGTCCAGGATGGGGAGTAATGATTCTGATAGGTGAGATTCAGCTTGAAGAAATGTTTGTGCACTGAAGTAAGTGGAAGGATCCATTGAGGGTTCTTCAGGAGATTTTGAATAGGAGGCATCAGTTATGTGAGCTTGCCCTTTGGAATTTTTGATAGGTCTGAGGTGGGGATGGAGTTTCCAACAGCAACTTTCCAGATGTTCTGCCAGAGGGTTATTTTATTTTTGGAGCACAGATTTTTGGTTTTACTTCTTTTTGGCTTGTCCTCAGAGGATTTTTACAGGGCAACAGACAAATACTCATTAGCTAGAACTTTTGACAAAAGGGTGGACTCAAGATGGGTGACCTCCCAAAGCTTGCTCAAGACTTTGGTGGGAGATTTGAGGATTTCATTTTTTGGAAGAATTGCATAAACTACGTGATAGAATTGAGACCGCAGTTTTGCAATAATTGTGCAACTGTGGATATCTGCGGGTACTTCAAGTCTTTTGGTAGCCGGTTTATTCATGAGTTTGCAACATTGCTGGATGTAGGCCAAGAGATTCCCAGTGAACTTATATCATATGAAAGAAAGCCAAATTTTTCCCCTGTTGGTGGTTGACAGGGAAGCATATCTTTCCACAATGGCAAGCCAGATGGCAATTGGATCAGACTGATTGGCAGGGTTG
Organism: Puccinia polysora; assembly: GCA_025617555.3. Taxonomy (NCBI): domain Eukaryota; kingdom Fungi; phylum Basidiomycota; class Pucciniomycetes; order Pucciniales; family Pucciniaceae; genus Puccinia; species Puccinia polysora. The sequence goes on along the minus strand of CM062632.1, from coordinate 34,875,849 downwards.
ATGATGGCATCAAAGGCAGTATCTCCTAGGTGCTGTATCAGGATGTCAGAATCTTTGTAGCACTTTCTCTTTTGAGCAGCAGTGATGGGGATAACCAGTTCTCTTTTTTCTTCTCCTAATATGAATTCCAGAAGTCCTTTTTGACAAAACTAGATGCAAATTTGCATCGCCCAGGACAATTAGTTGGACTCATTTAAGATTGGAAGGTTGCTTTGTTTTGAGTTGTCTTTGCTATTTGACATTGTTTGGTTTTCCCATTGGTTCTTTGGTTGAGTTAAGGATGAGATTTCTGGGACTTTAAATCTGTAAAGATTACTGACTAAAAGAATTTAATTGTCAGGAAAAGAATCAGAAAAAGGTGGAAACAAATCACACGTAGAAAGTAGAAATAACCTAAAAGAACCAATAGAACTAGACACAAGACATTGGAAGGAGACACTCAAGGGACAGAGGTCAAATTCAATATTGAAAATTTTGTATAGGGGAAAGTCAACAAGAGTTGAATCCAGCAGGATTTGTGTTCAGAGGAAGATTGACTGGAAGGACCTGGAGAGCTCTGAGGGAACAACCAGGGTCTCATTCAAGCACTACAAAACGGATCTTGAATCCCAGGATTGAAGTTTTCACACTGAGTGTTTGATGACTTGGGCGCGCAAAAACACTGTTGCAATGACAAAAGAACACAAAAGGACACAAAAGAAACAAGAGAGTCAAATAAAATATTCTCTGGAATCCAGAATCCAGAATTCTTACAGTGGAGGGTATACAGGTAGACCATGGTTCTACCTGAAGGAGTAACTTAATGGGGGTGGTTCCAGTGGGTGAGCCCACATAAATTTGCACTAAAAATCCTTTTCTTTAATAATTTTTTTAGATTATTACAGGTTAAGGTTTTATTTCTTAATTTTCATTTTTATTTTTAATTGATTATTTCCGTGTTTTATTTTTGGGGGCTTTAGTCAGCTGGTTCTGAATAGTAGCTAGCTGACAAACAATTTCTCAACAATGCATCAACCCACTTTTAATATGTGCCTCCGCTTCTTCTTATTCTGCTGCTTCAACTTATTTAGATAAACCCAATTATTCTACCCCTTTGGGTCCTCCACCTGAATTATCATATCATTCAAAGGTAAAACTTGTGTATGCTTTTCAATAGAGGGCCGATTCCCAAGGATATGGCATTTTGACCAAATTCTCCAATGCTAAGTACAAAAGATAAGATTACCAATGTGACAAATCTGGGAGAAATACACCCAATTTTTAAAAAAAAATACTTCCAACAACTAGAAAAAAACATCCCTTTCCAATTCTCTAGCATCTTTTACAAGAGGACTTGTCTTTGGAAAATAAAAATCTAATGCGGTGATAACAAACATCCTCCATCAAATTATCATTCCACACATCCAGTTCATGAAATGATTCAAGGTGCTCAAGAAAATTTTTCCATTCTTTGACCAAAGCTGTGGTTTGTACCCTCAAAATCCTAGATTCTTAAACAAAATCCTCTAATTCTCCCATTCACACCAACCTTAGTACCATCTATAATAAAAGATGAATAATTAAAAAAGAAAAATGGGAACAAACATCACCCATAGAATATTTTAAATTGGAATTAATAAGCACTTCTTTAATATAGGATATCAATAATCAAAATGGCCATATTATTTCTTTTTTCTTTCTGAACCAGATTCTATAAAATTACTCAAACTCTTTCCATCAGTATTAATTTTGGACTGTATCTATACAATATGTGATGGGTGATGGGAAATTTGGGTTTAGATTGGTATCAGTTGATTTTGGCCTTAAATCTGAAGATTTGAGTTCAATACATCAGAGAATTATCAAGGAAATGTAATCAAAATCTTTCTTCAAGGATGAAAATTTCATGGATCAATTCTGGGATGAAAAATTTGACAAAGAAATAAAATATCTCAACCAACCTCCTTGACCTTCCCCTTGAATTTACTGGATGAATTTCACTTGCCATGGTTTCCTGCTGGAGGCTGACTACAAAAGGCAAGTGTTACTTTCATTGAAGTTGATTCCATTGAGTTATTTGAGCCTTAATTCCCCTCCCAAAGCCAATTATTTATTATCTACAATATGTTTAATTATTATGGATGATTTTAAGCACATAAATTCTTTCCAATATAATTTTGAACTTTCATAAGATTTCCAATCAGATCCCCTTTGGAAGGCCTTTGCTAGCAAGAAATCACAAAAGTGGGAGGATTTGATTCATAATAAATTTGAACTTATTTAAATTTTTTTCATCCTAAAAAGTATCCACATCCAAAAAAGAAAGGATTACAAATTTATATTGGTTGGTTTTTCTTTTTTGCTGAGTTTTCATATTTTTTTTTTGATTGAAAGCTTGGAAAAAAATAAAAAAAATCAGGGGTCAGCTTAGCATCTGCAAGAAAATAGATTTCACACCTGCTTGCAATTTTATTTTAAATTTATTTTCAAGCAATTTAATTCATAAATAAATTTTTTAATCAATTAGATAGAAATTTTACAATTCACAAGAAAATCAATTTGCATGGGATGGAGAATAATAGGTAGGGGCTTACCTGTGGGAAGATGGATAGGGAGAAAAAGGGGGGAAAAGCAATTTTTATGGATACAAAGGAAGGTTTGAAAGCCTTGTGTTTTGGAGGAAAGTAAGGAGATCAGGGAGGACAAGAAGTGGTGAATCAAAGGATGGAATGAGGTTGGGGATGACCCAGGCATTGTAAGACTCCAAAAAGTTCTAAGCCGCAGGCAGTTCTGTGGAGGGAAGAAATTCTGTTTAGGCTGCCCTCCTAAGAGTTACAATAATATCTAAATGTAACCGGAATTGAGGTCCAGGAACTTGTAAATAATGAATAAATGTAAGGGATGAGTTTGGGAATATTTTGTAGCAAAGCAATCACCACTAATTGAGGAAAGATGGTTCAGGGAAAGACTTGAACAAAATAAGTCAAATTTCTGTTCAGAGCTCAATGGAACAAGGCAGTTGTAAGTAACAAAACCCACAAGCTAATAACTCTGGTTGTTGGCAGAAGATTAGAAAAGATCAACTCAATCCCAACCAAACTTGAGGTTCTCAATGAACCTGCCCAACTCTCTGAAATCAAGCTCTTCAAGGGTACCAGATAACTGTGGGTGGCTTAAAAAAACAAAAGAAATTTGTTTATGAAGCTCTAGAAGCAAAGCAATAACATATTTTAAACACAATGACCCAACAATTCTCAAGGAACTTAAGAGTAGCGAGGTGTAGTTAAGCTTTTAAAGACCAAAGGGAGGTCTAACACTCCAGTTTTCAAGCTGAAAGAAATCTCTTGTCAAAGGTGACTGGATCCAGAAAGATAATCAGGGAAAGATCAGACCAGTATGGTCGGGAAAAGGGATCAAGAGTGGTATAAAAAACTCAAGAATTCCAGCAGATGGAATTCTCTTCAACCCACAAGGCTGTTTTTGGAAATAAAGATCAAGGTCACAGATTGACAGATCAAGGTTTGAGTATCAAGGCTGAAAGGATCAAGGGGAAATCAACAGATATACCCAGGATAAAGGTTGCAGATGAAGGAAAAGAGGCCATCCAGAATGATATTATTGACTACTATATTAGATTGATCCAATTAGATGGATGCAAAAAGGCAGGGGAGAGCCCCTTCTTTTATAGAAAAGAGGTCTGTAGACTATTTAAAAGTGATAATTACAAATGAGTGCGTAAACATTTTTTTAATTGAAGATTGGAGACAGGAACTGCCTGACATGGGAAAATAGCAAAGGAAAAGGTGAAGATTGGGATGGAAACCTGCCCGTGTCGAGGACCACAGGGGCATTGGATAAGGGCTTGAAGGGTTGAACCGGCTGCGGTTGGCCAAGGGAGGTCCGTTGGTCACACGCAAGACAGAGATGGTTGCAGGGGACTGCTGAAGGCTGGGTGCAAAGCTTCTGATGGCCGCAAGCAATGCTTGCGTTCATTGGTTGGTGGGGGTGCAAAGTTAGAGCAAGTTGGATGATGGCCGTTTTAGAGACTCCTGTGTGATTATTTAAATAAAAGTAGCAAATAGCTTGCTCAAAGTCTTTGAAGGGGAATTTAGAATTACTTCTACTCCTTTGGAGTATTAGTATATACTAAGAGTGGTTTTGAATTGCCCGCTGTAATATTCCAAACGGTGCTAGGCTGTGGCAGTTCTGTGGAGGGGAAAGATGCTGTTTAGGCTGCCCTCCTGAGTGTTACAAAAATATTTAAATGTAACCAAGATCAAGGTCCAGAACCTGGTAAATGAGGAATCAAGGAGTAGAGGATAAAGATTGTAATAGTTTGGTAGCAATGGAACAGCACTATCTGAGACAAGATTATTCAGGGAAAAACTTGAACAAAAGAATTTAAAGTCTGCTTAGAGTTCAAAGAAAAAAAGCTGTTGTATGTAAACAACACCCACAAGCTAATAACTCTGGTCGTCAGCAGAAGATTGGGGATAATCAACTCAAACCCAACCAACCTCCAGGTTCTCAATGAACATGCCCAACTCTTCGCAATCAAGCGCTTGAAGGGTACCAGATAACTGAGGGTGGCTGTACAAGACAAAGCACAATGTTTAAGAAGCTCTAAAAGCAAACAGTAACTGATTTGAAGCAAGGATAACCTCAACACTTCTCAAGGGACTCAAGAGTAGGCTGGCAGAATGCAAATCCAAAGAAAATAAAGGGAGGTATAACACTCCAGGTCTTAAGCTTAATAAGACCTCTTCAATCAATTGTGATTGGCTCCAGAAAGATGATCAGGGATCAGGACCAGTATGGTCAGAGAAAGGGATCAAGGAGTGGTATAACACAATCAAAAATTCCAACAGACAGAATTTTCTTCAACCATCAAGGCTATTGGTTGGTGATAAGGATCACGCCACAGAGGGGCAAAGAATCAGGGTCAAAAATGGATCAAAGGGCAATCAGAGATATACCCAGGATAAGGATCAGGAATCAATCTCACAATAATGGGGGGACATAAACACACACTCCCATGGATTGATATTCTATGATATGATTATGCAGAAAAAGCAGGGGAGAGCCCCTCCTTTTATAGACCAGAGGCCTGTAGACTATTTACAAGAGAGATTTACAAATGGCAGCGGATTTTTTTTTTTTTTTTTTTTCTAAGGATCAGTGTCATGAGAAAACAAAAGAAAAAAAAAGAAACAAACAAGCACTCAGAAAAAAAACAAAGAGCCAAATCAAGACCCTGGCCCATGCCAAATGATGGGCACGGGAAAGCAAGTAGCTAGTGGGACGCCCGCAGGCATCCTGATGGGCCCAGGAGACAGTTGAGACTTGCGCAGGCAACGGAAAAGCCGCGCGGGAGACCAATGAGCAATGAGGTGGATTTTGAGAGAGGTTTGATGGGCGCTTGAGACAGGATGGAAGGTTGGAGGTGGAGGCCCAGCAGAGTTGAATTTGATTTATGCTTCATGCGTGTTGGAGCGTTTTTGGGATTTGAGCTGTCGTTTGATACCAGCTTGAATCATAGCTTCCTCAGCCCGACCAGTTCTTGTTTGAGATGACGCTTGATTCCCAGTTGAGCAAGGCGAGGACAGCAGCATTGTAAGAAGTTGCACGGTTCATCATCTTGAGGGAACCTGAGAAACCTCAAAACCAACAAAGTAGATAATCCCTTCTCTGAACGTCCCGGTTGACTGAGGCGGATGTGAGGAGTTGTTTGAGATCATTGATGAGTTTGAATACCATCTCATTGTTGTGTTCACTATCCCTAAAGCTACAAACTTGGAGGGAGTTTAGGGCAGAGATCCTATGCATCTTGCAGCAGAGATTGTTGGAGTACTTGTTGCAAAGTAAGCTCAAGGACTGATCAAAGTTAGACTTGAGTTTGAGGGGTTGATGGATGAACCAAGTGAGTGGGCTCGAGTTGGGTCTGAGGGATAGGATCAGGAGATGGATCCAAGTCTGATGGTTGTCAGGGGAGATCCAATTGAGTATGAGCCAGGCCTTCAGCTGAACCTGGTGCAAGTCCCAGAGTTCATGCAATTTGGAGCCGAAGCTGGGCAGGAGGGCAAGATTCATGAGCGTGGAATGACATGCTTGTCATCAGCCAAGACTGAGACTGAGACTGAGACTCAGACTGAGGCTGAGGATGAGGATGAGGATGAGGATGAGGATGAGGATGAGATCAGAATCAAAGGGGTTCCAAGACCATTGGATTGGTTGAGATGATTTTTCTTGGAAGTGATTCAATCAAATAAACTGGCCAAGGTGTCCAGGATGGGGCGCCACACCGCCCTTCTAGTACTATAGTAAGTCTGCACAATAATTTATTTAAATTAATGGCTGGTTTCTTTGAGACTTGAAATAGGTCTTAGATCAGACCTAGATTAGTTATTGATTGTTTTGGTAGGTTTGTTGAAGAATGGACCAGATATATTGGACTATTGGTTATTTATTGATCAGATATATTTGATCTTAACCAATATCCCAATATTAAAGGGTTCAAGGGTTTATCAAAGGGGTGGTGGTTCAGGAGAGGACCCAAGGATGGGTTTACCCACAGGGGGCTGGGTAGAGGAAAAAGGTTGGTGGTTGGTTTTGTTGTGCTCTCTTTCTTTGTAAGGGTTATTTATTGACTGAAGGGTGGTGCTTCTTTAATTTTGTGATGAATATTTAGGTCACAGAAGAACCCTTATTCAACCACCTGTTGGGTGGTTCAATTGGCTAAAGATGGGGAATAACTTGGTTTCTGATTTCTTTTTTCCTTTACAACTGGTTCACTGATAATTTTTATCTGGGTAGGTACCACTGATGGATGGGCCAAGAGGGCCTGATAGGTGGAGGTGAGCTGGGGTGGGTGATGGATGATGTGCCAGATGGCATGAGATTGGATGAGTGATACAACTTGGATAGGGCAGAGAGGCCCTCCTTAAATAGACAAATCCTTCCCCCAGGGGTGCTGAAGGCTGCCCCTGAGGGTTCCCCCTGTTCTGGTGAGGAACAGTGAGATACAGTCACATGAGGCATTTTTGCTGGTTGGAAAAATCTTGTACAGTTACATGAGGCATTTCTGCTGGTTGGGAAAAGCTTGTACAGTTTCATGAGGCATTTTGGCTGGTTGGGAAAAGCTTGTACAGGGGTTTCATGCATGCACAGCCCTGCATAAACTGCTGTGAAGTGCAGATACAATAAATTCCTGTGCAGTACTGGTGGTTGTTTTGGTGCTACTTGCTTCTACCTTCATGTATTTCTTGTGCATTACTGGTGGTCTGTTTGCTGCTGCATGGTCTTGGCTGCCTGCATATATTGCTGGGTAGCCCTGTGGTAATTGTACTGCTGGGTTGTTTGGTATCACATGCTTCTGACTACATAAATTGCTGTGTGGTGCTGAGTGTTGTTGGTACTGGTAGTTTATTTGGGATCACACGCTACTGGCTGCATAAATTGCTGTGTGGTGCTGGGGGTTGTTGTTACTGGTAGTTCTTGACTGCCCGCATATATTGCTGGGTAGCCCTCTGGTACTTGTACTGGTGGGTTGTTTAGTATCACATGCCTCTACCTACATAGATTGCTGTGAGGTGCTGAGTTTGTTTGGTAATGCATAGTTCTGGTTGAGAATGGATTCACTTCATCCTGCCTATACTTTCCTGTATACTTCTGCATAGTCTTGTGTATGTGTATTTGATTGTTTTTTTGGATCTGGTTGAGACTGGTTTCACTTCCTCCTGCCTATAATGTCCTGTATAATTCTGCATAGGCTAGTGTATGTGTATTTGCTTGCTTTCTGGGTGAGGTGATAGGAGCTGAACTAGCTGTACTCCCTCCTGTATCTGTATTGCTGTATTCTGGTTGGGGTGACAGGGTTGGTGTATGGTCCTTGTCTTGAGGATAAGCTGCCACTGCTTTGTACTTGAGTGTTTAATAGGTATGCCTTATGTCTTCCACAGAGATGTGACACCTGGTTGGGTATGATTTTGCCGTAGTTGAAGGTTTCTTGGGCTGTATCTTCTAATCCATTAGACACAGAGGGGTTCTTTGACTGAGTTACTATGGGTTATTTGTGATTTAGAATCCATTTCTGAGGTTATCTTTATGGTTTGAGCTGTTTTTACACTAGAAAAGTGAGTCTGATGGCTATAGGACAGGTTTGGACTACCACACCGTTGCAACAACCAACGGCGTCATTGGCGTTGCCATTGACGTTAGGTTGGTGCAACGTTGCCAACGGCAAGGATGGGAGTGAGATTGGTCATGGGAGTGATTGATTGGGTCAGGTGAAGAGGATTGTTCCCATGAACAATCTTGCGCAGGTGATCAAGTGATTGGGTTTGTTTGGAGAGCTCACCAACAACCAAGAGCAATTATTTCCATCATTGTTCAATGGCGGCAAGGAAGGAGAGTGGATGAGGAAACGACGGGCGCTTCAAGTTGGGGATGGACGGTTGACCAATCAGGAGTTGATGGCTGGTGAGGATGATGATGGTCCAAGTAGGCAATGGCCACCCGCGCGCGCTTGGATTTGAAAAGAAGAGGGAAAGGGTTGGATTACCAGAGAAGGCCTGCCTGGACCACTTGGACAGGGAAGATCTGAGAGAATGGGAAATGAGTGGGTACCCATAGAGACGCAAGATTTTTTTTTATTTTAAAGGTTGTATTGATGGATAAGGGGATGTAAAAAAAAAATTCAAAAATTTACATAATCTGGGAGGTGTGCAGGATGGGTCACCACAGCATGGGGGGGGATGGGAAGGTTGGTGGTGAGCAGGATATGGGGGTTTTGGTGAGGCAAGGTGGTTTTTTTGATGAGCTGGAGGGAAGAGGTAGAGATTTTTGGGTTTGATTTGCATATGGTGGTTGTTGGTGGTGACCTGGAGGTAATTGGTGATGAGTTTGATGGAGGCTTTGCTGGCAGTTGGTGGTGAGGTTGAGGGAGGTATAGGAATTTCAGGAGGAGGTTGACATAATTCTAATTCAACCCAATAAAAAATGAATCAGTTTGGGATTTTTGAATAACATACTTTCTATAATTATTCCAGAAAAAAACCCCTGAGAAAAATCTGCTCTCTCATTGCAAAAGATGAAGTAAAAGAGGAGATAGGAATGGCTTAAGATGGTGCCAAATATCATCTTCAAAGACTTTGTCCCATTCAAATTTCAGTTTAGCCAAAAATTTATGCAGAATAAAGTAGAAGAAAATATAGTTGAATTTTGTTCATGTCTTTGAAATTGGGTGGTGATAAATTCATGGCTCCAACCACCTGGGAGTTGTGCAGGGCCCCACACAACCTGTGGGAGTTGTGGAGGGCCCCACACAACCTGTGGGGGGAGTTGTGGAGGGCCTCACACAACCTGTGGGGGGAGTTGTGGAGGGCCCCACACAACCTGTGGGGGGAGTTGTGGAGGGCCCCACACAAGCTGTGGGAGTGTTGTAGGGCCCTGCAACGCGTGGGGACCCATAAACTGCTCCAAGGGGTTTCTCTAAACATGCACAACCCCTGAGGGGGCATACACCCCCCATAATCGGTATTTTTGATTTCTGTACCCCTGTACACAACCATTTAGACCTGTGTAAGGGGGTATACAACCCCCCAGGATTCAAAAAGAGTTTAGTTATTTTTTATTTATTTCATATTTCATATTTCATATTTTTTTTTGAAACCAAGAAATCAACCTTCTTTGATTTTTTGGTTGATTTCTGTTTTTTTATTTTATTTATTTTATTTTAGTTTTTTTTGAGCCTGCTATTCTTCTATTTGTGTGGCACGGAAGAAAACTAGATTTAGGCATGCTAAACAGTTGATTTGAGTTTTTTAGCATCCCACACGGCCCAATTGAGTTGCGTAGCATGCCGCACAGCCCATTTGGGTTGTGTAGTGTGCCACACGGGCGCCTATGAGTTGTGTAGCTTTCCACATGGCCAATTTTAGTCATTTACACAACTCAAAGAGTTGTTCATTGAACATGACTCTTTGTAATTATAGGGCTGGCTTTTGATTTCTCTTGAGATGTCCCATCTTACCTTCAGCACTCCTATGGGATTTTCAATCCTAAATTTTGATTGAAAAAGATGATAGTTGAAATTTTTATTGCATTGATCACTTGGGAGAATATTCTTGTATGCTGAAACAACATATTTTCCACTATCATAAGCTGAATTGGGAAGAAATTATTTAACTTCATCATATAAGCTGTTTGTCTCTTATGCAATAAACATTTAATTGAAAACATATGAATCATGGAAGGATCCTGGAAGGCCATAATTGAGGGAAATTAACTTCTTGTTGTTATCAAAACCTTTTTGAGAAGAAAAAGAGTGTTCAAATTGAACAAAGAAAGGATTTTTTTAAGTTTCTCATGAAAAAAATTTGAGAATGGAGGAATGGATTTGCTTTTGTGTTGTTAAAAATATTTTTTTCCATCAAGCTTTGTTTTTTGACTCAAGGGGATGGTTAATAAATAATAAAAGAGAATGAATCCAGTAAAGCCTTCATTCTCTATAACCTGAGATACCCCAATCTTCCCTTCCTTTATTAGTCAAAAAAGGAATTAGAAACAGATTCCTAGGATAAAAATCATATGAAATTTGGTGTATGAGTTGATTGTTGTCTATCCAACTGAGAAGGGATTTTCTAATTTGTGAATTTCTGACAGATTTCCATTTGATCTCAATCCAAAAATATCACATTCCAGATGGATATTTGGATTGAATTGAGCAATCCAAGTGTCAGCTTGCTACTATTTCAGAGCAAGCTGGAAAGTAACAAAAATAACATTAAAATAATAATAAAATAATTAACCTGAGAATTAACAGGATAACCATAAATATTATTACAGAAATGTATTCTCCACCCAAAATTAGGAAGTGTCACTCACTGACCCCACCCTTGAAATCCAACTCCTTAAATTTTTAAATATTTAAGGAAAGAAAGACCAAAATACCACGGCACCCCCATTGAGATTTTTGGCCAAATAAATGTTTCACATGTATTTTCACGTATAGGTTTCACATCTAAAATTCAGTCAGAATTGAGGTGTTGTGTATATTTTAGGAGTTATGGACGTAAATGTGTTTTGTCACAATTCCCACACGCAGCCGCGGCAGCCAATGCACCCGCGCGCGGCTGAGATACAGCCCTGTCACTCCATCAAGGTTGTTTACGCAGCCCCGGGCCTCTGACAAGTACGCAGCCACGGGACAACGGGTTGACAGGGTGACAGGCGGCCTGAAAAGCTTAGGTACTGCGTAAACATGCTAAAACCTACACGGGAACATTCTACATATGTAATAAATGTTCCTGTGGATAGTAGCTAGTCTAAAAGTAAATAATATTATATAAATATAATTAAATAACCCTTATACATATTTTTTATTAAGTATAATTCAAAGTACCAAGAATGTCAAAAATAAGAAAATGAAAACCTCTAAAAATATATTAAAATACTTTAATACACTTTTATGAGAATTCCTATACATCAATATCTTTTTGACATACTAAGAAAACTAATGATGTAAAGATATTACATGAATTCCCATCACTTATATTTTTAAGTAATTAATTTAGTAAATCAACTGGAACTCGAAAATAAGGAGTAAAATCAATATAATTACTTTACTCCAGTTATTAAATACATAATGAGAACTCACCTGAAATCAGGATTTACGTACAAATGTCTTAAAATAATTATTAAATTTTTGGGAACATTTACTAAGGATAATTAATTAAATAATACATAAATAGGAAAGATTAGTGTTATTCACACGTCCTAATATCAATTATAAAGTAGAACAATTCCCATACCGCAAGGAATTAGATGCTACCTGTGCTATAGCACCAAGAACACTTGACAGGCTATCACTGGTACACTGCTAGCCTTAGTTTCTGTCCCTTTGAGCCCCTGTACCCCTGAGAAGGATAGTATTTGGAATCCAAAAGCTGTAAATAAAGAGCTCTTTTGAGGATATTGATGGGCAGAGACCCAGTTATATTTATATCCAGACACCGTGACAAGGTAATCAAGTACTTATAAGAGATAATTCAGTGATTTATGGGTCAGTCTGATCAATAATATCTGTCATCAACCTCTTTATATCAATTAAAACTGCTGAACAACCTTATAACCCCAGTATACAGGTTTAACCTATCAGTGAACATCCCAAACAGATACCCTAAGGATTTAATAATATACCAGTGAGTTTTATTATCCTTTCTCTGTCGTGGCAGCTTGGTTACAAGGCCCTGCCACTCCACTGTGTATTTTATATAAATATTATCTTTGGATAAAATATCCTTTAAACTAAAGAGCCCAGAGTAACCAGGACTACGTGTGTTCATACTGAAGTCCCTGAAGAGAGTTGTTAAAGATCCCCAATATAATTGTGGCCCTCTATATAAAATATTTCATAATCAATTTATTCATAACGATTTATAACAATAAACCATTACCAAACCAATAAACCTTGCAAAGAGCTTAATCCAAATATTTTAGGGATTTTTGCTGCATTTATTAAATAATATGTTTATTATTCATTATATCACCTCTGGTAGCTAAAGGATAGCAAGGGTGTTGGCATCCAGGAGGCTGATACCAAGAATTATTCTGATTTTTTTGTTTCTACAATAATCTTCAAGGTTTCATGATTGAAATCCAATAAGTCTCAAAGTTCTGGTGGAAGCTCAGTTCAAGGAGGAAATGGAGTGGTTGACTTTTATACATAGGTTGGAAGATATCCTTGACTCTAGGGAAAATTTATTTATTCAAAAAAGATAATTAAAACGTGACAAATTTTATTTCAGTTTGGATTCTGAATAAGATTTAAATAAAAAAAAGTTTCAGTCAGCTGGATTTCAATTTTCAGCCTCCTCTTGGGCAGTTCTTTTGGATATTTTGAGATTGAGGGGAATTTTATTTGTAGTCATAAGTGTTTGGGGAAAGTTGGTGATTAATTTATGATTGGTTGGGATTGAGTGACTAGTTTATGGTTTTATGGAACTGTTATATTTGATTCAAATATTTGATGTGTGAAACAATGGGGATGGGACTTTTAGTTAATTGATGATTTGGAGGTGTGAAAGAAGTTTGACAGTTGAATCACCAAAAAAACCAAGAAACAGAATAGGCACTGAGACAGGCAGTACCAGTGAGGAAAAAAGAATGAGAAAGAAGCACAAAAAATTGAGAAAGCTGAGTGAGAAGTAAAGAGGACTGATTCTTACCAGGAAGAAATGGATGAGGTGAGGATGGTGGGTTGAGAGGGTTGGTCAGGATGTCCGTTGGCCATTTCAAGTGGAAGTCATAGCATTTAGTCAAACAGGAAGTTAATGGTAGAAGAAATGAGGTTGGAGTTGTTGTGATGATGAAGGTGAAGGTGATATATGATAGAATGTGAGTGAGGAGATGAGTTATTTTGAGTTGATATTCATGAGTTAAACATCAACAATCCAGTCCAACCAGAGAGATCTTTAGATTGGGGGTGGTAGTTGTAGTGGTTTTTTGTAGCCGTAGTAGTTTTTCTGTGCCTGTGCTGTGAGGGCTAGTTATTGGTAGTCAAGCCATTCCAAAAAGGTGCATATGGGATTTTTGCATGCCATAGATTTTGAATGGATGATTATTTATATATGGCACATTTTATTTTTTAAACACATAATTTCCACAAAATACTCAATTTTGAAATACACCAGCTGGGGTTATTGGTATTTTAGAAAACTGCCATTACACTAGCCAGTTTTTTCAAAAACAATTTCTGTTTTTCTAAGTGTGATACGTCCTATTATTGTTTTCAATTCTTTATTAAAAATTATTTTTTATATTAACTTCAAAAAATCATTAAAAAATGAAAAAAATAAAAAATAAAAGGGGGGTTTGTCTTGATTTTTGATGCTTTTCTCAAGGCTTTTTGCTTAAAGAAATTTTATTTTTCAGGCTGCAATTACTTAATAAGTATTTCAATGAGCTCAAATAATCTTTCCTTTGAAATTATGAAAAAATATTCTATAAAACTTCAAAAATTGCAAAAAATTACATACAAATAGACATCCCCTTCATATTTATTTTAATTCATGTTTTTTAGGATTTTTTATCTCTTAAATTGTACAGTTCTGTCAAGCAGATGGAAAATGAACTATAAATTTGATTTAATAATTTTTAGATTTCATCTCAACAATTCAAAATTTACCTTAAAACAAAAGCAACATCATGAAATGTTGTTTGGGGAGCTTCCTGGAACTTAAAAAAATAAAAAAATTTTAAATGATTATAAAATGAAAATGAAGAAAAAAACAATTTTTAAAAAGAAATAGGTACAAATTGAGAATGAAAAAGAATAAATCAAAAAAGGGTAATGTTAAATTCACGGCTCATTGAGCAACGCACATGGTTAAAAAAGGGCTGTGTGGCATGCCACACCATCCAATATGAGCTGTTTAACATCCCCCAAGGCTCAAGGAGTTGTGTGGCCCACCCAGCCCAGTCCGCTGCCGTGTGGACTTCCACACGGCTACATTCAAGCCTTGTGGAGTTGTACACATCTCAAATTTATTCATGTGGAATCCCACAGGGCACTGGACCGTGGGGGATAAAAAAAAAGGAAAAAGAAAAGGAATAAAAGGGTACTAACACAACCCATAAACTAAATAAACCTTCCAAAAAAACAGAAATCAACCAAAAAATCAAAGAATGCTCATTTTTTGGTTAAAAAAAACAAAAATAGATAAATAAATCAAGATCAAAAAAAATTGTACTATCCAATGGACTAGCCCTAAAGTAAAAATACCCAAAAAACACAAGTGAGTGGACTAGGCCTAAAGTAAAAAAACCAAAAAAAAGAGAAGTAACTTGACAATCCCTAAAGTAAAAACACCAAAAAAATACAAATAACTTGAAAAGACCCAAATTAAGTTCAACTTGACTAGCCCTAAAATAAAAGGTCCCAAAAATTAAAGAAGTCTTTTGAACATCCCTAAAGTAAAAGTGCCCAAGAAAATACAAGCATTATGACCAGCCCTGAAGTAAAAACACCAAAAAAAATAAGTTCAAGTTGTGTTTAGCTGATCCCATCCCAAGCTTAATAGATTTTGAGCTTGTGATGGAATCAGCCCAACACAAGTTGAACTGACTTGCCATTAAAATCTCATTCAAAACACTCATATAATGCTGTTAACTCAAAACACTCAAAATAATGATGTTCAAAATTTGATAACCCTTTATATTAAGAGAACTGGTTAGCTGAATTGTAATTGCAATTTATATGAAACCCATAATCTAGAATACATTTGCAGTTGATCTTTTGATGATCAACCCAACCAGACCCTTTTTTAGAAATCAAAGAACGCGTTTTTGCTAAAATGGGCAGGATTGGAATCATTTCTCCCTCAAGTAATAATAGAAACCAGTGGTTATTGTTTACCAAGGAAATGAACATTGGATATGAATGATGAGTAACACCATTTTTCATTGGAGTATAATTATCACATGACTCCAATGAAATGAAACATATAGGTTTGGAATATGTTTCTACTATGATTTTACCCATGTCTAATTTAGCCAGCCATTTTGAGGAGGGAATCTTTTCATTGATGTCTTCAACATCAAGTCTTTTTTTTATCTTTTCAACCTCTTTTGCACCACCAAGCATCTTAACGTAGCATGCCTTACGTTTCTATAATTTTTCAATGATTTCCTTCCTTAATTTAAACCAACCATGTCCTTCATAACCAAGAGATTTAGCAATGACTCTAAATCCACAATTCCCATCTCCAATTGGACCCCAAACCTCACCCAAGAACTTATGGAATTTCTTGGGTATTTGATTGAGGTATTTCATGTTTGGTTCCTATCATTAAAACTAACTTAGTCTTCATTTCTTTAATTGGATAAATGAAATGAATAATCACCAAACATGAGCTTCTGTTTGAGCTTTCCTCCATTTTCTCTTCCTCTGAAGAGGATTTTGATTCCAACTTAAGTGATCCTGATTCACTTTCAGTCTCTTCCTCTGAACTATGAAATTCTGATTCAGATTCTACAAACTTTGACTAAAAATCTTTCTCACTTTTCCCTTCAGTTGTAACGTATTGAGCCCATCATTCATTCCTTCTACTAGATTTTCTAATGCCACCCCCAAGATTCTCCTGAGTTGAGGATGCACAGAGGGATGTTTAGATGTTTGATGGTTATGTTGGGTTTCTTTGTAGGAGAGGCGCCACAAGGGGTCTGCCTTTGTGGGAATTTCATGGATTAAAAACTTTCACCCAACCTTCCTTGTGTGAGTTTTTCTAGACCATTTGGTAACAAGTTTTCCTGAATGGGAACCCTGTCTATCACAGGCTAAATTCTCATGTTGTTCACGCTTTTATTCAAAATCTGTTTGAGCTTAACCATGCTTTATTTCCCATGTTTGACAATAGTTTGTGCCTCTTCCCTAGTAGGAAAAGCTCTCAAGGGAGTTGGGTAAATAGGATCTGCCATTGTTACATATTTATATTGATGGCATGCACACCATCAGTTTCAATCAAATTAAATAAGACAAAGATGAAGTCACATAAAATGTCACTCACAAACAGAGGTCAAACCCCACTGTGAAAACTTTTGTTCCTCAATTGTCACCCTTGATGAGGATGCAATTGGGGCTTCCAATGTTTCATTACCTGAATCCTTTTTTTCCTTTTCCAAAGCTTTGTTGATGGCACTATCAATTTATACCTTCCACGCAGCCATGCCAGAAGAAGGAGGGCTTGCCACTGTTCCAATGCAAAAAAAAGCAATGGTATACTTCATTATTAAATCCAACCTTCAATTGAACAAACAAAGTTTTCTCACTTTTGCGTTGAGAAAGAATTGTTTGCAGAATTTTATATGATTTATGATTTCAGTTTTCACTTTAATTTCACTGTGGTTTCACTTCAATTTCACTTTGGTTTCACTTTAATGTCTCTTTGGGATTTGTAGGTGTGGAACAACAGTCCCACAAAGTATGAGTTAATCCCAAATTTGGGTTGACAGGACCCAAGTGTGGTCCAGGGAGTGCCCAAAATTCTGGCAGGACTTCCGGGGGGTTGTGCACCCCCAAAAACGGCTGCAACACCACTTCCCAGGGGTTGCGCATGTTTGAAACTTCCCTTTTTAGTTGTCTTTGGGGCCCCACAGCTCGTTTGAGCAGTGTAGGGCTCTTAACAACTACCACACGGTTGGAGCCGCAAAGGTAACATCACCCATCAAAAAATTATAAATTAAAATTAGAAATTAACATTAAATTGATTCAAATACAAAACAAAAAAATAATTAAAAACTTAAAGCTGAAATGTATCAATACATATTTAAAAATAAATATTTGAATTTTTTTTTCATTTATTTTCCTCATTAAAATTTATTTTTTCATTTTGAAAAGGGTTGCAATTTAGATCTTTGTAATTCAAAAGAATCCTCACCAATCTTTGTATAAGTTCCCCAGTCATCTCTTCATGATGTTTCTTCTGATTTGATGCCAATCTTGAAGGGTTGAGATAACCTCTAGAAATTCTTAAATATAATTTTCAGTTTATTTTCTATCTGTTTTCCAGACTTGTACCATTTGAAAGATCAAGAATCCTAAACAACATGGATTAAAACAAGTATGAAAATTCTTTTTTTCTTGAGGGCCTTTTGAAAAATTTTTGGAGTTTCAGTGGCAAAAAACCTTTTAAAATTCCCAAAAATAAAATTTTGAGCTCTTTCACATACCAATTGAACAATTTCAGCCAAAAAAATACCAAATATCCTAAAAAAATAGTTCATATAAGGGTCAAAAATAAAGAAAATCCCCCATTTTCTTTCTTTTCTTTTTATTTTTGATATATTTTTGAAAAGATATTGAATCATGTAAATTAATTTGTAAATACTCTTTGGGGCCCTTAAAATGAAATCTACAAAATTGTGGAAACAATTTTCCAGAATTAAAAATTCAAAGAATGTTGAGAGTTCAACATTTTGGAGTGCAGAAATCATGTCCCAAGAATGTTGAAACTCCAGGAATTTGGGGGTTAGCGGCATGATAATTATTAAATTATATTATCTTTTGTTTGTTTTAAATTATTTACTATTTGTTTAATATAAACTATTGATTATTATTATTTGTTATTCATTATTATTATTATTTTACCTTATTTTTCATTTACAATTCTTATTTTGGATTCAACATTCATTCCTTTAACTTATTATCCAGTATTCCAAGAAAACTGATTTTTCACAGCCCCAATTCCTAAATTTTTGCAATTTCAATTTCCTCCAAACATCTTTCATCCGGCACTCTTCCTTAAATTCATGCAGTTTTTCCAAAGTAACCAGAAAAAAAATTAAAATACTAGTGGGTAGAGGGATTCCCAAATCCTCTATAAATATTTTTTTTCATAGTTTTTGTTTTAATTTGATTCCTTTTAAAATTCTTTCAAAAGTTTGAAAAAAAAAGAAAACCTTGTGTCAATATTTTTTTCCTACTTGTTTTGAAACATCTGAAGATACAGAAAGCTATGTAATATACCAGGCAATTCAAATATGATTTTTCCATATTTTTAGTACTTCATGTTCCTTCTTGAAATTTGGATTCAAATAAAAAAGAAGATGTTCTTTTCAATTATTTTTTCCATAAATTCCTGAAGCATTTTCAATTTTTTGAGATTGAAGGCTTTCAGTGGGCATGAGCAAGGGCACAAAAAAAATGATCCAGTATTTTTGGTAGTTTCATTTGTATGCCAAAAATTCATAATTGAAAGAAAAAAAATTCATTTTTTTCTCTGAATCATGGAGTAAATAATCAATATAAAAAATATTTTGAAAGCTCAGGGCAGGGGGTTAAAATGATTCAATAAATGTAAATCTGCAGATTCCATTTTTTCCATTTGCAGAATTTTTAGGAAGAAACAAAATTTTTAAAACAAGTGCTAATTTATTATGAATCAACTCCTCCATGTTTTTGATTACTTTCTATCAATAGTCTTCCAAAGGGGATCTGATTGGGGAGCTTGCCACAGTTCATAATTTTATTGGAACAAAACCATGTGTTTAAAATCTTCAAAAATAATTGAAAATATGGGAGAATTTCAAGAATTTCAGTACAAGGGGAATTGAGGGGAAAATAAGTTGATGGCATCAACTGAGAAAGAAGTACCTCCGGCCTTTTTTATGTGCCTGCAAGGAAAAAAACATGGAAATTGAGTTTCATACAGTAAATTTGAGGGTTAGTTTCATAATGGTGGTTGACACTTTTCTTGCTTTGTCAAAATATTAACCCAGAATGGATCCATGAACTTTTCATCCTTGTAGAGATATTCTAAATCCATTTCCTTGATCATTTCTTGAAATATTGAAGTCCAATCTTCAGATTTATTCCCCAAATTAACTGATACTAATCTAAACCCAATTTTGAAATCAACCCTCACATCTCAAAAAACTGAGATTTGTGGTGTTTCTGTCATGGGTAAAATGAAATTATTGTATTTGTAGTATGGAAAGAAAAATTATTATTCTTTAACAGGAAGAGAAAAAAATGAATACTTGATTGGTCAATATTTACCACCTGAAAATGGTCAGAGTATTAAAAAGAAAATTTTAAAAAAATAAATATCATCATAAAAAAAAGGAAGGGTTAAGAAATGAACCATAAAGAAAGATTGTTTCAAGAATATGTTCACCTTTTCAGTTTCAGAAGCTGAAGCTGTGAGAGAAAATATTGTATTCCTGGGAGGCCTATAAGAATCTGTGTCTTCATATTCTTGTGTTCTTCTCTTGATAATTTTTGAATTCAAAGGATTCAAATTATGGGACAAAACACACTTATTGATTGGTGGTTTTGACCTCTGATTAAAAAAGAAAAATATGATAATTAATAAAAACTAGAAAAACCAGACCAATCTCCAACAAAATAAAATTGGTAACTTTCCAGAGTAAATTCAATTCTTCAAGCTCTGGCTTTTCTTCTCCACTTGATTTATCTTCTGTTATGAATTTTTCCTGATCAAAATTGGAAATAAAAATTAAAACTTCCTCAGAATCCTGTTTCTTCTTTCTCTTTTCCTTTTTTTTTGCTTGCTTTCCTTTCATTTTCCTCAGATTCTGAAATTAGATTAAACCAATTTCCAAGGAAGACATCTTAAAATCCATCCAAGATAAAGAGAGAAACAGAACAGAAAAGAGAAAAACTAGCCATTTCTTTAACCACTTGGTGCTTCTTTGGTTGTCAGCTTGCTACTATTGCAGAGCAAGCTGCAAAAGAAACAAAAATAACACAAAAATAATAATAATACAATAAACCTAAGAAGGAGTAGAAAAACCATAAATATTATTACAGAAATGTATTCTCCACCCAAAATTTGGTAGGGTCACTCACTGACCCCACCCTTGAAATCCATCTCCTTATATTTTTAAATAATTAAGGAAAAAAAAACCAAAATACTACGGCTCCAGTATTGAGCTTTTCAGCCAATTAAATATTTCACACACATTTTGACGTATAGGTTTCACACCTAAAATTCCGTCAGAATTGAGGTGTTGTGTATATTTTAGGAGTTACGGGCGGAAATGTGTTTTGTCACAACTCCCGCACGCAGCCGTGGCACCCAAAGCCCCCGCGCGGCTGAGATACAGCCGTGTCAACCCTTCGAGGTTGTGTAGGCAGCCCTGGGCCTGTGACAAGTACGCAGCCGCGGGACTACGGGCTGACAGAGTGACAGGCGGCCTGAGAGGCTCAGGTACCGTGTAAACAGGCTACAACATACAAGGGAACTTTCTACATATGTAATAAAGGTTCCCGTGGATAGTAGACTGTCTAAAAAAACATAATATTATATAAAAATACACAAATAATCCTTACACGTATTTTTTACTTAATATAATGCAAAGTACCAAGAATGTCGAAAATTAGACAATGACAACTCCTAAAAATATATTAAAAAACTTTAGTATACTTTTATGAGAATTGCTATACATCAATATTTTTGTGACATACTAAGGACAATAATGATGTAATAATATTACATGAATTCTCATGAATTATATTTTTATGTAATTATCTTAACATATCAACTGGAACTCGAAAATCAAGAGTAAACTCAATATTATTACTTTTACTCCAGTTATATAATACATAATGAGAACTTACCTGACATCAAAATGTCCGTAGAGATGTCTAATAATATAATTATTAAATTACTGGGAACATATACTAAAAATAATTAATTCAATAATACATAAATAGGACAGATTAGTGTTATTCACACGTCCTAATGTCCATTATAAGGTAGAATAATTCCCATACCTTAAGGAATTAGATGCTACCCGGGCTATAGCACCAAAAAAACATGACAGGCTACCCCCGGTTACCCTGCTAGCCTTAGTGCCCGTCCCTTTGAGCACCTAAAACCCTCAGAAGGACCATATTGGGACTCCAAAAGCTATAAATAAAGAGCTCTTTTGAGGATATTGATGGGCAGAGACCCAGTAATATTCATATGTGCCAATATAATCAAATACTTATAAGAGATAAGTAAGTGATTTATGGCAATGTCTGATCAGTAATATCTGTCTTCAAACCTCTTTTTATCAATCAAAACTGCTGAACAGCCTTATAACCCCAGTATACAGTTTTAACCCATCAGTACACGTCCCAAACAGATACCCAAAGGATTTAATAATATACCAAGTGAGTCTTATTATCCTTTCTCTGTTGGAGTAGCTTGGCTACAAGGCCCTACCACTCCATTGTGTATTTTATATACATATTATCTTTGGGTATAATAATCTTTTAACTAAAGAACCCAAAGTAACCAGGACTACATGTTTTCATACTGAAATCCCTCAAGAGAGGTGTTAAAGATCCCCAATATAATTGTGGCCCCTCTATAAATATTTAATAATCAATTTTGATTTGAAACAATAAACAATAACCAAACCATTTAACCTTGCAATAAGCTTAATCCAAGTATTCTACCGATTTTTGCTGCATTTATTATATAATATATTTATTATTTGCTCTATCACCTCTGGTAGCTAAAGGATAGCAAGGTTCTTGGAATCCAGGAGGCTGAAATTGGTCTTCCTATCCTCTCAGGTTCTTCAATATATTCAAACCTAGATGGATTTCTCTTGGAGGAATGATTGGAAATTTATACGCATTCATTTGGATCTCCTTTGGGATTCCCTAAAACCTTTCTTCTGCCTTTGATAGGGGTTTATGAGTTTGATTTGGTTGATATTTTCCTTTCAAAAGTTTCATCATTTCTCCAAGGTAAAAATTTGCATCTTCTAGGAAAAATTCAACAAATTCTTCCAAGAGCTCATTCTGAAACCAATGCACATTGGTAGATTAGGGAGGTGATTCATCAAATGATTGAAATTTCTGGAAAAATTTAATCTCAGTGAGATATTAACAATTCCAAAAAAAAACAAAAAAATTTAGAAACCAATCTTGTAATTTTTTGGGTTGTGATAAATTCAAAACCCTGGGTCATGAACAAGCCTGAAATGCTCTTCATGACACCTGCAACCCCCTTGGGGTTGTGTACAACTAGTTCACAACTCACTTTGGCTGTGAACAGGTGGTTAAGCACCAATATAATAATACTCATGGACATCCAAACCAGCATTTGCAAGGTATCATCCACCCACAATCCAAAAAAACAGGCAGTAACTTTATATTACTCTATTTCCAGAAATAAAATTTTCCCCTCTGCAAAAACAGCCATTATAATTTTAGGTGGTTCCCATAAATTTTGGATATATCTTGAAACCAAGCAGCCAAAATAATTCCTGACTTGGTAGAAAAACCAGCCTTGAGATATTACCACCAAAGAAAAGTATGAAAGCAATGGTGAAACGGGGAACATCCCCCCCAAAAAGAAAAAGACCCAATGGCCCAAGAATGATTCAGCTATGGATTCCCCCCTGTCTGCCATCCTCCATGACCCAGTTTTCTCCAATTATTCATAACCAAAAAAATACTTCTTTAGGTTCAAACAGTTTGCCTTCCTGATAAATATGTCAAAATTTATCAACATCACAGAGTTTTTCAGTCAACTTATTATTACTTGTAACAATTACATAAATTCAAGAAGGAGTGTAAAAAAACTAGGAGCTGAACTACCAAAGAACTCTTGAAAAATTTGAGATCTTTCAATAATTCATCTTGGCCACCTCCCAAATCATCCAAATGCAGCAAAGCTATTTACTGAATACATCAAAAGTATGTATTTACTGTACATACATTCTACTTTGTAGATTTTTTATTTAAATAAACCAAGCATCATGCAAAAGAATGCCTAAAATTCCCCCCTCTTCCCTGCTTCCATTTTTCATTTATTTTTGTTGAATTTTATTTTATTTTTTTTATTTTCTCTGATGACCCTGGAGTTTTGAAAGGCTGTGCATGTCTCAGTGGTTTGTTTGAAGCCATACACAACTCATATTGGTTTTGAAACATGCCACACAACCCATTTCAAGTTGTGTACAGGTTGTGTAGTTTTTTCAGCTGGCTACTATTCAGAACCAAGTGACTAAAGCCCCCAAAAAAGAAACTGAATGAATGATAATAATAAATACAAAAATACAGAAATAATCAATTGAAATATAAATTGAGAAATAAAACCTTAACCTGTAATAAATCTAAAAATATTATTAAAGAAATGGATTTGTGGTTAAAATTCAGGTAGGGTCACCCAATGGGGCCACCCCCAAAAATTCACTCCTTCAGGTAGAGCAATGGTTCACCTGTGTACCTTCCCATCACATCCACAGGTATGGGTTTCTGACCAAAAATTTGGTCAGAAACCCATAATTATATCTATTTTGGAAGCTATGGACAAAAGAAGATTTTCTCCATATCCCCCCGGGCAGCCACAGACTTTCCGCACCCGCCCAAAGTGTCAGCTTGCTACTATATACAGAGCAAAACTGTCAAATAGTAACACAAAATACAAAAAATAAGAATACCTCAATTAACAAAGCAAAGAGTGAGAAATCCATAAATATTATAACAGAAATGGATTCCTCACCCAAAATTAGGTAGGGTCACTCACTGACCCCACCCTTAAATTCCAAGTCCTTCCATTTTTAAAATAATTAAAAAGAAAAGTACTGGAAATTAAGACACCTGTATGGCACTTTTTGGCCAGTTTAATATTTCACACTTGTTGTCACATGTAGGGTTTGCACCTAAAATTCACTCAGAATTGAGGTGTTGTGTATATTTTAGGAGTTACATGCAGAAATGTGTTATGTCACAATTCCCGCGCGCAGCCCTGCATCATTACATAACCCTACATACTAGCAGCAGCAGGATCCCGCGTACTACGAACCCGCGCGCAGCTAATTCTGCCACGCACGCAGCAGATCCTACCCTGCGCGCATCTGTACTACTGATCCCCGCGCCTGGATCCGTCGTGACAACCAGGTACCGCTCAGAAGAGCTACAACCTAGTAAGGGTTGCCTAGTATATGTAACAAAAGGACATATGCATTAGTAATGATCTAAAAAGATCAAAACTTAAATAAAATTAATAAAAATAAAGTTTTAAACATTTTTTAATAATAAATCAAAGATCAAAGACTACCATGTAAACCATGGATCTTGATCTTTGAAGACCACAAAACACTACAAGAAGTGTTCATAAAAACTATCAAAAATTATCTAAATGATCAGCAGATGACGGAAAATCAGTAAACATCCACATCTGCACGCTTTAAAGAAATATCAATAATATAAATAAAGGATGAGTACAGAATGATCAAATTTACGCCATAACTAATTGACAGATGCTGTGGCTAAAATAGTACAGAAATCCAGCAGATCTAAGGACAGCTGATTGACAGCACCAAGTAGACGTGCTAATTGTGCCCTGACTAGCTTGCCAGCCTCAGCCCCCGAGCAGAACCCTCTCTACGTGCCCTGAGAAGACCAAAAAACACCCCAAAAAGGTATTTATACAGACCTCTTTGGCTCCATTATTCAATCAGTTTTACCAGGAATTTATTTCTTTTCAATCAGACACCATGCCATTGTTTATCAAGTGCTTATATGAAGATAAGAAATTGATTTATGACTTAGTCTTCCGTAGTATTATTTACCTATTTTAACCAATCAACCATTGAAGTTTATTCAAGCAATCTACCCCATCTGCTCTGAAACCGTTCCAATTATTCCAGGATTTTCGTGGTCAAGTGATCAGAGTAAGTGTTAACCTTCCTTTCTAGGCCGCTTGAGCTGTTAAGCCCAGCCACTAGTGGAATAAGTCCTTTCTAAGGCACCCATCTTTATTCCAAGGTTCTTAAGCTGCCCAAGGAGGCCCCTTGAAGAGAGGTTGCTTGTCTGTAAAGATCCCCAGTAGTATAATACTGTGGCCCCTCTCTTATATTATATTGAAAACCATCTACCACCAAACCAATTAAACCTTGCAACTGCTCTTATTAAATCATTTATTTGAGCTTCTTAGCATTTATTATTGGAATCATAATTATTATTATCATTCTGGAATTTTTATCACTCTCTGTAGCTAAAGGACTGCAAGGTTCCTGGTATCAGAGAGCTGACACAAAGGATCTAAAGCATGCCCCGTCCCCCCAAGCAGTCAAGTAACTACCTTGCACAAGCCTGAAGTAGTCAATAGTCAGCAACTTCCACGCGTGGCAGTTGCTACCAAATTCTGCGGGTAGTAAAGCAACTATAGCACCAGGCAGTTGCTACAACATCCAGCAGCTAGTCAAGCAACTACTACGCGCAGTGGTGGTTACCTGTGGCCAGCCCTAAAAGTAGTCAACTGACTAACTCAACCGGCCCATTGAGTGAGGCAACCAGTTGGCTCAATGGACAGCCCCCCCTCTCCCAAAACCAAAACAGGCCGTAGGGTACCACCTATACACCCTACAGCCCTGTTCCACACCACATGTGACCCAATGAGCGCCACCATGTGGTTGGGAGTAGTATGAAAACATATAAACCAACAAAAAATCCGGAATAATGGGCCCTGCACCCTTTTGAAAACTATATCAAAGGTTTTCAGGGCCCCTGTAAATTGGCCTGTACAGTAGGCTTGGAACCAAAAAGATTATATTTTAGAATAAACAGAGGCATAGCTTTGTGCTAGATGGCTCACACAGAACAAAAAACCCACCCCTTGTGTCCCTGGTAACTAAAACTGTGTGTAACTAATCATTACTAGGAGTTTACTTTCCAATTAAGTGAATTTAAAACACCCCATTAAGGACAAAAGAGCCTCAAAATCAAAATATTCTTGCAGAATGGGGACCCAAGAGCATGTTTTCAAACCCCTGGCTTCAGGAAGCCATGACTTATATTTAAAAATATTAATTTAATACTACTTTTTTGGTAGATACAATGGGGTCATTAAGGGTACAGAAAAGTGTATCAAGCCCAAAGCATAATGACATAGGGCTTCCTGTACCTCTTTAGTGACCAGATAAGGTCTTCACCAACACACTGATGTCCTCCTGGCCTCAGCACTAGCCTGGGTCACCCTCCTTTGGCTGGTAAAAAGACTGTACCATGAGGGGACCCAAACAATATAAATAAAGGCTCTTGCCCCCAGCCATTTCTAACTCATTCATCCAGTCATATATTCATTATTGCTTCAGATGATTTCTCCCTCAAGCCATCAAAAACTTTTAAGAAATTAGTGTGTGATACGGGACCACTTTCTGATAAAATTATATACAAAAATCTTGAATCCTTACTTTTTGGCCAAAATCAACATCCAACCATTCAGCCTGCCTCAGCACCAGCTTCCAGCACCATTAATCCCTGCATATTGGTCCATAAATCAAGCATGAGTCAAAATATAGACCTAGTAAGTGGTCTGCTGAATTATACTCTTTTTTTAGGTTCTGCATTACCCAAACCCCAACAAAATTACACACAACCGTCATGAAAGGAGTCCTTGTAAACCCCATAGCCACCAAAATTGCACCAATATTGTCCTTAACAGACACTTACCTGTTTTCCGGAGGGCTCAAAAACCTCATTAAGGTCTTGGCCACTTCTTTTATTTTTATTTTAATAAATATATAAATAAATTTAACCCTTCTAGCCAAAATATATCTCTGGCATTTTTTTAACATTTTTACTATAAATGTTTTATCGCCTCTAGTAGCTAGAAGGAGCTAGGTCCTTGTCATCTACTAGGCTGACAATTGGGGGTCTTTTTCTGGAAATAATTGATATAATTATTGATCCTGTGCCATTTTGATTAATTTTTTAAGAATTTTTTAAAAATTAACAAAAAACTTCCAAAAAAATCATGATAAATTACCAAACTCTAAAAATACTTCAAAAATACTAAAACAAATCTGAAAAATCATTTTCTAATATTTTTTTGGACTCCTTAGTCCGCAGTAGACTTAAACATAAAGAAGAATGTAATAAATACTATTTTAAATCCTAAAACTACAACAAGAAGAGTATATCAAAAATTACAAAACAACTGATTGGGAACATCTATCTCCTTTAGAACAGAAGAAATTGATTTCTCTCCACTAAATACTCAGAGAGGAACAGGAATTGGGAGAAAGTTTTTTGCAAAACTCATGTTGAAGTAACATAGAAATTGGGCTAAGACCCAACCCTCTCCTCACATCATTCAAGTTATTAAAAAGTGAGATTTTTCCAAACAAAGCTTTAAAAATGTTTAATTATAAAATAACTTATAAATTTTATATCTGGTACTTTCTAGTTTCCTTACCGCCCACTTCCCCATCAACTCCAACTGCTTCTACTGCTGAAGTAGCAGCCCCACCAGTAACCACTCCAGTGATAGTACCCAACTACCCTGTTGTACAAGCTCTTATTCAACCTGGGTCAGCAACCAGAGAAGAATCTGTGGCCACAACAAACTAAGAGAGTAAGCCATACTATCTCACCTATTTTAAGCATTTATATAAGTTACTGATTACTTTTAATAAAAATTTCTAGACTCAGGGTACCAGATGGAGGCTTAATCTCTTTTGCACAATCCAGAGCCAAGCGGAATAATCCATCTGTTAACTCTAAAAAGAATGAAAGGCTTGGGTATCCATCCAATTGAGAGGATCCCATTCCCAGCTCCTCTTCCCATCTCCTTCTCCAGAACTCTTTCTCAAGTAAAGAAAGATGATTACTGGAAAATGCTAATCAAGGAACACATGTCCTTGTGGCAAAAGGTAATGCAAGCAGAGAAAGAGGCCAATGTTAAGATCCAGGTCTTCTATTGCAGGCAGGCCCAGATTTCCCAAAAAGCTTTGCAAAAGCTCATAACCAAGCAGGAGCTAGATGAGTAAGTGAAGAGTTGGAATCCTTGGGACCACCTCAGTAAAATCCTGCCGCTTCCCAACAAAAAGGGACAGGTAAGATCCTATTAACAGAAGAAACCAAGGGAGGATTTCAACAATCCAAAGAAATAGGCAGAAGTGATAGATCTAGCTCTAGAATTAAATGGAGCCTAAAAGAGCTAGTTGTAGATAGTTCCTTTTCCAATGGTCTTAGAAATAACTTTAGTGCTTTAGATAATAATATCTGTTTGTGCCCCCAAAAGATCCACCAACTGAAGGAAAAATTGAGTAGCCCTGAGTACTTCCTTGAGTTAAACATGGTATTAAATAATTCCCTAATAAAAAATGGAGTTTCCTTTGATCTCCAAGGGATCAAGACTCTAACCTTGGAAGAAAGGAAGAATAACTGGATTAATTATGAGAAGTCCTTTTCAGCATGGAGAGAAGATTTAATTCAACATCAACCTTCAGCTAGTAATGAATCCCTTGAAGAAACACTAAGAGAGCATAGGAACCAGTTGGAGAAATCTATAAATGAGCTCAAAACTCAAATGGATATGCAGCTCAATATCATTAAGAATCATATCAGATATGTAAAATTATCCCAGATTTTGCAATCTGAAGCTTTTAACCATTATGAGCGTCACATGCCTCCTCCTAGGTTCCCCAATCCTAGGTTTAATCTTGCCCCCTTGCACAGCAACGTTTCTCCTGAAATTTAACAAGATATGAAGCTGCTTCCTCCTATCACAGATTGGCCTCAGTTTTGCAGAGAAGGAGAATATGATCATATAAGTTTTATTAAATACATCAATAATCATATTCTTTGTTCATCCTTACCAGAGACCATAGCCCTAGTAAGATTATCCAGAATCTTTGAAGGGGTTTCATTGGATGGGTTTATCTCCAAAAGAGAACAAAGAGGATATGTCCCATGGGAAGAATGGAAAGAACTCATCAGAGAACAATTTTGTACTCAATTTTGGAAGAAGAACATGCTAAAAGCCTTTGAGAAAGATGTCTTTGATCCAGTTAGAGATCACCCTCACCAATGCTGCTTGAACCAGAAGAAGAGGATTGACAGTGTCTACCCACAGGCGTCTGTAGGGGAGATTCATTAACAATTGCTAGGACAATGCAAAGGACACCTAGAACATAATTTCCAGTGCGTAATACCCATTGACGCTGACCTTCCCACTCTCATAGGAGTCATGGATGAAATAATTGACATGATGGAACTAAATAAAAATCCCAGAGACAGACCCAGAGAGCTGCAGACCCAACATTGAGAGACAAAAGAGGTTGGTAAAGAATTGGTGTTAGCCGCTCCCCAAGGGAATGCTCTTGTCAAAGTCAACCCCTCTCTTGAATGTTGGAACTGTGGAGAGAAGGGGCACAGAAAACCTGAATTTCCTCATCCTAGGAGAAACATAAATAATATCAACTCTGAATCCAATAGTGAAGAGGAAGGCAATGGCTTAGACCTTCTCATCCAACAACATGAGGAAGAACCAGACTCAAGTCAAGTCAATGTCATCTCAGGAGATATAGGTTCTAGCATGGAGATTAACCATGTCAAAGGAGAGTCCCAACTACCTCAGAAGTGGGAAAAATCTATTAAATTTTCTCACATCTCTTGTCAGCTTGCTACTATATACAGAGCAAAAAGGTCAAATAGTAACACAAAATATGAAAACAAGAACACCTCAATGAACAAAGTAAGGAGTGAGAAATCCATGAATATTATTACAGGAATGGATTCCTCACCCAAAATTAGGTAGGGTCACTCACTGACCCCACCCGTGAATTCCAAGTCCTTATATTTTTAAAATAATTAAAAGGAAAAGTACTAAAAATTACAACACCTGTATGGCACTTTTTGGCCATTCTAACATTTCACACATATTTTCACGTAAAGGGTTTACACCTAAAATTCACTCAGAATTGAGGTGTTTTGTATATTTTAGGAGTTACACGCAGAAATGTGTTATGTCACAATTCCCGCGCGCAGCCCTGCATCATTACATAACCCTACGTCTAGCAGCAGCAGGATCCCGCATACTAGATACCCGCGCGCAGCTGATTCTGCCACACATGCAGCGGATCCTACCCCGCGCGCATTTGTACTACTGATCCCCGCGCCTGGATCAGTTGTGACTAATCTGACAACCAGGTACCGCTCAAAAGAGCTACAACCTAGTTGGGGATGCCTAGTATATGTAACAAACGGACATATGCATTACTTATGATCTAAAAAGATCAAAACTTAAATAAAATTAATGAAAATTAACTTTTAAACATTTTTTAATAATAAATCAAAGATCAAGGACTACCACTTAAACCACTGATCTTGATCTTTGAAGACCACAAAACACTACAAGAATTGTTCATAAAAATTATTAAAAATTGGCTAAATGATCAGCAGATGATGGAAAATCAGTAAAACATCCACATCTGCACGCTTCAAAGCAATATCAATAGCACAAATGAAGGATGAGTACAGAATGATCAAATTTACGCCATAACAGATTAAAAGATCCTATGGCTAAAATAATACAGAAGTTCAGCAGATCTAAGGACAGATGATTGACAGCACCAAGTGGACGTGCTAACTTTGCCCTGACAGGCTTACCAGCCTCAGCCCACAAGCAGAACCCTCTCTATGTGCCCTGAGAAAAATAAAATCACCCCAAAAAGGTATTTATACAGACCTCTTTGGATTCAAAAAGTAAATCAGTTTACCAGGAAATTATTTATTATCAATCAGACACCGTTTCATTGTTAATCAAGTGCTTATATGAAGATAAGCAAGTGATTTATGACTTAGTCTGCAGTAGTATTATTTTACCTTTATAACCAATCAACCATTGAAGTTTAGTCAAGCAATGTACCCCATCTGCTCTGAAACCCTTCCAATTATTCCAGGATTTTCGTGGTAAAGTTCTCAGAGTGATTGTTACCCTTCCTGTCTAGGCCGCTTTTGCTGTTAAGCCTGGCCATCAGTGGAATAAGTCCTTTCTGAGGCACCCATATTTATTCCAAGGTTCTTAAAAACTGCCTAAGGAGGCCCCTTGAAGAGAGGTTGCTAGTATGTAAAGATCCCTAGTAGTATAATACTGTGGCCCCTCTTCTATATTTTATTAAAAACCCTTCACTACCAAACCAATTGAACCTTGAAACTGCTCTTATTTGAGCTTCTAAGCGTTTAATATTGGAATAATAATTATTATTATCATTCCAGCATTTTTATCACTCTCTGTAGCTAAAGGGCTGCAAGGTTCCTGGTATCAGAGAGCTGAAAACTGGGGGTCTGGCCGGGAAATATCCTTAAATAATTAATTTTTAATTTATTCCTTGGACCAGTATATTTATTTTTAAAAAAATAATTTAACATACTTATAACATATATTTTTGATCATTTGTTTCTCTAGTGGATCTTAAGACCAACGGAGAATTGATCAATTATTATTTGGACCTTCTTAAAAAGAAAAAAGAAGAAAAAATCCGTAACTTTGTCCCTGTTATTGATAAGATGTAGGCAAAAATCTGAGTGTATTGCCAAATAGGACCAACGGAACTGACACACAACATGATTAACAAGAGTTGACATGAACATGAAATGATGAAATGAATGAGTGATGAAATGAAGGTGAATGTCTTACCCACGACTGCTTTGAGTGATTTGAGTGTGGACGGACACAGTGAGGATGGACAAGGGCAATGAGGAGAAGACGGAAAGAAGAGGGAGTAGTCTGAAGAGAACAAGCATGAGCACAAGAGAGTCTAGCGGGCGCAGTTGAGAGGTTGGCCTTAACGCCTCACATTTGATCAGAAGTCTTGAGGATTTCAAGGATTAAGCTGAGATGGGTTAGTCGAGTGGTGTGTTGAATGAACGAGGTGGTGATTGATGGTTTCAAATTGAGGAAGAGCGAATGGAGCAGGACAGCGGAGGTGGATGGTGATGAAGTTGATTATGTTGATTGTTAAAGGGAAAGATGTCAATTAGGAGTTAGTGGAGGATGATTTGAGAGGAGACAGGAGATGTTGGTTAGGGAGAAAGGTTCGGAGAGAGTGGAGGAAATTGTGGCAAGGAAAAATGAGGAAGAGCAAAGATGGCGAGACAAGGAATGGGGATGAAGAGAAGGGGTCAGAAGAATGAGATTAAGGATGGGCCGGAGAGAAGGGGAAAGAAGGTCAAGGTTGAAGGGAGAAGAGATAGGGAGTTTGGAAATGAAGCAGCCACACTGGGGATAATTTGGATTGATGCGCGGTGGAGGAGAGTGAAACCATCAGGTGAGCTGGGTAATAATGACACACCCCCGTGATCAAATGAGAGGTGTTAGGATAGAGGAGACCAGATGGGCTGTGGAGGAGCGGAGTGCCGGCTTAGTCAGAGAGTTGGCCAGCATTTGATTTGAGGGAACTAGGCAGGTGATGAGGGCACAATTGTCACGCTGCTCACGAAGCCACTTGATCTGAGTTTCAACAGGTTTGAGGGCTCCATGATGAGACTCTTGGTTTACAAGGTCGTTGAGAGCTTTGTTGTCAATCATAGCGCAGTGAGTCAGTTTGAGAGAGGGATTTATTTCTTGAATTAGGTTTGACAGCCAAATCTTCTCTTGGGTGGCCAGGACAAGAGCCTTCAATTCACCTTTGGTGGATGACAGGGAGATGGTTGGTTTTAGTTTTCTATGCCAGGACACTGCACAACCATACAACAGTATCAAATACCCAGTATGACTTCTTCAAGATTCAGGATTGTTTCCTCCATCTGAGTCACTATAAGCTTCAATGTCATACTAAAATGAGTCATTGCGTAGGCGGAGGGCTAGGTCTTTTGATTGGTTTAGGTATTGCCAGACATGCTTAGATTTGATCCAGTGAGTCATTCCGGGCTTGTTGTTAAAACGCAAGAGGCAGGAGACAGCGTACAAAATGTCTGGTCTGGTACGACTAGCAATGAAGTTCAAGAAACCAGTGGAAGAGAAAAAGTTGATGTTGAGATTGATGAAAGAGCTGTGATCTTCATTGGTAGCGGAGATAGGTTTGATATTTGGTTTAATGGGGGTGGAAATAGGTCGGCAGTCGGCGAGTCCAAGTTCCAGAAGAGCAGTCTTGATGTGATTGGGTTGCTGCATAGCGGGTCCATTCTTGGTTTCCACAATGAGATTTCCCATTATCTTGGAGAGCAGTCCGTCGGCGGAGATGCTGAATCTTGCCTTCAGTTGCTCCCGGAATTCAACTGAGTTGCTTACAATAAGTAGGTCATCAACATAAACAAACACCCAGAGGCCATTTTTGTGATTGATGTACAAGCAAGGATTGGCACTCAAGATGATGAAGCTTTCTTTGACCAGCCAAGTTCTGAGAGTTTTGTACCAGCTCTTTGGGGCCTGTTTAAGTCCGTACAGAGCTTTTTTTAATTTGAAGTATGGAAATTTGGAGTCGTAGCCGGAGGGAGCTTTGATATAGATGTCTTTGTTGAGAGGCGCGTGAAGGAAGGCGGACTTGATGTCCATTTTCCATAGGGAGAGCTGATGTTTTAGGGCATAGACCAGAAGAACACAAAGGGTAGTAATGGAGCCAGTGGGAGCGTAGGTCTCGCCATAATCAAAAAATTGGATTTGTTTGAATCCCTGGACACATAAACGGGACTTGAACTTGATGTTTCTGTTGTTTGGCTTGTCCTTAATGCAATATACCCAGACAGTTGTGAGAGCATTCTTACTATTGGTTATTTTGTGACAGCCCTCCCACACCTTCATCAGTTCAATCCCGTGGAGTTCGGATTTCATGGATTTGATCCAAAATTCCTTGTTGTCACAGTGGGTGGCTTTGAAGTAGCTTTTGGGAACCAAACGAGTTACAAATCCATATCTTTGAGGTCTTTGAAGGGAGGATCAATTGCGAAGAGTTCGAGACAAGTCGGAGACAAGTTGATTAGAGATTTTGACTTCCTCAGTTGAGGAGGGCTCAGAAGTGGAGTTGTTGGTCTTTTGAGAAGGTAAGGAGGAGTTTAGGATGGAAGAGTGATCAAGGAAGTTGTCAGAGGAGGAGAGATCGGAAGGAGGCAGGGATTTAGGTGAGGAGTTGATTGGGACGGGGGGAGGATGCATGGAGTTCAGAAGGTCAGTGAGAGAGGTATCGTCAGTAAGAATAGGGTCAAACGGAGAGTCGGAAGGAAGGGAAGGATCGGAGGCGTGTGAGTGGGAAATGTTTTCAAATATTTTGACATGCTTGGAACAAACAAGGGTTTTGGAGTCAGGAAGATAGATTTTGTAAGAGTTGAGATCAAAGTCAAACCCAAACAGAATTCCCTCCTTGCCTTTTTATTCAAATTTGTTGGGACTGGAAGCTTGGTTTAAGACAACAGATTTTGAGCCCAGGGTTCAAATTAGGTGAATTTTCTGCGGTTTTTTTGTCCACAGTTTGTGGGCGGAGGTCTTGGCAGGGAACAAAGGTACAAGATTGAGGATTTGACAAGCGCTGACAATTATTTTGTCCCAGAGAGTGGAAGGAATGTTCATGTTGATCATTGCAGTCCTGGTGGCTTCAAGAACGGTGCCTTTTCCTTGTTCCACAATGGGATTATGTTGGGGCGTGTAGGGTTCCAGGGTGGTGTGTTTGATGCCATTTTTGGAGAATAATAGGGAAAGTCAATTATTCACAAACTCTCCCCCATTGTCCAAATGGAAGTTTTTGAGCGAGTATCCAAGCTGGTTTGTGTGCAACCTGACGAACTTGATTAATTTGTCCGCAACGTTGGACTTGAGGCAAAGAGGGATGCATGTTTTGAACTTGGAGAAGTTGTTGGTGAGGAGAAGGAAATAACTGTGTCCTGACATTGAGGAAGGGTGGATAGATCCACATACGTCCGCGTGGATTTTTTCAAAGACAGTCTTGCTGCCAGGGACTTGTCCGCGGAAGGGTTGGTGACAAATCTTGCCTTTAGCGCAGGAGATGCAGTCGAGCTTGTCCCAGCGAAGGTTAGGGAATTCCTTCAAGAGCTCTTGACTTCTTCCCAGGTGGGGATGACAGAAGCGTCAATGGATTGTTTATAGAGAGACAAAGGAGCACAAGACAGAAGGGGAGCGAGATTCACCCACGTCGATAAACAGAAGGTTGTCCTTGATTGTACCAGAGAGGATGGAGCGAACTTGAAAAACAATTGAAAACCTGTTAGGGGAGTTCAGGAACAGCGAGCAACCCTTTTTGATGAGTTGGCCCAGTGAGACCAGATTGATAGCCAGGTCGGGGACAAACAAAGATTGTTTGAGATTCAGCGTGGCAGCGGTGGTTGTGAGGGTAGCTGTTCCACACCCCAGCGAAGGGATGGGAGCCAAGGGATTTCCAGTTTGAATTTCTGTGTTTTCGGGACCAATGTGATAGAAGAATTTGGGGTTGTTGAACATAAAATTTGAGGCTCCAGAGTCAAGCAGGATGCGATTTTGGTTTAGAGATTGTGAGGTGACCATGGCAAAGTTGTAAGCAAGATGAGTGGAGGGAGACTGTAGGGCGTTGGATGCTGAAGTGCCTTGAGAACTAGATCCCGAGTTGGATGAGTGACCGGGATTGGGACCCAAATGGGGGTAGAGCCACCAGCACTTGCTGCGGTCGTGGTTGGCTTGAGGATTATGCCAAGTGGGGCGAAATTTGATGACCTCAATCTTGCTCACCATGGCTGAGGCGTAGGATCCGGCAATCACTTCATTTTTGATTTGATTCAGGTGTTGTAGGACCAGATCAGCGTCAATTTTGGCTTCACCAAGCGAGTGAGTAATGGTGGTCTTGAGGTGATCGAGTTGAGGGGGAAACTTATAGAGAAGAAGGTAAGCTGCAATGTTGTTGTCCATTTGTATTCCAATTTCGGAAATTTGGAGGAGGCAGGCCCTTGCGTCCGTGATGAACTTTTCCACTTTATTTGGGTCAAACTGCAGATTAAGAAGGTTGAAGAAGATTCTTGACCAATTGGCTGTTTGTGAGGAGGAGTAGTATTCATTTATGGATTTCCAGAGCTCAATACCATTGGTGAGAAGGTGGTCTTTAACACAGTTGATATAGGTTTGGTTATTGAGTTTGGCCAGGATGTATCCCACAATCTCCAGGTTGGTTTCAGGAGGGCACTTTTTGGGTTTGGTAGAGTTGAGCCAATGAGCTATTCCTTTGAGAGAGAGAATGGTTTGAATCTTGGACGGCCAGAGGGAAAAATTTGGGTCTGAGAGACTTGGGATGAAATCAGTGAGCGTTTTAAGTAGGGACTACTGCGTGGTATCCATTGGTCCATTTTTGTTGGGTTGTTCAGTCAATGGGGCCTTTGGCTTTTAACCGTGATAAGATTTAGGCAAAAATCTGAGTGTATTGCCAAAAAGGAACACCGGAACTGACACACAACATGATTAACAAGAGTTGACATGAACATGAAATGATGAAACGAATGAGTGATGAAATGAAGGTAAATGTCTTACCCACGATGGCTTTGAGTGATTTTAGTGTGGACGGGCACAATGAGGATGGACAAGGGCAATGAGGAGAAGACAGAAAGAAGAGGGAGTAGTCTGAAGAGAACAAGCATGAGCACAAGAGAGTCTAGCGGGCGCAGTTGAGAGGTTGGCCTTAACGCCTCACATTTGATCAGAAGTCTTGAGGATTTCAAGGATTAAGCTGAGATGGGTTAGTCGAGTGGTGTGTTAAATGAACAAGGTGGTGATTGATGGTTTTGAATTGAGGAAGAGCAAATGGAGCGGGACAGCGGAGGTGGATGGTGATGAAGTTGATTATGTTGATTGTTAAAGGGAAAGATGTCAATTAGGAGTTAGTGGAGGATTATTTGAGAGGAGACCGGAGATGTTGGTTAGGGAGAAAGGTTCGGAGAGAGTGGAGGAAATTGTGGCAAGGAAGAATGAGGAAGAGCAAAGATGAGGAGATGAGGAATGGGGATGAAGAGAAGGGGTCGGAAGAATGAGATTAAGGATGGGCCAGAGAGAAGGGGAAAGAAGGTCAAGGTTGAAGGGAGAAGAGATAAGGAGTTTGGAAATGGAGCAGCCACACTGGGGATAATTTGGATTGACGCGCGGTGGAGGAGAGTGAAACCATCAGGTGAGCTGGGTAATAATGACAGTTATTATAACTCCTGAGCAACAAAAGGAGAAATTGCTTTATTATAAGCAGCAGGTTGTAAAAGACAAAGAACTCAAGCTTGAAAGAATCATCAATTTCAATTCTTCATTAAGGCAACATAAGGAGTGGAAAATTTATCAAAGGAAGCTTTATATTTATAAACTAAATAATCCTAAAGATAAAGAAAAACCCAAAAATAATAAAAGTGATTATTTTTTCTAAAAATCACCTTATCACGTAAAAACACAAAAATATATTAAACTTATATTTTTTTTTATCCATCTCAGTGGATTTTGGTTTTGGTGACCTTATTGACCAGGACCTCCTAGAGGACGTCCCAGACAGTGTACCATTGGATTTACCCTTGGATTTATCCCAGGATCTGATTGGGACTCACTCAGACCCCGTTGGAATACCTTCCAAGGATAGTTGTGATCCCAACCAAGTGTTGGTACCTTTTAATTTAACTCTGAGTAGGTTGAAATATTTATAAAAGAATTATTAAAAATACAAAACACACAAGAAAATATTAGTTTTATAAATTTAAAGTCTTTTCTTCAAAGTTTCAACAAAAGACTTACATATTTTTTTGGTATTATGTATCAAAATAGGCGCAACACCCGTGCAACTGGCAGAGCCCCGTCATATGGATCTCTGCCTGGAGGAACTCGTACGCGCAAGGACTCCAGTCGCAAACGCAATGAAGGGGCTTGAACCCATGACCATAGCGTCACATGGGATGACAACGGCGACGACAACAGCCACCAACTCAAACAACAGACTGTTGGAGAGCCTTCCGTCTCCCACCAGGTTATCCCAAGGGGGTACAGGTCCTCCTACGCCACCCCAGCTGGACTGAACCAAGGAGGAAAGGGTCAAAGTGTTAGTGAAAGAGCACGTGAGCTATTGGGAAAAATTCAGGTTGGCTCAGACCCAGGAGGATTAACCAGGTATGAGAAAAGCCATTTATCAGGCAAATAAATCTCAGATTTCTCTGCAAAGGTTGATCCAAAAGAAAAAAGTAGAAGGCTATGTGCAGAACTGGAATCCTTGGGATCAGTTAGCTTCCTTAAAGGGAAAGGACCCCAAAAATAGGAGGTCCTCAGCCCATCAGAAGTTATGGAACCCAAAGGATTGGGACAACATAATATCCTTAGCCCAGAAGTGGAAAAAGGCGTACCACAATTAGATTTAGAAGCTCTTAATAGCTTTTCTGTAAATGTGTCTCATAATTTTACCATTATTAGCCAATGCTTTGACAAATTTTATAACCAATTGGATAAATTGAGGTTCAAGTATTTTTAGAGTGATTGACACTCAGTCTCAGATTATGAGAATTGATGAGTTGGAAATACAACAAATCAAGGATAGTATAAGAGCTAGTAAGTTTGACCTGATGAAACATATTGATGAAAACCAATCAATCCTTCAGGAAGATATTCTTGCAAGCATAGACCAGCTTAAGGAAGAAGTTAAGAAAACTAGTCCTACTCCTTCAGATCATCTGACTAACAAAATTGAATTATTAAGCAACAAACTTGATTTAGAGTTAGGTATGATTAAGAATGATCTCAGAGATCTTAAGATCAACTCTACTAACTCTCCGGTCATTGACCTAGAAGAAACTAGACCTTCCAGGTTCACCAGTACTCCTAGTGTTCCTCCCAGAGCCAGGATAAGTATGAATGAGTCTTTCAGACCCAGTCCTACTCTGGAAATGGAGCAGGCTTTGAAGCTACTTCCTCCCATTACTGAATGGCCTAAATTCTCTGGAGAAGGATAATACAACCATGTCAGTTTCATTAAGTTTATTTACTATACTCTTTCTTCCTACGAGCTCCCTGATGCAATGGCTGTGGTAAGATTGCCCAGATTATTTGAAGGAGTAGCTCTTTATTGGTTTATCAATAAAAGAGAAGAAGTTGGATCTTTATCCTGGAATTCTTGGAAAGAATTGATCAAAGTGCAGTTTGGTACCAGGGTTTGGAAAAGAAAGATGATGAAAACTTTTGAAACTTCCCAGTTTGATCCATCCAAGGACAAACCTCATAAGTGGTGCTTAGACCAGAATAAGAGGTTGGACTTTTTTTACCCTGATGCTGATAAAGAAGAAGTCAATGAAAGACTCCTCAAATTATGTCCCGGACAAATCAACCACAGTGTCAGATGTAGAATGCCTATGGATTCAGATCTTTCCACCTTTATAGATGTATTGGAAGAAACTATTGATATGAATGGTCTTGATAAAATGCTCAGTAGACCTCCAAGGGAACAAAATAATAGGAACAGGGAAGAATATACCACCAAAAATAAAGAATCCCCTGCTACTAATCCATCTACCTTTGAAGTCAAGAAGAATCCAGAATCAAAAGAAAAAGTATGTTGGAACTTTAACCAAACAGGACATGTAAAACCTGATTGTCCTCTACCTAGGAAAAGGTTTAATCTTATTGAAGGAGAAGAGTGTGACAATCCTGACCCTCACCTTGATGATACTGACGGATCACTCTCTGATTGTGATCTAATAATCACTAACCCTATCAATGTTATTGAAGGTAGTATTGAGTCTTCTCTGGACATAAATTCCGTCAATGAGGATTCTAAATTACCTCAAAAATGGAATCCCAACATGAAGATTCACCACATCTCTGAGGCTAAGGCTTTGACCCTAAAACCTTCTTCCGTTAAAAGTTACACTTCAGGAAAAACATGCTATTCTACTGGTTCAATCCAAGGTTCCCCTGTTCAGTTACTTCTAGACAGTGGAGCCTTCTTTTTGTGTGTTGGTTCAACTTATGTGGAGAAGCAAGACCCAAACTGGAAACTGAATTTACTACCAGTACCTCAGGCTAAGTTCAGCAGCTGTAATTCTGCTCTCAATGCTGTTGGAGTATGGTCTTCTGATATCATACTCCCTCACTCTAAAGGATCACTCAAACTGAAAATTGAATTTGTAGTTCTCCAAAACGGAGTATGTGACTATTTTATCCTTGGGAATGATTCTCTTTGCCTATATGGTATAAATGTATTCCAAAGTAAAGGTAGATACTTCACCGTAGGGGGAGACTGGAATAGAAAGTTCCAAATATGTCATGTCAATGCTCAAAATTTGGATTAAACTTATGAAAAACACTTAGAGAAGTTCAAACAGGAATTCTTTTCTCAAGCTTCTTTGAATTCCCTTCTCAATGAAGAACAGAAACAGGATATCCTACAAGTATTCTTTGAAAATCAGAATGCTTTCTGTACCAAAGATCACCCCATTGGTAACATCAAAGGACATGACATGATCCTAACTCTAAATATTAAGCCTCCTTACCCACCTAACCTCAGGAGACCTGCTTACCCTTCGATTCCAAAATCTAGAGCTGCTCTGGAAACCCATATTCAAGAGTTGGTTGACTTACAAGTCTTCAGGAAAGTAGGCCACAAGGAACAAGTGGATATTACTACCCCAGTAATTATAGCTTGGCACAATGATAAGTCAAGAACGGTTGGACATTTTAGAATGCTTAAAAACTACACTCAAGCTGATTATTATCCAATTCCAAGAGTTGACCATGCTCTACATAACCTGTCCAAGTCTAAGTACATAACCACCGTGGACATGCCCAAAGGTTTTCACCAAATACCTATCAGCCCTGATAGCCGGAAATTCATGAGAATTATCTGTCATTTGGGAATTTACAAGTATCTTAGGATTCCTTTTGGTATTAAAAATTCTCCTTCTCATTTTCAAAAGATGATAGATGAAACCAACAAACATGCTGTGAAGTGTTTCCAGGATGCTGTGGAGTATAAACAGAAAAGATGGGATAAAACCCATAAGGAACCTGATTTCAAGATTGATGATCAAGTCTTGATCTCTACCACTAACTTTACCAACTTGGTTGGAAATAGGAAGCTTAGACCAGCTTTTGTTGGACCTTTCACCATAAATAAACTTCATGGTAAAAATGCGGTGGAAGTAATCCTCAGTGATGAGCTTTCTAGGAAACATCCAGTCTTCCCAGTAAGCCTCATCAAACACTACAACCCAAGGAATGGAGAACATACTCCTTCACCTGCAATAACTGTTACAGAAGAACCTGAAAAGACCAAAGGTAAAATTAGCAAGATCCTTAAGGATAAGAAAGATAGGATCAATGGAAAAGACGTCAGACTCTACCTGGTTAGATACCAAGGAGAATCAACTGATAAAGATGAATGGTTGCCTGAACATAATATCCCTGACGGACCTATACCTGAGGAACTACAGAGCCAAAAGGAGGCATTAGCCCAAATTTTTTTTCAGATATAGACATATCTTGGAGCAGGGGAATGTAAGATTGCTACTATATACAGAGCAAAACTGTCAAATAGTAACACAAAATATGAAAAATAAGAACACCTCAATGAACAAAGTAAGGAGTAAGAAATCCATACATATTATTACAGGAATTGATTCCTCACCCAAAATTAGGTAGGGTCACTCACTGACCCCACCCTTGAATTCCAAGTCCTTATATTTTTAAAATAATTAAAAGGAAAAGTACTAAAATTACAACACCTGTATGGCACTTTTTGGCCATTCTAACATTTCACATATATTGTCACAGAATTGAGGTGTTGTCTGTATTTTAGGAGTTACATTCGGAAATGTGTTATGTCACAATTCCCACGCGCAGCCCTGCATCATTACATAACCCTGCGTACTAGCAGCAGCAGGATCCCGCGTAATAGAGACCCGCGCGCAGCTTATTCTGCCACGCACCCAGCGGATCCTACCCCGCGCGCATCTGT
This sequence comes from Puccinia polysora, assembly GCA_025617555.3. Lineage (NCBI taxonomy): Eukaryota > Fungi > Basidiomycota > Pucciniomycetes > Pucciniales > Pucciniaceae > Puccinia > Puccinia polysora. The sequence goes on along the minus strand of CM062632.1, from coordinate 34,833,681 downwards.
ACTACTGATCCCTGCGCCTGGATCAGTCGTGACTAATCTGACAACCAGGTACCGCTCAAAAGAGCTACAACCTATTTGGGGATGCCTAGTATATGTAACAAACAGACATATGCATTACTAATGATCTGAAAAGATCAAAACTTAAATAAAATTAATGAAAATTAAGTTTCAAACATTTTTTAATAATAAATCAAAAATCAAGGATTATCACTTAAATCACTGAGCCTGATCTTTGAAGACCACAAAACACTACAAGAAGTGTTCATGAAAATTATTAAAAATTATCTACATGATCAGCAAATGATGAAAAATCAGTAACCATCCACATCTGCACGCTTCAAAGAAATATTAATAGTAAAAATGAAGGATTAGTACAGAATTATCAAATTTACGCCATAACAGATTAACAGATCCTGTGGCTAAAATAGTACAGAAATCCAGCATATCTAAGGACAGCCGATTGACAGCACCAAGTGGACGTGCTAAATTTTTCCCTGACTGGCTTGCCAGCCTCAGCTCACGAGCAGAACCCTCTCTACGTGCCCTGAGAAGATCAAAATCACCCCAAAAAGGTAGTTATACAGACCTCTTTGGATCCATTATTCCATCATCAGTTACCAGGAATTATTTATTATCAATCAGACACCGTGTCATTGTTTATCAAATGCTTATATGAAGATAAACAAGTGATTTATGACTTAGTCTGTAGTACTATTATTTTACCTTTATAACCAATCAACCATTAAAGTTTAGTCAAGCAATGTACCCCGTCTGCTCTGAAACCCTTCCAATTATTCCAGGATTTTCGTGGTAAAGTGCTCAGAGTGAGTGTTACCCTTCCTGTCTAGGCCGCTTGTGCTGTTAATCCCGGACATCAGTGGAATAAGTCCTTTCTGAGGCACCCATATTTATTCCAAGGTTCTTAAAAACTGCCTAAGGAGGCCCCTTAAAGAGAGGTTGCTAGTCTGTAAAGATCCCCAGTAGTATAATACTGTGGCCCCTCTTTTATATTATATTAAAAACCCTTTACTACCAAACCAATTAAACCTTGCAACTGCTCTTATTTGAGCTTCTAAGCATTTAATATTGGAATAATCATTATTATTATCATTCCAGCATTTTTATCACTCTCTGTAGCTAAAGGACTGCAAGTTTCCTGGTATCAGAGAGATGAAATCTCTGATTACAAAACCTTGACGGTAAAACCAGTAACTGGAAGGAGCTGTAATTTGGGTAAAAACTGCTTTGCCACAGGTCTGTTTGAAATGAAACCAGTCAGAATTTTTCTTGACAGTGAAACCTTCTGCTCATGACATAGTATTAGTTTCCTTGATTGTCCCCACCCCAAGTGGAAGGAAAACTTACTCCCTGTGCCCAAAGCCAGGTTCAGCATTTTCAACTCAGTCATGCACACCTCAGGGGCTGTAACTATGCCTATTGTTTTCCCTCACAGTAAAGGATCCATTAGGCTTCAACTTGAGTTTTTAGCCTTTAAAAACATCATATGTGACTACTTGATACTAGGTAATGATGCCTTCTGCTTGTATTGTATAGATGTCATCCAGAGAAATGACAGACACTTCACCATTGGAGGAGAATGGAAGAGGAAATTGAAGATCTGTAACATATCAACCTCCATGGATAAAAAACCTCTAGATTCCTTCAAAAATGAATATTTTTGCAATCCTCTCTTGATTATCAACTTACTTCTGATTAACAAAACCACCTAGTCAACTTATTTTTTGAAAACATGGGTGCCTTTTGCACCAAAGAGCATCCCATAGGTAATATCAAGCGAAATGACTGAGTATTAAATCTGGCTATAGAACCTCCTTTCCCCCCCATCTTGAGGAGACCTGCTTACCCAGCAAGCTCTAAATCCCAGGCGGCAATGGAGGTACACATTACTGAACTCATGGAGTTGGGATTCCTTAGGAAAGTAGGGCATAATGAGCAAGTAGAAATCACCACTCCTGTCATCATAGCCTGGCATAACAACAATTCCAGGATGGTTGGAGATTTACAAATGTTTAACAACTATACCAAAGCAGATTACTATCCCATAACTAGGATAGACCACTCCCTCCATAATATTTCCAAGGAAAAGTTCATAACCACAATAAAAATGCTTAAAGGCTTCCATCAGATACCTATTGAAGCTAAAAGCAGGAAATATATGAGGATTATCTGTCAATTAGGCATCTATCAGTACCTAAGAATTCCTTTGGGGATAAACAATGCTCCATCTCATTTTCAGAGGAGGATGGACACAGTCTTTGGAAAATTCATCCGGCAAGGTTGGATCATGGTTTACATTGGTGACATTATGATTTGATTGGATGATTGGGATACTCACCTAGAGAAGATGGGTCTTGTGCTGAAATATGTAGCAGATGTTGGAATAAACATATCTATGAAGAAATGCAACTTTGGGTATGCTGAACTAAAAGCCTAGGGACGTGTAGTCTCAGGACTATCTTTAGCAGTAGATCAGAAAAATTTTGCTGCAGTAATCAACAGGCCAATTCCTTAAAATTTACTCTTATTTGTCTGTTTCTGTAGTTATTATTGGCATTTCATACCCAAATTTGCTACCAAAGCTAAAAAATTGTATGATATATGTAAAAATACTTCTGTATTTGAAATGAATCATGAAAGAGTACAGAGCTATGAAACTTTGAAGAAAGCTATGACCACTTCCCCTGTCCTAACTGAACCTGACTACTCTAAGACTTTCAGATTATAAATTGATTCCCGTGTTGATGTACTAGGAGCTGTTCTTTACCAATCCAAAGTCAAGAATGATGTCCCTGTGGAAAAACCTATTCTATTCATATCTAGACAGATTAAAGATACAGAGAAAAGTTATAGAGCAAGCCAAATAGAATGGCTAGTGTTGGTCTGGTCCTTAGAGAAACTTCACTATTACCTAGAATGAAGTAACTTTGAATTAATAACCAACTCCACAGCATTAAGGATGCTCATTAACATGAAAATCTCTCGCAGCCACATGCTCAGATGGCAAATAGCTATCCAGAAGTCTAGAGGACAGATGAAAATAATGCACAAAACTATAGACAAACATCAGAACGCAGCTGGAATCAGTAGATGGGCTCTCCCTAATGACCCTAGTAACCCTGCATTTGACCCAGATGAGAATGAAATCTTCTCAATCTTAAGGATCCATGTTGGTGACCTAGACCTAGCTTTCTTTGATTCCGTCCAAGAGAGCTATGACCTGGATCATCTAAAGTTACCAGAGATCATGAAAATTGAGAATTCCTCTAATGAGTTAATACAGAGTCTTCAAAAGGAACTCCCCATTCCTTATAAAGAAGGGAGATTCTCAAGCTTAGATGGTCTGTTATACTTTCATCATGAATACTCTAGTGTGATAGTCTTCAACTCAGAAACCCACATTAAAACTATACTGCATGAATTCCATGATAACTGCACCTCAGCAAACTTCTAATTAGATAGGAATATTGAAAAGTTCAATCAAAAAGCCTGATGGATTGACTGGAGAGAGCAAACCACTGGTTATTTCAAGTCCTTTGACAACTGTCAGAGAAATAAAAGACAAACAGGAAAGAGATTTGGTCTTCTCCAAAAGTTATCAGAACACACCAATACATGGTAAATAATCAACATGGATTTTTCACTGGTTTACCGCCAGTGAGACCATACTCCTATGCCTCTGTGGTAGTGATTGTGGACAGATTCTCCAAGAGAGCAAAATTTGTAAATAATCACAAAGATGACACAGCTATGGAAGTGGCTCTGCTTTTCTGAAAAAGAGTCATGGCCAAAGTTAGTATCCCTAAAATTGTAATCAGCAAAAGAAACCCAAATTTTAATTCTTAAATCTGGAGGAACCTTCATGATATGTTGGGAAAAAAATTAGCTTTCTCCACAGCTCATCATCCCCAAACTGATGGTCTAGCTGAGCGTATTATCCAAACTTTGGAATACTTGCTGAGAATGTTTTTCTCTTTTGATTTAGAGTTTAAAAACCACAATGGGTACACTCATGACTGGGTAAGCCTCATGCCAGCCCTAGAAATAGCTTACAACAGCATTATGCACTCAACTACTCAAGAAGTTCCTGATATTCTAGAAAGAGGATGGGTACCTAGGATGCCTCAAGGGAGTGTGAATGAAAACCTTGTCAATGTCCACCCAAAAGCCCTGGAATTCAAGAAAATGTTGGAAAAATCTAATCAGAATTCCCAAGGATGTGTTCAGAGGGCTGTTGAGTATAATTAAACTAGGCGGGACAAAAGCCACAAAAAACCTGGATATAAAGTGGGGGACAAGGTCTTACTGTCCATGGTGAACTTCATCAATGTAGGAGGAAATAATAAACTGAAACCAGCCTTTGAAGGCCCTTTCTGAATAAAAATGCTCCATGGAAAGAATTCCCTCAAAGTTTTCCTCAGTGAGGAATTTCCCAAGAAAAACTAAGTTTTTTTGGTTAGTTGATTAAGGACTATAACCCTAGGCAAGCTGAAGACCCATGTCAGCTTGCTACTATGTACAGAGCAACCTGTCATAGCAACACAAAACTATAAGAAACACATTAAACAAGAATATCTAAATTAACAAAAGAATTAATGAGAAATCCATAAAAAATTGTTGAAGATATGGATTCCCCACCAAAAATTAGCTAGGGTCACTCACTGACCCCACCCTTGAAATCCAAGTCCTTACATTTTTAAAATAATAAAAAATTAAAGTACCACAAATTAAAACACCAGTATGGCACCTTTTGGCCATTCTAAAATTTCACATGTGTTGTCACGGATGGGGTTTACACCTAAAATTCACTCAGGTTTGAGTTGTTGTGTATATTTTAGGAGTTACACGCAGAAAGGTGTTATGTCACAATTCCCGCGCGCAGCCCTGCATCCTTACATATCCCTACATAGTTGTAGTAGCAAATTCCCGCGTACTACAGACCCGCGCGCAGCTAATTCTGCCACGCACACAGCGGATCCTACCCCGTGCGCATCTGTACTGACTGATCCCCGTGTCTGGATCCGTCGTGACTAATCTGACAACCAGGTACCGCTCAGAAGAGCTAAAACCTAGTTAGGGTTTCCTGGCATATGTAAAAAGTTTACATATGCATTGGTAATAGTCTAAAAAGATCAAGACCTAAATAAAATTAATAAAAATTAAGTTTAAAACATTTTTTAATAATAAATCAAAGATCAAGGATGACCACATAAATCATTGACTCTGATCTTTGAAGACCACAAAGCACTACAAGGAGTTTTCATAAAAATTATTGAAAATTATCTACATGAACAGGAGATGATGGAAAATCATTAACAATCCACATCTGATCAATTTAAAGCAATAATAATAGTAAAAATGAAGGATGAGTGCAGAATGATCAAATTCAAGCCATAATAGATTAACAGATCCTTTGGCTAAAATAGTACAGAAATCCAGCAGATCTAAAGTCAGCTGATTTAAAGCACAAAGTGGACGTGCTAATGTTTCCCTGACTGGCTTTTCATCCTCATCCCATGAGAAGAACCCTCTCTAAATGCCCTGAGAAGCTCAAAATCAGCCAAAAAAGCTATTTATACAGACCTCTTTGGATCCATTATTCAGGAGGTTATCAGTTTACCAGGAATTATTATTATCAATCAGAAACCGTGTCATTGTTAGTCAAGTGCTTATGAAGAGTCTAAGAAAGTGATTTATGACTTAGTCTGTAGTATTTTTTATTTCTTAAACTAATCAAACCATTGAAGTTAATCAAGAAAATACACCCCATCTGCGCTGAAACCCTTCCTATTTTTGCAGGATTTTAGTGGTGAAGTAGTCTGAGTGAGTGTTTCCCTTCCTTTCTTTGACCTTGTGCTGTTTAGCCATGCCATATTAGTGGATAAGTCCTTTCTAAGGCACGCATCTTGAATCCAAGGTTCTTAAACTGCCTAAGGAGGCCCCTTGAAGAGAGGTTGTTTTGTCTGTAAAGACCCCCAGTAGTATAATACTGTGCCCCCTCTTTTATAGATATATTGAAAAACTTTTATTGCCAAACCAATTAAACCTTGCAAATGCTCTTATTATATCATTTATGTGAGAATGTAAGTGTTTATTTTTGGAATAATAATTATTATTATTATTCCAGTATTTTTATCACTCTCTGTAGCTAAAGGACTGCAAGGTTCCTGGTATCAGAGAGCTGACAACCCAATCAACAAAAATATTCCCTTAAAAATACCACAGGAAGGGAGAAAGAGAAAAGTAAGCAATACCCTTCAAGAAAAGAAGGAAAGAGTCAATGGAAAGGATTTCAGGATGTACCTGGTCAGATACCGAGGAGAATCAGCAGACAAGCACAAGTGGCCACCAGAAAGTACCATACCAGATGGCCCCATCCTTCTGAGGAATTTCAGAGCTGCAAAAAGGAAAGATTCAAATCTCCACCAAGGAACATTTTTTTACTTGTTGCTCCTCCCAAAATTTGTTTTGGGTACAGCAATCTTGGAAGGGGGTAATTTCAGGTGGCTACTATTCAGAACCAATTGACTAAAGCCCCAAAAAATAATAATGAATGAACAATAATAATAGATACAATAATAAGTAAAATTATAATAAATACAGAAATACAGAAATAATCAATTAAAATAAAAATTAAGAAATAAACACTTAACCTGTAATAAATCTGAAAATATTATTAAATAAATGGATTTTTGGTGCCAATTTAGGTAGTTTCATCCACTGGCACCACACCCAAAAATTTGCCATGGTTCACCGGTGTACCCTCTCATCACATCCGCAGGTATGGGTTTCTGACAAAAAATTTGGTCAGAAACCCATAATTATATCAAGTTTAGGAGCTATGGACAAAAAAAGGTTTTGTCCATATCCCCGCGCGCAGCTGCATACCTTCTGCAACTGCGCAAAGGAGCTATGGAACGCGCCAGCCTCTCAAGCAGTCAAGGGACTACCTTGCAAAAGCATGAATTAGTGGCTAGTCAGAGACTACCGCATGGGGAAGTCACTACCAACTCCCACAGGCTGTCAAGGGACTACTGCGCGTGGCAGTTGCTACCAACTCCGCAGGTAGTTGGGCAACTACAGCACAAGGTAGTTGCTACCAACTACTGTGGTTAGTCAAGGGACTACAGTGCGAGGCAGTTGATACAAACTCCCGCGGTTAGTCAAGCAACTACCGCACACGGCAGTTGCTACCTGTTTCCAGATTCCCAAGTATTCAATTGACCACTTTGCGTGGGCCTCTAGCAACCAGCCAGGCCATTGTGTGAGGTGAACAGCCAGCTCACTGGACAGCCCCCTCTCTCCCAAAATGGAAACAGCCTCTAGGGTACCACCTATACACCCTACAGCCTTGTTTCACACCACATGGGGCCCAATAAGCGCCACCAAGTGGTGCGCAATAGTATGAAAACATATAAACCAACAAAAAATTTGGAAAAATGGGCCCTGCAACCTTTTTAAAACTATATCAAAGGTTGTCAGGGCCCCTGTAAAAGGGCCTGTATGGTAGGTTTGGACCCAAAAGGGTAGATGTTAGTAACTGTAACACCCTAAGAGTGTGTACTAAGGATAAATAGAGGCCTAGATTGGTGCTAGATGGCTCACAAGGTACCAAAAACCCATAAAACACCCCCCTTGTGTCCCTGGTAACTAAAACTGTAAGTAACTAATCATTCCTAGGAGTGTACTGTCCAATTAAGTGACTGTAAAACACCCCAATATGTATAAAAGAGCCTCAGACTCGAAATAATCTTGCAGAATGAGGACCCAAGAGCATGTGCTCAAACCCCTGGCTTCAGGAAGCCATGACTTATATTTAGAAAAATTCATTGAATACTACTTCTTTGGTAGATACAATGGGGTCATTAAGGGTACAGAAATGTGTATCAAGCCCCAAGCATGATGACATACAGCTTCCTGTAACTCTTTAGTGACCAGATAAAGGCTTCAAAAACACATTGATGGCCCCCTGGCATCAGCACTAGCCTGGGTCACCCTCCTTTGGCTGTTAAAAAGACTGTAACATGAGGGGACCCAAATGATATAAATAAAGGCTCTTCCCCCCAGCAATTTCTAACTTATTCATCCAGTCATATATTCATTATTGCTTCAGAAGATTTCTCCCTCAAGCCATCAAACCCTTTCAATAAATTAGTGTGTGATCCTGGACCACTTTCTGATAAAATTATAGACAAAACTCTTGAAACCTTACTTTTTGGCCAAAATCAACATGAAACCATTCAGCCTACCTCAGGAACAGCTTCCAAAACCCCAAATCCATGAATTTTGGTCCATCCATTAAGAATAATTCCGGATCTAGACCTAGTAAGTGATCCTGATGACTTATACTCTTTTTTTAGTTTCTGCATAAACCAAACCCCAACAAAATTACACACAACCTTCTTGAAAGGAGACCTTGTAAACCCAAAAGGAACCACAATTCCACCTATATTGTCCTCAGAGGAAATATAAATTGGTTCTGGAGGGCTCATGAACCCTATCAAGGTCTTGGGCCCTCCTTTCAAGTTTATTTTTATAAATATATAAATAAACTCAACCCTTCTAGCCAAAATATATCTCTGGCATTTTTTTAGCATTTTTACTCTAAACTTCCCATCAACTCTAGTAGCTAGAAGAAGCTAATTCCTTGGCATCTCATAGGCTGAAAAGGTTTGTGAATTTATTGAAACCCATTTTTTTTCTTCAAAAACAAAATATACTCAAATAAGAGGTTTTGATATGCCACTGGGGATGAAACTCCTCAAGAAAAATTGTTTCTTCTTGAGGTTGGCCTTCTTCACTTTTTTTATGCAAGGGATTCCCATGAGAAAAGAATGATCAAAATCAGAACAGGTGGTTGATTTTTCTCCTGATTTTCCAGATATGTCTTCAACACAATATTTTAGACCAATCAATTTATTGAAGTATTATTGGAAGCTTTGAATGGTTATTTCATGTAGTTGAATAAAAATTTAATGATATATTTGATTAAATAAATTAGAAAAGGAACCAGAATAAGAAGTGATAAATCGTTTAAAATAATAGTGGAGGCTTTCTATTCTGGATGCACTAGTATTCCCAAATTTAGGTACTTTTTTGCATAAAATGAAATTAATTTTCTTCTGAGAGGAATAAATTTTTCAATAAGGTATTCAGAAGTGGAAGGATCCCAGACCAGAGTTAGTTTGGTAAAAAATTTCTTAATATGTTCCTTCAGATTAGGATTTTACAAGCATATTCCATTTTTTTCTGAATATAATCAATTATTCTTCTGATTTGGAGTTTTTTTTTGCATTTTGTTTGATTTTTTTTGAAAATATGCCAGAGATGAAGTATATAATGATGAATTAAAAGAAAGATTCCATGGAATTAATGAATGCTTTCTGCTTTTCTGTCACAATCAATTGGGGTAATGCATTTTCTAATAATTTATGAATTATAAGGAACTCCAATTGATATAGATTCTTTGTTTCTTGGCAGAGGAAAATCAACAAACAGAGGTGGTTTTAGCACAATTCTTGAATCCAACAATGTGAAGAAGATGCATGGAAATTTTTTTCATTTTTATAGGTAAAATCCAACATTCATACTGATGAAAAGAGTTTGAGTAATCTTATAGAATCTTTGGGAGAAATCAGTTCAGAAATATTATGAAAATTTTTATTATTTATTGCATATTTAAAAGATGAGTTTTTGAATTCCATTATTAAAGCTTCAATGGGTCATTTTCCTTTCATTTTTTCATTTCATTTTATTTTTAATTTTTTTATAGATGGTAATAAGGTTTGTTTTAATGGCAGAAGTAGAGGAATGTGTTAAGGAACTGAAAATTTTGAGGGGAAGAACCCCAGCTTTTGTCAAAGAATGGAAAACATCCTTTTGAGCCCCCGGAGTCCTTATATAGACTGGATGGGTGGATGGATTGGTTGATGAAGGATGATTTTGATCACGGCACTAGATTTCTATTTTTTAAAGACCAGTCTGCTTTAAAAAGCTCCCTGGGCATTTGAAAGGACATTTTGTTTTTCTATTTTTTGAAATTATTTTTTTATCAAAATTGGGTTTATATTCTACAGTCTTGCCACATTTTTGAGTTTTCCTCTCTCCTTAGTATTGGATACTTTGGTGGAAATGGGATATCCATGGGACTTATTGCAAACTTCAACAGAATCCACAATTTCCTCCTTTGAATCATATGATAATTCAGGTGGAGAAGCCCAAGGAATAGAATAATGGGATTCTATAAACAAGGAGATGGAGCAGAAGAAGAAGCAGAAGAGGTAAATTTCAAAATTGGGTTGGAGAGAAAAGAAGATTTCAGAGACTCAAGATTGGAGGAAAAAGGAAGATTTCAGAGACTCAAGATTGGAGGAAAAACATTTTTTGGGTTATAATTTTTTGATGTGGATTGATTTTTTAATGAGTAGAAAAAAAAGTCACAAAATGTTGAGAAAATATTGTTGAGGAGTGATTTTTTATTTTTACTTTTTATTGATTTTTTGGATTAAGGTGTGTTAATTTATTGTTTTTGGAGTTTTGAATTTTCTTGGTTTAGTTGTGGTGAGTAGTTATGTGTGATTGTTTGATTGGTGTTAAGTTCTGAACATTGGGGATGATTGTTGTGGTGTGGAGTGGATTTTGGATGTTGAGAGGTTATTTTATGGATGAGTAGAGGGTATGGTGTAGTCAAGAGATGGGATTACATTGATGGTCCAAATTTTGAGTGCATTTGACTGGTTCAACAAGGCAAATATGGAGGTTGTTTCCAGGATCAATGGTTGTTGGACTGTTGGATTCAAGATTGACTTCTTTTAGATAATTTATGAAAATTTATAAAGAGGCACAGTCTTGAGATTTTTTCTATTTTAATATTTTACATGAAACCCCAGGCATAGTTTTCACAGCTAATTTTGTTTCCGAATCCAGGAATTCTGTTATTTAAAGAATTTACAAGAAGAAATTTAATGTGTCACCATTCCGACAGGCAGCCGCGGCAACCAATACCTCCGCGCATGGCTGAGAAGCAGAACTGCCACCCTTTCTGCTTACCCTGACAAGCTGGGTAAGAAGCCCCGTGCATTGGACTTGTACACAGCCATGGGAATATGGGCTGATAAGCTGACAGACAACATGAGAAGATCAGGTGCTGCGTAAGAGTACTACTACTAATAATGGAACATACCATGTATGTAATAAATGTCCTGTGGATAGTAGATACAAGAAAACTACATAGAATTATGTAAAAACATTTTAATAAAACTTGGAAATATTTTTATAAAATATAATAAAAAAATACCAAAATGTCGAAAATAAGATAATTTAAGCTTGAGAAATATTTTGAAATACATTTAAAATACAGTTATGAGAACTTCAAAATATCAGTATTTTTGTGACACTGAGAAAACTGAATATTTAAAAAAATACACATATATTTCCATGGCATGTATTTTCATTATTTATTTTAACTAAATTAACAAAATTTTAAAAATAATGGGCAAATCATAATTTTGATTTTTCTCCCATCAAATAATAAATATTGAGAACTTTTCTTAAATCAGATTATCCGTAGGAATTTCTATTTAAAAAAATATTAAAAGTTTAGTAATATTCACTAAGGATAATTAACTAAGTAAGAGTAATGTGGATAAATAAGGTATTATCCACGTGTCAACACATAAATTAAAAATTTAAATCATTCCCACAACCTATGAAATTAGATGTAACCCGTGTTACAGCACCAAGTAAACATAAATGGCTACCACTGGTTACCATGCTAGCCTTAGAACCCGTCCCTTTGAGCCCCCATATCCCTCAGAAGGACAGAATTGGGACCCAAAAAGCTATAGATATAGAGTTCTTTTGAGGTTATTGTTACCCCAGACCCAGTTATATTTACATCCAGACACCATTCCAAGGTAATCAAATACTTATAAAGAAATAATTAAGTGATTTATGGCTTGGTTCTGATCAATCATATCTGTCTCAAAACTCTTTTTCTTAATTTAATCTTCTGAAAAACCTTTTAACCCCAGGAACAGGTTTAACCCATCAGTAAACATCCCAAAAAGGTACCTAAAGGATCCAATAACATACCAGTGAGTTTTATTATCCTTTTTCTGTAGTCCCAGCTTGGTTAAAAAGCCCTGCCACTCCATAATATATATTAAAGATATATTATCTTTGGGCAATATGTCATTTCAGAATATAAATTAAAGGTTCCAAATTGACCAGGTCTACGTGTTTTCAAGTGAATTACCTGAATAGAGGTGTTAAAGATCCCCAATACTATTGTGGCACATCTTTTAATTTATTTAAAAATCAATTTATTAATATTAGTTAATGATATTCAATCATAACCTAACCAATCAACCTTGAAATAGCTTTATCCAAATATTTTATGGATTTTTGCTGCATTTATTGAATATTATATCTATTATTTATTCCATAAACTCTGGTAGCTAAAGGATAGAAAGGGTCTTGAAATCCAGGAGGCTGACAAAGGGATTCCAATTAAACTGGTTGGCTTTAAATCAAATCAAATCTCCCAAGATCATTTGAGGATATCAATTGATATTTTTACATACATGTTGGAATTACCCCAATCTATTACACAACGTCTTAATCAACTAAAATGCGCGCTCTCTCATCACTACGCGCTCTATCACCTGCCTGTCTTTTGAATGTCACCTCCAAGCCCACGCTCTGACTCCATTCTCACCTACTTTGACTTCTCACTCTTCAACTCTCCTCCTCCACGACATCCACTATTCACCTCTCACTCTCTCTCTCTCTCTCCATCAGGCCATTCCAACCATTTGTCACAACACTCTCTTTTTGACTTCTCTCCACTATCTTCCTTCTTCCTTTCCTTATCATTTTTATTATCCTTTTTTTTCTTTTTCTATTTCTTTTAAATACCTCACTCCTATTGACCAGCCTCAAGAACTCGCCTTCAAATCTTTACCGCTCTAGGCCGCCTTAAGATTCTCTTCAATTTCTAGCTTTCCCAAGGATCTTCTATCATCCAAGTTCTTCTCATATTTAGTGAGAAAGAGAATAAAGAATCTCTATCTTTTCATCTACTATGTAGCTCACTGCTATTACTTGAACACCCACAGCTTCATAACAAACTCTTTGGCTTACCTGGTCACTACTCTCAATCTGTCTAAGTCCTTGTTGGACTCTTAACTGCTTCCATCTACTTGACAGCTCTCAACCTCTATCATAGTGCACTACTCGGTGTGTTTTCTAGCTGAATCTCTTTCTTCTACAAGTTCTCTGACTCTTGTGTTGTAGTCTGGTTTTGGTTCTTTATTTCATCAAAGAAATTCAGGTTCTCTTTTCATCAATACATATATTGGATATCACCATCCTGTGAACTCATACAAACTCCAATTAATAAATCAATGGATAGAACACTTGTAAATCCAGCCAATGTTTTACCACCCTCTTGGAAGTCAATTGTGACAGATTGGTTGAGAAAGGACAGACCAAGTTTTTATTATGCTGTCTTTTTAGTCTTGCAGATTTGTATCTGTAGCAAAAATACTTACAAACAATTATTTTCCAAATTTTAAACTCTTTCAAAGCTTTTTGTTTAAATTTATCACCATGCCTTGACTCATCTAAAACTAGTCCAAGGATAAGATTCAAAGTGGTAGCGGCTCATTAGTGATTGAGATGAATGATGACTCTAAAGTTCTCAAAGATGTCACAAAAAATTGGTCAAACCAGGCATTCAATGTCTCATTCAAAGTAAGCCCCAATTACATCAATCAGATGATCAAATCCTCCAAAAAATTCCTTCACTTAGATTTTTTTAGAGAGAGATAGAGCCAGCCAATTTTGGGAGAGCTCAAAGGATCTTAATCAATACCCTTCTTTGATCCCAATCATTCAAAAAAACACAAACAATTGAATAATGGAAGGAAATGTATGAAAAAAAAACCTGAAAGGTGAAAAAAAAGAATAGAAGTGTTAACAATTAGAGTGTTAAGACGAGGAGGTTTTGGAGAATTTTTTTCAGTGAAGCAATGAGTGGAGTGATGAGGAAACTTAGAGATAGCACAATTAACAGCATTTAAGCCAGAGCTTTCATTGATCATTTGTACAAGAGGAAGGAAATATATTGAGATGTTGAACAGGAATCCAAAAAGGACAAGGTAGTAAGTGTCAGAAAAAAAAAAATATCCTGAAATGATATAAAAAGAAAAGAAAATGATGAGAAAATAAGATCCTGAAATAATATAAAAATAAAATAAAATTATGAGAATGGAAGTTTTAAAATAAAAGAGAAAATCTGATTTTATGTGACCTTCAATTTAGAAATACTGAGAGCCTTTAATCTAATATTCCAACCCTTGGTGCTTCATCACTCAAAAGAAACTTGACTCAACTCAGCAGCAACTTTCAGAAGTGCTAGGTTCCTTGGAACTTGAGGTGGGGAAACCACAAGGATGGATTGGATGTAGTCAAGTTGTAGCAGTATTTAAAGAATTTGAACTTTGCAAAAAACTAAGATAGGGAATTAATATCCTGAAGTTAAAGTAAGAATCAAGTAAAATACAACAGCTTTCACCTAAGGGCAGAGACAAGAAAAATAAGGAAAAATTGTGCGGAAAGAAAAATAATACAAGAAATGGAAGATATGAGGAGTTCTTGATGAAGGATTGAGGAATATTTGAATGTGAGTGCAGTGAATGGTAAATAATAGAATGATAGTTTTTCCAAAAAAATAATTAGGTGGTGACAACAAGTGGTTGGTGTATGGTGTTTACAGGAAATGGATGCAAGCAAGCATTATATGATTTTCCTGCTTTGTTCTAGGAAAAATCAAAGCAACTAAAGTTTGATGGAGCCTGAGGATTGAATTAGTATAGTTTGGTGCAAAGGATGAAGTTTTAAGGTGCAAATAGGGATGAACAATCAGAATTAGTTTCATACCCGCTCTTCCTTATGTAGGCATGGTCTCATGCTGTGAGAAGGCATTGGTACTTGTGCTGGCATAGGAGCCATGTGGCACAAATTTTAGTGAGATTTGAACCATTATATTGAGGGCTTGTCTGGATCAGAATAAAGTATAGGAATAGAATAGTCCGGATTGAAATGAAAATAGGTGATGTGGAAAGATGTTGGTCTTACCAAATTTCTGTGGTTCGATGCCAGGTGTAACTTCAAGTTTTAATCCTCTTCCAGGATGGAGAATAGGTGATCAGGCTAGTTTCTTGTGGACAATTAGGAAACTTAGTGGCCTCATTGTTACAATATCTTGAAGGAACAAACAGGATAATGGGTGGCATGAAGGGAAAAAAAATCTATAGATGACCTTTGATTTTTTGAGATTCAGGGGATTATATTTCTGACCCGCTAGTAGTCATGGGATGAGGATGGTGCTGATTGGATTAATTTCTATTGGTGGATGATGATTCTGATTTTTTCTGTTTGATGGCTTTGAGTATTTGTGAGGGAGAATTGTGATTTTGAACATCTTTTATTTGATGACACAGAGGGGTGGATGGACTTTTTGCATTATTAGGGAGGGAGAATTTTGATGTTGAACATCTTGTATTTGATGACACAGAGGGGTGGATGGACTTTTTGCATTATTATGGGTGAAGATGAATAAATGGAAGATTTGGTGTTTTAAATCGGCCATTTTCATGAAAACTGCAATTTTGAAATAAACCAGTTAGGCATCATGTGTATTTCAGAAACCCGCCATTACAAATTCTGGGTTTTGTCAAAAAAGGGCGGTTTTCAAATGGTGTGTTTGCTAAATCTGATATTTCCTAATATTAAAAAAATATTTTTTCATGTGAATTGCTTTTCCAAAATTATAAATGTGTATTGTCCATGAAAATAATTAAATAAGAATCAGAAATGGTTCAAAAACACTCCTCAAAACACAAATTTCCTGTTATTTCTGTTTTTTCATAAACTATCTGGAGGTAAATGATTAATCCTGAAAATTCCCAACTGATTTTTCTGAGCACTTTTCAATGCTCACTAAAGGACTGCTATCTCAAAAACTTGAAAATGCTTCCAGAAGATATGGAAAAAAGTGGAAAAGAGCATCCTTTGTTTTATGCTAATGTGATATTTACTTTGAAGACTATTTATTTTGATTCAAAACCACAACTATTGTAAAAGTATAGTCTTAGGATACAAGTATTAAAGCAAAAAAGCATGGAAAGACAAGCAGAAAGTTAGGATGGAATGAAACAGATATGAGAAGATTGAATGAAATTTGAGGAACAACAAAGAATTGAAATAAGGTTTGGGATATCACCTTTTGTTCAGAGCACTTCTGGCAGGCTTGGCCATTTGATCTTGGGAGTGAGTGAGCTGATTACTTGCTCCTCCTTGATTCTACTACTGTTCCAAGGTTTTTATTGTGTGTGGTAATTTTCTTAAGGCATTTTATTTTATGGTGGCAGAGATGAGGGTTGGCAAGGAGAGGAAGGGAGACAAGTTAAAGGAGAAGGGGAGCAGAAGTTGGACTATGGGAGACAGGAGTAGTTCCAATTGTTGGCAAGCTCTGAGGTTGTGAACTGGTGGAATTGCAGCAATACTTGTTGATGTTTTAATCTGCTTTCATCTATTCAGCATTGTCATTTTTTTCCTTTTTTTATATATTTCAAATTTTTGAGTATTGTGTCTTTTGTGTCTATGAGCTCCTAGTTGTCATCTGTCCAGCTGTCACTTGTCTATTTACTAATAGTTTCTGTCATATTTACTCCTGTCACTCAAGCAACCGCCCAACTCCAACCCAACTCCAACATATAAGATGCAGTCAAATTGCCTGACCAACACTTAATTGTCCAGCACTTCACATTAAACTTTGATCCCTGAATCCCCAATCCTGAAGACTGAACTGAAGACTTCGAATCAACATCTTGTTTGAACGTTTTCATCAGCGCGCTCAGCAAAATACTTTGGTTGGATCAGTCTTTGTCAAATCCTTCCCTGCTCTGTTCTACTTAATCTATTTTTAGGTCATAATTGGGCCTTTAGAATCATCAGTCTCTGTTTCTTCATTTCTTTTATTATGTGCTTCATTTATTTGTTCCATTGAGTTCTAAGTTCCTAACCTCTTAATTGTAATTGGAATGATATAGCCTGTTCTATTTTTGTTATTTCTTTAAATCTTTTACACTACTGGCAAGGACATGCGCAGCAGGAAACTGCGGAAGCTGTGGAATCTTTATTTGACACTCCTCCTCGATTCTGCAGAAGTGAGATGCAGTTGGAGTCTTTCCTGTACTACCTTGACATACCCAAGAGGCTTTGTGAGGATATCCACAATCATTTGGTCTCTTTGATTGTGCCTGACTGAGAATAGTGACTTTGATATTAAGTCTTGGATGTATTGGAAATGGATCTACATTTTTTGGGAGTTTTGATTCAGCTTGGCTTCTTTACTGATCAGGTTTGAATCCTGATCTTCAATCCATATCTTTTGCTTTGAGATTGGGATCCCAAGTCCAATGAAAAATTCAAAAATCCGCCTGACTTGTTTTTCAGATAGTTCAATTGCTACAAATTCTGCCTCTGTTGTGGACTGGGCAACTATGGAATGTTTTAGATTTTTCCAGCTGAGGGTTTTTCTGTATGAGGTAATAACATATCCTGAGGTTGATTTCTGAGTGGTGATTGATTGGCCGTAGTCTGCATCTTCCCATCCACAAAACTGGTTTCCAGGGTTGGCAGACTTTGTGAAAAGGAGTCCTGCAAATTTTTTTACTTGTAGGTATTGGAAAAAATGCTTGAAAATATTCCACTGAGCTTTGATTGGCTTGTTTGCAAACTTTGATGGGAGGTTGATGGTGAACTGGATGTTTGGCCTTGGGTGAATGGCCAGGTGTATGAGGGTGTCAGCTTGCTACTATGTACAGAGCAAACTTTCAAATAGTAACACAAAACTATGAAAAAGAAGAATATCTCAATTAAAAAAATAAGGAGTTTATTAAAGGAATGAATTCCTCACCAAAAATTAGGTAGGGTCACTCACTGACCCCACCCTTGAATTCCAAGTCCTTATATTTTTAAAATAATTAAAAAGAAAAGTACTCAAAATTACAACACCATATTGGGACCTTTTGGCCGTTCTAATACTTCACACGTATTGTCACGTATAGGGTTTACACCTAAAATTCACTCAGAATTGGGGTTTTGTGTATATTTTAGGAGTTACACGCAGAAATGTGTTATGTCACAATTCCCGCGCGCAGCCCCGCATCATTACATATCCCTACGTACTAGTAGTAGCAGATTCCCGCATACTACAGACCCGCGCGCAGCTTATTCTTCCACGAACGCAGCGGATACTACCCCGCGCGCATCTTTACTAACTGATCCCCGCGTCCGGATCAGTCGTGACTAATCTGACAACCAGGTACTGCTCAGAAGAGCTACAACCTAGTTAGGGTTGCCTATTATATGTAACAAACTGACATATGCATTACTAATGATCTCAAAAGATCAAAACTTAAATAAAATTTATGAAAATTAAGTTTAAAACATTTTTTAAAAATAAATCAAAGATCAAGGATTATCACGAAAATTACTGACCCTGATCTTTGAAGACTACAAAACACTACAAGGAGTGTTCATAAAAATTATGAAAAATTATCTACATGATCAGCAGATAATAGACAATCATTGAAAATCCACATCTGCCCGCTTTAAAGCAATATCAATAGTACAAATGAACAATGATTACAGAATGATAAAATTTACGCCATAACAGATTAACAGATCCTGTGGCTAAAATAGTACAGAAATCCAACAGATCTAAGGACAGCTGATTGACAGCACCACGTGGACGTGCCAATTTTGCCCTGATTTCCTTGCCAGCCTCAGCCCACGAGCAGAACCCTCTCTACGTGCCCTGAGAAGATCCAAATCACCCCAAAAATGTATTTATACAGACCTCTTTGGATCCATTATTCCATCATAGTTACCAGGAATTATTTATTATCAATCAGACCCCGTTTCATTGTTAATCAAGTGCTTATATGAAGATAAGAAAGTGATTTATGACTTAGTCTGTAGTAGTATTATTTACCTTTATTAACCAATCAACCATTGAAGTTTAGTTGAGCAATCTACCCCTTCTACTCTGAAACCCTTCCAATTATTCCAGGATTTTCGTGGTAAATTGCTCAGAGTGAGTGTTACCCTTCCTTCCTTGGCCATTTGTGCTGTTAAGCCCGGCCATTAGTGGAATAATTCCTTTCTAAGGCACCCATCTTTATTCCAAGGTTCTTAAACTGCCTAAGGAGGCCCCTTGAAGAGAGGTTGCTAGTATGTAAAGATCCCCAATAGTATAGTACTGTGGCCCCTCTTTTATATTATATTGAAAACCATTTATTACAAAACCAATTAAACCTTGCAACTGCTCTTATTATATAATTTATTTGAGCTTCTAAGTGTTTATCCGTGGAGTAATAATCATTATTATTATTCCAGCATTTTTATCACTCTCTGTAGCTAAAGGACTGCAAGGTTCCTGGTATCAGAGAGCTGAAAGAGGGTTCCCAATGCCTTCTGAATCTTCAAATCAAAGTCCAGTGATTCTTGCCCTACTATGTTGTGTATGTTTTTAGGGGAAGCTGCCTAGAAAGTGTTGAGGTGCTCCAAGCCAAAGTCTTTGAAAGCCTTCTCAAAAAATTTGTGTTGGTGGAGCTTGTTTGAGCCCTCCTGATTTCACTCAAGTGTGTAGCCCAGGTGTTTATTTGGACATTTTTGGAGCTTTATCTTTTATTTCCCCCCAAGAAGTTCCAGAAATTGTTCAAACTCCTTCCGGTCACTTCAAACAACCAGTCCGTTTTCTACAAGTAGGTGCATCTGGATGGAATTGGGCCCATTCACAAAGATTGACTCATCACCAGCAAATGGTGTCATTCCCAGTGAGAGCAACATCTTAGCCAGTCGGGTGCGCCAGCATCAAGGGGCCTGTTTGGTGCCATACAGCAAATTGTTGAGTCACCCAACCCAGTCTTTTTTTTTTCCGGTACCTCAAAGAACAAAACCTGGGCCACATGGATCACTGCATCAATTTTTCCATACAGAAATGCCGTCTGGAAATTGAATTGAAACATGTACCAGTTTTGTTGCACAGAAACCAATAGCAGGGCCCCGAGTAACTTGCTCCTTCTGACCAATGACTAGGTATCAATTTAGTGCCGCAGGTACTCCTGGTGATTTCCAAAGTAGATCCATCTCAACTTCTGCCAGGTGTCTTTGCAAAAATTTTCCTTATTTCAGACTAAGTGCCCCATCCCACCAATGAATTTATTTTTTTCAGTCTGAAGGAATATGTTTTCCGCCTTGTGTGTAATGATTGACTCCTTCTCCTTGGCCATACATTTCAGCCACTTTGGGTGCTCATCTGGGTCTACCAGCACTTTCTCTACAAATTTTACCTCACCAATCAATGCTTTGTTGTTGTTTTTAATTTGGATGCTTTTTGCGGGGGTTTCTTGAGTACGGAAGGATGGCCATAAATTCAATGTCAGATGAGACCTTTTGGGGAGCCTTCTTGTAGTATGGCACATAGGCATACGCTTTGAAAACATGACAAGGGCGGTTGGTGGATCTTACAGGGAAGAGTTCTCAGAGACAGCAGTACTCAGAAGTTCAGCTTTTGGTGTGACTTGAGAGGGGTACAGGGTGGAGTTGACAGGGGGCTCCTGTTCCAAGAGTTTGCGGTGCTTTTGTTTTTGGGGCCAAGAGATGGGAATCAGAACAGATGTTGGTTATGGTGTGACAGTGGGGATTGGTGGTGGCAATGATGCATTATGTGGCAGTGAGGAAAGGGATTTCTTAGGAATTGGGAAGAATTATAGGGGAAAAAAGATGGGTGGGTGTGAATTCATGGCTTACCACCACTTTCCGTTTGTTTGGGTCCATGAACCAGCTGCTTTCTGAGTATGGCTTGTACCCCAGAAACAGAAGGGGTTTTGAACTTACCTCTAACTTTGATGGGGGGGAGCCATACAAATTCACCTTGAGACCAAACAGAATTAGGGTCAGTACATTGTAGAGACTTCTTTGGGATTGGGTAAAGTTTAGCATAATCTTTTTAGATTATTACTAATGCATATGTCAACTTGTTACATATTCCAGGCAACCCTAATTAGGTTTTAGCTCTTTTGAGAAGTACCTAGCTGTCAGATTAGTCACACCAGATCCAGAAGCGGGGATCAGTCAGTTCAGATGCGCGCGGGGTAGGATCTGCTGCGTGCGTGGCAGAATTGGCTGCGCGCGAGTCTCTAGTACGCAGGAAACTGCTACTATGAGTATGTAGGGGTATGTAATGATGCAGGGCTGCGCGCGGGAATTGTGACATAAGACATTTCCGCATGTAACTCCTAAAATATACACAACACCTCAATTCTGAGTGAATTTTAGGTGTAAACCCTATACGTGAAAACACGTGTGAAATGTTAGGATGGCCAAAAGGTGCCATGCTGGTTTTGTATTTTTTGGTACTTTCCTTTTTAATTATTTTAAAAATTTAAGGACTTGGATTTCAAGGGTGGGGTCAGTGAGTGACCCTACCTAATTTTGGGTGAGAAATCCATTTCTTTAATAATATTTATGGATTTCTCACTCCTTCTTTTTTTAATTGAGATATTCTTTATTTTTTTTCTGTGTTGCTATGACAGGTTGCTCTGTAAATAGTAGCAAGCTGACATTCCCCCACTCCAAGATATGTCTATATCTGAAAAAAAAATTCTGGGTCAATGCCTTCTGCTGGCTCTGTAGTTCCTTAGGTTTATGGGTCCATCAGGGATATTGTGTTCAGGTAACCATTCATCCTTATCAGCTGATTCTCCCTTGTATCTAACTAGGTAGAGTCTCATATCTTTCCCATTGATCCTTCCTTTTTTATCTTTAAGGATCTTGCTAATTTTTCCTCTGTCTTTTTCAGGTTCTTCTGCAACAGGTATTTCAGGTGAAGGAGTATATTCTCCATTCCTTGGGTGGTAGTGTTTGATGAGACTCACTGGGAAGACTGGGTGTTTCCTGGAAAGCTCATCACTAAGGATTACTTCCACAGAATTCTTACCATGAAGTTTATTAATGGTGAAAGGTCCAACAAAAGCTGGTATAAGCTTTCTATTTCTAGTTAAGTTGGTGAAGTTGGTGGTAGAGATCAAGACTTGATCACCAATCTTGAAATCTGGCTCCTTATGGTTTTTATCTCACCTTTGTTGGTTATACTCCACAGCATCCTGGACACACTTAACAGCATTTTTATTGGCTAAATCTATCATGTTTTTGAAATCAAGTGATGTAGGTTGAATTTTTGTTAGCTGGTGAGTAAGGTTATCCTTGGGTAACTTAGGAATCCATCCTCTTTCCAGTATATAGGGTGCTTCCTTAGTGGTAGAGTGCTTTCTACTGTTTTAGGCCATCTCTAGTTCAGGTAAAAGGCCAACCAAATAGTGGCAATAACCATCAGAATTCTTTTATTCTAGACCAAAGCCACAGAATCTCCTGAGCATGTCTTCCAGGGTCTGAATCATTCTTTCAGCAAAGCCATCTGTCTGAGGGTGATAAGCTGTACAGAAAGCTAAGGTGGTTCCCAGCATGTCATGAAGATTTCTCCAGAACTCAGAGATGAATTTAGGATCTCTTTCACTGATAATGATCTTGGGAAATCCAACATCAGCAATGAGTCTTTTCCAAAATAATAAGGAAACTTCCATAGAATTTTCTTCCTTGTGATTAGGTAGAAACTTTGCTTTCTTGGAGAACCTATCCAGGATGACTAGGACAGAGTTTTAGGAATAGGCTCCTCCTTGTGGTAGTCCAGTTAAAAAGTTCATGTTGATGATCTCCCATCTTTTCTTGGGTTCAGAAATCTTTTGCAGTAGACCAAACCTTTTCCCAGTGGTCCTGTTGGACTTCTGACAAGTTTCACAACTAGTAACATACTGGATAGTTGAGTCTCTCCAATTGATCCACAAAGCATTTTGTTTAACCTTATCTAAGGTTCTATCACCAGATAAATGACAAGATGAGCAGTTATCATGGCATTCAGCCAGGAAGTTTTTGATATGGTCATCCTTAGTTAAGACTATAAAACTTGAATTTTGATGCCTGTAGTATACTAGAACATCCCATATGGTGAACCTTCCAGCTTTGTATGGTTTTAAGAGGGGTTCCGGTAGGCTATTGATCAGTTCAGATGGTGGATTAGTACTTTCCATAATGGTGATCAGAGTTTTCATGCCAGAATTGTAAGATTCTTTGATTGAGTTGAACAAGGATTCATCCAATTAACAAATGTGGATTCCCATTATAGGAGCTTCAACGTTCAACATGTTAAGATTAAGGATAGGGAAGATATCATTATCCTCTGGGTCATAAGAAGGGTTACTTGGGTCATTGGGTAAAGCATTCCTGCTCAAACTATCAGCATTCTGGTGTTTAGTACCAGCTTGGTGAACTATGGTCATATGAACTCTGTACTGTTGTATGGCTATCTACCATCTTAGCATTTGCCTACTATGGGTCTTCATGTTCATCAAAGTCCTGACGGCATTGCAGTCAGTAATCACTGTAAACTTGGTTCCTTCTGATTAGTAATGAAGTTTTTCCAGAACCCATACTAAAGCAAGGCATTCCGTTTGGCTTGCACCTTACCTTTTCTCAGTATGCTTAACTTGTCTGGATATGAAGATTATAGGTTTTTCCACTGGTTTTTCATCCTCTATTACTTCCTGGTGTAATGCAGCTCCTAGCCTGTCCATACTAGCATCTATATAGAGCTTTAAGGGTTTAGAATAGTCTGGCTGAATCAGTACTGGAGCTGAAGCCATGGCCATCTTGAGTTCCTGATAATTCTTAACTCTTTCACAAGTCATTTTGAAAAAGTTGGTTTTGTTTCAGATTTCATACAGACACTTGGTTATAAGAGCAAACTTTGGTAAGTAATTCCTATAGAAGCTGCAAAAGCTAATAAAAGATAGGATTTCAGTTTTATTCTGAGGCATTGGCCTATTCATCACTGCTGCTATCTTTTTCTGGTCAGCAGCTAAGGTTAGTCCAGAGACAATGTGTCCTAAGGCTTTGAGTTCTCTGTAGCAAAAGTGCACTTTTTCATTGATACCTTTAATCCCACGGCAGATATCGTTTTGAGGACTAATCTTACTTTATCCAGGTGGGTATCCCAATCATCAGAGTAAATGATAACATCATCAATTTAAACCATCATCCATCCTTGTCTGATTAACAATCCTATAACTGCTCCCATCATCCTTTGAAAATGAGAAGGAGCATTTTTTATACCAAAAGGCATCCTTAGATGCTCATAAATTACCAAATGACAGATAATTTGCATGAATTTCTGGCTATCAGGGCTGATAGGTATTTGGTGAAAACCTTTCAGCATTTCAACCGTAGTGATGTACTTAGCTTTTAACAGGTTATGCAGAGCATGGTCAATCCTTGGAATTGGATAATAATAAGCTTGGGTGTAGTTGTTCAGCATTCTGAAATCTCCAACCATCCTTGACTTATCAATATGCCATGCTATAATCACTGGAGTAGTGAGATCTACTTGTTCATTGTGTCCTACTTTCCTTAAGACCTTTTGGTCAACCAACTCTTGTATGTGAGTTTCCAGAGCAGCTCTAGATATTGGACTAGAAGGTTAAGCGGGTCTGCTGAGGTTAAGTGGCTAAGGAGGCTTAATGGCTAGAGTCAGGATCATATCATGTCCTTTGATGTTACCAATGGGGTGATCCTTGGTACAGAAAGCATTCCCATTTTCAAAGAATACCTTTAGGATTTCCTGTCTTTGTTCTTCATTGAGCAGGGGATTCAAAGCTGCTTGAGAGAATTATTCTTGATTGAAACTATCTAAGTGTTTTTCATAAGTTGAATCAGAAGTTTGAGCATTGAAATGGCATATTTGAAACTTCCTGTTCCAGTCTCCTCCTATGGTGAAGTATCTACCCTTGCTTTGGAATACATCTATACCATACAAGCAAAGAGAATCATTACCAAGGATGAAGTAATCACATACTATGTTCTGGAGCACTAAAAATTCAATGTTCAGTTTAAGTGACCCTTTAGAGTGAGGGAGTATGATATCAGAGGACCATACTCCAACAGCATCAAGAGAAGAATTACAAATGCTGAACTTAGCCTGAGGTACTGGTAATAAGTTCAGTTTCCAGTTTGGGTCTTGTTTCTTCAAATAAGTTGAACCAACACAAGAGCAAAAGGCTCCACTTTCCAAGAGTAACTTAACAGGGGAACCTTGGATCAAACCAGTAGCGTAGCATGTTTTGCCTGAAGTGTAACATTTACGGCAGAAGGTTTCAGAATGAAGGCCTTAGCCTTAGAGATTTGGTGGATCCTCATGTTGGGATTCCATTTTTGAGGAAATTTAGAATCCTCATTAACAGAATATATGTCTAGAGAAGACTCAATACTTCCTTCAATAACATTGATGGGGTTAGTAATCATCAATTAACACTCAGAAAGTGATCCATCAGTATAATAAAGGTGGGGGTCAGGATTGTCATACTCTTCTCCTTGAATAGGATTAATCCTTTTCCTAGGTAGAGGAAAATCAGTTCTTAAATGTCCTGTTTGGTTACAGTTCCAACATACTTTTTCCTTTGACTCTGGAGTCTTCTTGAATTCCAAGGTATTTGGATTAGTGGCAGGGTATTCCTTAGTTTTGGCAGTATACTCTTCCATGTTCCTAGTATTTTTTTCTCTGGGGAGTCTTTTTACTCTCTTATCTATACTATTCATATCAATAGTTTCTTCCAATACACCTATCAGGGTAGAAATATCAGAGTCCATAGGCCTTCTGCACCTTACACTGTGGTTGATTTGTCTGGGACATAAGTTGAGAAGTCTTTCATTGACTTCTTCTTTATCAGCATCCGGATAAAAACAGTCTAACCTCCTTTTCTGGTCTAAGAACCACTTATGAAGTTTGTCCTTGGATGGATCAAACTGGGAGGTTTCAAAATTTTTCATCATCTTTCTTTTTCAAATCCTAGTACCAAATTGTACTTTGATCAGTTATTTCCAACAACTCCAGGAAAAATATCCAACTTCTTCTCTTTTATTGATAAACCAATCAAGAGCCACTCCTTCAAATAGTCTGGGAAATCTTACCACAACTATTGTATCAGGAAGTTCATAAGAAGCAAGGGTATAATCAATGAATTTAATGAAACTGACATGGTTTTATTCTCCTTCTCTGGAGAATTTTGGCCATTCAGTAATGGGAGGAAGTAACTTCAAAGCCTGCTCTATCTCAGGAGGAGGACTGGGCATAAAAGATTCATTCCTAGTTGTCATGGTTCTGAGAGGAAAACTAGGAGTACTAGTGAACCTAGCTTGTCTAGTTTCTTCCAGGTCAATGACTGGGCAGTTAGTAGAATTGACTTTAAGATCTCTATGATCATTCTTAATCATACCTAACTCCAAATCAACTTTGTTGTTTATTGAATCAATTTTGTTAATCAGGTCAGCTGAAGGAGTAGGACTAGTTTTCTTAACTTCTTCCTTAAGCTTGTTCATGGTTGCAAGAATATCTCCCTGAAGAATTGATTGGTTATCATCAATATGTTTCATAAGGTCCAACTTACTAGATTTTATACCTGACAGGGTTGGTGTATGGTTCTGGTGTTGAAGGTAAGCTGTTACTGGTATGTACTTGATGGTTTGCAAGTTCTGTCTATATGCCTTCCACAGATATGTGACACCTGGTTGAGTATGAGTTTCCCACAGTTGGAGGTTTGTTGGACTGTATCTTCTAATCCATGAGGGATAGAGGGGTACTTTGGCTGAGTAACTACAGGTTATTTGTGATGTAAAACCCCTCCTGAGGTTTCTTTGAGGGCTTGAGCTGTTGTTATAGTAGACAAGTGATTCTGATGGCTATAGGACAGGTTTGGACTACCACACCCGGTTGGGGGGACTCCATGGAGAGTCCCTCTGCTCCCAAAAACAACCCCCCGCAGGTAGTTGGGCCCATAAATGGGCCAAATGCAAGAAACATTGGCCCCCAGCGGGCCACAACACAGGTGAAGGCCCCAAAGGGCCATCCCAGCCCTAAAACAAGAAATGAATACTTTGGCAGGCCAGCCCTGCTGGCCAAGTATGTCCAAAATGAACCTTGGGCCCAAAAATTTGCATGAAAGCCCATTTGGCCAGGGTGGCCCATCAATCCCAACGCACCCATGGTGGCCCATGTACCAAATTACTTATTTCACATGTTTTGAGGCCCGTTTACCCAAATCTGTGACATCCACATGGGCCAGAAGGGCCCATGTGGTTTTCCAATGGGCCCTAGAGGTCCATATGTGCATAACATATGGATTACACCTATATGTTGTGGTAGACCAAACCTGTCCTATAGCCATCAGACTGAATTTTGTACTATAACAACAGCTCAAACCCTCATAAAAAACTCAGAAATGGATTGCACTTCCAAAATAAACTATATTCACTCAGCCAAAGTACCACCCTACCTCTTATGAATTAGAAGATACATCCCAAGGAACATTCAACTGTGGCAAGCTCATACCTAACCAGGTGTCACTTCTCTGTGGACAACATAAGTCATACCTTGAAAAAACCGCAATTAAATACCAGTGGAAGCTTACCCTCAACACCAGGTTTCAGCCTCCTGGATGCCAGGACCCTTTCTTTCCTTTAGCTATCAGAGGTGATAGAATAAATATCAAATATATTATTCAATAAATGCAGCAAAAATCTGTAAAATATTTTGATAAAGCTATTGCAAGGTTTATTGGTTTTGTTTATGGTTTAATATTATAAATCAATACTAATAAATTGATTATCAAATAAATTAATAGAGGGGACCCAATAATATTGGGGATATTTAACACCTCTCTCCAGGGAATTCACTTTGAAAACATGTAGACCTGGTTACTTTGGAACCTTTAATATATATTCTTAAAGGATATATTTCCCAAAGACAATATGTATATAAAATACAGGGTAGAGTGGCAGGGCCTTGAAGTCATGTTTCCATGACAGAAAAGGATAATAAAACTCACTGGTATATTATTAAATCCTTTGTGTATCTGTTTGGGATGTGCACTGATGGGTTAAACCTGTTACTGGGGTTAAAAGCTGGTTCAGCAGTTTAAATTGATAAAAAGGGTTGGGGACGGATATTATTGATCAGAATATGCCCATAAATCACTTACTTATCTCTTATAAGTATTTTATTACCTTGGCACGCTATCTGGATGTAAATATAACTGGGTCTCTTGGTATAAATATCCTCAAAAGGGCTCCTTATTTATAGCTCTTTGAGTCCTAATATCATCTTCTGAGGGATACAGCGGCTCAAAGGGACGGACACTAAGGCTAGCAGGGTAGCCAGTGGTAGCATGTCACATTTTCTATGTGCTATAGCACGGGTAATGTCTAATTCCACAGGTTATGGGGATTATTCTACCTTTTCATTGATGTTTTGGACGTGTGAATAACACTAATCTGTCCATATTATTTATTATTAATTACTTATCCTTAGCAAATGTTACCAGTATGTTATAACTATTTTAATAGACATTCCTATGGGTTATCTGATGTCAGTTGGGTTCTCATTATTTATTAACTGATTGGAGTATAATTATGATATTGATTTTACTCCTTATTTTCAAAATTCAGTTGATTTACTGAAAATAATTACTTAAAAAAGTATAATTTATGAGAATTAATGTATTATTTCTACATCATTAGTTTCCTTAGTATGTTTTCAAAATACTGATGCCTTGAAGTTCTCACAATTGTATATTAAACTATTTGGATATTTTCTTACAAATGTTAGTTATCTTATTTTCAACATTTTTGATATTTTTAATTAAATTAATAAAAAGTAAATATAAAGGTTATTTAGGTATTTTTATAAACTTTTATGTATTTTTAGACTTTCTACTATCCACGTTAACATCTACTAAATATGTAGAATGTTCCCATGTAGTTTGTAGCATGTTTACCTGGTACCTGGGCTTCTCAGGCTGCCTGTCACTCTGTCAACCCGTATTCCTGTGGCTGGGTACTTGTCAGAGGCCCGGAGCTGCGAACACAACCTTTAAAGAGTGACAGGGCTGTATCTCAGCCGCTTTAAAGAGTGACAGGGCTGTATCTCAGCCGCACGCGCATGCATTGGCTGCCACGGCTGCATGTGGGAATTGTGACAAACACATTTCTGTCTGTAACTCCTAAAATATACACAACACCTCAATTCTGACTGAATTTTAGGTGTGAAACCTATGCGTGACAACATGTGTCAAATATTTAATTGACCAAAAGCTCAATAGTGGAGCCTTAGTATTTTGGTCTTTCTTTCCTTAATTGTTTAAAAATATAAGGAGTTGGATTTCAAGGGTGGGGTCAGTGAGCGACCCTACCTAATTTTGGGTGCAGAATCCATTTCTGTTATAATATTAATGGTCTTCCTACTACTTCTTAGGTTAATTTTATTTTTATTATTTCTATGTTATTTTTGTTACTTTTGCAGCTTGCTTTGCAATAGTAGCAAGCTGACATTCCTCCACTCCAACATATGGCCATGTCTGAAAAAAATCTGGAGGATTTTGGGAGAAAATCAACTTCATGTGTGTTTCAGTTCCTTTTGCTGACCCTGTAGTTTCTGAGATGTATTGGTCCATCAGGTATGTTGTTTTCTGGTAACCATTCATCTTTTTCTGAAGATTCTCCTTTGTATCTTACTAAGTATAGTCTAACATCTTTTCCTTGTACTCTCTCTTTCTTGTGTCTCAATATCCTGCTGACTTTCCCTTTTTCTTTCACGGGGTCAGGTTATATGGGGATTATTGCTGGAGGGAGGTTTCTACCTTCTTTTGGTTGGAAGTGTTTGAATAGTCTAACAGGAAATAATGTGTGTTTCCTTGATAATTCTTCACTCAAGATTACTTCCACAGCATTTCTACCATGCATCTTCTTGATAACAAATGGTCCAACAAAGGCTGGTTTCAGTTTTATTTTACCTGCTAGATTGTTGAAATTGGTTGTAGATATCAAGATCTGATCTCCTATTTTAAAATCAGGTTCTTTATGTGATTTGTCCCATCTTTGTTTTTTGTATTCTACTGCTTCTTCTACACATTTTTGATCATTATTATTTTCCAGATCTATCATCTTCTTAAATTAAAGAGATGTTGGATGAATAGTGGCTTAGTTATGGTTTAATTTATTCCTAGGGAGTTTTAGAATCCACCCTCTTTCTAGTATGTAAGGAGCTTCTTTGGTAGTAAAATTTTTACTTCTTTTATAAGCCATTTCTAGGGCTGGGAGTTGGCTTACCCAATCATGGCAATAACCATATGAGTTTTTGTATTCCAGACCAAAGCTACAGAACCTTCTTAACATATATTCTAGGGTCTGTTGCATTCTCTCAGCTAATCCATCTGTTTGGGGATGTTATGCAGTAGCAAATGCTAGAGTAGTACCCAGTATATCATGTAGATTCCTCCAAAACTCAGAGGTAAATTTGGGGTCTCTGTCACTGATTATAATCTTGGGTATACCCACATCAGCTATGATCCTGTTCCAGAATAGTAAAGCTACATCCATAGCACTATCTTCTTTGCGGTTAGGTAAGAATTTTGCCTTCTTAGAATATCTGTCAACTATAACTAGGATAGAGTTATATGAATGAGTACCTCCAGGGCGGAGGCCAGTGACAAAATCCATATTAATGATTTCCCATCTGGTTGTAGGTTCAGAGATTTTCTGTAAGAGTCCAAACCTTTTTCCAGTAGTTTCATGATATTTTTGGCAGGTTTCACAGCTAGTAACATATTTGATAGTGATTTCTTTCCAGTCTATCCACCAAGCAGTTTGTTTTACTTTTTCCAAAGTTCTTTATGTGGATAGATGCCCTGATGAACAGTTGTCATGGCATTCCTGGATTATATGTTGTATATTTTCTTTGGTGCTTAGTACTAATACACTGGAATGTTGGTATCTGTAGTAAAGGAGACCATCCCAAAAGGTAAACCTTCCTGGTTGATAGGGTTTAATTAATGAAGCAGGTAGACTATTTATCAGAGCTGCTTCTGGGGATTCAAATTCCATACTGGTAATCAGCAGCTTTATTTCAGGAGAGTAGTTTTCCCTTACTAGGTTGAAGAAAGCAGTATCTAATTCACATAAGTGGATCCCCATTATTGGAGCATTCAATGCAAAAAGGTTGGTGTTCAGGATAGGAAAAATATCTTGATCTTCAGGTTCATATGCTGCATTTTTAGAGTCATTAGGCAAAGCATTCCTAATTAGACTATCAGCATTCTGATGTTTAGCTCCAGCTTTATGCACTATAGTCATCTGACCTCTATACTTTTGTATAGCAATTTTCCACCTGAGCTTATGCCTGCTGGGAGTTTTCATGTTCATAAGAATCCTTACAGCATTACAGTCCGTGATTACTTGAAAATCTGTGACTTCTAAGTAATATTGTAGCTTTTCTAAAGCCCATACTAGCGCCAAACATTCCAACTGACTGGCTCCATATCTCTTTTCTGTAGATTTGATCTGTCTAGATATGAAGAGCACTGGTTTCTCTACTGGTCTGTCTTCTTCTATCCTTTCTTGATGTAGAGCAGCTCCTAACCCTTCCATGCAGGCGTCAATGTACAGCTTGAAGGGCTTGGAGTAGTCTGGTTGGATGAGTAAAGGAGTAGAGGTCAGAGCTATTTTTAGTTCCTCATAGTTTTTCAGTCTCTCATGAGACATTTCAAATAGATTGTTGTTGTTGCACACTTCATACAGACTCTTAGTTATCATAGCAAACTTTGGTATGTATTGTCTGTAATAACTGCAAAAACTAATGAAAGACAGTAACTCTGTTTTTTTTTTTGAGGCATAGGTCTATTCATGACAGCAGCTATCTTATTTTGATGAGAAGCTGGAGTTAGACCAGAGACTATATTTCCTAAGGCATTCAATTCTCTGTAGCCAAAGTTGCATTTCTTCAAGGACACCTTCAATCCTGCTCTGGGGATAGTCTGGAGTACTAATCTTCCTTGGTTAATATGAGTATCCCAATAATCAGAGTATATGATAACATCATCTATATATACCATCATCCATCCTTTTCTGATGTATGTACCTAGAACTGTATCCATTGCTCTCTGGAAGTGTGATGGAGCATTCTTTATACCAAAGGGCATCCTAAGATATTCATATATTCCCAAATGACAGATTATTCTCATAAACTTCCTGCTTTCAAGGCTTATTGGTATCTGGTGGAAACCTTTAAGCATATCCATAGTAGTGATGTACATGGCCTTGGACAAGTTATGCAGAGAATGATCAATCCGGGGTATAGGATAAT
Organism: Puccinia polysora; assembly: GCA_025617555.3. Classification (NCBI taxonomy): domain Eukaryota; kingdom Fungi; phylum Basidiomycota; class Pucciniomycetes; order Pucciniales; family Pucciniaceae; genus Puccinia; species Puccinia polysora. Next base: position 34,801,286 of record CM062632.1, on the reverse strand, counting down.
AATCTGCTTGAGTATAATTGTTGAGCATTCTGAAGTCTCCTACCATTCTTGACTTGTCATTATGCCAAGCTATGATTACAGGTGTGGTCACATCTACCTGTTCATTATTCCCTACTTTCCTTAATACTTGCAAGTCTATTAGTTCTTGGATATGTTCCTCAAGAGCTTTTCTAGACTTAGGGCTAGAAGGATAGGCTGGCCTTCTTAAGTTTGGAGGATAAGGAGGATTAATGGTCAATTTCAATACCATATCATGTCCTTTAATATCACCAATGGGATGATCTTTATTACAAAAAGCATTCTGGTTCTCAAAGCAGACTTTCAATATATCTTTCTTCTGTTCCTCAGAAATTTTCATATTCAGAGCTGCTTGAGAGAAATATTCTTGGTCAAAGTCTTCTAAATGCTTTTGATAAGTAGAGGAGGGGAAGTTAGACTGAATGGTGCATATCTTAAACTTCTTGTCCCAATTACCACCTACTGTGAAGTATCTCCCTTTACTCTGGAACGCATCTATAACATATACACATAAGGAATCATTACCCAGTATCAGGTAGTCACATAGTCTGTTGAGAAATACTACAAATTCCACTTTTATCCTCAAAGATCATTTAGTATGAGGTAGTATTATAGGAGCAGTCCATACTCCAATAGCATTCATGGTAGAGTTGCAAGAGCTGAACCTGACTTTTGGGATGGGAAGAAGGTGTTCTTTCCAATTGAGGTCCTATTTGTTTAAGAATTTGGCACAGAAACATGAGAAAAAGGCTCCACTATCCAGTAATAACCTTATAGGTCTGTTTTTATACAATCCTTTTGCATAACAAGTTTGACTAGTGGTATAACTTTTCCCACTCATAGGTTTAACTGTTAATGTTTTGACATCTGTAATATGTCTAGGAATTATGGTTGGATCCCATTGTTGGGGCAAGCTAGAATACCCATGTATGTTATTGATTTCTACAGAAGAGCCTATATCTACTTCTATAACATTAACAGGGTTGGTAAGGACCAATTCACATTAAGAAAGGGATCCTTCAGTATAAGCTATATCTTCATAGTTCTGATTCTCTTCAACCTCCTGCTCTCCTTCCAAGACTTCTATCTTTCTTTTTTGGTAATGGGCAGTCTTTTCTCATATGCCCAGTCTTGTTACAATTCCAAAAAGTTGCAGGCATCCTCTCTTTATCCCTATTCTCATTAGGTTTCTTATTATTGGATGTATTCATCAGAGGAGGTTGTTCTCTGTTTTTGCTAATGTTGTAGCTCTCTTTGGTTCTAGAAGGGGATTTCTTGTCTAACCCATTCATGTCTATTACTTCTTCTAGCACATTGATTAGAGTTGGCAAGTCAGCATCCATGCTCATCCTACATTTTACACTATGGTTAAGATTGCCACAACATAGGTTGAGGAGTCTTTCATTTACTTCCTCTTTATCAGCATCTGGATAGAAGCAATCCAACCTTTTCTTCTGTTCCAAGCACCACTGTTGTGAGGTTTATCCTTGGAGGGGTCAAATGATGAATTTTCAAAATTTTTCATCATTTTTCTTTTCCACATCCTAGAACCAAATTGTTCTTTAATCAGAAGTTTCCAAGAATTCCATGGTAAGGATCCTACTTCTTCTCTTTTACTGATAAACCAGCCCAATGCTACTCCTTCAAATATACCACAGCCATAGCTTCTGGTAGGTCACAAGAGTTAATGGTGTAGTCAATAAATTTAAAAAAATTTATATGATTGTATTCTCCTTCACCAGAGAACTTAGGCCATTCAGAAATAGGGGGTAAAAGTTTGAGGGCTTGCTTCATCTCAGGGGTAGGACTAGGCCTAAATTTGTCACTCCTATGCATTCCTAATAAGGGTGGTGCATAAGGAGTAGTGGTTTGTCTGGGAGGTTTTGGTTCCTCTGTGGTACTCCCCAAGGGGTTGGTCAGACAGACTTTCAAGTCTCTAAGATCATTTTTGATGAGATTAAGTTCCAGGTCCACTTTTTTATTAAGCACATCCAGTTTTTCACAAAGGGATAGAATAGAGCTGTTAGTAATGGTTACCAATTCTTCTTTTAAGGTTTGAAAATACATAATAAAATCTTCTTGGATTCCTGATAACATATTCTAAAATTTTTGAGTCTGTCTGATCCTACCTTGATTAATTGTCTCCAATAACTGTTCTGTGTGTTCTTTGATTTCTTCCATTCCTACCGTCTTTGTTTGGTTATTAATCAATTTGGCTACTACTGAGGTTAATTTATCCATTTGGGTATAAACACCGTCCAAATTTTCACAAATAATTTTGAAATTATGATGCATATCATTAGAAAAGGAAGTAATTACATTGGGGGTTTGTTTGGGCTCAGAATTAGAAGCTAATTGTTGTAAACCTTTTTCCATTTTGGAGCTAGGGATATTATCTGATCCCAGTCTTTCTTTCCCTTTGTTTTGGGATGGGAAGAGGATCTCTTCTTTCCTGATCCTTTGCCTTTCAGTTGGGCTAATTGATCCCAAGGATTCAACTTTTCTATGTAGGATTCTACCTCTTTCCTTGGAATAATTTTCTGAAGAGCTATCTGGGTGGCTTTTGCCTGGGAGATTATCTTTTTCATAGACACAATGTCCTCCTTGGCTTGGGCTTCTTTGAATTCTTCCCAATATTTCATGTGCTCTTTGACTAAGTCTTTGATCCTGGATTCCTTGGCCAGATTCTGCCGGGGTGGCTGCAGGGAATCTTCTTGTAAATGAGGGTTTCTTGATTCTACTACCTTCTCTGGCTCTAGGTTGGGAGAGGGCAGAAGTAATTGGTGCTGCTCCTTTTTCATCAACATTTGATTCATGGGTTCCAGTCCCTTCATGGTTGTCCTTATTGGTGGTCTCACGGTTACTGGGAGCTTTTGTCAAAGATCCATGGAAGGGAATTCTCCCTGAGGCTCTTGTGTTACGTCTATTCATTTTTGAATAATATGTTTATAATTATTTTACCAAAAAAATCTGTAAAAATAATTTTTATTCAAAAACTCACTTAAGTTGATGTTCAAAGGTACCAAGACTTTATTGGGATTAAATTTATCCTTAGTAGGTTATCCTACGGGGTCTTGGTTTGTTCCAAAGAGGTCTTCACCTGCCCAATCAATATTTTCAGGGCGTCCAGAGATATCTGGGATTACTTGATCCAATAAATCAACTTCAATGGCAGTGTTTTCTGGTACACAAGGGTTCACTGATAAAAACGTTCATTTTATTGCTTAATAAAATATATCAATATTATTTTTTAAAAAAAAATAATATGGTAATACAAGTTGTATACTTACTTTTATATTTCAAAAAGTAATTTATATGGTATTTCTTCCAAGCTTGATGTTTCCTTAATAGGGCCTGAAAGCTGATGCGCCTTTCAAGATCTTCTTGTTCAAGGATTTTATCTAAGTGTTTGCGTGCAGAAGAGATATTAAGTTTCTCAGCTTGAGTTAAAGCTTTCTAACAAGTGTAGAGACTCCTGTGGGATTATATAAATAAAAGTAGCAAATAGCTTGCTGGCAGTCGTTGAAGGGGAATTTAGTATTACTTCTACTCCTTTGGAGTATTAGTATATACTAAGAGTGGTTTTGAATTGCCTGCCCTTCTAGTACTATAGTAAGTCTGCACAATAATTTATTTAAATTAATGGCTGGTTTCTTTGAGACTTAATATAGGTCTCAGATCAGACCTAGATTAATTATTAACTGTGATATTGGTAGGAGTTGTTGAAGAATAGACCAGATGGATTGGACTATTGGTTTATTTATTGATCAGATATTTCTGATCTTAACCAATACCCCAATATAAAAGGGTTCAAGGGTTTATCAAAGGGCTGGTTCAGGAGAGGACCCAAGGATGGGTTTACCCACAGGGGGCTGGGCAGAGGAAAAGTTTGGTAGTTTCCTTTTGTTGTGCTCTCTTTCTTTGTAAGGGTTATTTATTAACTAATGGGTGGGTTTTCTTTAATATGGTGCTGAATATTTAGGTCACAGAAGAACCCTTATTCAAGCACCTGATGGGTGGTTTAATTGTTTTAAAGATGGGTAATAACTTGGTTTCTGATTTCTTGTTTTCCTTTTATAACTGATTCACTACTAATATTTTATCTGGGTAGGTACCACAGATAGATGGGTTGATGGGGTGAGTAGAGATGGGTTATAACTAGGCCAGATGGCATGAGATGGGATGGTATGAGGATTGGGTGAGTAATAGGTGATGGTCTGAGCCAGATGGCATGATGATGGGATGTGCCAGATAGCATGATATACAACTTGGATAGGGCAGAGAGGCCCTCCTTAAATAGACAATCTGGTCCTCAGGGGATGCTCAAGGCTGCCCCTGAGGGTGCCCTGGGGCTTCCCCTGTTACAGTGGGATACAGGTACATGAGAAATTTTAGCTGGTTGGAAAAAGACATTGCATGAAACTGAGGGAATTCTGCTGGTTGGACAAAAGACACTGCATGAAACTGAGGCGATTCTGCTGGTTGGAAAAAAGACACTGCATGAAACTGAGGCAATTCTGCTGGTTGGAAAAAGCTGGTACAGGGGCTTCATGCATGCACAGCCCTGCATAAACTGCTGTGAAGTGCAGAACAATGTATTCCTGTGCAGTACTAATGGTTGGTCTGGTGCTACTTGATACTTCCTACATGTGTTGCTGTGCATCCACTGGTGGTTTGTTTGGTTCTACTTGCTTCTACCTTCATTTATTTCTGGTGCATTACTGGTGGTCTGTTTGTTGCTGCATGTTCTTGGCTGCCTGCATATATTGCTGGGTAGCCTTGTGGTACTTGTACTGGTGGTTTTTTGTTATCACATGCTTCTGCCTACATAGATTGCTGTGAGGTGCTGAGTTTGTTTGGTACTGAATGGTTCTGGTTGAGACTGGATTCACTTCCTCCTGCCTATACTGTCCTGTATACTCCTGCATAGTCTTGTGTATGTGTATTTGCTTGCTTGTTTGGATCTGGTTGAGACTGGTTCCACTTCCTCCTTCCTATACTGTCCTGTATAATTCTGCATAGTCTTGTGTATGTGTATTTGCTTGTTTTTTTGGATCTGGTTGAGACTGGTTTCACTTCCTCCTGCCTATACTGTCCTGTATACTCCTGCATAGCCTTGTGTATGTGTATTTGAATGCATCCTGGGTGAGGTGACAGGAGCTGAACTAGTTGCACTGCCTCCTGTATCTGTATTGCTGTATTCTGGCTAAGGTGACAGGGTTGGTGTATGGTTCTGGTGTTGAGGGTAGGCTGTTACTAGTATGTACTTGAGGGTTTGAAAGGTATGTCTTTATGCCTTCCACAGAGCTGTGACACCTGTTTGGGTATGAGTTTGCCACAGTTGAAGGGTTCTTGGGCTGTATCTTCTAATCCATGAGAGATAGAGGGGTCCTTTGGCTGAGTAACTATAGGTTATTTGTGATGTAGAATCCATTTCTGAGTTTTCTTTGAGGTTTGGAGCTGTTGTTACACTAGAAAAGTGAGTCTGATGCCTATAGGACAGGTTTGGTCTACCAGACCAGTAGGTTTATAATTTTTAATATATTCTTCTTTTCTTATCTTTGAAAGATTTAAATAATAGATTATTAATTCTTCATTGGTTTTTCAATCCACTGCAAAAGAATTTATTGATAAATCACAGTTATAAAGTCAGATAAATTTATCTTTTATTTTTATTTTTTTGTGAAATGTCTGGTCCAAGGTATTAAATATAATAAAATGGAATATTTCCCGGCCAGACCCCCAATTATAAGCCTCCTGAATGCCAAGAACCTTGATATTTTTGAGCTACCAGAGGTGATAGAATAAATAAAAAATATATTATTTAATAAATGCAGCAAAAATCCATAAAATATTTGGATTAAGCTTCATTGCAAGGTTAAGTGGTTTGGTTATGGTTTATTGTTTTAAATCAATATGAATAAATTGAGTATTAAATAATTTTATAGAGGGGCCACAATTATATTGGGGATCTTTAACAGCTCTCTTCAGGGATTTCAGTATGACAACACGTAGTGCCGGTTACTTTGGGCTCTTTAGTTTAAAGGATATTTTACTCAAAGATAATTTGTATATAAAATACACGGTGAAGTGGAAGGTCCTTGTAACCAAGCTTCCAAGACAGAGAAAGGATAATGAAACTCACTGGTATATTATTAAATCCTTTGGGTATCTTTTTGAGACATGCACTGATGGGTTAAACCTGTATACTGGGGTTATAAGGTTGTTCAGCAGTTTTAATTGATAAAAAAGAGGTTGAGGACGGATATTATTGATCAAACTTGGCCATAAATTACTTACTTATCTCTTATAAGTACTTGATTACCTTCGCACGGTGTCTGGATATAAATATAACTGGGTCTCTGCCCATCAATATCCTCAAAAAAGCTCTTTATTTATAGCTTTTTGAGTCCCAATATTGTTCTTCTGAGGGGTACAGGGGCTCAAAGGGATGGAAACTAAGGCTAGCAGGGTAACCAGGGGTAGTTTCTTGCGTGTTCTTGGTGCTATAGCATGGGTAGCATCTAATTCCTCAGGGTATGGGAGTTATTCTACTTTATAATAGATATTAGGACGTGTGAATAACACTAATCTGTCCCATTTATGTATTATTTAATTAATTATCCTCAGTAAATGTTACCAGTAATTTATTAATTATATAAACAGGCATTTTTACGCACATCCTGATGTCAGGTGAGTTGTTGTTATGTATTAAATAACTGGAGTAAAGTCATGATATTGATTTTACTCCTTATTTTAGAGTTCCAGTTGATTTACTAAAATAATTACTTAAAAATATAATTCAAGTGGATTTCATGTAATATTGTTACATCATTGGTTTTTTTAGTATGTCACAAAGATATTGAAGTCTAGGAATTCTAAAGTATATTAAAGTATTCTAATATATTTTTAGAAGTTGTCATTGTCTTATTTTCAAAATTCTTGGTACTTTGAATTATATTTAATAAAAAATACGTATAAGGTTTATTTAAGTATTTTTATATAATATTATGTACTTTTAGACTATCTACTATCCAGGGTAACATTTATTACATATGTAGAATGTTCCTGTGTGGGTTGTAGCATGTTTACGCAGTACCTAAGCCTCTCAGGCCGCCTGTCACTCTTTCAACCCATAGTCCCGCGGCTGCGTACTTGTCAGAGGCCTGGGGCTGCGTACACAACCTTGAAGGAGTGACAGGGCTGTATCTCAGCTGCGGGCGAGTGCATTGGCTGCCGCAGCTGCGTGCGGGAATTGTGACAAAACACATTTCTGTTCATAACTCCTAAAATATACCCAACACCTCAATTCTGACTGAATTTTAGGTGTGAAACCTATAAGTGACAATATGTGTCAAATATTCAATTGACCAAAAGCTCAATAGTGGAGCAGTAGTATTTTGGTCTTTCTTTCCTTAATTATTTAAAAATATAAAGAGTTGGATTTCAAGGGTGGGGTCAGTTAGTGACCCTACGTACTTTTGGGTGGAGAATCCATTTCTGTAGTAATTTTTGATAGTTTTTCTACTCCTTCTTAGGTTGATTGTATTATTATTATTTTTATGTTATTTTTGTTAATTTTGCAGCTTGCTTTGCAATAGTAGCAAGTTGACAAAAACAGCAGGGAGAAAGGCTCCTTAAGTAAAAAAGATTGGTCTCTACTGGGCATATGATACAAGAGGAGAAAAGGAAAATCTTCCGCCCCAGAAGATCTCTACAGGCTCTACCTGCCTTGTTAACTGGTTTGGTCTACATCAGGGCAAATGGAATTTGCCCCTGAACCCTTTTGACTGTCCTGTTCCAGTTGAATTTGGTGTTTTCACCCTCATGGGGCTGAACCAGCCCTCTTCCTTTTCAAAACCCTGGCTGATTGTCTGTTACAACTAGCCCTGTTACCCTCATGACCTCACTTACCGGCTGGTGTCCTCCTGCAACCAGCCCCTGGCCCCTAACATGGACCAGGTGGGACCCAGAACTCATCTGGATCTGGTATCAAGCTCACAGGGGGGGTGTTATTGGTGGAAATGCAGCCCCCCCTTTCCTAACTAGGTGACTGGCAGGGGTGGTCAAATCCCCTGCTGGTTTCCTGGGACGCAATTTTTCCCAGGAAGACAGTAAAAAAAGGTGGTGGGCTGGAGGGGGATCAGGTCCCCCCAGCCCTTGGCCCCTGCCCCTTGGTAAAGGGGGGGGGCAGCTCCCTGCTTGCTGGTGGGAGAGTGGTCAGATCCCCCCACCACTTTGTTCCTTCCACCACAAACAGGTGGGAGGGTGATAAGGTCATCCCCCACCCTGACCCTTGCTGGCTGGTTCTAACCAGCCAGCCTCTTTCTCTCCCCCTTGCCCCTTTGCAATAGTGAGTGAGGGTAGGTGAGGGAGCTGGGCCTTTAGTTCAGGACATGATTAAATGAGCTATCACAAATTCAGATCAAGAGATTTGAGTTAACTTAGTGAACAGTCTTACCATACAGAATCAGGTTTGAGGATGGGAGATAAGGTCTTAAGAGTGGTCAATGGATGAGGTCATGGTGGAGTGATATAAGAGTGAGAACAAGATGAGATGAGAGAAAAGAGAGGAGGAAAAGCAGAGAGAAAATCAAATAGGAATCCCCTGAATCAGAGGAAAAGATCCCAAAGGACAACCCAGAGGTTGGTAGGGTTGGGAGGCGTGTGATTGGTGACATGTATGAGAAAGATGACAGAGATTTGTAGAGAAGTGAACTCTGATACTGTGAGATAAATAGAAAAGAAAATGAAAAGAAGGCTAAAAAGAAAGACTATAATAATATAAAAAGAAAAAGAAAAAGCAGAGAAAAAGAGCAATAACACATTCAACATTCAACACATTCAACAGTTGGTACTGGTATTTTGTTTGGCATCACATGCTTGTGACTAAATAAATTGCTGTGTGGTTCTGGGGGTTAATGGTGCTGATAGTTTTTTTGGCATCACATGCTACTTGCTGCATAAATTGCTGTGTGGTGCTGAGGTGGGTTGTTACTGGTAGTTTTTTTGGTTCTGGTTGAGACTGGTGTCACATCCTACTGCCTGCACTGTTCCTGTATACTTCTTCACAGCCTCCTGTATGTTTATTTGCTTCTTTTTTTGGCAAGGTGACAGGAGCTGAACTTGCTGCATTGCCTCCGGTATCTGTATTGCTGTATTCTGGCTGAGGTGATACGGTTGTATTGTCCTTGTGTTGAGGGTAAGCTGTTACTGGTATGTACTTGAGGTTTTCCAAGGTATGTCTGCATGCCTTCCACAGAGATGTGACACCTGGTTGAGTATGATTTTGCCACATTTGGAGGTTTGTTGGGCTGTATCTTCTAATCCATGAGAGATAGGCGGTACTTTGGCTGAGTGACTATGTGTTATTTCTGATTTAGAATCCATTTCTGAGGTTACTTTGAGGTTTGGAGCTGTTTTTACACTGGAAAAGTGAGTATGATAGCTTTGGGACAGGTTTGGACTACCACATCCCCCTCAGACTTAATGATTTCCACAGAATTCCTGTCCATAGACATAAGACTCTTAATCCTATCCTTCTTTTTCTCCTTCTTCTTTTGGTATTTATGTTGAGAGACATAAATAAAAAAACTAAGAATCACATATAAAATAAAGCAAAGGTCCAGAGAATCCTAGTGATCCAGTTGGTCCTGTTGAGATCTTGATTGCTTTATATTGAAATCTTCTCCTCTTAATTCTTTCTTGATTGTTCCCATGTAGCAAGTAAAAGTATAATTAAATCCTTTCCATTCTTCTTGGTTGTGGATTTATAGTAGGTTTCTTCTGGTTGAAGACAGGTTTTGGCATTTTTCCTCTGATCCTTCAAAAACCTTTCTTTTTAACTTTATTTCATCTTTTCCCTTCTTCATCTATTATGGTACTACATGGCCAAAGCAAGATTATTTTCCTCATTTTATCCCCTATTTTTTTTGAACCTTTCTCTAAGTTCAAGCCTTGACACCCTTTTTGCATCTATTCAAACCTGATAGATAACTTTTTCCTTTGAAACCTACTACAATGCCTTCAATCAGACAGTTCTAACTGAATATTAATTGATCTCTTTTTTCTGGATATCTTGACACATCTTGATTTCTTTAGTTAGATCAAATCTTGAGCTAAAGCCACTCTTGATTTCTTCAGGGCCTTCTTTCTTCCTAGTATTCCCTTTTCTCTTTGGGTTGAATTCTGTTTACATTAATAATCCTCTTTTATGCAAGTATATATATATTTTATGTATTTCTTTTATTTTATTTGATTCATTTTTATTTCTTTATTTATTTATTTTTTAATTTTTTTAATTTTTTTTATTTTCCATTTCCTTTTGATTTTTCAGCATTTTAAACTCTTGCTTAGAGGTTTAGCTATTTATATATATATATATTTTTTTATATTAAAGGAATAAGAAGTTTAGGCTCTTTCTTAGAAGCCTTTTTGTTTATATATTTTTGTGTTTTTTTTTTCTTTTTTTTTTGTATATTTTTTTCAGAACTCCCGCTTGGTTCAGTCTCAACAGAAGTGTGTCTCTTTTCTTTGCGGATGCGCCCAGGTCTTGATTGCAGGTGGTCGGGGGATTTTCTTTGCAAGTGGAGGGGGGCGCGCAAGGTGCACAGAGGTTTGCAAACAAAGGCAAGAAGGGCGCGCAAGGTTTGGGAGGGGGGCCATGCGCAGTAGTCAATTTGGAGTCCCTCTTGATTTTCAATTGCAGCTCTGAGAATTTTCAATCTTTTTGGCAGCCATCCCATATTGTCCCAATGGATACAGCCATAGGGCGCTTGGTTAACTTGATAATCCACATTTCTTTTCTTCCCTTCCTGTATTCTCCCTCTCATCTTTTCTTATTAATTATTAATTAATTAGTTATATTCTTATTTGTTTGACCGGATTCTAGGTGACTTCCAAGTTATGGTACCTTTTGGCTCAATCACGCATGGTTGTTGTACACTGATGGGGTGGTGCAAGTAATTGTTTGGCGTGTTAATTGGTTGATCCTTTGATTTATTTTATTTATGATTTTTTTCAATTTATCATATTTATTTATTTTTATTTTTTTATACCCTTCTGTTTGATTTAAGACCTGCAGGGCCCAGTCGGTTGCGGAAAATAGGGTTGTTGCGCAAGATGGTTGTACAAAGATGGGCAACTACCGCGTGCAGTAATTTCTGAGAGCCATATTTAATAACCAATTGCCATGGCTCCACTCAAGGTTGATCTTTGTGGGGGTCACCTGATGTGGGATTTATTCAAATACAGTTTCATTTAATTTAATTGGTAAGCCACAATTTCTTCCTTTACTTCCTGTATTTCATTCCTTCTGACCATCTTCTTTTTTTTTCTATGTAATTGAACTCATCTTGTCTTCTTTTCCTAGAAAAACTGCTTTTCCCATCCCTCTCCACTTGTATCTTGCTCAAATTCCCTAGAGATTGTGGCGTCCTCCCAGGTGTCAGCATCCTGGATGCCAAGACCCTTGCTATTCTTTGTCTACCAGAGGTGATAGAATAAATAATAGGGGGTATCAAAGTTAACCAAACCCACCATTTTTTAATGGCGGGTTTCAACCCAAATCCGCCATTTCAAACCCGCCATTAAAAATCAAAAAACCCACTTATTTCAGATCAGACGTGTCAAAGTTAACCTGAAATAAGTGGGTTTTTTCAAATAAAGTATTTAAATGCTTCCACCACCTGTCCGCGTCATACACCCCTGTCTTCCCACCTCCTTCTACCTCCGACCTCATTGGAAAATTTTTTACCCCCACCCTCATCATAAAATTGATTGACCACTCTCATCACTTTATCGCTCTCATCACTTGATCACTCTCATCCACTTCATTGCTCTCAAAACTTCATTGCTCTTAAAACTTCATCACTCTCATCACTTAACCGCTCTCATCACTTGATCACTCTCATCCACTTTATTGCTCTCAAAACTTCATCACTCTCATCACTTAACCGCTCTCATCACTTGATCACTCTCATCCACTTTATCGCTCTCAAAACTTCACCACTCTCATCACTTTATCGCTCTCATCACTTGCGTAGCCCGAACTCTTTCAAATGGCCCCTCAGCAAAACTCCCCCCACAAGTCCAACACACCCAAGAGAACATCGCCAAGGAATTCCACAACAAACAATCCTCCCCCATCAGCTTCCAAGGGCTCAAGTCAGCTCAAGAGAGCTGATCACATCATCCTGGTAAACTGGCTAAAAATTCCCTCCAACTACAATGCCTGCTTTGGATCCAACAACGAAACACGTGTTGGCCAACCTCAATCCGCGAAGGTCAATGGTTATCTCCTGATGGCCAATGAACTCAAGAACAAAACAAAAGGTAGGCTGGATCTGTCATCCAAACAGATGAGGGAGCGGTTCAAAAACTATTGAGCCAAGTACAAAAAGGCCCACTCCATGTCTATCTCCACTGGCTTTGGTATTGCCGACTTGGAAAAAGCCAAAGGAATCAACTCGGTGGTTGATAAGTTGGACTCCATTTGTCCTTTTTATATTTGAATGGATGAAATCTTTGGAAAGAAGGCCAACATCACCCCCCTAGCTGCTTTCGATGCCCAACAATCCAATTCCGTTGATGCCAAGGACTTGGCTGGGGATGCTCAGCCTACCAACGGGGACCTTGATCAAACCTTGGCCTTGGAGTGGCCCCCATCTGATGACAAGGAGGATATTCAAACACAATTGGCTCCAATCACTTCTACTTTGGTATTGATTGATCAGTCAATCCCAACCTTGGACCCCTCACTTCCTTCTTTTGATTGCTCTCTTCCTGGGGCAGAACAACTGGAGAACTTGCCCAATGAGGAGGATGTTATTCCTGGATCACCGTTGCCATCAACATCTGCTCAAGTAAGGAACTAAATTGTTTTTGATTCTGTCTGGTTGCTCCTGACTGATTTACATTGTAAAAAAACAGGCTCATCCATTTTTGATTGGCCAAAAAATCAAGCCAAAGGGGCCTCCCACATCGCCTTCAAATACTAGTGAGGACTTTCAGACTAAAACCTCCTCTGCCAAGGGTAAGCAAAAGGCCTCCAATTCCATCAATGTCAACCCCAAAAGTCATCAAAAGAGGAGAAACACTTCCAGTTTTTCGGGCTTTGAAGAAATCATGGAGAAGCGAGATTCATGTAAGTTTATTGATTCAATATCCTTGCTTTCAAAATCATGCTCATTGCCATTCCCCTCCAAAAAACAGTGAAATCACAAATTGAATCAGATAAACTTCAGTTTGAAAAGCAAAAGTGGGATCGCCAACTGGCCATGGATGGTCAAAAGCAGCAAGCCAAGACTTTGGCTAATCAACAAAAATTGGATGCTGAGTGGAGGTTGAAACAAGCTGAGCTAGAGTTTCAAAAAGAGGAAAAGGAGAAGGATCAGCAGCAAGTGCAACTGGAAAAGGAAAGGGAACAACGGGCAAATGAAAAAAAGGATAAGGTATCAGTAGCTTTGGCTTGCATTGGCAGTGGTAGATTGGTAGAAGAAATACAGCAGATTACTCAAATTCTGGGCTTGTAAATATATTTGCATGGATGAAAGAAAAACAAATTATTTTTTACTACAACAACGTTTGAGAGCATTCTTAACCCCACCAATATACAAATCTTTTTTGTTTTTATTGATATTTTTTTCTCTAGAGTAAATTTGGCCGTTTTTCATGTCCCTACAAGTGCTCTGAGTTTTTTATTAATTTGGAGTGACATGGCCATTCTTGTATGGGTTGCTTTGTCCACAGCTGGAAAGGTACAGTTCTTGTACTTGTTAGCCGCCCAAACCATTTTGACTATACCTTTTTGCTTGAAATCAATTCCAAAGTCAAGGTCAGGAAAAAAAAATTGACCGTCCAAAACTTGATATTCATTTGTATCTTCAATAAGTCAACCATTCAATTTTTTGGTTGGGACCACAAGTAAAAAGGAATAGCCAGAAATGTCGCCTTTGTCAATATGAGGAGAATTTTAAAAAGAATCCAAGGTGAGAGTGAGGTGTGGGGAGCAATCAAAAGGTGTAGGCTTGGAACCAAATTCCAACGAAGAGAAATAGGGGATGTTGCTGTCCTTCATGGTATCACGGTTTGATTCAAAGGCAAGTTTGGCCAAATTACCAAACATTTGTCCTAAAATTTGGGATACTTTGTTGGCCTTCAAGTTGAGGACAGCGTACTCTTGAGGAGAAGATCTAATGGATTATTTCTTCACATAACGTCCAAATAACTCCAAAGGGTTCATCAATTTTTGCCAACCAATCGCCCACATTTTTCCACCCAAGATCTTGAGGGACCAACTGGGTTGACAAATTTTTTTGAACTGTGAAGGAATGTTGTCACAAAGTTGATATCTTTCTTATCTTGCTCAGATAGTTGATCCAAAGGCCTAAATTCAATGACGACAACAAGAGCATGGTGATCAGATTGGTCGAGAACAATAACTTTTCCATGGTGGAAGAAGTGGAAAGCCCCAATTGTCTGTTTTTCTTGCTTAAATTCTTCCTGGGTGGGTTTTCAAGGGTTGTTTTTCTTTTCAGCCATGATAGCAGGGTACAGATCCAAAGGGCATAGCTTTCGTCTAGACCAGGCAAACTTTTCCTTGATCAAGTTGTCAGTCACTTCCAAAGAAATTTCTGAATCCCTCATTTGAGCCCTCCTTTTTCTACAATTCCTCTGCTTGCCACCTCTCTTTATGTTTTTCATACCATCTCCTTCCATCTTTCTCCCTCCCAGGCACTTGCTGCACCCAAGGTGAGGATCAAGGTGAAATTTGAATGGATGTATAACATTTTGAGTTCGGTAGGCATTGAAGGAATTGATATCAAAAAAGGGGTTGGAAAAACAAAAAGACTGGTCAAACAAATAAAAAAAAATTTCAGCAACGTTCTCATTATGGAAACGGTGGGATTAAAAAAATAAAAAAGAGATGAAAATCAACAATTCCTCTGCTTGCCACCTCTCTTTATGTTTTTCATACCATCTCCTTCCATCTTTCTCCCTCCCAGGCACTTGCTGCACCCAAGGTGAGGATCAAGGTGAAATTTGAATGGATGTATAACATTTTGAGTTTGGTAGCCAGTGAAGGAATCGATAGATATCAAAAGAATAGAATTAGATGGGGAGGAGTGGTAATGATGAGGAGCCGCAGCCGGCATCACACTAGGCGAACCCGACTGTCCCAGGAGGTAGCTTGGTTGGCATAAGAATTGAGAGAATGTGTTCTGGCCGGGCTCAAAAACCTAAAAAAAAAAAAAAAAAAAAAAAAAAAAAAAAAAAAAAAAAAAAAAAAAAAAAAAAAAAAAAAAAAAAAAAAAAAAAAACAGGGAAGTCAGTTCCTGTACCCTACAAAAACCCTGCATCAATTGGCCCAAACAATTGGCCAATTGATCGCAAATCGATTGCTCAAACAATTGCCAATTGATTGCCAATCAATTGGGCAATTGATTGCCGATCAATCGAGCAATTGATTCGCAATTGATCGGCAATTGATTGGGCAATTGATTGCAAATAGATTGGGCAATTGCTCGATTGATTTTCAATCAATTGGGCAATCGATTGGCAATTGATCGCTCGATTGATTGGGAATTGATTGAGCGATTGATTGCAAATCAATCGATCAATCGATTCGCAATCAATTGAGCAATTGATGGATGATTGATTGCGAATCAATCAAGCGATTGATTGCTCAATTGACAAGAGGAGAAATTGGAGGAGGGGAGGGGCTCACCTTGAGGGATTGACCTTGAGGGATTGACCAAGGGATCCAGGGGGGACTAAAGGTTGAATGATAAAAGGATCAGAAACTGGTGAGGGGAAGTAAGAGGAAGAGCGTGGAGGGGGCTTACCGGGATTAGGAGGAGGGGATTCAGTGAGTGAGGTGAGATGAGGTGGTGGTGATGAGTGAGGTGGTTTGGTGAGGAGGAGGCAGGGTTTGACTGGTGAGTGAGTGGGGTGGATCCAGGGGGGGACTAAAGGTTGAATGATCAAAGGATCAGCAACTGATGAGGGGAAGGAGAAGGAAGAGGGTGGAGGGGGCTTACCAGGATCAGGAGGAGGGGATTCACGAGTGAGGTGAGATGAGGTGGTGGTGGTGATGAGTGAGGTGGTTTGGTGAGGAGGAGGCAGGGTTTGACCGGTGAGTGAGTGGGGTGAGGTTGAAGGGGTTGAGTGGTGAGGGGGAGGGGGGTGGCATTTGGTGAGTGGCAGGGTTTGAGGTGGAGGTGTTTTTGTATTCAAGTCCACTAAAAAAAAATAAAAAAAAAACTCAGCCTATGAATCTTGGGTGAACAACCAAAACCAAAAAAATACGGTGAACGGAATTTGTACCAATTTCAAAATCAAAAATTACTCATCAAAGCAAGCAAGGGTGAGAGGAAGAATCCGCTCTCTCATAGAAGAAGATGAGGGACCAGATGAGACAGGGATGACTTGAGGTGGATCAGGAATATCATCTTGGAATATTTTGTCCCATTCATCTTTGATGTTCGCCAAAAGGTTTTGAAGGATTACACAAGTGATAATCCAGTTGATGAGAAACCTCATATCTTTGGAACATTGGAGCTGGTTTTGCATCTCCCATAAGCTGGCCCATCTTCCTTTCAGAATTCCTATGGCATGCTCAATCCGAACTCGTGATTGGGCAAGATGATAGTTAAAATCGGTTTTTCCTTGATCATTGGACGAAACATTCTGGTATGCTGGAACTACATATTTCCCACTAGCATAAGCCAAATCGGCCAGAAGGTATTGATCTTGGTCAAAGTAGATCTCTGGTTGTTGGGCAATCCGCATCCGATTGAAAACATATGAATCATGACAAGAACCTGGAAGGCCAGCATGGAGGGAGATGAACTTCTTGTTGTTATTTCAAACAAGTTGTAGTTCCACAGAGTATCTAAACAAAGAGATGGAACATATTTGGTCAGTGTGTGATCCAAAGTTTTATCATAGCGATTGGAAAAGAAATGAATCAATTGCCTTTTTTTACGATCAAAATAGTGGTTGCCATCTAGGTTGGGTTTTTGACTCAAGGGGATGGTGGTTCCATCAACAAAACCAATTCAACCAGGAAAGCCTTCTTTCTCCATTACTTGAGATATCTCCTTGCGTTCTTCTTTGGTTGGCCATGAAAGGACCAAGCGACGGAAAGATAGGATAGCAATCATGACTCTTTTGGTGTATAAGTCAATGCTTCCATAACTGACTGAGAATAGATTTTCCAATTGATGGATTGCTGCTCCATTTCCATTTGACCCCAATCTAAAAAGAGCAACGGCAAGTTGGATGGCTGGATTGCATTGAGGATTTCAAGAATTGTTCTGGAAGATGTGGTGGTCTTCAATCATTGCCAAAAGTTTCATGAAAGAAGGCAACAAAGTTTGGAACAGTTGCTGGAAGCTTAAGTCAGGGATGAGATGAAGCTTTTGCCTTTCATACATAGGGTTATGGAGAGTGTGTATTCTTGGAACCATGTATTGCTTTGCCAACAGAGAATTCAAAGCTAACCAAGTTGATTCCAAATTGGAGTCTGAATCAGAGTCTGAATGGGAGTCAAACAGTAGCAAAAGTTCAGTCAGCTTTTTTGCGTTTTCAACTTGCTGGCGGGATGTTTGATTGGACATGTTGAGAAAGGTGGTGAGTGATGTGGGGTGATGAGATGATGATGGGATTTGTGTGAAGATGGGTATGTGAAGGTATGTGAAAAACAATAGAGATGTGTGTGATGCAATGGATATGGGACCGGTATGGATTTGCTGATGTGGATGGGTGTTTTTGATGTGATGGATGGTGGATGGATGATGATGCATGAATGGCGGATTTAATGGCGTATTTGATGATTGAAATCCGCCATTTTCATGAAACACACCATTTTGAAATACACCAGTTAGGGGGTATGTGTATTTCAGAAACCCACCATTAAAAATGGCGGGTTTTGTCAAAAAAAATGGCGGCTTTCTAATGGCAGGTTTGCTAACTTTGATACGCCCTAATAAATATATTATTTAATAAATGTTTTAATGGTGGGTTTCGTCAAAAAAAATGGCGGGTTTCTAATGGCGGGTTTGCTAACTTTGATACGCCCTAATAAATATATTATTTAATAAATGCAGCAAAAATCCATAAAATATTTGAATAAAGCTTATTGCAAGGTCAATTGGTTTGGATATGGTTTATTTTTATAAATCAATATAGATAAATTTATTATTAAATATTTTTATAGAGGGGGGACAATTATATTGGGGATCTCTAACACCTCTCTTCAGGGAATTCAGTATGAAAACACGTAGGCCTGGTTACGTTGGGCCCTTTAGTTTAAAGGATATTTTGCCCAAAGATAATATGTATATAAAATACACGGTGGAGTGGCAGGGATTTTTAACCAAGCTGACACAACAGAGAAAGGATAATGAAACTCAATGGTATATTATTAAATCCTTTGAGTATCTGTTTGGTACGTGCACTGATGGGTTAAACCTGTATACTGGGGTTGTAAGGTTGTTCAGCAGTTTAAATTGATAAAAAGAGGGTTGAGGATGGATATTATTAATCAGACTAAAGCCATAAATCACTTACTTATCTCATATAAGTTTTTGATTACCTTGGAACGGTTTCTGGGTATAAATATAACTGGGTCTCTGGGTATAAATATCCTCTGAAGAGCTCTTTATATATAGCTTTTGCAGTCCCAATACTTTTGTTCTGAGGGGTACAGGGGCTCAAAGTCACGGACACTGGCCCTAGCAGGTTAACCAGTGGTAGCCTGTCACGTTTTCTTGGTGCTGTAACACGTTTAGCATCTAATTCCACAGGTTATGGGAATTATTCTACTTTATAATTGATGTTTGGACGTGTGAATAACACTTATCTGTCCTTTTTATTTATTATTTAATTGATTATCCTTAGTAAATTTTTGCAGTAAGTTAATAATTATTTCAATAGACATTCCTACGGATATTCTTATTTCAGGTGAGTTCTCATTATGTATTAAATAATGGGAGTAAATTCATGATTTGATTTTACTCCTTATTTTCAAAATTCAGTTGATTTATCAAAATAATTACTTAAAAATGTAAGCCATGGGTATTCATTTAATATTTTTACATCATAAGTTTTCTTAGTATTTCATAAAAAATGTTGATATCTAGAAGTTCTCATAATAGTATATTTAAGTATTTTAATATATTTTTAGAAGTAATAATTATCTTATTTTCGACATTTTTGGTACTTTGAATTATATTTATTGCAAAATACGTCTAAAGGTTATTTAAGTATTTTTATATAATTTTATGCACTTTCAGACTATCTACTATCCACGTGAACATTAATTAAATATTTAGAATTTTCCTGTCCAAGTTGTTGCATTTTTATGAGGTACCTACGTTTTTCAGGCCACCTGTCACTTTGTCCCATAGTCCCGTGGCTGCGTACTTGTCAGAGGCCTGGGGCTGCATACACAATTTTGACAGAGTTACAGAGCTGTAGCTCAGCTGCGTGCGGGAATTGTGACAGAAAACATTTCTGTCTGTAACTCCTAAAATATACACAACAACTTAATTCTGACTGAATTTTAGTTGTGAAGCCTATACGTGAAAATACATGTGAAATATTTAATTGGCCAAAAAGTTCAATAGTGGTGCCGTGGTATTTTGGTCTTTCTTTCCTTAATTATTTAAAAATATAAGGATTTGGATTTCAAGGGTGGGGTAAGTGAGTGACCCCACCTAATTTTGGGTGGATACTCCATTCATGCAATAATATTTATGGTTTTCCTACTCCTTCTCAGGTTAATTTTATTGTTATTATTTTTATGTTATTTCTTTTACTTTTGAAGCTTGCTCTGCAATAGTAGCAAGCTAACACCAGGATGGTTCACCACCCTTCAAAAAATTAAGTTCTGCATCAGCTTGCCAGCTTATTGGTATGGAAATCATGTGGTGAGTTGCAAGTTTTGCATATTTGTTTTTGTTCTTGGTCTTGTCATTGGTCTTTTTCTGATAGACTACCTGGAATGCATAGATTTCTTTGTTGTCACAAAACTGAGTCCATGCTTTTTTTTCTTCTGCTGGTTTTTTTTATTTGGTCCTTTCTTCATCTTGGTTGTTAGTGCGCCCCAACCCTTCCCCCTTTTTTTCATGCCTGTAATATTATGGCTGCCATGATTGCCGCTCTTGCCATCTCCTGAGCTATCTTCTGGAACCTTCCCTTGGTTGGGCCCTGTGGTGACCAATTTGGGACGCCTCATGGAAAATGGAAATTTTTGAATGTTTTTTTTATATTCCCTTATACATCAATACATCCTCAAAAAAAAATCCGCACTCATTTTTAAGTATCTCTTGTAAATAGTCTACAGGCCTCTTGTCTAAAAAGGAGCTGCCTTTTGGGGGCATCAATCTGAGATATAAATTGGTAATCTAATCATTCTGGAATTCTTCTTTCCCTTCATCTGCAACTTTTGTGCTGGGTAATATATATCTTTTGATTGCCCCTTGATCCTTTGAGCCTCCATACTCAATCTTTGATCTGTACATCTGTGAACCTGATCCTTATCACCAACCATAGCCTTGCTTTTTGAAGAAAATTCTGTCTTCTGGAATTCTTGAGTGTGTTAAACCACTGTTATTCCCTTTTTCTGACCATACTGGTCTGATCCTTCCCTGGTCATCTCTCCAGATTCAGTCACGTTTGGCTGAGAGGCTTATTTAAGCTTGAAACCTGAAGTGTTATAGCTCCCTTTATTCTTTAAAGTTGAATTCTTCCATGCTACTCTTGAGTTCCTTGAGAAGTGCTTGGTTATTCTTGTTCAAATATGTTATTGCTTTGCTTCTAGAGCTTCATAAAAAAATATCTTTTGTTTTGTTCAGCCACCCACAGTTATCTAGTACCCTTCAAGTGCTTTATTGTGGAGAGTTGGGCAGGTTCATTGAGAACCTGGAGGTTGGTTGGGATTTAGTTGATCTTTCCTAATCTTCTGCCAACTACCAGAGGTATTAGCTTTTGGGCGTTGTCACTTAAAACTGCCTTGTTCCATTGAAATCTGAAAAAAACTCTGACTTTTTTTGTTCAAGTCTTTTCCTACACCATCTTGCCTCAGATAGTGATGTTTCCATTTGCTACCAACAATTCCCAAACTCATCCCTTACATTGATTCCTTATTTACAAGTTCCTGGATCTCAATCCTGGTTACATTTAAATATTATTGTAACTCTTAGGAGGGAAGGCTAAACAGAACCTTTCCCCTCCACAGAACTTCCTGCGGCTTAGCACTGTTTGTAGTCTTACATTTGAAAAGTTTACAGGCTAAAGAACATTGGATTATCAGAAATGGAAAGGAAACAAAACCACAACAACCTCACAGGCAAGAATGAGAAATAACCTAAAGAACCAAAAGAGCTGGATAGCCAAGTGTATGGAAACAAAAGGGTACGTTTGGGAGCTGGGGAGTTGATCTTTACAAGCTTGGGGAGTTGAAGTAACTGAGAAGCTTGAGGGTTGTTGAGGAGTTGAGATTTTTGATCAATTGACTATGAGGACCAGAGGATCTTGAGGTCCTAGGGTCTGTGCTGAGAACTTGGTCAATGGGGAGTTCAAATAGGAATTTGAGAGCTGGCTTTGGAGTATGCACACGGTACTGAGGCTGTACTGAGGTTGACTGGGGTACGCACGGGCACATTAGTGCAGATGGCCAGACAGATACAAGGAAAATGGAAAATGAGGAAAGAAAAACTAGAGGAACACAAAAGGAAAATAAGGAAAAACATGAGTAGCACAAAGACAGGAGATGAGATTCAAAGACAAGAGAATCTGGAATTCTAACACCCTCCCTGGCTTTGAATATCATTATATGCGCAGAAAGTTTAGGCAGGTTGTTAGATGCATTCTTGAAAGCAGCTTGGTGAGAACGTCTGCACAGTTTTCCTTGGAAAAAGTCTTTTCCAATTGGATTGTGCCCTTTTCTATTTATTCCCTAGTGAAATGATGCCGTAAGTCAAGATGGTTCAATCTGAAGCTTGTCTGATTTGCTTGCTTAATGGCCAGCTTAATACAACCTTTGTTTTGTTTTTGTGAATTAAGATAGCTACCTTAGTACTTCAAAAAATAGCCTATGTGACTACTTGATACTAGGTAATTATGCCTTCTGCTTGTATGGGATAGATGTCATCCAGAGCAAGGACAGATACTTCACCATTTGAGGAGAATGGAAGAATAAATTCCAGATCTGTCACATATCAACCCCCATGGAGAACAAACCTCTAGATTCTTTTAAAATTGAATATTTTTATTAAGCCTATCTTAATGATCAACTTACCTCTGATCAGCAAGATGACCTGGTCAACTTTTCTTTTGAAAACATGGTTGCCTTTTGCACCAAAGATCATCCCATAGGTAACATCAAGGGACATGAATTGGTACTAACCCTGACAATAGAACCTCCTTTCCCCCCCATCTTGAGGAGACCTGCTTACGCGTCAAGCCCTAAGTCCCAAGTGGCATTGGAAGGACAAATAACTAAGCTCATGTATCTAGCAGTTTTTAGAAAAGTAGGGCATAATGAGCAAGTAGAAATCAACACTAATTTTAACATAGTCTGGAAAAATGAAAAGTCCCAGGTGGTTGGAGATTTCTGAATGTTTAAAAACTACACTAAAGCAGATTACTACCCATCATTCCCTCCATAATCTTTCCAAAGCAAATTACATTAATACAATGGATATGCTGAAAGGCTTTCACCAGATACCTATTAAAGCTAAAAGCCAAAAATAGATGAGGATTATGTGTCACTTAGGCATGTATGAGTACCTGAGGATGCCTTCTGGGATAAAGAGTGCTGCTTCCCATTTTTAAAGAATGATGGACACCCTCTTTAGAACCTTCATCTGGAAAGTATGGATGATGGTGTACATTGATGAAATTATCATCCACTCTGATTATTGGCAAACTCAGTTAGAGAAGATTAGTCTTGTTCTAAAAACCAAAGCAGATGTTGGAATAAAAATATCTATGAAGAAATGCAACTTTGGTTATGCTGAACTAAAAGCCTTAGGACATGTAGTCTCAGGATTTTCCCTAGCAGTAGATCAGAAAAAGTTTTTGCCATCATCAATAAGCCAATGCCTCAAAATAAGACTGAGTTACTCTCATTTGTCTTTTTCTGTAGTTATTATTGGCAGTTCATACCCAACTTTGCTTCCATAGCCAAAAATGTGTATGAGATATGTAACAAGACTTCTCTATTCAAAATGAACCATAAGAGAATACAGATCTTTGAAACCTTCAAGAAATCCATGACCACAGCCCCTGTCCTAAATCCACCTGAATACTCTAAGCCTTTCTGTTTATAAATTGATGCCTGTCTTGATGGACTTGGAGCTGCTCTTCTTCAATCAAAAGTGGAGAATGACATCCCCGTGGAAAAACCTATCATATTCATATCTAGACAGATTAAAGATACAGAGAAAATGTATGGAGCCATCCAGATGGAGTTCCTAGCGTTGGTCTGTTCCCTAGAGAAACTTCACTATTACCTGGAAGGAAGCACCTTTGAAGTAATAACCAACTGCCAGGCAATAAGTACCATCGTTAATATGAAAACCCCTAACCGCCAAATTCTTAGATGGCAAATAGCCATCCAACAGTATACAGAAAAGATGATAATCATGCACAAAACTGGAACCAAAAATCAGAACAAAGATGGACTCAGTAGATGTTCTCTCCCTAATGACCCTAGTAACCCTGCATACAATCCAGAGGAGAATGACATCTTCCCAATCTTGGGGATCCACATCTGTGATCTAGATTTATCTTTCTTTTATTCTTTCCAAGAGAGTTATTACCTGGAGTATCTTAAGTTACTAGAGATTATGAGGAGTGAGAACCCTTGTAATGATTTGATACAAAGTTTAGAAAAGGAACTCTCTATTCCCCATACAGAAGGGAAGTTTTCAAGCTTAGATGATCTGCTGTACTTCTTTCATGAACACTCTAGTGTGATATTCCTCAACTTGGAAACCCAAATTGAAACTATACTGCATGAATCCAATGGATACTGCACTTCAGCACACTTCTCATTAGATAGGACTACTGAAAAGGTCAAGCAGAAATCCTGGTGGATTGACTGGAGAGATCAAACAACCAACTACTTCAAATCCTGTGACACCTGTCAGAAGGCTAACAAAGAAACAGGAAAGAGATTTGGTCTTCTCCAGAAGATATATGAACCCACAAATAGATGGGAAATGATAAACATTGACTTTTTCACTGGTTTACCGCCAGGGGGAAACTACTCCTATAACTCAGTGTTAGTGATTTTATACAGATTCTCCAAGAGAGCCAAGTTCATACCCAATCACAAAGATGACACAGCTATGGAAGTGGCTCTGCTGTTCTTGAACAGAGTCATGGCTGACGTTGGTATCCCCAAAATAATAAACAGCAAAAGAGACTCAAATTTTACTTCTGAATTCTGGAGGAACCTTCATGATATCTTAGAAACAAAATTAGCTTTCTCCACGGCTTATCATCCCCAAACTGATGGTCTAGCTGAGCACATTATCCAAACTTTGGAAGAAATGTTCAGAAGGTTTTTCTCTTTTGGTTCAGAGTTTAAAAACCACAATGGGTAAACTCATGACTGGATAAGCCTCCTTCCAGCCCTAGAAATAGCTTACAACAGCAGTATGCACTCAACTACTCAAGAAGTTCCTTATTTTCTAGAAATAGGATGGGTAACTAGGATGCCAAAAGAGAGTGTTAACAAAAACCTTGTCAATTTCCACCCAAAAGCCCTATACTTCAAGAAAATGTTGAACAAAGCTAATCATCATGCCCAATAATGTGTTCAGAGGGACTTTGAGTATAATAAACTAGGTGGGAAAAAAGCCACAAGGAACCTGAATTCAAAGTAGGGAAGAAGGTCTTACTTTCCACAGTGAAATTCAACAACCTAGGAGGTAATAAGAAACTGAAACAAGCCTTTGTGGGCCTGTTCTGCATATAAATTCTCCGTGGAAAGAATGCAGTTTAAGTTATCCTCAGTGAGAAATTTTTCAAGAAACACCCTGTTTTCCGGTTAGTTTGATTAAGCACCATAGCTCTAGAGAAGCTGAAGACCTACCTGACCAGAATATACCCTTAGAAACCCCACAAGAATGGTGAAAGAGAAAAGAAAAATCCTTAAAGAAAAGAAGGAAAGACTCAATGGAAAGGACTTCAGGCTGTAACTTGTCAGATACAGAGGAGAATCAGAAGAAAAGGACAAGTGGTTACAAGAAAGTAACATACCGGATGGCCCCATCCCTCTGAGGAATTTTTGAGCTGCAAACAGGAAAGATTAAAAATATCCACCCCAGATTCTTTTTTTACCTGTTGGTGACCCTCCTGAATTTTTTTGGTACACCAATCTTGGAAGGGGTTAATTTCAGCTGGCTACTATGCCAAACAAACTGACTAAGCCACCACCAACTAAAAATATAAATAGGGTTTATCAAAGTTAGAAAACCCACCATTATAAACCTACCATTTTTTTGGCCAAACCTGCCATTTGTAATGGCAGGTTTCTGAAATACAAATAACACCTAAATTATGTATTTCAAAATGGTTTGTTTCATGGAAATGGTGGGTTTCAAACATTGAACCCGCCATTATCATCCATCCACCATCCATTGCATGCAAAACACCCATCCACACCTCCACCTCAGAAAATCAATACATCTCTCACTTGAAATCTCACCAACTTCAAAAAATTCATCCTTGCACATTTTCATCTCTCACCATAATGCTAACCCTTCAAGCACCACTTCCCCTCAATCCTTGGAGATCTCCTACCAAGCCAGAAAATTGATCTTTTCAGTCACTCACAAGTGGACTCCAGTCAACCCCTACACCATGCTCCTCCTCCTCTTCTTCCAGTCAATGGACTCGACCACTCACCCTCCTCCTCCTCACCCACTCATTGGACTCAACAACTTACCACCCACAACAAGCTCACCACACCCACCATCCCACAATCAATGTCTCCATCTCCAGTTCAGTATCCTTATCTCAACTCCCTTTTTGATTACCTTGCTAACACCCCCCTTTCCTCTCCCATCTTTGTTTCCAGCCCACCCTGGTATGCCCACCGCCCTCCCTCTCAACCCACCCCCCTCTTTTTGCACTTGTGCTAACCACTCTTCCCTGGCTTCCTCCCTCCTTGTTGCCCACCAGACCCCCCCCCCCACCGCACCCCCTCCATCCATGGCCACCGCCAAAGCAACCCCTCCCTCCTTCCTCAAAAACTCCCCCCCCCCCCTCCCCTTCAACCAACAACTGGCCCCCTGCTTCAACTGCTACCCGGCCCACCCCTTCAACCAATTGACTGCCCACCCCCCCTTTGATCAATCAGGGGGCCAATTGACCGCCCCCCCCCTTTGACCAACCAACTGGCCAATAAACAGGTCCCCCCCCTTTGATCAATCAGGAGGCCAATTGAACTCCCCCCCCCCCTTTGACCAACCAACAGGCCAATCAACCAGCCCCCCCCCCCTTTGACCAATCAACAGGCCAATTGACCGGTCCCCCCCCCCCCCATTTTGATCAATCAGGGGGCCAATTGACCATCCCCCCCCTTTGACCAACTGAAAGGCCAATAAACCAGCCCCCCCCTTCAACCAATTGACGGGAAAATTCACCTCCCCCCCCCCTTTGATCATTAAGGGGGCTGATTTAATGGCCCCCCCCCCTTTGACCAACCAAAAGGCCAATTAACCGCCCCCTCCCCCCCTTCAACCAATCAACGGGCCAATTGACCGCCCCCCCCTTTGACCAATCAACAGGCCAATTGACTGCCCCCCCCCCTTTGACCAATTACTTGCCCCCCCTTTGATCAATCAGGGGGCTGATTGACCAGCCCCCCCCCCCTTCAACCAACTGATGGGCTGATAAACTGCCCCCCCCCCTTTGATCAATCAGGGGGCAATTGACGGCCCCCCCCCCATTTCACTGTGACTGGACCCCCCCCTTTCACCTGTTAAGAATGTCAAGATTCACAAAACTATTTCTAGTTTCTATCCTAAGTCTAAGTGCGCGTACACTTCAACGATGAGTGTGTATACTCTACTACGAGAGATAATAAGCCCCGGAGACACTCTCTGATTCGGGGCCACTGGGGGCGGATTACAATCAATACTTAGTTCTCACCTCATCATGAGGAGACTCTGCTTTGTTTGTTTTCTTTTGGGGTCGCTTCTTTTTTTCTTCTTCCTTTTTTCTTCTTCTTTTCTTTGATTGTTTCAATTATTTATCTATTTTTGTTATTCCTTTTCACTTACGTCTTGTCAATCTTATCCACACCTAATCAACTCAACCTTTGTACAATTGTCGACCTATCCAGTTCTTGATCTCTACTCTGTCTCAATCACTCAACAAAATCGCTTCAATCTGAATATCTCTTTCAAGTTGTCTGCCTGGTAAGAATTCACTTTCCAAAGATTAATAAGCTAGGGCAAACTCTAACAAAATAGAATGGTGGATTATAGCCTTCATCCTGCCTCCACATGCCTCATCTACTCTTTCCGTGCTCATCTCTTCTTCTCAACTTAACATAGTCCAACCTGTTGGTGTTTCTTTTACTCTTATTTTCTTTTTCTATTATTTTTGCCACAAGCCTTCATGTCTCTAACTTCTATCTAAAGTCTTCTGGTTTTTAGTCATAAGAAATTGAATTCTAAACTTAACACGGTTAAAAGCCGAAAGGACAACTCTACCTACTTGAAAATGAACAAACCAGCTGGGGTCAACGACTATTTTCATCAAGTTGCGCTCAAAGCTCTGTTGATGCTATCCCTCCTCTCAACGAAGGCAACTACTCCATTTGGAGAGACAAGATGATGATGCTATTCGATCTCAAAGACATCAAAGGCGCTATAACTGGAAGCTCAGATCAACCATCAATTAAACAAGACCGGGAAATACAAGCAATTATTCTGTCTAAACTCAATAGTACCACTCATGCAAATGTGGTTAATGCGACAAATATCTCTTCATCTAAACTTCTCTGGGAGGAGATCACTCAACAATTTGCTTCATCAGAAACCGCAAACAGGGCTCGAATCTTCAACCAATTTCTCCACGCTCCCTTTAACAAACAAGCAATAGAGGGATTTATAACCAATATTCGAAAAACTCTCACACGCATGGCAGATGTTGGTATCGAGTTACCAGGAGATATCTTAGCTTACTTAGTACTATTCAAGTTTCCACCCATCTTAGAAAACCTTAAACAACAAATAATGCATGTAGAGAAATTTTTAACGGTAGATGTAGTATTCAATCATCTAACACAATATAACAATTAACGAAAGGCACAATTGAAAGTAAAAAAAAAACACTCCAGATGTCACTCTACTGACAACAAAGAGCAAGACTGAAAGAAACGATAAGAAGGTTTGAATTTGGTGTAAGGAAGGTTACCATGACCCAAATGCTCCTCATGCCAAATCCTTGTGTTTTCATCTCCATCCTCAGATTGCGCCTGCTTGGTGGGTAGAACAGCAAAACAAATGGAAGAACAGAGTCCAGAAAGGACCCGCCATTAATTACCATGCTCTGCTCACTCTCTGGATCAACGCGGACAACTCTCCTCATCTTCTCTTGGATTCTGGTGCAAACATCCATATATTTAATGATCTAAAATACTTCTCGTCGATCAACCTTCAGAATGAGCCCGAAGAAATTAAGACAGGCAAGCTTGAAGCCAATCTTCAAATCCGAGGAACAGGCACCGTTAGACTTGTATGGAACGAATCTGTTATAACTCTCAAGAATTGCATGTATGTACCCGACATTGTTGTCAACTTGATTAGCCCAGGCCTTCTAGCAAAAAAGGGATGTAGTCTTCATCAGGAGCAAGATTGATTCTTTATCACTCGAGAAAGCAAAACCGTTTTGAAAGGTCTGATTTGAGACAACCTGTTTGTCATAGAGAAACCTCAAATAGCTGGCGAGAATCTTTCAGTCAATCTTAACACCTCCACTGGAATACATTCACTACTTGATCTCCACAAGATGTACAGACATGCTTTGATCTCAACCCTCAAGTCCATTCTAAAAGACCGCTTCTCCAAGGAAGAATTAGACAAATTTCAGTGCGACAGTTGTGTTAAAAGCAAAATAACCAGATCACCCTTCTCATCTACATCAACACCCTTTTCAAAACCTCTCGAAAGTATCCACTTGGATCTAGTGGGACCAATCACTCCCCAATCAAAGGAAGGTCACCGCTACGTCTTGACTCTGGTTGATAACTTCACTGGATATCTGTCTGCTTTTCCACTATCATCCAAGGAGGAAACCCCGGACGTTATTATTAATCTCCTAGAGACCAAATATAAAAGACTCAATCATTATCCAAGCAAAATTTTCTCCGAAAAAGGGACTGAATTTACAAACAGAACATTGAGGGATTTTGCAAAATCAAAACACATCAAATTACTCACCTCCGAACCATACCATTCTCAACACAATGGCCGAGCGGAACGGGCTAATCGAACTATTATTGAGTCAGCCCGCGCCACCTTCTCATCATCTAGAATACCAAAGTACTATTGGCATATCATAATTCGAAGTTGCTGCTTCATGTTGAATCATATCCCTAGGGAAGGTAATAACCTATCCCCTTGGGAACTCATGTTCAAAAAGGAACTCCCAGCTAACTACTTAAAACCTTTAGGATTGCCCGTAATCTACCTTGGAAATTGTCTGCAAAAAGGAAGAAAGTTTGACGAAAAGGGGCTAGAGGGAATACTAGTTGGGTTCAATCCCATTTTTCATTCTTATCTTATCTTAAACTCATCTGGTGCCTTTTGTGAAACCAAACATGTTCAGTTCCTCAAGAATCAACTTTCCGAATTTCCTCTTCTTGAATCACCTGGTCTCGACATATTTGCTCAAGAAAATTCAGAACCAGAAGAATCTGATCTCTCCACCACCAATAGAGAATACAATTCCCAAAACACACGTAACAACCTCAAATTTTCCTCCGCCAACAAGCAATTTAATTTTTGGGAACCACATAACAATCTCACCAAATCGGAATCAGAACCAGAACAAGAGGAAGCTGAATGTTTAGATTCTCCACCTTTGACTCAACCGGTGTCTCCAGAACCCATCTGTCCACCCATACCTCAAAGGCCGCAACAAGAGATCAGGAAGCCTCAGAGATACGGCTTCCACCACTACTATGAGCCACCTTCCTATAAGGCGGCCCGTAAGTGTTCCAAGTGGCCGAAATGGAAAAAAGCTTCAGAAGACAAATTAGAATCTATAGACCTACAAGAAGTGTGGGAAGACTATTACAAAACACCAGATAACATTCTAAACACTACGTGGGTATTCAAGGTTAAGCAGAACTGCCACGGAGAACCGGCCAAATATAAAGCCCGGCTCTGTGTTCAAGGTTTCGATCAAGTTCTTGGAGTTGACTATAATGAAACCTGGGCACCAACTGGGAAGATTGGCTCTCTTTGTCTGGCACTTCTACATGGACTGAACGAAAAAAATGAAATTTACTCAATTTGATGTTAAGGGTGCATTTTTACATGCTCCCCTTGACAAAACTGTCATCATAAAAACTCCAGAAGGATCTAATTGCAAATCTCCATATCTGAAATTGAAGAAATCATTATATGGGTTGAAACAATCTCCCAAGAATTGGTATGAAACCTTAACCGCCTGGATCAAATCTCAAGGGTATCGTGAATCAACCAGCGATCCATGTCTTTATATCAACAGCAAGACTCAAGAAATTATCTATTTTCATGTCAACGATCTGATACATGTAGGTAACTCCAACACCTTTGAATGCAGTTTTCTGGATCGATTCAAAAATTCTTCCTGTCATCCTCCAAAAACTATACTTGGAATGCTCATGGAGGTTGAGGATGACAGAATCCTCCTTAGCCAACCAAATCATATTGCTTGCGGACTTGAAGAGCTTGGTCTATCATCGTGCAAGGAAGTACAGTCTCCTCTAACTCAAAATCTTCACCTCAAACCTGCCTCAGATGATGATCATGCCCAATTCTGTCAGCTGAACATCAAATATTGTTCAGCTATTGGACTACTTAACCATCTATCTCAATATACGCAACCGGACATTTCCTTCTCAGTTTCAAGTCTGGCCAGATTTAATGTTAAGCCCGGTATGAGCCACTGGAGAGAAGTGCAAAAAGTGTGGAAATATCTCAAGACGACTCAAGATCTCAAACTTACAATCAAATACAATTCTGCTCAAGAGGCACTATCATGCTTTAGCGATGCGGCTTGGGGCGACAATCCTGTCTTCTGCAAGTCTCAAACTGGGTTCATAATCTTTCATCATGGAAGTCCAGTTGTCTGGAACTCCATTAGGCAGAGAAACATTACTTATTCCTCTACTGAGTCTCAACTGAATGCGCTACTTGAATGTTATTTAGAAATAAAATGGATCAAACACCTTGTTGCGGAAATATCTCATACTCTGGAATCAAAACCTACGCTGTACATTGATAATAAAGGTCTGGACGATAAGATCAAGAAATTTGGCTCCCATTCTAAGTCACGACACATAGATATAAAAACTAAAGGATTATGCGAAGATTTTGCACATCAAGAGTTCAATCTCATCCTGATTCCAAGTCACTCCATGGTAGCGGATTCTCTCATGAAAGCCTCCTCTATAGACTCCTTAAGACTTCTTCAACAAAAAGTTTTTTCTTAGTTCTAGGTATCTTCAAGATCAGTAGCACTCTTACCATTCACGGGGAGTGTTAAGAATGTCAAGATTCACAAAACTATTTCTAGTTTCTATCCTAAGTCTAAGTGCGCGTACACTTCAATGATGAGTGTGTATACTCTACTACGAGAGATAATAAGCCCCGGAGACACTCTCTGATTTGGGGCCACCGGGGGCGGATTACAATCAATACTTAGTTCTCACCTCATCATGAGGAGACTCTGCTTTGTTTGTTTTCTTTTGGGGTCGCTTCTTTTTTTCTTCTTCCTTTTTTCTTCTTCTTTTCTTTGATTATTTCAATTCTTTATCTATTTTTTTTATTCCTTTTCACTTACGTCTCGTCAAGCTTATCCACACCTAATCAACTCAACCTTTGTACAATTGTCGACCTATCCAGTTCTCGATCTCTACTCTGTCTCAATCACTCAACAAAATTGCTTCAATCTGAATATCTCTTTCAAGTTGTCTGCCTGGTAAGAATTCACTTTCCAAAGATTAATAAGCTAGGGCAAATTCTAACAAAATAGCATGGTGGATTATAGCCTTCATCCTGCCTCCACGTGTCTCATCTACTCTTTCCGTGCTCATCTCTTCTTCTCAACTTAACATAGTCCAACCTGTTGGTTTTTCTTTTACTCTTATTTTCTTTTTCTATTATTTTTGACCTAAGCCTTCATGTCTCTAACTTCTATCTAAAGTCTGCTGGTTTTTAGTCATAAGAAATTGAATTCTAAACTTAACATCACCAACCAATGGGCCAATTGACCAGCCCCCCCTCCCTTTGACAGACCAACAGGCTTATCAACCAGCCCCCCCCTTCAACCAATTGATGGGCCAAGTGTTGAGGATAACCATTGGGTTGACAAGGTGATGATTAGCTATGAGAAGAGACAGACCACACATTTCCCAGTGGGGGAGGAGAAATGGGTAGAGTGATAAGGGAAGTAAACAAAGTTGGTATTGATTCAAGTGTGTTATGAGCAGAATGTGAGCTGGGATGATCATTGTGGGTGGGGGTTATTATCTGATGAGGCTGAGTGTTTGGAAATTCAAATTTTCCCATCCGGCAATTGCACACTTAGCTTAGTGGTAAAGCATCACTCATCAATGTTGAGGTCATGGTTTCAAATCCCATAGTGTGCAAAATTTTGGATTTTAGAACTTCCACTGCCCTCAAAATTTTATACAAAAAATTGAATTCATTATTGATCCTCACCCCAATAAAATTATACCTTTGGGTGGGAACAATATGGTAGGAGATGATTTGAAAAACATACAGAGAAGTGGAATTTCCAATCAATTGCCAATTGATCTCTCAATTGATCTCCCATCAATCTATCAATCAATCATGAATTGATTGAGCAATTGATTCCAAGGGGGTATCAATTCAAGTGAATTTTATAAGATGAATTGAATACCTTCTTGATCCTCACCCCAATTTTATTATGTGAATGGGAGGAGATGATTTGAAAAAAGTACAGAGACAGGGAAAGAATGGGGCTTGTCAGCCTTGGCTAAAGGTGCAATTTTGGATTGACAGTTCTTGCATTTTTCCCGCATATTTTTGGATGAAAGATCCAGCCTACCTTTGGTTTTATTTTTCAGTTCATTGGCCATCAGGAGATAACCATCAAAATTAGAGGATGGAGGTTGGCCAACTTGTGTTTCATTGCAAGATCCAAAGTAAGCGTCATAGTTGGATGGAATTTTGAGCCAGTTTACCAGGATGATGTGATCAGCTCTCTTGAGCTTACTTGAGACTTTGGAAGCTGATGGAGGAGAATTGTTTGATTTTGAGTTCCTGGGGGATGTTTGCTTTGGTCCATTGGATTGTTTAGTGAACTTGCAGGGTGAGTTTTGCTGAGGGGCCATTTGAAAAGAATAAGAGGGATGTAGAAATCAAGGAATGAAGCAATGAATTGATTAAGGGATTTGTTGAAAGTGGGTATAAAGTGATGAAGCAATGAGAGTCAGGATGTGATGAAAGCGGGGATGAAGCAATGAAGTGATGAGAGGATGGATGTGATGAAAGAAATAATGTGTGAGAAATTGATGAGAGTGATGAAGTGATGAGATTGATGAAGTGATGAGAGTGATGAAGCATTGAGAGTGATGAAGTGATGAGGTGAGAAAGTTATGAGAGTGATGAAGCAATGAGAGTGATGAAGGAATGAGAGTGATGAAGTGATGAGGATAGTGATGAAGAGATGAAGAGCAATGAATCAAATTTTTGGATGAGGTTGGAGGTAGAATTTTTCCAATGAGGTGCAAGGTTGAAACCAGGGGTGATGATGTGGAATGATGGGTTGGGGCGGTGAAATCCTTTAAATACTTTAATTGAAAAAACATTTATTTTCAGGTAACTTTGACATGTCTTATGTGAAATAAGTGGGGTTTTTTTGATTTTTAATGGAAGGTTTGAAATGGCGGATTTGGCTTGAAACCTGCCGTTGAAAAATGGAGGGTTTGCTTAACTTTGATATGCCCTAATAAAATTAAAATAAGAATTTTAAAAAAATATTAATATAAAAAAAATAGAACATAAAAACTTAACAAGGAATAAAAGCAGAAATATTATTAAAAAATGAATTCTTGGTGCCAATTTAGGTAGAGTCACCCACTGAAACCACCCCCAAAATCCTTCTCCTTCAGGTGTAACCATGACACACCAGGGTATCACACCCATCACATTTGCAGGTATGGGTTTCTGGCCAAAAATGCGGTCAGAAACCCATAGTTGTGACTATTTTAGGAGTTATGGACAAAAACATGTTTTTTCCATAACCCTGCGCGCAGCTACAGACACTCCACAACCATGAGCACAGCCTTCTGGAGCAGTCACAGGCCCAAGCCCGGCGGGTAGTTGCGCAACTACCTCCCGCAAGCCTGGTGTGGTTGCTAACAAGCAACAGCCTTGCAAGTAGTTGAGCAACTACCTTGCAATGACCCAAAGTGATTTCTTCCAAGCAACAGCCTTGCAAGTAGTTGAGCAACTACCTTGCAATGGCCCAACATGGTTGCTACCAAAAACCTCATGAGTAGTCTCTCAACTACCTTGCAAGGGCCAAATGCAGTTGCCACCTGGTGACAGCCCCGCTGGTAGCCTAGAAACTACCTTGCGTGGGCCCAGAACAACCAGCTGGGCCGTCCCCCAAGGCCACTTGCCAGCCCCCCAGAGCCGCTGCCCTCTCCCAAAACAGAAACAGTTCTGTAGGGTATCTCACATACACTGTGGTGAACCATTTGGGACACCGTGAGAAAAGAAATCAAAAATTTTCCTCGCGGGTCATGCACCGCCCATCCTCATCCTTGCGCGTCCCCATCTCCTGTCCGCCGCGCGTCCCAATCTCCTGTCCGCCTGCTGCGTGGCGCTCATCCATGACTTACCAAATCCATCCCGACCGCACCCCCAGGCATTTGTCCAATCCTTGTATCCGTCAATCTCCCATCTCACTCAATCTATCAGTCTTGAATCTCAAGCCTGTCAGGATTTAATCAACCACCTTGAGCCAATCTCCTATCCGCCCATCCGCGCTCTCACAAACTTCATCCATCACCTTTCCTGGGACTCTCCTACCCACTTCCGCCTTCGGATGAGGGGTGGAGAGTGTTGAATACCGCCCGCGGACATCTGCAGCGGTCCAGTTCATTTTCCTTTCCCACCCCTTTCCGCCTTTGGATGGGGGGTGGGTGATTCCGGTATTGTCGCGCAAGCCCATCCACGGACGGACGCAAGTGACCACATGATTTTATTTCCTTTTCCGCTCTATTTGTAGAATCTGTTGTACATAGTCTAACAGGGCCTCTTGCCCATATAATGAGGGGCTCTCCCCTGCCTTTTGAATGAAGAGGGGAATCAATCCACCATGAAATCAGGACACCCTTGATCCTTGAGCCTCCATACTCAACCCTTGATCCTTGAACCTCCATACTCAAACCCTTGATCCTTGATTCTTATCACCAACCAATAGCCTTGCTGGTTGAAGAAAAATTCTGTCTGTTGGAATTTTTTGAGTGTGTTATACCACTCCTTGATCCCTTTCTCTGACCATACTGGTCCTGATCCTTGATCATCTTTCTGGATCCAATCACAATTGATTGAAGAGGTCTTATTAAGCTTAAGACCTGGAGTGTTATACCTCCCCTTATCTTCTTTGGGGTTTCATTCTTCAAGCCTACTCTTGGGTCCCTTGAGAAGTGTTGAGTTTATCCTTGCTTCAAATCAGTTACTGTTTGCTTTAGAGCTTCTTAAACATTGTGCTTTGTCTTGTGAAGCCACCCTCAGTTATCTGGTACCCTTCAAGCGCTTGATTGCGGAGAGTTGGGCAGGTTCATTGAGAACATGGAGGTTGCTTGGGTTTGAGTTTATCATCCCCAATCTTCTGCTGACAACCAGAGTTATTAGCTTGTGGGTGTTGTTTACATACAACAGCTTTTGTTCCTTGAACTCTAAGCAGACTTTAACTTCTTTTGTTCAAGTTTTTCCCTGCATAATATTGTCTCAGACAGTGCTGTTCCATTGTTACCAAACTATTATCATCTTTATCCTCTACTCCTTGATTCCTCATTTACCAGGTTCTGGACCTTGATCTTGGTTACATTTAAATATTTTTGTAACACTCAGGAGGGCAGCCTAAAAAGCACCTTTCCCCTCCACAGAACTGCCACAGCCTAGCACTGTTTGGAGTCTTACATTTGGTCCCCCGGGCCGGGATCAAACCAGCAACCTTGAGATTTACAGTCCCAACTTGAAGAATCAACTCCGAAATCCGATCCGATTTTTTTCTTTTCTTTCTTTTTTTTGTTTGTTCTTTTTTCAGATCTGATCCGTGGAGGCAACTTGGTCCAGAAGTAAGTCCTCCCAATTGTGCACCATCTGGGCAAGATCCTTGTTGTTTTGTGAAACTCGACTCTTGCCACACTTGTGAGCCACCTTGGAACTCTGCTTGTTTGGATCTCTTAGGAACCTTTCAACATGGAATCTGCATCTGTTTGGGCCAAGATCATCAAAATCAAACCTCAGAACAAAAATTTAGGCTTCAATGGGACTAATGTCAAACAATTCCTGGACTCCTATGAGATGGCTGCTGAAGTGGATGGTGCCAGTGAATATGATATGGCTTATCAGTTACAATTTTTTATCTCTTCTGACAAAGTTATGGCGGTTATCAAATTGTTTGAGGGATTTGAAACTCATAACTGGAGGCTCCTGAAGGAGGCTATGTTGGCCTATTGGGGAAAAATAGATGTAGCCAGATTTACTTTGCAAGACTTGGATGCCCTGGTTTCTCAATGGATCTACAATGGTGGTATCTTCTCAGCCTCTGACTATCAAGCTTTCAGAAAATCTTGGGACCCTATCCAGTCCTATCTTATCCGGAATGATCACATTGATACGTTGGACAAAATTTGAGTGCGATTTTTTCAGTCTTTCTCTCCAGGAGTGCAGGAAATAATTAAGGATGAATTGGTGAAATCTGGATCCATGATCACAACAAGAGATAATTGGTTCAAGCTCCCTGCTTTCATGGTTCTCAGGAATAATGTAGATAAAGTGATGAAAGGTCAAACAGCTCATACCTTTGAAAAACCTAAAATCACTGAACCAGTCCTTGCCCCCTCTTTTCAAGCATCTAACAAAATCATGAATAAGATGGAAGCCAATCGCAGACCTAAACCCAATCCTCAGACCCACCGGGATACACCTAGTATAGATGAGATCACTAATTTACTTCAGGAATTTGAGAATAAAATAGATCAGAAAATATCCTCTTTAGCCACTCCTAAAACTGCTAATTCTGTTCCTAAATCTACTATAGTCTGTTATTATTGCCATAGGGAAGGCCATGGTACTGGTAGATGTCCTGAACTCCAGGAAGACAAGGAGGAGAAGTTAGTGGAGCAGAAGGGAAATAATTTCTTCCTTCCTAATGGTGCTTTGATCCCTTTTGATTCATCTTGTCCAATCCGTCATGTGGTGGCCTCATACCACCCACCAACTCCCAAGAAGGCATCCTTGGTCTCTGTGGATTTTTGATCATCCTGTGGAACTCTGCAACCTTGGCATCCTCCCGCTATCACCTCTCCAAGCTTCCCTGGCACCTATCAATCTGATCCAGCTAGGAAAGGCCATGAGGAACCAAAACCTCATAAGTCTCCTCCTGTTCCATCCTCAATCCTGCGAAAACCCGTTAAACATCTATCTTCACCTGAGCCTCCTTCCTCTGATGTGGAAGATATGGAAGTAGAAAGGGAACCACTTATGGAAAGGCTCCAAGACAACTCTGATCTTCCCCCTCTTCAACCTGTCCAACCCTCAGACCCTCTTCCAGCACCTATTTCACCTGATCTCCCTCCCTCCACCCAGCCCAAAGTTTGGTTTGAAAGGGGCATCTCCAAGGACCACCCTAATGCTGTGGAAGGAGTATTAAAGAAAATTTCTGATCTCAAAATCCCTGATCTATCTGTGGCTGAACTCCTGTCAATCTCTCCATCTGTGGCTGAAGGGATGAAGAAATGGGTTTCTTGTTGACGTGTGGAGATTGGTCCGGACAAATTAAAGGTCTCCTCTGGTACTCTAATAGAGGATTATGGTGGAACAGATCCCTCTTCAGATCCCAACCTGTATTCCTGTCCTCTTGGCTTTCTCCCATGTTATCTTGGTGAGTCAACTAAAACGGTTTCTCTCCTTGTGGATTTGGGTTCTCCGCTCAACTTGATTTTGGACTCCATGGCCTGCAAGCTTAAACTTAGCCCAAGGGTCAGTTTCAATTCTTCTGTGTATGGAATAGGGAACCAGTCCTGTGAGCTGGTTGGTATTGCTGAGGATATCCCTGTTTGAATTGGTCAAAATATTGTTGGCACCTGTCACTTCTGAATCACTCTTCTGGATGGTCCCATGATCTTGGGAAGGCCTTTCTTAATGGACTTTGGTGCTACCCTGATGTTTTCTGATCAATTTGGGGAGAGAATTCTCCTCCCTGATGCTGATGGCAGAAAAATTGAAGTTCCTCTTTGTTCTCTGGATTCTGGTTGTTGGGAAAGAGACTTCCCTGGTCATCCTCCCAAATCTGTCCTGAAAGGAAAGCAGAAAGAAAACTCTCATTCCTCTCATCCTCATTTTTTAGCAGAATAGTTGGCCCTACTGATAATTTTAGTTCTTCTCAGCCTCAGACTTCAACTCATCGACCAACTCCCCCTCAGAGGCATATCTTTCTTTTTCCTCATCATTTCCTTCTCATCCAAATAAGATCAAAAACCAAACACATGAAAAATCCAAAAAATCCAAAAATATTTCTTCTCTGTCTGGATCTGTTGTATCTTCTTTTCCTTTTTCTTTTCAGCCAGATCAATCATTCTCTATTCTGGTTTCAAATCTCCGCAATGAGTCTAAACTAGATCTCAATCTCAATTCTTTTCTTGGTGGCTTAGGTATGAAGGAGTTTGGTCTTAGGTGGAGGCAATTTGGGGTAGAAGTAAGTCCTCCCAATTTTGCACCACCAGGGGCTTCTACTACTGTCATTTTCAAAACTCTACCCTGTGCCACACATCTGAGCAATGTGTTATCTTTTGTATCCCCTTTTATGGATAATTCACCTTTCAAGGATGCAGCAGAACATTGAACTTGGAAGATGTTGGAACATGGTCTCAGTTTTTGTAGTCAGGTCTCACTGGTCAATGCTTGGAGGAAGCAAGGGTTCCTCTCCTTTGCCACCAAGTACAAACCAGTTGCAAAGAAGGTCTAGCCGGTCAACCAACCAATGCCCCTCAATCTCAATCCTCCCCTTATGTGTCCTCCTCTATCCCGCAATCCTTACTGTGGTCTATCCCAATCCCTCACTGGCCCATTCATTCCCTCTGGCCGGGTCACTGAAAAAAGTCTGAAAGTGGTCAACTTTGGTCCAGATGGATGGCTTCTTCCTAATGAGTTAAATTTGATCAAAAATATCTTGTCTCTAAGGGAAAAATCTATTGCATTCTGTGAAGAAGAGAGAGGTCTCTTGAAAGAATCCTATGGTCTCCCTTACATCATCCCTGTAGTAGAACATGATCCCTGGCAAAAGAAAAAGATCCCAATCCCTGCTGCTAAGTTGACAAATTCATTGAGTTGGTCCGCAAACAAGTCCGAACCGGTTTATACAAACAATCAACTTCTAGCTATTCCAGTCCTGTTTTCTGTGTCCTGAAAAGTAATGGTAAACTTAGAGTAGTTCATGATCTCCAACCCCTTAATAAAGTTACTATTAAGGACTCTGGCGTGCCTCCTGCCATTGAAGAATTTGTTGAATCCTTCTCTGGGAGATCTTGCTATGGTCTAGGTGACATTATGGGTGGCTATGACAAACAATCCTTGTATCCTATTTCTCTTCCCCTCACTACTTTTGATACTCCCCTTGGTTGATTCCAACTGACTTGATTGCCTCAAGGTGCCACCAACTTGGTTGCAGTCTATCAGGCTCAGATGATGTGGATCCTCTAGGACAAAATCCTGGATCATGCGGGTATCTTTATTGATGATGGTGAGATTTAAGGTCCAGTTTCTGACTATGATCATGAGCTCTTACCTTGGCACTCAGGAATCCAACAATTTATCTGGGAGTATGCTACTATCTTGGAAATTATTTTGTTTTGAATTGAGGAATCTGGCCTTACTGTCTCTGGATCAAAACTTGCCGCCTGTGTCCCTGCCTTGGAAATTGTTGGTCATATAGTCTGCAAGGACGGAAGAAGGATGGAACCCTCTAAAGTCAACCAAATCATCTCCTGGCCTACCCCAATAAATCCAACAGAAGTTAGAGGTTTCCTAGGTGTTGTAACTTATGTCAGGATCTTCATTCCCTCATTATCCAGAATCTGTATTCCCTTGCGTCGCTTAACCAGGAAGAATGATGAATAGATTTGGACCCAAGACTGCAAACAATCATTTCAGTTGCTCAAAACAATTGTTTGGAAAGACATTGTTTTGAAAAAGATCACTTATGGACCCAGAGCCGGCAAGATCAAGCTGGCAGTGGATTCTAGTTATCAATCTGTTGGGGCTGTCCTTACCCAGGAAGATGAAAATGGTTTGGATTGTCCTGCTCTGTATGAATCTCTTCTTTTCTCAGATGTGGAATCTAGGTACTCTGAATTTGTCAACTTTAGCAGCAGGGATTGGGATCTTTTTCTTTTGCCAGGGATCATGTTCTACTACAGGGTTGATGTAAGGGAGACCATAGGATTCTTTCCAGAGACCTCTCTCTTCTTCACAGAATGCAATAGAT
Organism: Puccinia polysora; assembly: GCA_025617555.3. Taxonomy (NCBI): domain Eukaryota; kingdom Fungi; phylum Basidiomycota; class Pucciniomycetes; order Pucciniales; family Pucciniaceae; genus Puccinia; species Puccinia polysora. Next base: position 34,760,258 of record CM062632.1, on the reverse strand, counting down.
TTTTCCCTTAGAGACAAGATATTTTTGATTGAATTTAACTCATCAGGAAGAAGCCATCCATCTGGACCAAAGTTGACCACTTTCAGACATTCTTCAGTGACCCGGACAGAGGGAATGAATGGGCCAGTGAGGGATTGGGATAGACCACAGTAAGGATTGCGGGACAGAGGAGGACACATAAGGGGAGGATTGGGATTGAGAGGCATTGGTTGGTTGAAATATCTTGTCTCTAAGGGAAAAATCTATTGCATTCTGTGAAGAAGAGAGAGGTCTCTTGAAAGAATCCTATGGTCTCCCTTACCTCATCCCTGTAGTAGAACATGATCCCTGGCAAAAGAAAAAGATCCCGATCCCTGCTGCTAAAGTCAACAAATTCATCAAGTTGGTCCGCAAACAAGTCCGAACCAGTTTATACAAACAATCAACTTCTAGCTATTCCAGTCCTGTTTTCTGTGTCCTGAAAAGTAATGGTAAACTTAGAGTAGTTCACGATCTCCAACCCCTTAATAAAGTTACTATTAAGGACTCTGGCGTGCCTCCTGCCATTGAAGAATTTGTTGAATCCTTCTCTGGGAGATCTTGCTATGGTCTAGGTGACATTATGGGTGGCTATGACAAACAATCCTTGTATCCTATTTCTTGTCCCCTCACTACTTTTGATACTCCCCTTGGTTGATTTCAACTGACTCAATTGCCTCAAGGTGCCACCAACTTGGTTGCAGTCTATCAGGCTCAGATGATGTGGATCCTCCAGGACAAAATCCTGCATTATGCGGGTATCTTTATTGATGATGGTGAGATTTAAGGTCCAGTTTCTGACTATCATAATGATCTCTTACCTTGGCACTCAGGAATCCAACAATTTATCTGGGAGTATGCTACTATCTTGGAAAGGATTTTGTTTTGAATTGAGGAATCTGGCCTTACTGTCTCTGGATCAAAACTTGCTGCCTGTGTCCCTGCCTTGGAAATCGTAGGTCATATATTCTGCAAGGACGGAAGAAAGATGGCACCCTCTAAAGTCAACAAAATCATCTCCTGGCCTACCCCAATAAATCCAACAGAAGTTAGAGGTTTCCTAGGTGTTGTAACTTATGTCAGGATCTTCATTCCCTCATTATCCAAAATCTGTATTCCCTTGCATTGCTTAACCAGGAAGGATGCTGAATAGATTTGGACCCAAGACTGCAAACAATCATTTCAGTTGCTCAAAACAATTGTTGGGAAAGACATTGTTTTGAAAAAGATCACTTATGGACCCGGAGCCAGCAAGATCAAGCTGGCAGTGGATTCTAGTTATCAATCTGTTGGGGCTGTCCTTACACAGGAAGATGAAAATGGTTTGGATTGTCCTGCTCTGTATGAATCTCTTCTTTTCTCAGATGTGGAATCTAGGTACTCCCAGCCAAAACTGGAGCTTTGTGGTGTGGCCCAAATTTTGAAGAAGCTCCAGACTGTCCTTTGGGGTCAACATTTTGAATTTCAAGTTGATGCTTGATCCATTGTGGAAATGATCAATGCTCCCAGTCTTCCAAATGCTCCAATGACTCGCTGGGTAGCTTTTATCCAGCTTTTCTCTTTTGATATTGTCCACAGGCCTGGGAAATCTTTTACTATGCCTGATGGTTTATCTAGGAGACCTATTGGAGATGATGAATCAGATGTTGGAATGTATTTCAATGAGGAAGAACCCTTGGTCTTCCCTGTTTTTTCTTTCTCCTCCCAAGGTTACTCTTCTTTCCAGAAGGGTTTCTAACTTAAGTTAGAGCAGTACCTTTCAACTCTCCAAAGACCCCCTGATATCTCTGCTAAAGATTTTTGGTCTCTCAAGAGGAAGTCCTCCAACTTCTTTGTTCAAGGCACCAGGCTTATGAAAAGAGGAATTCCTTGTGCACTTGTTGTGGTCACTATACCTTCCAAGCAAGATTTGATCCTGGAAAGTCTCCAGGAAGGCCTTGGTCATCATAGGGAAACTGAAACTTACCAACAAATATCCAAACAATTTTGGTGGCAATCTCTGAAGAAATCTGTCTCTCAATGGTGCAGGATTTGTGAAGTGTGCCAGAAACGTGATCTTAGGCGCCCGGCCAAAATTTGTTACCCCATTGGAGAGTCCACTGTCTTTGGGAGGATTGCTATGGATGTGGTTCACATTAAGGCTGGTGGAGCTAAGTACCTCATTGTGGCTAGAGATGATTTTTCCGGATGGGTTGAAGCAAAGTTTCTTAAGAACCTCAGCTCTGAATCAGTAGCAGCTTTTCTTTATGACACTTGGACAATGCGTTATGGCTTGGCACAATCTTATTTGACTGATGGCGGCTCCAAGTTTGGTGGTAAACTGACTGATATGATCCAATCACTTCCTGGTCAAAATAGGGTGACCACTCCTTATTATCCTGAAGGCCAAGGCATGGTGGAAAGAGGCCATGCCCCTTTGAAGGCTGCTCTTGTCAAACTGGCTGGTGAAAGTGGCAAGAATTGTCGCAAATTCCTCCCCCTGGTCCTCTTTTCTGATTGAATTTAAACTAAACAAACCATGGGCTACTCACCTTACAAAATCATGTTTGGTCAAAGGGCTGTCCTTCCTCTGGATCTGGAAATGGAATCTTTCTTAGGTATTTCTTGGGAAAAGGTTTCTTCCACCACTGATCTATTAGTTGCTACATCCAAGCAGCTGGAAAGGAGTGAAGATGTCCGTAGTGAAGCTTATCAGAAGATGATGGAGTCTAGCAAAAAATCAGTTCAGTATTGGGAAGACAAGCATTCAAAGCAAATCAGGGATCCCTTGAACCCTGGGGATCTAGTCTTAGCTTATAATTGTTCCTTGGAAACTCAGTGGGGAAAGCTTTTCTCTAACCGTTGGAATGACCCTTATAGAGTGCTCTGTCAAGTTAGAGGTGGATCTTATGTTTTGGAAGAACTGGATGGTACTCAGTTGGCTAGAAGGTTCTCTGCTGATCAAGTTAAGAGATTTTATTGTTGTGGGGGAAGTTTGGGTTCAAAGTAAGTCCTCCCAATTGTGCACCACCGGGGTTTTCCGCTGCGTGTTGTTGTAAAAAACTCTACTTTATGCCACATACGTGAGAACCTGGGACGCATTTTCTTTTATCTTCTCCACATTTAGGCTCTTTTTGGATGGATCAAAAATTAGGATGCAGACTAGAGACAGTCTGTAAGTTGGGGAGAGATGTGGTGAACCATTTGGGACACCGTGAGAAAAGAAATCAAAAATTTTCCTCATGCGTTGTGCACCGCCCGTCCTCATCCTTGCGCGTCCCCCGTCCTCATCCTTATCATTGCGCGTCGCCCGCCGCCCATCCTCATCCTCGCGCGTCCCAATCTCCTGTCCGCCGCGCGTCCCAATCTCTTATCCGACCGCCGCGTGGCGCTCATCCATGACTTACCAAAGCCATCCCAACCGCACCCCCAAGCATTTTTCCAATCTTCGGATCCATCAATCTCCTGTCAGCCTGCTACTTAGCACAGAGAAACCTGACAAAGCAACAACAATAATAATATTAACAAAATTAAAAGGAACAAAGATAAATGAATAAATAAAATTATTATAAAATAAAGGAGTAGGAAATCCATAAATATTATTGCAGAAATGGATTCCCCACCCAAAATAAGATAGGGTCACTCACTGACCCCACCCTTGAATTCTTACTCCTTATACTTTTTTAATTAATCTAATAGAAAATGGTAAATGACCACGGCACCAGTATGGCACCTTTTAGCCATTTTAATATTTCACATGATATGTCATGTATAGGTTTCACACCTAAATTTCAGTCAAAATCCAGGTGTTGTGTGTAGTTTAGGAGTTACACGGGAAATTGTGTTTTGTCACAATTCCCGCACGCAGCCCCGCGTCCCTACAGCGCTGGTCTCCCGCGTACGCAAACTCCCGCGCGCAGCCCCGCGTCCCTACAGCGTTGGACTCCCGCGTACGGCAACTCCCGCACGCAGCCCCGCGTCCCTACAGCGCTGGTCTCCCGCGTACGCAAACTCCCGCGCGCAGCCCCGCGTCCCTACAGCGTTGGACTCCCGCGTACGCCAACTCCCGCACGCAGCCCCGCGTCCCTACAGCGCTGGACTCCCGCGCAACTGAATTCCCGCGCAGGTAATCCCGTGACCTAGTCATGCACGCAGCGGTACAGTCCCCCCCGCGCATCTGAGCAGCGGATCAGTCCCTGCGCGCATTTGAATGGACTGATCCCCGCGCCTCCTGCCGTGATCAGTTTGACATCCAGGTACCGCTCAGAGGAGCTACAATATAGTAGGATCTACACTACTTATGTAAAGCTACCACACAAGCATGTATTATAGTTCAAAAACCTTAAAAATCAATTCAAATTAGTTATTAACCAATTTTTAGTATTTTTTATTACTCAAATAAAGATCCAGACTTACCACAAAATAAGTTGATCACAACCTTCAAAGACCACAAAACTACATAAGGAGTGGTCGTAAAAATTATTAAAAATTACATACAGGATCAGCAGAGGATGGAGAATCAATAAACATCCACGTCTGCTCACTTTGGACCAGTACTTACTGTACAAATTGAGGATCAGTGCAGGATCAGCAAAATGACTAATCTATTGATTAACAGATCCTGCAGCTAAAAAGGAGCTGTTCCTTGACAGATCTAAGGCCAGCAGGCTAACAGCACCTTGAGGAAGTGCCAATCTTGCCCTGATTGCCCCCCTAGCCTCAGCCCATGGCTAGTACCCCTTCTAGAGGCCCTCAAGCACCCAAAAAAGAATATTTAAACAGGCTCTTTTAGCCCTTCTGTTTCCAATCAGTTATCAGTTATCAGGAATTATTTATTATCAATCAGACACGGTGTCATTGATTAATCAAGTGCTTATATGAAGATAAGCAAGTGATTTATGACTTAGTCTGTAGTAGTATTATTTACCTTTATTAACCAATCAACCATTGAAGTTTAGTCAAGCAATCTACCCCATCTGCTCTGAAACCCTTCCAATTATTCCAGGATTTTCGTGGTCAAGTGCTCAGAGTGAGTGTTTTCCTTCCTGTCTAGGCCACTTGTGCTGTTAAGCCCGGCCATTAGTGGAATAAGTCCTTTCTAAGGCACCCATATTTATTCCAAGGTTCTTAAACTGCCTAAGGAGGCCCCTTGAAGAGAGGTTGCTAGTCTGTAAAGATCCCCAGTAGTATAATACTGTGGCACCTCTTTTATACTATATTCAACACCATCTATTACCAAACCAATTAAACCTTGCAACTGCTCTTATTATATCATTTATTTGAGCTTCTAAGTGTTTATTATTGGAATAATAATTATGATTATCATTCCAGCATTTATATCACTCTCTGTAGCTAAAGGACTGCAAGGTTCCTGGTATCAGAGAGCTGACAACTGGGGGTCTGGCCGGGAAATATCCTCAATAATTAATTGTTTAATTAATTATTTACTGGACCAGTTATTTATATTTAAAAAAAATTATATATATAAGTAGAAATACTTATTATTTATCTTTATCTTTTAATTTATCCAGTGGATTTAAAAACCAACGGAGAATTGATCAATTATTATTTGAATCTTCTTAAACAGAAAAAAGAAGAAAAATTACATAACTTTGTGCCTGTTGTTATAACTCCTGAACAAAAACAAGATAGACTTCTTTATTATAGACAACAAATCTTAAAAGAAAAGGAACAAGAGTTAGAAAGAATTATTAATTTTAACTCCTTTTTAAGACAGCACAAAGAGTGGAAAATCTATCAAAGAAAGCTTTCTACTTTTAAGAGAAGGTATCCAAATTATAAAAGTGAGCTTTGATCTCCTTTTTATTATTTTTTTTTGAAAAAAAAAAATCATAAAAAACTCGAAAATTATTAAAAAATTATTATAAAAATAAATAAATATATAACTTATATTTTTTTATTTTATCCTTTCTAGTGGACTTTGTTTTTGGTGATCTTATTGACCAAGACCTCTTAGAGGACGTCCCAGACTGTGGACCCTTGGATTTGTCCCAAGATTTGATTGGAACCCACTCAGATCCCGTTGGAATACCCTCCAAGGACGGTCCTGACCCCAACAAGGACTTAGTACCTTTAAACCTTCATATAAGTAAGACATATTTTTTTAAAAAAAAAAAAAAAAAAAAAACCAAAACTACTCAAAAATTATTTTTTTTGATTTTTTTTACAAAGTTTTGACAAAAACTTAAATAATCTTTAAACATGCATCAAAACAGACGCAACACCCGCGCCAGTGGACGCGCCCCGTCATATGGATCTTTTCCCGGAGGAACCCGTGCGCGCAAGGATGCCAGTCGCGAACGCAATTCGGATCGAGCCAGTGATTGCTCCGATCCGAGCGACCATGACAACGACCGCGGCCGCCAACTCGACCAACTCACCATTGGGGAGCTGTCCCTTGTTGAACGTGATATCCCAGGAGGATACTGTTCCACCTACGCCACCCCAGCCGGACTCCTCCAAGGAGGACAAAATAAAGGTATTGGTGAAAGAACACGTGGGTCATTGGGAACTGTTCAAACAGGCTCAGACCCAGGAAGACCAGCAGGGTATGAGAAAAGCCATATCTTTGGCAAAGAAGACTCAAATAACCCTCCAAAAATTGATTCCCAAGAGAGAAGTAGAAGGTTACGTGAAGAATTGGAATCCTTGGGACCAATTAGTTTCCTTAAGAGGAAACAACAACAACAGGAAGAAGAGATCTCTAGCCCATCAGAAATTAAAGAGTCCCAAAGAGTGGGACAATATAATTTCTTTGGCAAGAAAATGGAAGAAAGTGTACCACAATTAGACGTAGAAACTTTCAACTTGTTTTCCATAAATGTTTCTCATAACTTTGATATCATTGGCAAATGTTTTGATTAAGTATATGAGCAATTGGATAAAGTAAATACCAATTTTGGTAAAGTCATGCAATCCCAATCCAACTTGATCAAAATCGATGAGTTAGAGGTAAAACAAATAAGAGACAGCATTAGTTTGAGTAAGGGAGAACTAATGAATTACCTAGAAAACAATACTTCAGCTATCCAAGAAGAAATTCTTCTATCTATTGAACAAATCAAAGAAGGTATTAATAAAACAGACCACACTTCACCTACTCATATTATTAAAAAAATTGATTCATTAAGTAACAAACTTGACCTGGAATTAGGTATGATTAAGAATGATCTCAGAGATCTAAAGATAAACTTATCTCAACCCATTGCAGACTCTGATCAAATCAGACCTTCCAGGTACTACAGTACTCCCCAACTACCTTCTAGACTAAGAACAACCAGGCATGAATCTTTCAGGCCTAGTCCCACTCCTGAAGTAGAACAAGCATTAAAATTACTTCCCCCTATCACTGAGTGGCCTAAATTCTCAGGAGAAGGAGAATACAATCATGTCAGTTTTATTAAGTTTATTGACTATACTCTGGCCTCTTATGAACTTCCTGATAACATAGCCATAGTAAGACTACCTAGACTGTTTGAAGGAGTAGCCCTTGACTGGTTCATCAATAAGAGAGAAGAGGTAGGATCTTTTTCATGGAATTCGTGGAAAGACTTGATTAAGGATTAATTTGGTACCAGAATTTGGAAAAGAAAAATGATGAAGACTTTCAAAACTTCTTTGTTTGATCCATCTAAGGACAAACCTCACAAATGGTGCCTTGACCAGAAGAGAAGACTAGACTGCTTCTACCCAAATGCTGATAAAGAAGAAGTCAATGAAAGACTCCTCAACCTATGTCCAGGACAACTTAACCATAGCGTAAGATGCAGAATGCCCATGAACTCTGACCTTTCCACTCTCATAGGAGTATTAGAAGAAACAATTGACATGAATGGCTTAGACAAAAGGCTTAATAAACCCAGAGAACCAACTACTAGGAATAAGGAAGAATATAATAACAAGAATAAAGAACCTCTACCTATCAACTCAGAAGCCAAGAATACTTTGGTGACCAAAGAAAAGACATTTTGGAATTGCAACCAAACAGGGCATGTAAGACCTGACTGTCCTTTACCCAGGAGAAAGATTAATCCTATTGAAGGAGAAGAGGATGACACTAATCCTGACCCCCAACTAGATGACACTGATGGTTCCATCTCTGAGTGTGACCTAATGATCACTAATCCCATTAATGTCATCGAAGGTAACATAGAATCTTCCCTAGATATTAACCCTGTTAATGAAGATAGTAATTTGCCTCAAAAATGGACACCCAACATGAAAATCCAACATGTTTCTGAAGCTAAGACCTTAACCCTTAAACCTTCTATTGGAAAAGGTTACACCGGTGGTAAAACTTGTTATGCCACTGGCTTGATACAAGGTTCCCCTTTAAAATTACTTCTAGACAGTGGAGCCTTCTGCTCTTGTGTTGGAACTGACTACTTAGATAAACAGGATTCCAACTGGAAGAAAAACTTACTACCTGTACCTCAAGCTAAGTTCAGCAGCTGTAACTAACCTCTCAATGCTATTGGAGTATGGCCAACAGAAATCGTACTCCCCCACTCTAAAGGATCAATCAAGATAAAGATTGAATTTGTAGTACTTCAAAATGGAGTATGTGATTATTTTATTATAGGAAATGATTCTCTTTGCCTGTACGGGATAGATGTCTTCCAGAGTAAAGGGATATATTTCACTATAGGAGGAGATTGGAACAAGAATTTCCAAATATGCCATGTCAATGCTAAAGCTACTTATTCCACTTATGAGAGACACTTAGAGACTGTTAACCAGGAATACTTTTCCCAAGCTGCCTTGAATTCCCAGCTTAGTGAAAATCAGAAAAGAGATATTCTCCAAGCATGCTTTGAGAACCAGAATGCTTTTTGCACTAAAGACCATCCCATTGGTAATATTAAAGGTCATGATATGGTCTTAACTTTGACTATTAATCCTCCTTACCCTCCTAACCTCAGGAGACCAACTTACCCTTCTAGTCCAAAATCTAGGACTGCTCTAGAAAGCCACATCCAAGAACTAGTGGACTTACAAGTCTTACGGAAAGTAGGGCATAATGAGCAAGTAGACGTAACTACCCCCGTGATAATAGCCTGGCACAATGATAAGTCTAGGGTGGTTGGAGACTTTAGAATGCTCAACAACTACACCCAAGCTGACTATTATCCTATCCCAAGGATTGACCACGCTCTACATAATCTTTCTAAATCTAAGTTCATTACTACTATGGACATGTTGAAAGGCTTTCACCAAATACCTATCAGTCTGGATAGTAGGAAATTTATGAGAATTATATGTCATTTAGGCATATATGAGTATCTCAGAATGCCCTTTGGTATTAAAAATGCTCCTTCCCACTTCCAAATAATGATGGATACAGTCTTAGGAATGTTCATCAGGCAAGGTTGGATGATGGTATACATAGATGATGTTATCATTTATTCAGACGATTGGGATACTCACATGGATAAAGTAAGGCTAGTGCTTAAAACAATCGCCACAGTAGGATTAAAAGTATCTATGAAAAAGTGCAACTTTGGATACAGAGAACTCAAAGCTCTAGGACACATTGTTTCTGGACTAACTTTAACTGCTGACCAAAGTAAGATAGCAGCAGTAATGAACAGACCTATGCCCCAGAACAAAACGGAACTCTTATCCTTTATAAGCTTCTGCAGCTATTACAGGAAGTACATACCTAAATTTGCTAACCTCACCAAGTGTTTATATGAGATCTGCAACAACAACACTTTGTTCAAAATGACTCATGAAAGATTGAAGAATTATGAGGAACTCAAAGTAGCTATGACTACTGCCCCAGTGTTGATACAACCAGATTATTCTAAACCTTTCAAACTTTACATAGATGCTAGCATGGAAGGATTAGGAGCTGCATTACACCAAGAAGTAATAAAAGAGGATAAACCAGTAGAGAAACCTATACTCTTCATATCTAGACAAGTCAAAGATACTGAAAAGAGATATGGTGCCAGCCAAATGGAATGCCTTGCTCTAGTATGGGCATTAGAAAAACTCCACTATTATTTGGAAGGTACAAATTTTGTGGTGATCACTGATTGCAATGCTGTTAGAACTCTCATGAACATGAAAACTCCTAGCAGGCATATGTTGTTGAGTATCCATTCCCCGTGCTCACCATCTCTACCTACACCCAAGTGTGCGCGGGTGCTCTCGGAGTCCACAACGGGGACCCCAACAATACAGCTCTATTCACTATCATGTCCGCGATGTCTCTCTAGATCAATGATCTCTTTACTCATCCGTCTTACTTCTCATCTACTTCTGATCCATCTTACTTGTCATCAGCCCACTCTCACATTCTCGTTTTATATTTTCTCTTCCTTCTCATTTCGTTCTTTTTTTATTTTTTTATTTCTTCTTCTTCTATCCTCTCGACTATCAACCTTTTACCAACCCGATCAAATCTTCTCTCAAATCTCTGACTGGTAAGATACTCAATTCTCCAATAACGCTATTGAACATGGTCTAACTATCAATCACATCTAGCGGCCATTTCTGTCTATGCTCAAATAACGTCACTCTTGTCTCGTCAACCTGTCTTCTCATTCTTAAACTCTCACCACTCAAAGATGTTCTTTTTCTCTATCCTGATGAATCTCCGCTGTAGGGCTCTATTTCTCATCTCTTTATATCTTCTCTTCTCTCTCTAGAGTCCTTCTCTGATTTGGTTTGTTTATCTCAGCCTCAGCTGGTTTTTAGTTTTTGAGAAATTCAATAGATACTTATTACGGTTAAAAGCCGAAGGACCTACCAACAAACTTAGCCAATCTAGCCATGAACAAACCAGCCGGAGCAAACAATTATTTTCATCAAGTTGCTCTGAAAGCATCCGTCGACGCCATACCACCTTTAAATGAAGAACATTATTCTATCTGGCGGGACAAGATGCTTATGCTCTTTGATCTCAAAGACATTAAGGACGCCATCACTCAAAATTCGGGACCCTTTTTGTCAAAACAAGATAGAGAAATCAGGGCAATAATCTTATCCAAGCTCAACAATATGAGCCATGCAAACGTCGTAAACTCCACAAATATCTCTTCTTCAAAACTTCTATGGGCCGAAATTACAAGAAGATTCGCTTCTTCAGAGACAGCAAATCGAGCGCGGGTATTTAATCACTTCCTCCATTCAACCTTTCACGAAAATGCTATCAAGAGTTTCATCACCAAAATGAGAAAAGCCATCACAAGAATGTCAGATGTTGGGATTGAGCTGCCGAAGGATATACTGTTGTACTTTCTACTGTTTAAATTTCCCCCCACACTTTAAAATCTAAAACAGCAGATTATGCATGTGGAGAAGAACCTGAAAATAGACGTGGTTTTCAACCATCTCACTCAATACCTCAACGAGAGAAAGGCTCAAACGAATGTCAGTAAGTCAACCACAGATGTGTCACTAGTCTCTACCAAGACAAGGAGCTTCAAGGATGAGAAGAAGGTAAAATTTCAATGCCGCGAGGGATACCACGATCCTAACGCACCTCACGCCGAATCTTCCTGTTTCCATATTCATCCTGAAACTGCTCCTCAATGGTGGATCAAACAACAAAACAAATGGAAAAATAAGATTAAGAAGAATCCAACCATTAATTATCATGCTTTACTAACTCTCTGGATCAATGCGGACAACAATCCTAATCTACTTTTAGACTCCGGAGCTAACGTCCACATCTTCAACAACCTGAAATTTTTCTCTTCTATAAATCTACAACTCGTGACAGAAGAAATTAAGACTGGAAAATTAGAAGCCAATCTCAAGATACGAGGAATCGGAACGGTAAAACTTGAATGGAACGATTTGGTGATCACACTCAAGGACTGTGCTTACGTACCCAATATTGTCGTCAATCTGATCAGCCCCGGATTACTCTCAAAGAAAGGATGTAACCTCACTCAAACTCGCGATAGATTCAAAGTCTCTCAAGGAGGAAAAACCATGCTGAAGGGCTTGATCAGAGACAATCTGTTCGTTGTTGAAAAACCCCTATCGACTGGCCAAAACAACCCGGTAAATTTCAATAATCTTCCCTCCTATACTCAATTGGATTTACACAAGATGTATGGCCATGCCTCGATTTCTACGCTCAAACCTCTTCTCAAAGATTGCTTCACCAACGAAGAACTACAATCCTTTCAATGTGACAGCTGCATCAAGAGCAAGATCACCAGATCTCCTTTCTCCAACGTCTCTACTCCTGCCCGCAAACCTTTAGAAAGAATACATCTGGATCTGGTGGGGCGACAATCCAATCTCCCGCAAATCTCAAACCGGCTTTATCGTATTACACTATGGCAGTCCTATCCTGTGGAACTCCTCAAGACAACGTAATGTGACTTACTCATTTACCAAATCGGAACTTAACGCCTTACTAGACTGCTACCTTGAATTGAAGTGGATTGCTCACCTCGTGGACGAGATATATGGATCTTCCTCTACCAGACCGACTATACATGTAGATAATAAAGGACTAGACAATAAGATAAAAAAATTTGGATCTCACTCCAAGTCTCGACACATCGACATTAAAACCAAAGGCCTGCGTGAAGACTTTTCTCTCTCTAAATTTACTCTCAGTCTGGTTTCCACGGATAAAATGCTAGCAGATTCTTTAACCAAGGCCTCATCCGTTGGGACTCTCAAATTTCTTCAACAGGCCGTATTCACTAATTAACTCCTGGTCGAATGTACTTCTCTTACCAGTCACAAGGGGTGTTGAGTATCCATTCCTCGTGCTCACCATCTCTACCTACACCCAAGGGCGCGCGGGTGCTCTCGGAGTCCACGACGGGGACCCCAACAATACAGCTCTATTCACTATCATGTCCGCAATGTCTCTCTAGATCAATGATCTCTTTACTCATCCGTCTTACTTCTCATCTACTTCTGATCCATCTTACTTGTCATCAGCCCACTCTCACATTCTCGTTTTATATTTTCTCTTCCTTCTCATTTCGTTCTTTTTTTATTTTTTTATTTCTTCTTCTTCTATCCTCTCGACTATCAACCTTTTACCAACCCAATCAAATCTTCTCTCAAATCTCTGACTGGTAAGATACTCAATTCTCCAATAACGCTATTGAACATGGTCTAACTATCAATCACATCTAGCGGCCATTTCTGTCTATGCTCAAATAACGTCACTCTTGTCTTGTCAACCTGTCTTCTCATTCTTAAACTCTCACCACTCGAAGCTGTTCTTTTTCTCTATCCTGATGAATCTCCGCTGTAGGGCTCTATTTCTCATCTCTTTATATCTTCTCTTCTCTCTCTAGAGTCCTTCTCTGATTTGGTTTGTTTATCTCAGCCTCAGCTGGTTTTTAGTTTTTGAGAAATTCAATAGATACTTATTATATGTTAAGATGGCAGATAGCCATACAACAGTACAGAGGTCAGATGACTATAGTCCACCAAGCTGGAGTTAAACATCAGAATGCTGACAGTCTTAGCAGAAATGCTCTACCAAATGATACTAGCAATCCTGCTCATGACCCAGAAGATCATGATATATTTCCTATACTAAACATTAACCTGTTTTATCTTGAAGCCCCCATCATAGGAATTCACATATGTGAACTAGATGAATCACTGTTCAGCTCCATCAGAGAAGCATACAACTCTGGCATGAAGACTTTGATTAACATCATAGAAAGTACTTCACCTCCATCTGAACTCATAAACAGTTTACCTGAACCCCTGCTGAAGTCCTATAAAGAAGGAAGATTCACACTGTGGGATGGGATAGTATTTACCGGCATAAACACTCTAGTGTTATATTCTTGACCAAAGCAGAGCATATCAAACTTGTTTTAGCTGAATGTCATGATAATTGCCCTTCGGGTCACCTGTCTACTGATAGAACCCTAGATAAAGTAAAGCAGACTGCCTGGTGGATCAACTGGAGAGACTCCACTATCAAGTATGTTTCAAGCTGTGAAATCTGTCAGAAGTCCAACAGGACCACTGGGAAAAGGTTTGGACTACTCCAAAGGATAGCTGAGCCCAGGAAAAGATGGGAAGTTATCAACATGGACTTTGTAACAGGACTGCCCCCTGGAGGAGCTTACTCTTACAACTCAGTCCTGGTTATTGTAGACAGATTTTCTAAGAAAGCCAAGTTTCTACCTAACCATAAGGAAGACACAGCTATGGAAGTAGCCTTACTCTTCTGGAACAGACTAATTGCTGATGTAGGAAGTCCTAAGATTATTATCAGTGATAGAGACCCCAAATTCACGTCTGAATTCTGGAGAAACCTCCATGATATGTTAGGAACTACCTTAGCCTTTTCTACAGCTTATCACCCTCAGACAGATGGATTAGCTGAAAGAATGATCCAGACTCTAGAGGATATTCTCAGAAGGTTCTGTTGCTTTGGGATGGAGTACAAAAATACAGACGGATATTGCCATGACTGGGTTAGCCTTTTACCTGCACTAGAAATGGCCTATAACAGTAGTAAACACTCTACTACCAAAGAAGCTCCTTACGTACTGGAAAGAGGATGGATCCCCAAATTGCCCAAACAAGCACGCTGCTAAGTGTGTACAAGATGCTGTTGAATAAAACCAACAGAGGTGGGATAAAACTCACAAAGAACCTGATTTCAGAATAGGAGATCAAGTTTTAATTTCAACCGCCAATTTCAATAACTTGGCTGGGAACAGAAAACTCAGACCAGCCTTTGTTGGGCCTTTCACTATTAAGAAACTCCATGGTAAGAATGCCGTAGAAGTCATCCTCAGTAATGAACTCTCTAGGAAACACCCAGTCTTCCCAGTTAGCCTTGTCAAACACTACCATCCCAGAGAAGGAGAAAAGACCCCTTCACTTGAAATACCAGTCTTAGATGAGCCTGAGAAGGACAAAGGAAAAGTTAGTAAAATCCTTAAAGATAAAAAAGAAAGGATCCAAGGAAAAGATGTTAGACTTTACTTAGTCAGATACAAAGGAGAATCAGCTGATTAAGATGAATGGCTACCTGAAAACAACATTCCAGATGGACCTATACACCTGAGAAACTACAGAGCCAGTAAAAGACACTGAGCCCCAAAAATTTTTTTTCAGATATAGTTATATCTTGGAGTGGGGGAATTTCAGCCTGCTACTTAGCACAGAGCAACCTGACAAAGCAACAACAATAATAATATTAACAAAATTAAAAGGAACAAAGATAAATGAATAAATAAAATTATTATGAAATAAAGGAGTAGGAAATCCATAAATATTATTGCAGAAATGGATTCCCCACCCAAAATAAGGTAGGGTCACTCACTGACCCCACCCTTGAATTCTTACTCCTTATATTTTTTAATTAATTTAATAGAAAATGGTAAATGACCACGGCACCAGTATGGCACCTTTTAGCCATTTTAATATTTCACATGATATGTCATGTATAGGTTTCACACCTAAATTTCAGTCAAAATCCAGGTGTTGTGTGTAGTTTAGGAGTTACACGGGAAATTGTGTTTTGTCACAATTCCCGCACGCAGCCCCGCGTCCCTACAGCGCTGGTCTCCCGCGTACGCAAACTCCCGCGCGCAGCCCCGCGTCCCTACAGCGTTGGACTCCCGCGTACGGCAACTCCCGCACGCAGCCCCGCGTCCCTACAGCGCTGGTCTCCCGCGTTCGCCAACTCCCGCACGCAGCCCCGCGTCCCTACAGCGCTGTTCTCCCGCGTACGCAAACTCCCGCGCGCAGCCCCGCATCCCTACAGCGTTGGACTCCCGCGTACGCCAACTCCCGCACGCAGCCCCGCGTCCCTACATCGCTGGACTCCTGCGCAACTGAATTCCCGCGCAGGTAATCCCGTGACCTAGTCACGCGCGCAGCGGTACAGTCCCCCGCGCGCATCTGAGCAGCGGATCAGTCCCCGCGCGCATTTGAATGGACTGATCCCCGCGCCTCCTGCCGTGATCAGTTTGACATCCAGGTACCGCTCAGAGGAGCTACAATATAGTAGGATCTACACTACTTATGTAAAGCTACCACACAAGCATGGAATATAGTTCAAAAACCTTAAAAATTAATGAAAATTAGTTATTAACCAATTTTTAGTATTTTTTATTACTTAAATAAAGATCCAGACTTACCACAAAATAAGTTGATCACAACCTTCAAAGACCACAAAACTACATAAGGAGTGGTCGTAAAAATTATTAAAAATTACATACAGGATCAGCAGAGGATGATGAATCAATAAACATCCACGTCTGCTCACTTTGGACCAGTACTTACTGTACAAATTGAGGATCAGTGCAGGATCAGCAAAATGACTAATCTATTGATTAACAGATCCTGCAGCTAAAAAGGAGCTGTTCCTTGACAGATCTAAGGCCAGCAGGCTAACAGCACCTTGAGGAAGTGCCAATCTTGCCCTGATTGCCCCCCTAGCCTCAGCCCATGGCTAGTACCCCTTCTAGAGGCCCTCAAGCACCCAAAAAAGAATATTTAAACAGGCTCTTTTAGCCCTTCTGTTTACAATCAGTTATCAGTTATCAGGAATTATTTATTATCAATCAGACACGGTGTCATTGATTAATCAAGTGCTTATATGAAGATAAGCAAGTGATTTATGACTTAGTCTGTAGTAGTATTATTTACCTTTATTAACCAATCAACCATTGAAGTTTAGTCAAGCAATCTACCCCATCTGCTCTGAAACCCTTCCAATTATTCCAGGATTTTTGTGGTCAAGTGCTCAGAGTGAGTGTTTCCCTTCCTGTCTAGGCCACTTGTGCTGTTAAGCCCGGCCATTAGTGGAATAAGTCCTTTCTAAGGCACCCATATTTATTCCAAGGTTCTTAAACTGCCTAAGGAGGCCCCTTGAAGAGATGTTGCTAGTCTGTAAAGATCCCCAGTAGTATAATACTGTGGCACCTCTTTTATACTATATTCAACACCATCTATTACCAAACCAATTAAACCTTGCAACTGCTCTTATTATATCATTTATTTGAGCTTCTAAGTGTTTATTATTGGAATAATAATTATGATTATCATTCCAGCATTTATATCACTCTCTGTAGCTAAAGGACTGCAAGGTTCCTGGTATCAGAGAGCTGACATCTCCCATCTCACTCAATCTATCAGTCGTGAATCTCAAGCCTGTCAGGATTGACTCAACCGCCTTGAGCCAATCTCCTATCCGCCCATCCGCGCTCTCACAAACTTCATCCGTCACCTTTCCTGGGAATCTCCCATCCACTTCGGCCTTTGGACGACGGGTGGAGAGTGTTGACTACCGCCCGCAGACATCCGTGGCGGTCCAGTTCATTTTCCTTTCCCACCCCTTTCTGCATTTGGTGGGGGGTGGGTGATTCCGGTATTGTCGCGCAAGCCCATCCACAGACGTACGCAAGTGACCACATGATTTTCTTTCCTTTTCCGCTCTATTTGTAGAATCCATTGTACATAGTCTAACAGGGCCTCTTGCCCATATAATGAGGGGCTCTCCCCTGCCTTTTGAATGAAGAGGGGAATCAATCCACCATGAAATCAGGACACCCTTGATCCTTGAGCCTCCATACTCAACCCTTGATCCTTGAGCCTCCATACTCAAACCCTTGATCCTCAATCCTTATCACCAACCAATAGCCTTGCTGGTTGAAGAAAAATTCTGTCTGTTGGAATTTTTTGAGTGTGTTATACCACTCCTTGATCCCTTTCTCTGACCATACTGGTCCTGATCCTTGATCATCTTTCTGGAGCCAATCACAATTGATTGAAGAGGTCTTATTAAGCTTAAGACCTGGAGTGTTATACCTCCCCTTATCTTCTTTGGAGTTTCATTCTTCCAGCCTACTCTTGGGTCCCTTGAGAAGTGTTGAGGTTATCCTTGCTTTAAATCAGTTACTGTTTGCTTTAGAGCTTCTTAAACATTGTGCTTTGTCTTTTACAGCCACCCTCAGTTATCTGGTACCCTTCAAGTGCTTGATTGCGGAGAGTTGGGCAGGTTCATTGAGAACCTGGAGGTTGCTTGGGTTTGAGTTGATCATCCCCAATATTCTGATGATGACCAGAGTTATTATCTTGTGGGCGTTGTTTAAATACAACAGCTTTTGTTCCTTGTACTCTAAGCAGACTTTAACTTCTTTTGTTCAAGTTTTTCCCTGCATAATATTGTCTCAGATAGTGCTGTTCCATCGCTACCAAACTATTATCATCTTTATCCTCTACTCCTTGATTCCTCATTTACCAGGTTCTGGACCTTGATCTTGGTTACATTTAAATATTTTTGTAACACTCAGGAGGGCAGCCTAAACAGCACCTTTCCCCTCCACAGAACTGCCACGGCCTAGCACCGTTTGGAGTCTTACAACACCCTAAAGCCTTGTTCCACACCACATGGGACCCAAAAAGTGCCATAATGTGGTGGGAAACAGTATTAAAATGACTAAACCAACCAAAAATCTGGATAAATTGGGCCCTGCACCCTTTTTGGAACTATACTAAATGTTGTCAGGGCCCCTGTAAAAGGACCTGTATGGAAGATGTGGACCCAAAAGGGTAATTATCAGTTACTGTAACACCCTGAGAGTGTGTACTAAGGATAAACCAAGTCCTAGATTTTTGCTAGATGGCTCACAAGACACCAAACATACATACAACACACTCCTGTGTCCCTGGTAACTAAACTGTACGTACCTAGTCACAACTAGGGGTGCACTGTCCAATTAAGTGACTGTAAAACACCCCAATATGGACAGAAGAGCCTGACACTCAAAATAGTCCTTGCAGCATAAGGTCCCCATAGCCTGTGTTCAAGCCCCTGGCCTCAGGAAGCCATGGCTTATATTTATAAATATTAATTGAATACAACCTCTTTGGTCAATACAGTGAGGTCATTAAGGGCACAGAAACGTGTATCAAGCCCAAAGCATGATGACATAGGGCTTCCTGTACCTCTGTAGTGACTAGAGCAGGTCCACACGAACACACTGATGGCTCCCTGGCCTCAGCACTAGCCTGGGTCACCCTTCTTTGGCTGGTAAAAGGACTGTACCAAGAGGGGACCCAAAAGATATAAATAAAGGACCTTCCCCCAGCTATTTCTACCACATTCATCCAGTCATGTAGTCATTATTGCTTCAGATATTTTCGTCCTCAAGCCACCAAACCCTTATAAGAAATAAGTGTGTGATCCTGGACCACTTTCTGATAAAATTGTAGACCATAATTCTTGAATCCCTGTTTTTTGGCCAAATTGAACAACCAACCATTCAGCCTGCCCCAGTACCAACTTCCAGCATCCTGAATCCTTGAATATTGGCCCATTCATCAAGAAAAACTTTGGATCTAGACCTAGTAAGTGATTCTACTGACTTATACCCCTTTTGTAGGTTTTTCATAACCCATCTCCCAAGGAATTTATACGCACCCTTCTTGAAAGGAACTCCAAAGGCACCACAATTTCCCCTATATTGTCCTTAAAAGAAATATACCTGTTTTCTGGAGGGCTCAACAACCCCAATAAGCTCTTGGCCCCTCCATTTCAATTTATTTTATAAATATATAAATAAATTTACCCCTTTTTAGCCAAATCATATACCTGGCATTTTATCCTATTTTTACTCCAAACTTTCTGTCACCTCTAGTAGCTAGAAGGAGTGAGATCATTGGCATCTAGTAGGCTGACATTGACTCTATGTTCTTGTTATCTATAGATTACATCAAGGCTTTTTCTCACTCGTGGACATTGTTCATGGATCTCAGTCTGCAATCATGTATTTTCAGCATTGTCATATGCTCTTCACAAAGAGGAAAATGGTAACCACAATGCATCAAGAAAATATCAATTATTCAAAGCAATCAATTATCAACATGAATATTTCCTATTTTTGATATTTTTTCCTCCTAAATTTGGGATGCTTTCAAAAAAAGAAGGTAAAAAAAGACAAAAATGGTTTTCACTAAAGTTAGTCAGTTTACAACACAGTATAACTTTTTTTCTTGTTTTTTTAAGTGCAGTTCAATTCAACATTGCACTATGAATTTAACTATGGGGTTTGGGCCTGAGGCCTTACAACTAGGGGGTAGCACCATCTGTGACATGGTGGAATACAAGCTTATCTTATAGGTCATCTGTGGGGAGCAAAAAATGCATGATAATTCCTTGCAGGGTAGGTGAGAGGAGGGGGCTTTGATGTTTCAATCATGTTTCAGGTCATTTCCCGTGGGTAATGGGTATTGAAAGTTGAAAAGGCTCCATCCACATGCCAAAGGACCAGCTAGTAAAGGGTGTAAAAAGTTGAAATGGGGTTGGTGTAGCTGGCCAACGTAGAAGGTGTAGCAGCCAGGGTTTTGGTCTGCTAGGATTTGAACACTATACTTGTACATTCTCCAATGTAAATACCATCACAGGGGTGGAACCAAGCTTCCATGGGTGATGGTTACTGCTAGGCCATCAAAACCCTACAGTAGAACTTGTCCTAATCCATACTTGTGACAACCCATAACTTGCGCAAACCCATGGCAAAATTGATCCACCAAATTGGTGCCAGCAAAAGGTCAACTCTTAACCCATGATCCTTCCAAGCATAGTAACACATAGCTCAAAAATCAAAAAAACTGCAAGTTTTCTGTAAACCTTATTTTATCCCAACCTTCTAAAGCATGATTTTTAGTCCACATATTTCCCATATAATCTCCAATCTACACCACCTCCTCAGATTCATATGTATGACCTCTTGATATATTGTATTTTCTTTGCCTCTATCCCCACCAACTAATGACTGATATTCATTTCTTGATATCCTCAGCACATATCCCTTTTCTTCCTGTGTTTATCATGCCTATCCTTCAACTCAAAGCACCTCAATCCCCCTGTATCAGAATGTTGTGGCATGGAAATTTGATTTCTTTCTCAAGCACTCATTATTTCTCTTTTTCAACAATTCTAGATCAAACTGAACTTGAATTTTTTGAAGCAAGCCTTGCAAAAAAAATTTACTTTGTGCCAATGGCCTTTCATAACCCCTGATTTTCATGGGTTGATACAATTTTCTGCTCTAAACCATGATTTTCATGGGTTAATATAGGTTCCTCTCCATTCCTATAAGCCAGCCTAACCCATAGAGAAACCAGTCCACAGAATGGTATGGGTTAGGACAAGTTCTACTGTACTTGGATGCTACACTCATACTTGAATTCTGCAAGAAGTTCCACACCTCAACCAACACTAAAGGGGGTCCCCTGAAGAGCCTGAATTGGGGCCCTTCTTTTTTGGGTTTATTTTGGACAGGTTCACTCTACTCTTACAAATCTTGGCATGGCATGGATCTCTACCATCAATACCATCATTAACCTTTAGACTAGCTTATAAACTTTTGAGAGGTAAAACCTTTTTGCAATATTTCTTCCAAGATAAACTCACCCATTTCCCTTTTTTTTATTCAAAACTTTTCAAAGCTAGAACAAATACCTTAGGCAAGAAAAAAAAAGCTGGTGAATTCAGCAACATCAATCCTGTTTTCATATCCTGTTGTTCAAGCCTTTATTTTGGTTTTGAATTGATGTGAAGTTGGTAAAAAAAGAACACCCTTTTTTTGTAAAAGAACAAGTCTGGATCTACTGCAGTAGACTGCAGTAGGAATATGCTTTCATTTATGTTTATGAGTTTCTTTTAGAATGCCCAAACCATGAGAAGCCCATGGCAGTATATCTATCAAGTCATTTTTTGGGTGATGCTCTGTTGATAATTTTAAAAGTTTGATTCCTCAGTGAAATAAATTGAAATCAATAAAGCTGTACAATTTAGTGCAAGAAAGCTGAAACTCAGAAAAAAAATCCTCCATTTATTCAATTTCTGATTTTTCTTTAGAAAAAGAAGGCATAAAAAAGAATGAGAACTGGATAAGCCTGCTCAATCTTACTCACATAATGGTATTTAATACATGACTGATCTCCGCAACAAGGTATCATGGGTAGATTTAAGTGTGATTTACGGTTAGAAGCCTGAAATCATAGAAGCAGCTCTCTTCCTGATCTCTTTTCCCATTAATTTTCTTTCAAACGTGATTCCTGATTGATTATCCTTGGTCTTTAATTTCAATTCACCAGTGGATCAAGGATGAGAATGAAAGGTGGCAAAGGTGGTCAGACTGATTGGAAATGGGAAATAGGTAAGATAGAAAAAATCTTTTTCTCACGGATAAGATTGACTGATTCTCTTCGGCCCTTCTCGCTAAGTACGGGAGAACTTTTTCAACGGGACCAAAGGGAAGGTACTTGAATACGAATGGTTGCAGATGCGTTTTATCCGTATCACTCGCTGACAGTACTTGCGTTAAAGTTGTGGTGAGATTGTCAGCCATTCCTAATTTTTTTAAAAAAAAAAAAATGAAGAAAAACAGATCATGAAGGATCAGCGTGCGAATAGTGCCTTCTTTCTTACAAGTTGGCTTGAATACGCATCGAAGTTACCATAAAGCTGCGCAAACATAATCCTTCCCCTCAAGCTACCCGATAAGCTCAAACTTGCAACTCCTTCGATTGCTTGATTTTTCGCCAGTCCTTCTCGATCTCGGAGTTGTCTCAATATTTTTGAAACCGATGCTGGATTATGCCCAGCGATCATCAAAGAAACTTCGGCATTATTCTCCGGGAAGCTCCTGCGATTATATTGGCAGGCGTCCTGAGCCTTCTTGGCCGCATTGGAAAGACGATTCACAAGGCTGGAAGCAAGGGAATCAAAACATTCATCGGTTTCAGCTTTCGAGCTCCAAACCGGGGGTTTATCAGACACATCCGATTTCCGTTTCAATCGTTCTTCTCTCCAGCGATTTGTTTCAGATACCAGGTAAGCACCTCTAACAAGTTTAATTCCAATCGAGTAACCTTTCTCTTGAGCTTCGTCCACAAACTCTTGTAATCTTGAGGGGGTAGATCTGAGTAGTGCTTGGAACGTATTAAAGACCGTGGGCGCCCAGAACTCGGGTTGACCGGTGGGAGAGGGGGATGGTATCGGTGTGTTGAACTCAGCCGAAAGGAAGGTTGCAATTCTATCAAGTGCGGGCTAAAAGTTGACCAGATGTCAGCTCATATTTAATACCCAAGTATGAAATTAAAATAGAATGATCATCTAAGGAGGGGTATGCGGTAGCTTGCCTGGAACCAGCTGTACTCGGCATCAATCATCACCACAATATCGGCCGCTTTAGCTTTCCGGCAAGTCTCTCTCAAATCGTTCATCAACTTTTGAAGGATGATGTGATCGGTAGAAGAAAGAGGGTCGGACAAGTTATCAGAGGCTGGAATGGAAGGGAACAAAGAGCCTTGCACCCTGAAAGGCGAAAGTCGATTTGATATCAAATTTTCGGAGGCTCGTTTGAATAGGTAAGGATCGGTGACTAATCCTGAAACCTTGATGGCGACCGCAGTGGGCTTCATCCTGGCCGAACTCGCCTCATATCGGCCTTTGGATGAATTGGAGTGACCGGCTAAGGTCTCAACGGCCTCTGAGATGGCCTGGATACTCTCTTGGCAGACTTGACAAACTTCTGTTGAGGAGTTGGTGGCACTGGGTTTTTCGTAGGCTTCAACCGAATAATTTAATAGTGAGCCAATCCTATTAACATACAAAGAATCCATGACGGCCTGGCAACTTTCAGCAGATTCCCCACCTGTATACTGTTGCATTCGAGTATGGTGAACCAAGATCAGCCGAGGTTTTGTTAGCTTATAATCAATCGTCGACAGATGCGCTCACGTGTGAGAAAAAGGTTTGATAAACGATCTGAGAGATTGAGAGGACAGTTGATGATGAAATGTCCAAATTTTTGGTGGTGAGGATAGAATGGACCATGGGGAAGATGTTCGTTTAGTCGAGAAAAAAAATTATTCGGACTTTCGCCAGCTCTGCTGAACACATGTGTAAATCAACGTACCCACTCCACTCCGCTCCAAACAATCGGCCCAAGGATTGGGATCGTATCACGCACGTGCTTGAATCCGTTTAACAGAACGGGACCAAAACTGGCAAGTCCTGGAATCTCGCACATCAACAATGTCAAGTAACTTCGAAGTAACTCAGAGTCCGATTTTTGACTGATATGGATAGTTTTGTCCTTCAATGCTTCAGGGGAGAGTGATTCAATCGGATCATTGAGAGGACTGGTCTGTCCCGATATCGTCTCTTTTTCAAAGGCGTAAACACTCGCCACTGATGACAGGATCCCCAAGCTTAGAACTACAGTAAGAATGCTGCCCCGAATAGAGGTTGCCCAATTCGTAGGATGACTGATCAAAGTCGAATAACTCAGATTGGTGTGGTGGAAAAGACGATGGTGATGACCGCCCCCCGATGAAATGATGGACGGAGACCACAGTGACTTGATGGGAACATGATTAAAGGAAGACCGGTGTGATGAGAAACGACTGTGAGAGGAGTGGCTAAGATGGTGAGTGGAGGAATATATTCTTCGGGAGCCACGCAGTGAAATCCGACCAGTAAGACAACTTCCAAGTCCAATCGAAGACTGACTGAGGCGTGGAGTCCCCAAACCCATCGGAGTTGGATCGCAGTGGCAATGGGGGCTGAACGGTGATCGACACTAATGATCTTTTGTACGTATACTAGAGGTGAGTAGAGGAAGGAGCTTCGGATGTGATAGCGATTACTTCAAATGATGAACGCCGCAAAGGCAACGGGACGCAGAAAAAGAGTGGGATGGGATCGTGAAAAATAGTCGGTGCGGAGGTTTGATTGAATGCCGATCGCCTGATTTATCTATCTAATCTAATCTAAATAAATAAGGAGACGAACGGGAAGACTCAAACGGGAAATCATTTACATGAGTCGACGTAATCGGCATAAGTTCCTCTGCTTTAGTTATTGATTTTTTTAAAAAAAGGAAACGAATTAATCGTTTTACTTCTGAAACACTATGGTAAGGATAAGACTCTAAAACGGGAAGGCTGGAGTCACTGGAACGTCTCTCATGCGATGCGCAAGTTCCTCACAAGCGAATTAGACAGGAAGGTCGAAAGAGAGGTATGAAGTGGCCCGCCGATGGGATGATGGCAGTCCATACACCTTGACTACTTCAGCCGAGCAGAGTATTCACGCACAAGTTGAGAAAGCATGGCTATCAGCTGGGTGAAACTCAAGGCGGATTTGGAGGGTCGTTAAGACGACATTGAGGGAGTTAGTTTAGAGGATGGGAGCTACTCGGGACTTCCCTGTGGGTTATGCACGGGCTTGATGTTGTAAACGTTACTGCTAATATAGGTGAAGTGGTTGTTGGGGTCGGTGGGAAAACACAGGATGGCATGAGACTATCCACGTCGCACACGGTCCGAGTATGGCTCCAAGCCTAGCATCGCTCACTCCCGCTCAGCTGATCACCCTCTATTAGCAGCTGAGCAGATCACTCGTGCAGAAAGGAATGCCTTGCACTTCACTATCGCAATAGGCGGCAATACACATCTGCTCCTCATTCTAAAAGGGCCTATTTCACTGCCAGCATCGAGCCGAGACAAATCGTGAACTTGAACTCCTGAGAGAAACCCTAACTCAACGCGGTGAGCGTCCGAAAGACCCACGATTAACAGCCAAAGGACTGGGTTAGCATGTGCTTAAGGTTTTCACGAGAGGATAGGCACAGCGCTTTCGTCTGATCTATCTCGGACCTTGCAAGAGTGCTGCTTGAAGAGAGAGATCCCTGCGAAGTCTGAGACCCGCCGGAGAGTCGGAAACTGTCGCTTGGGAAGTCAAAGAAGTGGATCGAGCTCGTGTCGTATGATGACATCATTGTTTGAGTGACACTTCCTCTGATCCTAATCTCTCGTCCTACAGATACTTATTAATCGGAATCAGCATGCGTTTCACTCGGTTCCGTGTTGAATGACGCAAGTTCGACACGGTCGACCGGCCGCAGTGTAACCACGATCTAATCGAGGAATTCAGGGTTGTAGATATGTATACATGTTTACATATTATGTACAGTACACACGCTTTCAAGGGAAAAAACATTTGGCAATCTACCATCCACAGCTGCTTACCTTTTTTTTTTTTTTGAAAAAAAAAGTGCTATTGTTTTCACATATTGTGTTTGTAAAAAAGCTTGGACGGCGCGAATTTTTTTTTCGAACAAAAAAAACTTTCTGCCTTTTCTGCCTAGGTTTTATTTCTGAGTTTTGTACCAGATTTATTTTCCAATCTACCGTCCCATTTTTCAAACAACCACATCCGATTTCGTTTTAACACCCCCCCCCCTGATCGGACCAACTGCCCACATCCCGCTGCAAAATTTTTCGTTGATTATCTGATTCCAAATCAAGCACCCCCAATCCACTCATCTCATGCTTTATTCTATCTTGTAAGTCATCAATCCCCTTCTCCTTTAATGAAACCTCTCACAAAACTACTGATTTGATTTTTTTTCATCCCTTTTTTTCATTTTTTGGTGGGGGGGGCAAACAATGTATTCAAATGCAAGACTTCTAATGTTTATCAAAATCTTATGTTTTCAATGTCATCTACATCCCACCACAGCATCTGCAAGATGGTTGTTATTGCTACGTTATTTAATTTTGTATTCCAATGTTTTTGGTTAGTTGGTACTTTCAAATTTTTGTTTATCATGATTGCATTAATACCAACCTGAGGGTAATGAATCTTAATTTTTGAAAAATATTGAGTGCCTGGAATTCTGATTTTTATCAATCAACTGTAGAGATTTTCACATTAAAGAACAGCAAGATCACCAAGTTAGATAGAAGGGAAATGACTGGCGTAAATAAAACAACAGTCCAATTTGTTGTCCTAATCAGGGGTTGAAGCATAAACGGTGTGGAGACTCCTTTGGGATTAGGTAAAGTTTAGCAAATAGCTTGCTGGCAGTCACTTGAGGGGGAATTTAGTACTACAACTATTGATAAGATAGAGGAATACTAAGGGTGGTTTTGATTTGCCTGCCCCTCTAAGTACTATGGTAGTCTCATAACAATAAAAGAAAAGAGATTGGTGGCTAATTTTTCAGATAGATTTGCTACTATAGTAGTCTCTATCAGACCTAGGATCAAATGTTTCAAGCTTTATAAGGAATAAATGGTGGGACAAATGGGTGACTTGGAGGATAGAAGCTGAGTAAGGGAAGAATCCTTCATCCAGTCTTGATCCTTGATGTATTTTATCTTGTTTTATTGGTTACTGATTGACACTCCTTTGATGTTACAGGTCATGACTGAATAAAGGT
This sequence comes from Puccinia polysora, assembly GCA_025617555.3. Classification (NCBI taxonomy): domain Eukaryota; kingdom Fungi; phylum Basidiomycota; class Pucciniomycetes; order Pucciniales; family Pucciniaceae; genus Puccinia; species Puccinia polysora. The sequence continues at coordinate 34,733,031 of CM062632.1, read as the reverse complement.
AGAAATGGTTGAGCCTATAGTTGATAACTGAGGGTGATGGAGGTGGATGATGATAGGTGATGATGATGGTTGATGATGGTCAAGGTAGGTGGTGATGATGGATGATGATGTTCAAGGCAGGTGATGATGATGAGGGATGATGATGATGATGGATGGTTATGATGATGATGGATGATGATGATGATGGATGATGATGATGATTGATGATGGTCAAGGTAGGTGGTGATGATGGATGATGATGTTCAAGGTAGGTGATGATGATGATGGATAATGATGATGATTGATGGTCATGATGATGATTGATGGTGATGATGATTGATGCTGGTCAAGGTATGTGGTGATGTTTAGTGATGTTCAAGTTATGGGGACATGGTGATGATGTTCAAAGGTATGGGGTATTGGGTAAATAATGGCGGTGGTGGATGGTCAAAAGTATGGGTTATTGGCTTGGGTCATGGTTCAAAGTATGTGTTGATGATAGTGAATGGTCCAGGGTAATGGTGGTGGTTGATGATCATGATGATGGTGATGGTGATGGTGATTGTATGGGATATGGGATTGGTGATGGTAACAGTATGGGTTATGGAATAATGGTTGAGAATGGTAAAGGTATGGGTTAAGGTTTCCTAGGAGGCATGGTGATCCCTGGAGGGAAGGATGGGGGGATCTGATGGGACCTGGATGGGTGAGAGAGCCCCTCTATTTATAGGAAATCCTGCCCTCAGGGCTGCCCCTGGGGGTCTCCCTGGTACAGTGAATACAGTTCATGAGGCTTTTTGGCTGGTCAGAGGAGGAGGCTGTGCAGGATCAACATGCATGTACACCCTTTCATGCATTGCTGTGCTGCATTGATACAGGTGCCCCCTGCATAAATTACTTCTGTATAGTGGTGGTTGGTCATTTGTTTGGTCCTGCATGCAGTGCCTTGCATATATTGCTCCTGTATACAGCTGTTTTTTTGGTGCTGCATGCAGGATCTTGCATATATTGCTCCTGTATACAGCTGTTTGTTTGGTTCTGTATGCAGTGTCTTGCATATATTGCTCCTGTATACAGCTGTTTGGTTGGTGCTGCATGCAGGGTCTTGCATATATTAATTATGTATACTTCTGCAGGTTTATTTGGTGATGTATGGTTTTAATGTATGTGGTATGTACTTGGAGGCCTCCAGGTTATGTCCATGAAGTTTCACTGATCTGTGACACCTGGTAGGAGGATGGGTAGGCCAGGGTTGATTTGATCTGTATCTTCTAAACCATGATAGATAGAGGGGTACTTTGGCTGAGTTACTAGGGGTTATTTTTGGTTAAAAATCCGATTTTGAGGTCTTTTTGATGATTGGATCTGTCCTTATACTAGAAAAGTGAGTCTGATTGCTATAGGTTAGGTTTTTGAGCACCACAATGGTAATAGGAACAGTTGTGCCTTGCTCCTTAGACTGAAAGAGTTGAAATTTTCAATGTTGCTTGAGGTTTTTCAACCCTGGTTCATTGGAATTGTGAATTTTCATCCTTGTAAAGGATTTTGTTGAGGAAAAGGGCCATTGATATTTTTCAAACAGAAGTGATCATTTCATGATAATATGCTCATCTTGGTTTTTGTCAAATAATAGCATTACACAAGGTATTTGTTTTTATTATAAATGAAAAATGGAAAGAAAAGATAATTGGAATACACCCTTCATTTCTGTTTTCAAGAAAATACAATTGGAACACAAATTTTGGCTTTGATTCAATCAAGCCCAACAACTTGTCTCAAGAATCTCCCAATGAGTAGGGTTGTACTGTAGACACAGCATTGGTAGTATGGCATTGGAATGCATTGGTTGCCCCCCCCCACCAAAAAATGAAAAAAGGGATGAAAAAAAATCAAATCAGTTGTGTTGTGAGAGTTTTCATTAAAGGAGAAGGGGATCAATGACTTACAAGATAGAATAAAGCATGAGATGAGTGGATTGGGGGTGCTTGATTTGGAATTATATAAATATGAAAGAATTTTCAGCAGGATGTGGGCCGTTGGTCCAATGGGGGGGGGTGAAAAAAAATTGGATGAGGTTGTTTGAAAAATGGGATGGTAGATTGGAAAATAAATCTTGTACAAAACCCAGAAATAAAACCTAGGCAGAAATGGCAGAAAGTTTTTTTTGTTCAAAAAAAAAGTGGCGCCATCCAAGATTTTTTACAAACACAATACCTAACCAAGAACCATGATGAAAGAGTTGTCAAATACACGTAAAATTTTACAAGATAGTATAGGAATTGTGAAAGGAAAATGAGAATTTTATGGATGAAATCAGGATAAAGTTGTGGTGACTGACTGCTCCCCATTGTTTTTTATGATGGCAAAACCATAAATTTGGGAGGTTTGCACAACTTGGCCTTGAGTCAAATTTGAGGAACTTGTGATTTTCTCTTAGCCAATACCAACTGAAATCCTACAAACCAACACACAAGGTTCAGTTGTGGCTCAGCCCAACGGGTTCAAGCTCTAGCCTGATCCCATAAACTACAAAAGATTGAACAATGTCTGCTGCGTCCCCATTGCGCCGCTGTTGGAACTACGTGTCATGCAGATTCCAACCAATGAATTCATAGGGGGAATGAATTAGAGATGAGATGATTGTGATGATGTTGGTGATAAACTAAACAAAACTGGTGATCAATGTTTGTTGGTTAGCGTCGCAATCAAACTTCTACTTTCCTTCAATGTGTTTTTGCACCATTAAACTCTTCAAGCTGCCTCAAGATGAAATGATAGTAAGCAATAAGAGAATCCCTTGCACTTTCAACCTTGGTGCTGAAGCAACTTATTTTGACATTCAGTTTTCTCAATTGGAAATCTTGAGGCACTAAATCTAGAGCAAATTATCTTTAAGACAAACCTATGTCTACATCAACCTAGTCTGCATTACTCAGCTACTTGGTAATTCCTTAGGTTCTTTTGGCTGCCGCGTGTAACTGTAACTTTGGGCAAGTCCCCTGGGCCCTGCAGCCAAACATTCTCCTGATTTGTAACTGTAATCTTCAAGAATGGGCAGGGAAGGCAAAGGTTACAGCTAGTTACAAGTTCAAAAACTTGTAACTTGCTGTTACCTTTTCTTGCAGGGGCAGCGTGCAAGTGTAAATCCCGTAGAAGTTACACTTGATGGGTTACAGTGCGTCTCAAACATTCAAAGTTGTGTTACTGTAACTCAAACCCCCTGTAACTCCCTGTAACTTCAATTTGAGGGGTGGGCAAGAGTTACAGTTACAAATACACCTGGAAGCCAAACAGCACCCAAAGATTGTTTGACTCTTGGATAATTTGTTCTCATCAACAGTATCCTTATGTTAGATCTTCATCATTGCAGATATTTCAAAACCAACAAGTTCAGAATTCAGATGTTGTAAACAAGTCAAGCTTCCACCCAAATGTAGGCCTTGGAAGATATTACAATCACCATTCCAATCAAGAATAACCAAGCTAGGTACTAGTGAAGAGAAAATCATGCTTGTTTTGGATGTGTTCCCACATACTGATTTATTCCTTGCAATGGATGGTTTCAAAATACAACATGTCTTGACTAGTAAACTCAGAACATGTCACTAGGATTTAATAGATCAATTTTCTTGGTTGTTTTAAACAATATAGAACAATTGAGATTTTGGTCTTTTAAGTCTGAAATGAACAAAAAATGAAAATATGTGTAGAAAGATAAGAAAAATTGAACCAGCTTCTCCCAGAGGGTAACTTGCCTTATTTATAGCAAGCCATTTTTGGTAAAATAAGGACTTTATGGTACCACCAGGGATCTGTTTATGGTGCTTCTAGTGTAATTCCATGAAACTACCCCTGGCAAGTAGTATGAAAAACTTTAGCCTTGAACTTCTCCCAGGACTTAGTGTTTGTTGGGGGTCCAAGTCTCCCATCAACTTGGTGCCAATTGGTCAGGACTTAACACACTGCGCATTAAAAAGGTGAAAGAATAATTAAATACCAATGTCACAATCAAGACTCAGGGAATCAATCATTGAAATTTAAGAGCTCATGAGACTCAAAAATTAGCCAACCCTAGGATGATGATAAGAAAGATGATCATTTCATGGTTGGCAAGGACTGAAAACCCTTTAGCAGAAGGATGTTGGGAATCAAAATGGTTGTCAATTTGATGCTTGAATAGCAGGTAAAATTAATGAATCACTGAAACACTGAATTGGTTTTATTGAAATTTTTCCCACAAAAGTGGATTAAGTTTGAAATATTTTTACCTAAAAATTTGATTAGGGATGGAAGATCCATTAAGGCTGTGCTTGGCCAGGTGAATCAGGATACTTTCCAGAGAAAGGGTCTCATTAAGAAAACCCCTATTTTTTTTAATCCTGGGAAATGAGATAATTTCAACATCCAGATGATTTATAAACTCATATTTATTATAGTGGCTTGTGGTTAAAGAGAAGAACAAGCACTTCTGAAACTGGAGCATTGAATTAAAGCTTTAAAGAGGGGACTATGAAGCTTAAATAAGTTGGTTAGTAGCCTGTCATGCTTTGAGCCCAATATCTACTGTTATATATTTAGTCTCAACATTAATTTCCAAATCCTCAGGATCTAATTTCCAATTTTAAGGTGTGACACCAGCCAAAAGCACACGAGTTACTCAGTGGTTTCTAAATCTCAACATTCTCTCCCAAAAAAACGGGCTGTTTAAATTTACTTCTCACTCATCATTGTTGATTGATCCTCCCACCTCTTGCATTTCTTTGAATCAATAAATGTGGACCTCAAACCTAGTTGACTGTAAATCATCTTTCATGCCATGATTTATTCATTTAATCAACAGTCAATCACCTTTGGATGATTTTTAGTCAAACTCAATTTATCATTTGCATTTCTTCATGATTTCCAATAGCTCTGCTTATGTCCTTAAATGATTAATTTGATTCAATTTCATCTAATTAATTTGGAATTTACCACTAATAACTGTGACTTCATCCATTGATCCAAATATCTGAATTTGTGTTAATTTACCTAAAACCTCATTTGCATAATTTGAAATTTACACAAGAAATTTTTTCCTAGCATCAATGAAGCCATACATTAATTTGATGTTATTCATTAAAATCTTGCATCACATGTCATTTAAATTTCTATGGTCACTGTAGGCAAAAATTCTGTCCAATGGTAGTTTTGAGTGCAGAGAGTTTCTTTCAACCTTCAAAAATTATTATTATTCCTACCTGTTTGTATTTTTTACTAATTTATTTCATTTAATAAATCCTTGCATTTGCTTCTCTAGAATTATGAATAAAGACTTGAACCATTTTAATTTTACATTGAACCATTTATCTTGGCCTTGCACTTATCTTTGAGAGTTAATTTTAAATTCAAACTTTTGGGCCAGTTTGAGATCCTTTCTTGTTTTACTGTTGATTTCATCCTGTTCCGCACTCATTTAGGAGTTATTCAATCCTCTAATTTTGTGTGGGTTTTCAATAAAATTCTTGTAAAGACCAAATAGGGAAAGAGTTCAATTGCTCATATCTCCAATAATTGCTTGAAAATGAGTGCTAAAGTTTCTAGATTCTGGATAAAAGCTTTGTGGCCTCTAAATTTCTTCAGAATTTTCTGCTTAGATATGAGTGATAAAGAATCAGGGGCAATAGAAGCAAGTGCTTTATGGCCTTCAAACAAATCATACAACGGGTGACAAGATCAATTTCAGGGGCCATCTATCTTGAAATATTTTTTTAAAAAAACTATTTCCATGCCTTATATTTTTTTTAAGGACTTAGACCCCAATTTCATTGGAATTTTAGCTCTTGATCAGGCCATCAAACTTTGTCAAATTCAACAATTTGGAATTTCCTCAGTCACATTCAAATGTTTTAAAATGTGGGACATTGGTTGTGCCAAATTTTGAAAGCCTCAGTAAGGCCCCAGGAAATGTTCAAATAAAAAAATAAAAAAATAGAAAATGAAGTAAAAATAATAAAAAAAAAATCATTCTTTCATGCCCCAATCCTGAGATTCAATCATTTTGGATGTTTAAATCTTCCATGGGCATGAGATTTTGCTTAAATTGAAGTTTCTTTTTTCTTTTGATTTCATGAATTTTGTTTTTTATTATTTTAATTTGAACTTTTTTGATGATTTCTTTCAACAAATTTTCAGATCTGTGTTACCAGGAACCTTGCAGTATTTTAGCTAAAGAGAGAAATAAAATACTTGAATAATAATATTCCAAAGATATACACTTAAAAAGCTCAAATAATAAATATTTTAAGAGATGGTGCAAGGTTTACTTGGTTTGGTTTCAATATGTTATAAAATAAGGGGCCACAGTATTATACTAATGGGGATCTTTACAGACAAACAACCTCTCTTCAAGGGCCTATTTAGGCAGTTTAAAGACCATGGAATGATGATGGGTTCCTTGTAAGGACTCATCCACTAATATGGCTGGGAAAATCAGCACACAGGCCAAGGCAGGAAGGAAAAAAATCACTCTGAGCAATAATTCCACAGAAAGCCTGCAAAGATTCAGATAAAGGGTTTCAGAGCAGATGGGGTTGATTGCTTGAATATAATTTAATGAATCAGCTTGATTGGTTTAGGAAATAATAATAATACTGCAGACTAAGTCATAAATAACTTGCTTATCTCTTTATAAGCACTTGATTAACAATGACACAGTCTCTGGTTGACAATAATAAATTCCTGGTAAAACTGATGGGGAAAAATAGGTCCAAAGAGGCCTGTATAAATAACTTTTTGGGGTGGAAAAGAGCCTCCTCAGGGCATTTAGAGAGGTTGAGGCTCAAGGGCTAAGGCTAGTAAGCCAGCCAGGGAAAGATTTGCACTTCCTCAGGGTGCTGTAAGTCTTCTGACCTCAGATTTTCTGTCTTTCTGCATTTTTTTAGCTGCAGGATCAGTTAATCTGTTAATATGATTATTCTGCACTGACCATTGATTTGTACTATCAGTATTGAACTAAAGTGATCAGAAGTAGATTTTCATTTATTTTTCACTAATTTCTGATCATGATGATAATTTTTAATAATTGTTATGACTAATCCTTGATGTGTTTTGTTGTCTTCAAAGATTAGGATCATTCCTTGTCGTGATGATTCTTAATATTTGATTTTTAATTTAAAATACTTTAAAATTAATTATTTAATAATTTCATTGAGGTTTTCAGGTTTACAGACCATTTTTCATGCATATGTCACAATATTATGTATACAAATTCAACCTTCATAAGTTGTAGATACTAGTGGCAGTACCTCCAGTCAGGTAGGCCACAACAGTTCCTGAAGTGTGGATCAGTCATTTCAACTGCACGTGAGGTAGGATCCCCTGCTTGCATGGAAAAATAAACTGCGTGGGGGAATCTAGTGCGTACAGGGAAAAGCAGATGCGCTGGGGCTGTGTAGGGATTCAGGGCCACGCGCGGGAATTGTGACACAACATATTTTCCCGTGTAAATCCTAAGGTATACAAAACACCTCAGTTTTGACTGAAATTCAGGTGTAAAACCTATACATGACAATGTATGTGAAATATTAAGTTACATTTCAGCCTCCTAGATGCCAAGATCCTTGCTATCTTTTAGCTACCAGAGGTGATAGAATAAATAATAAATATATTGTTCAATAAATGCAGCAAAAATACGTAAAATATTTGGATAAAGCTTATTGCAAGGTTAATTGGTTTGGATATGGTTTATTGTTATAAATAAATATAGATAAATTGATTATTAAATATTTTTATAGAGGGGCCACAATTATATTGGGGATCTTTAAAAGATCTCTTTAGGAAATTCAGTATGAAAACACATAGGCCTGGTTACTTTGGAACCTTTATAATAAAGGGTATTTTGCCCAAAGATAATATGTATATAAAATACACAGTGGAGTGGAAGGGCTTTGTAACCAAGATGCCACGACAGAGAAAGGATAATAAGAATCACTGGTATTTTATCAAATCCTTTGGGTACCTGTTTGGGACGTGCACTGATGGGTTAAACCTGTATACTGTGGTTATAAGGTTGTTCAGCAGTTTAAATTGATAAAAAGGGTCAAGGATGGATAATATTAATCAGATTCCATAAATCACTTACTTATCTCTTATAAGTATTTAATTACCTTGGCACAGTGTCTGGATTTAAATATAACTGGTTCTCTGGTTATCTGTCAGCTTCCTGATGCCAGGAACGTTGCCCTACTTTAGCTACAGCAAGTGATATTGGTGTTGGAATAATAATTCCAAGAAAATTACAGTAAACTGCTCAAATAATTGATTTGAAAGCAAGTGCAAAGTTTAGTTGGTTTTCTTGGATTAATTTTTTTTAAATATATCTTTTTCAAGATGGGCCACAGTTCATGCAAACAGGGGATCTTTATTGGACAACAACCTCGCTTCAAGGGGCTCTTTTGAACCGTGTAAAGACCTTGGGACAATGAGGTCTTAAATGATTGCTCACAAAAGACCAACTCAAGGGGATGGGTGGACTGGCTGTCTTGCAGCACTTCTGCCTGGGTTCAAGGAGGAGACAACTTACTATTTTAAGTACTTACTCCAAGAAGCTTGCAGAAATTCATGGTTGAAAGGGTCTCAGGACAATTATTGGGGTTATTTGCTGATATTCTTCACACAATCAATGATGGGGCCAGAATAATTAATAATACTATCAGACTATAGCCATATATCACTTGTTTATCTTGAATAAACACTTGATCACGGATGGAAAAGGGGTTTAGAGTGATACTTAAAAATTACTGGGGTTTAAATCACTTAAAAAGGGTTGTTTATATACTTTTTTGGGGTAATAAGACCTTCTCAGGGCACGTAGAGAGGGTTGTGCTTGGATTCTGAGGCTAGCAGGCTGGACAGGGCTAGTTTGGAACGTAGTTCTGGTGCTGTCAATCTGCTAGACTTGTCTATGTCATATTTCTTTGTGAAATAATTGTCAGAAGGTGTTTAAATGTTAATTTGGTATTTTTATGATTCAGACACATTTCCTTATTTTGTTTTAATTTATTTGAGTGACATGGATGGAAGTGGGTATGAGTAGAGTCTACGGCATCTTCTGCACATGTTGGGAATTTTTAATAATTTTTAGTTTAACTCCTTGTTGTGTTTTGTGGTTCATAAAGATTTGGAAATATCATTTACGTGACAACCTTCATCATTGTTTCCCACAATTTATTTGCTTTATATTTTAATTTTCATATATTTTTTATTCAATATTCTTAGTTTTCAGACATCCCTCTGTCCAGCAGTCAAGTTGTTACATATACATGATGTATGCATGCAGGTTGTAGCCTGTTCCTGCGGTACCTGGCTGTCAGGCTTAGTACAATTTTTGTCAACGCGCGCAGGCTTGACTGCTGCATGCAGGAATATGTTGCCTGCGGCCAGTCAGTCATTTTGCATGCGTGCCTTTTGACATGCGCCTACATATTGAGTGTCAGGCCTGTGTACTCTTACTGTATGAATGCGGGGCTGCGCGCGTTAATTGTGACAAAACACAAATTCGCCTTTAACTCCTAAAATATACACAACACCTCAATTCTGACTGAATTTTAGGTGTGAAGCCTATACATGGCGTAATCTGTGAACTTTTAAAATGGCCAAAAGGTGCCATGGTGGTGTTTTGGTCTGTTGGTCATTTTGTTTAATAATTATTTGAAAATGTAAGGAGTTAGAATTCAAGGGTGGGGTCAGTGAGTGACCCTACTTAATTTTGGGTGGGGAATCCATTTATAAAATAATATTCATGGATTTCTCACTCCTTCTAATTTTATTATTTTATTTCTGTTTTAAATCTGCTTTGACAGGTTGCTCTGTCCAAGTAGCAAGCTGACATTCCCCCCCTCCAAGATATGTCTATATCTGAAAAGAATTTTGGGGCTCAATGTCTTTTATTGGCTCTGTAATATCTTAAGTGGATAGGTCCATCTGGAATGTTGTTTCCAGGTAACCATTCATCTTTGTCAGCAGATTTTCCTTTGTATCTGACTAGATAGAGTCTGAAATCTTTCCCATTTATCCTTTCTTTCTTGTCTTTAAGGATTTTACTTATTTTTCCTTTGTCTTTCTCAGTTTCATCTGCAATAGGAATTGCTGGTGACAGAGTGTGTTCTCCTTCTTGAGGATGGTAGTGTTTGACAAGGCTTACTGGGAAGACTGGGTGCTTTCTGGAAATTTCATCACTGAGAATTACTTCCACAGCATCTTTCCATGGAGTTTCTTAATGGTGAATGGTCCAACAAATGCAGGTCTGAGTTTCTTGTTTCCAGCTAAGTTAGTGAAATTGGTGGTAGAAACTAAGAATTGATCACCAATCTTGAAGTCAGGTTCTTTATGGGTTTTGTCCCATCTCTGTTGGTTGTACTCAAAAGCTTCTTGAACGCATTTTGCAGCGTGTTTTTTTGGCTGTATCTATCATATTCTTGAAGTCAAGTGATGTGGGGTGGATATTGGTTAGCTGCTGATTCAGGTGATCCTTGGGTAATTTAGGAATCCACCCTCTCTCCAGTACATAGGGGCTTCCTTGGTGGTAGAATGTTTGCTGCTGTTGTAAGCCATTTCTAGAGCAGGCAAGAGGCTGACCCAGGCATGGCAGTACCCATCAGTATTCTTATTTTCTAGACCAAAGCAGTAGAATCTCCTGAGAATGTCTTCCAGGGTATGGATCATCCTTTCAGCTAATCCATCTGTCTGGGGGTGATAAGCTGTAGAGAATGCTAGAGTGGTTCCTAAAATATCATGGAGGTTTCTCCAGAACTCAGAGGTGAACTTGGGGTGTCAGTCACTGGTGATTATCTTGGGTACTCCTACATCAGCAATAAGTCTGTTCCAAAACAGTAGTGCTAATTCCATAGCAGTATCATCCTTATGGTTAGGTAGAAATTTTACTTTCTTGGAAAAACCATCTACTATGACCAGGACTGAATTTTAAGAATAAGCTCCTCCAGGTGGTAGTCCTGTCACAAAGTCCATAGTGATGATTTCCTATCTGTTCTTGGGTTCAGTGATCTTTTGGAGGAGGCCAAACTTCTTTCCTGTGGTCCTATTGGATTTCTGGCAAGTTTCACAACTAGAAACATACTGGATTGTGGAGTTCCTCCAATCAATCCACCAAGCAGTCTGTTTTACTTTATCCAAAGTTCTGTCAGTAGACAAGTGTCCAGATGAACAGTTACCATGGCATTCAGATAGGACATGCTTAGTGTGTTCTTCCTTAGTTAGGACTATGAAACTAGAATGTTGATGTCTGTAGTAAACTAGGCCATCCCACAAGGTGAATCTTCCAGATTTTTAAGGTTTCAGGGGAGATTCAGGTAGACTATCAATAAGCTCAGGAGGAGGGGAGGTGCTTTCCATGATAGTGAATAGGCTTTTTATGTCAGAGCTGTAGGCTTCCCTGATTGAGTTGAATCAGGATTCATCCGATTCACAGATGTGAACACCTAGAATAGGAGCTTCCATGACTAACATGTTAATTTTCAAGATGGGAAAAATGTCATGATCTTCTGGATCATAGGCAGGGTTACTTGAATCATTAGGTAGAGCATTCCTATTCAGACTGTCAGCATTCTGGTGTTTGTTCCCAGCTTCATGTACTATTTTCATTTGTCCTCTGTACTGCTGGATAGCTATTTGCCATCTTAAAATGTGCCTGCTGGGAGTCTTCATGTTCATCAGGGTTCTAACAGCATTGCAATCCATAATAACCACAAATTTAGTACCTTCCAGATAGTAATGGAGCTTTTATAAGGCCCATACTAGAGCTAGGCATTCCATTTGACTGGCACCATATCTTTTCTCTGTGTCCTTTACTTGTCTAGAGATAAAGAGTATTGGTTTTTCTACTGGTCTATCATTTTCTATGAATTCTTGATGAAGTTCAGCGCCTAGCCCTTCCATTCTGGCATCAATATATAGTTTAATGGGTTTACTTTAATCAGGTTGTATTAGTACAGGGGCAGTAGTCATAGCCACCTTGAGTTCCTAATAGTTCTTAACTCTTTCAAGAGTCATTTCAAACAGGGTTTTGTTGTTGAAAATCTCATAAAAACACTTAGTTAGTAATTCAAACTTGGGTAGATACTTCCTATAGTAGCTGCAGAAACTGACAAAGGACAGGAGTTCAGTTTTGTTCTGAGGAATTGGCCTGTTCATAACAGCTGCTATTTTGCTTTTGTCAGCTGTAAGAGTTAGACCAGATACTGTGTGACCTAATGCTTTGAGTTCACCATATCCAAAGTTGCACTTTTTCATGGATACTTTTAATCCTACAGCAGAGATGGTTTTTAGGACAAGTCTTACTTTATCCACATGGGAGGTCCAATCATCAGTGTAGATGATAACATCATCAATATATACCATCATCCATCCTTGCCTTATGAACTTGCCTAGTAAAGTGTCCATCATCCTCTGAAAGTGGCAAGGAGCATTCTTGATTCCAAAGGGCATCCTCAAGTACTCATAGATACCTAGGTGAAATATGATCCTCATGAACTTCCTACTGTCTGGGCTGATGGGGATCTGGTGGAATCCTTTCAGCATGTCCATGGTAGGAATAAACTTAGCTTGTGAGAGATTATGAAGGGCATGGTCAATCCTAGGAATGGGGTAATAGTCTTCTTGAGTGTAATTGTTCAGAATCCTAAAATCTCCTACCATTCTTGACTTATCATTGTGCCAAGCTATGATCACAGGAGTAGTGATATCTACCTGTTCATTGTGTCCTACTTTCCTCAGGACTTGTAATTCAATTAGCTCCCGGATGTGAGTTTCCAAAGCTGCTCTTGATTTTGGACTGGAAGGATAAGAAAGTCTTCTTGGATTAGGAGGGTAAGGGGGTTTGATAGTTAAGGTAAGGATCATATCATGTTCTTTGATGTAACAAATAGGGCGGTCCTTAGTGCAGAAAGCATTCTGATTCTCAAGGCATACCTGAAGGATATCACGTTTTTGATCTTCACTGAGTTGGTCATTCAGGGCAGCTTGGGAGAAGTATTCCTGGTTAAAGGTTTCCAGGTGTTTCTGATAAGTGGAATAAGTGCTTTGAGCATTAACATGGCATATTTGAAACTCCTTGTTCCAATCCCCTCCTATATTAAAGTATCTTCCTTTACTTTGGAATACATCTATACAATACAGGCAAAGAGAGTCATTTCCTAAAATGAAGTAATCACACATTCCATTCTGGAGTACTACAAACTCAAACTTGAGTCTCAGGGAACCTTTGGAATGGGGAAAAATGAGATCTGCAGACCATAATCCAATAGCATTAAGGGAGGAGTTGCAACTGCTGAACTTAGCTTGTGGAACTGGTAGCAAGTATTCTTTCCATTTGGGGACTTGGTTCTCTAAGTAACTTGACCCAACACAGGAGCAGAAGGCTCCACTATCTAGGAGTAACTTCACAGGAGAACCTTGGATTAGTCCAGTAGCATAACAACTTTTGCCAGTGGTGTAGCTTTTAACAATAGAGGGTTTCAGAGTCAGAGTCTTGGCTTCAGAAACATGTTGGATTTTCATATTGGGAGTCCATTGTTGTGTTAGATTGGAATACTTGTTGACTTAATTGATTTCCAGGGAGGATACTATGTCTCCTTCAATGACATTGATGGGGTTAGTAATCATTAATTCATACTCAGATAATGATCCATCAGTGTCATCAAGTAGAGGGTCAATTTCATTATCCTCATATCCTCCTTCAATGAGATTGATCTTTCTTCTGGGCTGGGGACAGTCAGGTCTTACATGTCCAGTTTGGTTACAGTTCCATCATACCTTTTCTTTGGTCTCAGAAGTCTTCTTGATTTATAATCGGGGATTGGTGGAGTCCTTAGTCTTGAATTATACTCTTCTCTAACATTGGGGATAAGTTCCCTGGGTATATTGGTCCTTTTGTCAAGACCATTCATGTCAATAGTTTCCTTCAAGATTCCAATAAGGGTGGAGAGCTCAGCATCCATAGAAATTCTACACCTTACACTGTGATTAAGGTGTCCGGGACATAGGCTGAGGAGTCTTTTGTTGACTTCCTCTTTATCAGCTTCAGGGTAGAAGCAATCTAACCTCTTCTTTTTTTCCAAACACCACTTGTGAGGTTTGTCCTTAGAAGGGTCAAAAAGTGAGGTCTCAAAGGTTTTCATCATTTTTCTTTTCCATATCCTGGTACCAAATTGTTCTTTGATAAGGACTTTCCAAGAATCCCAAGTCTGAGGTCCTACTTCTCCTCTTTTGTTGATGAACCAATCCAAGGCTACTCCTTCAAACAGCCTAGGCAGTATTACCACTGCTATAGTGTCCGGCAAATCATAGGAGGCAAGGGTGTAATCAATGAATTTGATGAAACTGATATGGTTATATTCTCCTTCACCTGAGAATTTGGGCCATTCAGCTACAGGAGGTAAGAGTTTCAGAGCTTGTTCCACTTCAGGAGTTGGACTGGGTCTGTAAGATTCATTCCTTATTGCTCCAAAATTAAGAGGAATGTTAGGAGCGTTACTTATCCTAGTAGGTTTACCTCTTCCAAATGGATCCTAGGAAGAGCAGTTGAATTTAATTTGAGGTCTCTTAAGTCATTCTTAATCATACCTAATTCCAGATCCAACTTGTAACTCAATAGGTCAATTTTATCAATTAGGTGAGCAGAAGGGGTATCAGTTTTGTTTTTAACTTCTCCTTTGAGCTGCTCAATGGAAAAGAGGATCTCTTCTTGTCCAGAGGAGTAAGTGGTATTGATTTGATTGATCAAGGATATTTTGTCAGCACTGATCATATCCTTTAACTTATTATTTTCTAACTCATTGATGTGCAATTGTTCAAGTATACTGAATTTGTTTGACTCAATGTTGTCTTTTAATACCTTGATTTAAGACTCATTACTTTTCATATGGTTGGATTGACCTTGGATCATATGTTAGTATTCAGGAGGACTTTATCAAGTTGTTTATGAATATTATCCAAGTTTCTGCTCAAGATTTTAAATTGTAAAAGACATCATCAAAAATTTTGTTAAACCAAAGTGTAATATCATCAGATCCTAGTTGTGATAGACTTTCTTCCATTTCTGGGCTAGAGATATGATATTGTTCCAATCTTATGGGTTTCTCATTTTTTGATGATGTGAAGACCTCAACTTTTTGGGGTCTTTTCCCTTTAATTTGGAAAATTGATCCCAGGGGTTCCATTTCTCCAGGTATTTCTCCACCTCTGCCCTGGGGATTAATTTCTGCAGGGCCATTTGAGAGGAATTTGCCCATGATATGGCCTTTCTCATAGCTGCTGAGTCCTCCTGTTTGTGGGCTAGCTTGTAAGCCTCCCAATGACTCACGTGATCCTTCACCAACTCTTTGGCTAGGTCTGGAGTGGGAGGCGTAGGAGGAGGGGTGACTGCGTGGGACAACTGTAGGGGAGAGGGACGCATCTCCAACAATTTGTTGGTTGAGTTGGAGGGCGCGCGTGCTGGTGGTTCTCGCAGCACTCGTATTGCCGGTTCAAGCCCCCTCATTGTGCTTGCTACGGGCACTTGTACAGGCGCGCTTTCCTCTGGGCAGAGGTCCATGGGAAGGGGCTTGTCCTGTCGTGCGGGTGTATGGTCTGTTTTGCAACATAATGCCAAAAGATGTAAGTTTTTGTCAAAAAGACTTTGAAAAAGGTAAAAAAAAATAAATTAAATATTTTTATTTATTTTTAAATAAATTTAGGCTAACTTAAGCTTAAATTCAATGGTACTAAAGCTTGGCTTGGGTTAAAAGAGTCCTTGGGGGTAATCCAGGGGGATCTTTGTGGGTACCAATCAAGTCTTTGCTTAAATCAAAAGAACCTTGGTGGGAACTGTTTTCCAACAGTTCCTGCTCAATAAAATCTGCTAGGGAAAAGTTTCTTTCCACTAGTTTAAGATAAAAAATTAAAATTAATAAGTTTTTGGTTTTATTATAATTTTTATTAATTTTTATCAAACTTTGATTTTTTTGAATTTTTGTTATATTTTTTTTAAAAAAATAAAAAAATATTTCAAGCTTAATTTCTTTATTCTTTTTAAAGAAATAAATTTTCCTCTGATATTTCTTCCAGGCCATGTTTTGCCTGAGTAAAAAGTTAAAATTAATAAGTCTTTCATGCTCCAATTCTTTTTCCTTAATAGCTTGTTGCTTATAATGAAGTAATCTAGCTTGTTGTTGCTCAGGAGTTATGATAACAGGCACAAAATTACGGATTCTTTCTTCTTTTTGTTGTTTAAGAAGGTTCAAATAATAATTGATTGATTATCCGTTGGTTTCAAGGTCCACTGGAGAAACAATAATCAAAAAATAAGGATAATAAGTATTTTTACTTATTTTTACGTAGAATATCTGGTCCAAAGAAATAAATTAATTAAAAATTAATTATTCAGGGATATTTCCCGGACAGACCCCCAGCTTTCAGCTTCCTGATACCAGGAACTTTGCCTTCCTTTAGCTACAGCAAGTGATATTGGTGTTGGAATAATAATTCCAAGAAAATTACGGTAAAATGCTCAAATAATTGATTTAAAAGCAAGTGCAAAGTTTAGTTGGTTTGGTTGAATTAAATTTTTTCAAATTTATATTTTTCAAGAGGGGCCACAGTTCATGCAAGCAGGGTATCTTTATTGGATAACAACCTCTCTTCAAGGGGCTCTTTTGAACCGTGTAAAGACCTTGGGACAATGAGGTCTTAAATGATTGCTCACAAAAGACTAACTCAAGGGGATGGGTTGACTGGCTGTCTTACAGCAATTATGCCTGGGTGCAAGGAGGAGACAACTTACTAGTTTAAGTAATTACTCCAAGAAGCTTGCAGAAATTCATGGTTGAAAGGGTCTCAGGACAATTATTGGGGCTATTTGCTGATATTCTTCATGGAATCAATGATGGGACCAGAATTATTAATAATACTATTGGACTATAGCCATATATCACTTTTTTATCTTGAATAAACACTTGATCACGGATTGAAAAGAGTTCTGGATCAATACTTAAAAATTACTTGGGTTCAAATCACTTAAAAAGGGTTGTTTATATACTTTTTTGGGGTAATGAGACCTTCTCAGGGCACATAGAGAGGGTTGTGCTTGGGTGCTGAGGCTAGCAGGCTGGCCAGGGCTATTTTGGCACGTATTTCTGGTGCTTTCAATCTCCTAGCCTTGTATATGTCATATTTCTTTGTGAAATAATTGTCAGAAGGTGTTTAAATGTTAATTTGTTATTTTTATGATTCAGACACATTTCCTTATTTTGTATTAATTTCTTTGAGTGAAATGGGTGTAAGTGGGTATTAGTAAATTTTACGGCATCATCTGCACATGCTGAGAATTTTTAATAATTTTTAGGTTAACTCCTTGTTGCGTTTTGTGGTTCATAAAGATTTGGAAATCTCATTTACGTGACAACCTTCATCATTGTTTCCCACAATTTATTTGCTTTATATTTTAATTTTCATATATTTTTTATTCAATATTCTTAAATTTCAGAAATTCCTCTGTCCCGCAGTCAAGTTGTTACATATACATGATTTATGCATGCAGGTTGTAGCCTTTTCCTGCGGTACCTGGCTGTCAGCCTTAGTACAATTTTTGTTGATACGCGCAGGCTTGACAGCTGCGTGCGGGAATCTGTTGCCTGCAGCCAGTCAGTCATTTTGCATGCGGGCCTTTTGAAATGCGCCTACATATTGAGTGTCAGGCGTGTGTACCCTTGCTGTATGAATGCGGGGCTGCGCGCGGGAATTGTGACACAACACAAATTCGCCTGAAACTCCTAAAATATACACAACACCTCAATTCTGACTGAATTTTAGGTGTGAAACCTATAAATGGCATGATGTGTGAAATGTTAAACTGGCCAAAAGGTGCCATGGTGGTGTTGTGTTCTGTTGTTCATTTTGTTTAATAATTATTTGAAAAGTTAAGGAGTTAGAATTCAAGGGTGGGGTCAGTGAGTGACCCTACTTAATTTTGGGTGGGGAATCCATTTCTGTAATAATATTCATGGATTTCTCGCTCTTTCTAATTTTATTATTTTATTTCTGTTTTCAATCTGCTTTGACAGGTTTCTCTTTCCACGTAGCAAGCTGAAAGTATCAATATAATCAAAAGGGCTCTTCATTTATAGCTTTTGGAGTCCCAATATTGTCCTTCTGACGGGTACAGGGGCTCAAAGGGACGGACAATGAGCCTAGCAGAGTAACCAGTGGTAGCCTGTCACTTGTTCTTGTTGCTGTAACACGGGTAGCATCTAATTTCACAGGGTATGGGAATTATTCTACTTTATAATTGATGTTTGGACGTGTGAATAACACTAATCTGTCCTTTTTATTTATTATTTAATCAATTATACTTAGTAAATGTTCTCAGTAAGTTAATAATTATTTTAATGATCATTCCTACGGATATTCTGATGTCAGGTGAGTTCTCATTATGTATCAAAGAATTGGAGTAAATTCATGATATTGATTTTACTCCTTATTTTCAAATTTCAGTTGATTTACTAAAATAATTACTTAAAAATATAAGTCATGGGTATTCATGTAATGTTTTTACATCATTATTTTTCTTAGTATGTCACAAATAAATTTATGTCTATATATTCTCATAATAGTACATTAAAGTATTTTAATATATTTTTAGAAGTAGCCATTACCTTATTTTCGACATCTTTGGTACTTTCAATTATATTTAATAAAAAATACGTATAAAGGTTATTTAGGTATTTTTATATAAGTTTATGTATTTTTATATAAGTTTATGTATTTTTATATAAGTTTATGTATTTTTATATAAGTTTATGTATTTTTATATAAGTTTATGTATTTTTATATAAGTTTAGGTATTTTTATATAAGTTTATGTATTTTTATATAAGTTTATTTTTTTATATAATTTTCTGTATTTTTATATAAGTTTATAATTTTTATATAAGTTTATGTATTTTTATATAAGTTTATGTATTTTTAGACTTTCTAATATCCACGGGAAAATTCATTACATATATAGAATGTTCCCGTGTAGGTTGTAGAATTTTTACGCGGTAACTAGGTTTCTCAGGCCGCCTGTCACTTTTTCAACCCGTAGTTCCGCAGGTACATACTTGTCAGAGGCCCAGGGCTCCTTGAACAACTTTTCCAGGGTGACAGTGCTGTAGCTCAGCCGCGCCCGGGTGTATTTGCTGCTGCGTCTGTGTGCGGGAATTGTGACAGAACATGTTTCCATCTGTAACTCCTAAAATGTGTACAACAATTCAATTCTGACTGAATTTTAGGTGTGAAACCTATAGGTGAAAATACATGTGAAATATTCAATTGGCCAAAAAGTTCAATAGTAATGCTGTAGTATTTTGCTCTTTCTTCTTTTATTTATTTAAAAATATAAGGAGTTGGATTTCAAGGGTGGGGTACTTGAGTGACCCCACATAATTTTGGGTGGAGAATCCACTTTTGAAATAATATTCATTTTTTTCCTACTCCTTCTACGTTTGATTTTAATTTTATTATTTTTATGTTATTTCTGTTACTTTTGCAGCTTGCTCTGCAATAGTAGCAAGATGACATTCCCCCACTCCAAGATATGGCCATATCTGAAAAAGAATCTGCAGCATGTTTGGAAAATATTAATTCCATGTGTGTTTCAGTTCATTTTGCTGGCTCTGTAGTTTCTAAGATGTATTGGTCCATCAGGTATATTATTCTCTGATAACCATTCATCTTTATCTGCAGATTCTCCTTTGTATCTTACTAAGTATAGTCTTACATCTTTTCCTTGCACTCTCTCTTTCTTGTCTCTCAATATCCTGCTGACTTTCCCTTTTTCTTTCACAGGGTCAGGTTCTATTGGGATTTTTGCTGGAGGGAGGTTGCTACCTTCTCTTGGTTGAAAGTGTTTTACTAGCCTAACAGGAAATACTGGGTATTTTCATGATAATTCTTCACTCAAGATTAATTCTGCGGAATTTTTGTCAGCTTGCTACTTTGTACAGAGCAACCTGTCATAGCAACACAAAACTATAGAAAACAAATTAAACAAGAATATCTATATTAAAAAAAGAATGAGTGATAAATCCTTAAGTATTATTAAAGAAATGAATTTCTCACCAAAAATTAGGTAGGGTCACTCACTGACCCAACCCTTGAAATCCTAGTCCTTACATTTTTAAAATAATTAAAAAGAAAAGTACTAAAAATTATGAAACCAGTATGGCACCTTTTGGCCATTCTAACATTTTACATGTGTTTTCACGTATAGCGTTTACACCTAAAATTCACTCAGAATTGAGGTGTTGTGTATATTTTAGGAGTTACACGCGGAAATGTGTTATGTCACAATTCCTGTGCCCAGCCCCGCATCCTTACATATCCCTAAGTACTTGTAGTAGCAAATTCCTGCATACTAGAGACCCGCGCGTAGCTAATTCTTCCACGCACGCAGCGGATCCTACCCTGCATGCATCTGTACTGACTGATCCCCGGGTCTGGATCTGTTGTGACTAATCTGACAACCAGGTGCCGCTCAGAAGAGCTACAACCTAGTTAGGGTTGCCTGGCATATGTAACAAGTTGACATATGCATTAGTAATAGTCTAAAAAAATCAAGACCTATATAAAATTAATAAAAATTAAGTTTAAAACATTTTTTAATCATAAATCAAAGATCAAGGATTACCATGCAAATCATTGACTCTGATCTTTGAAGACCACAAAACACTACAAGGAGTGTTCATAAAAATTATCAAAAATTATCTATGTGATCAGCAGATAATCAGGAAACATCCACATCTGTTCAATTCAAAGCAATAATAATAGTACAAATGAAGAATGAGTGCAGAATGATCAAATTTACGCCATAATAGATTAACAGAAGATCTAAAGTCAGCTGATTGACAAAATTAAGTGGACGTGCTAATCTTGCCCTGACTGGCTTTTCAACCTCAGCACATGATCAGAACCCTCTCTACGTGCTCTGAGAAGCTCAAAATCACCCCAAAAAGGTATTTATACAGACCTCTTTGGATCCATTATTCAGAGATCATCAGTTTACCAGGAATTATTATTATCAATCAGACTCTGTTTCATTGTTAGTCAAGTGCTTATGAAGATTCTAAGAAATTGATTTATGACTTAATCTGTAGTATTATTATTTATTTCTTAAACAAATCAACCAATTGAAGTTAAAAGTGCTCAGAGTAAGTGTTTCCCTTCCTGCCTTGGCCCTTGTGCTGTTTAGCCCGGCCATATTAGTGGACAATCCCTCTCTAAGGCACCCATCTTGAATCCAAGGTTCTTAAACTGCCTAAGGAGGCCCCTTGAAGAGAGGTTGCTTTGTGTGTAAAGACCCCCAGTAGTATAATACTGTTGCCCCTGTTTTATATATATATTGAAAACCTTTCATTGCCAAACCAATAAAACCTTGCAACTGCTCTTATTATATTATTTATTTAAGCCTCTAAGTCTTTATTTTTGGAATAATAATAATTATTATTATTCCAGTATTTTTATCAGTCTCTTTAGCTAAAGGACTGCTAGGTTCCTGGTATCAGAGGGCTGAAAATTTTGTCCATGCATCTTTTTGATAAAAAATGGTCCAACAAAGGCTGTTTTCAGCTTTCTGTTACCTGCTAGATTGTTGAAGTTGGTAGAGGATATCAAGAGCTGATCTTCTATTTTAAATTCACGTTCCCTATGTGATTTGTCCCATCTTTGTTTGTTGTATTCTACTGCTTCTTATACACATTTTTGAGCATGATTATTTTACAGATCTATCATTTTCTTAAAGTAAAGAGATGTTGGATGAATGGTGGCTGGGTTATAGTTTAAGTTATTCCTTGGGAGTTTTGGAATCCATCCTCTTTCTAGTATGTAAGGGGCTTCTTTGGTAGTAGAATGGTTACTGCTGTTATAAGCCATCTCTAGAGCTTTGAGTAGGCTTACCCAATCATGGCAATAAACATCTAATTTTTTGTATTATAGACCAAAGCTACAGAACCTTATTAACATGTCTTTGAGGGTCTGTATCATTCTTTCAGCTAATCCATCAGTTTGGGGATGGTATGCTGTAGAAAATGCTAGAGTAATACCCAGTATATCATGTAGATTCCACCAAAACTCAGATGTTAATTTGGGGTCTCTGTCACTGATTATAATCTTGGGTATACCAACATCAGCTATGATCCTATTCCAAAATAGTAGAGCTACATCCATAGCACTATCTTCTTTGTGGTTAGGTTAGAATTTTGCCTTCTTAGAGGATCTGTCAAATATAAGCAGGACAGAGTTATATGAATGAGTGCCTCCAGGGGGGAGGCCGGTGACAAAATCCATATCAATGATTTCCTATCTAGTTTTGTGTTCAGAGATCTTCTGTAGGAGTCCAAACATTTTTCCAGTAGTTTTATTAGATTTTGGCAAGTCTCACAGCTAGTAACATACTTAATAGTGATTTCTTTCCAGTCTATCCACAAAGCAGTTTGTTTTACTTTTTCCAAGGTTCTTTCAGTGGATAGATGCCCTGATGAACAGTTGTCATGGCATTCCTGGAGTATGTGTTGTATATGTTATTTGTTGCTTAGTACTAATACACTGGAATGTTGGTGTTTGTATAAAGGAGACCATCCCAAAAGGTAAAACTTCCTGCTTTATAGGGTTTAAGTGATGAAGCAGGTAAACTATTTATCAGAGCTGCTTCTGGGGATTCAAATTACATAATGGTAATCAGCAGCTTGATTTCAGGAGAGTAGTTGTCCCTCACTAGATTGAAGAAAGCAGTATCTAATTCACATAAGTGGATCCCCATGATTGGAGAATTTAATGCAAAAAGATTGATGTTCAAAATAGGAAAGATATCTTGACTCTCAGGGTCATATGCTGGATTTCTAGATTCATTAGGCAAAGAATTCCTACTTATACTATCAGCATTCTGGTGTTTAGCTCCAGCTTTATGCACTATAGTCATCTGCCCTCTATACTGTTGTATAGCAAATTGGCACCTGAGAATATGTCTGCTGGGGGTCTTCATGTTCATGAGAGTTCTAACAGAATTCCAGTCTGTGATCACTTGGAAAGTGGTGCCTTCTAAGTAATAGTGTAGCTTTTCTAAAGCCCATACTAGAGCCAAGCATTCCATCTGACTGGCTCCATATCTCTTTTCTGTATCTTTGATCTGTCTAGATATGAAGAGTACTGGTTTCTCCACTGGTTTTTCTTTTTCTATCCTTTCTTGATGTAGAGCAGCTACTAACCCTTCCATACAGGCGTCAATGTACAATTTAAAGGGTTTGGAGTAATCTGGTTGAATGAGTAAAGGAGTAGAGGTAATAGCTATTTTTAGTTCTTCATAGTTTTTCAATCTCTCATGTGTCACTTCAAAGAGAGTGTTATTGTTGCATATTTCATACAGACTTTTAGTTAGCATAGCAAAATTTGGTATTTATTGTCTTTAGTAACTAAAAAACTAACAAAAGACAGTAACTCTGTTTTATTTTGAGGCATGGGTCTGTTCATGAAAGCAGCTATCTTATTTTGATCAGCAGCTAGAGTTAGACCACAGACTATGTGCCCTAGAGCTTTCAATTCTCCATATCCAAAGTTTCATTTCTTCATGGATACTTTTAATACTGCTTTGGAGATAGTTTGGAGTAATAATCTTATTTTGTTGATATGAGTATCCCAATCATCAGAATATATGATAAAATCATCTATATATACCATCATCCATCCTTGTCTGATGTATGTACCTAGAACTGTATCCATTGTTCTCTGGAAGTGTGATGGGGCATTCTTTATACCAAAGGGCATCCTAAGATATTCATATATTCCCAAATGACAGATTATTCTCATAAAATTTCTTCTTTCAGGGCTTATAGGTATCTGGTGGAAACTTTTAAGCATATCCATATTAGTGATATATTTGGCCTTTGACAAGTTATATAGAGCATGATTGATCCGGGGTATAGGATAACAATCTGCCTGAGTATAATTATTGAGCATTCTGAAGTCTCATACCATTCTTGACTTGTAATTATGCCAAGCTATGATTACAAGTGTGGTCAAATCTACCTGCTCATTATTCCCTACTTTCCTTAATACTTGTAAGTCTATCAGTTCTTGGATATGTTCCTCAAGAGCTATTCTAGACTTAGGACTAGATGGATAAGCTGGTCTTCTTAAGTTTGGAAGATAAGGAGGCTTAATAGTCAATTTTAATACCATGTCATGTCCTTTGATATCACCAATGGGGTGATCTTTAGTAAAAAAAGCATTTTGGTTCTCAAAGAAGACTTTCAATATATTTTTGTTCTGTTCCTCAGAAAGTTTCATATTTAGAGCTGCTTGAGAGAAGTATTCTTGATTAAAGTCTTCTAAATGCTTTTGATAAGTTGAAGAGGGGAAGTTAGATTGGATGGTGCATATCTTAAACTTCTTGTCCCAATTACCACCCAGTGTCAAGTATTGCCCTTTACTCTGGAACACATATATACCATATAGACATAAAGCATCATTACCTATTATCAGTTAGCCACATAATCCATTGAGCAATACCATAAATTCCACTTTTATTCTCAAATATCCTTTAGTATGGGGTAATATTATAGGAGCAGTCCATACTCCAATAGCATTCATGGTAGAGTTTCAAGAGCTAAACTTGGCTTTTGGGACGGGAAGAAGGTGTTATTTCCAATTGGGATCCCATTTGTTTAAGAATTCAGTACAGACACATGAGCAGAAAGCAACACTATCCAGTAATAAACTTATAGGTCTGTCTCTATACAATCCTGTTGCATAGCAAGTTTGACCAGTAGTATAAATATTACCACTCATAGGTTTAACTGTTAATGGTTTAACATTTGTGATATGTGTAGGAATTAGGGTAGGATCCCATTGTTGGGGCAAACTAGAGTCCCCATGGATGTTATTGATTTCTATAGAAGTGCCTATATCTCCTTCTATAACATTAACAGGGTTTTTCAGGATCAATTCACATTCAGAAAGGGATCCTTCAGTATCAGCTATATCTTCATAGTTCTGATTCCCTTAAACCTCCTGCTCTCCTTCCAAGACTGTTATCTTTCTTTTTGGTAATGGGCGGTCTTGTCTCATATTCCCTGTCTTGTTACAATTCCAAAAATTCCCAGGCATTCTCTCTTTGTCCCTGTTCTCATTAGGTTTCTTATTATCAGAGGTATTTATCAGAGGGGGTTGTTCTCTGGTTTTGTTAGTTTTGAAGTTCTCTTTTGGTCTAGAAGGACCCTTCTTGTCTAACCCACTCATGTCTATGAATTCTCCTAACACATTGATTAGAGTTGGTAAATCAGCATCCATACTCATCCTGAATTTTCCACTGTGGTTAAGATTTCCAGGACACAAGTCAAGGAGTCTTTCATTTAATTCCTCTTTATAAGAATCTGTATAGAAGCAATCTAGTCTTATCTTCTGTTTGAAGCACCATTTGTGAGGCTTTTCCTTGAAGAGATCAAATGAGGAATTTTTGAAATTTTTCATCATTTTTCTTTTCCACCTTCTAGAACCAAATTGTTCTTTAATTAGAAGTTTCCAGGAATTCCATGGTTAGGATCCCACTTCTTTTCTTTTACTGATAAACCAGTCTAAAGCTACTCCTTCAAATAGTTTGGGCAGCCTGACTACAGCTATACCTTCTGGTAAGTAATAAGAGTTAATAGTATAGTCAATCAATTTAATGAAATTTATATGATCATATTCTCCCTCACCGGAGAAATTAGGCCACTCAGAAATTAGGGGTAAAGGTTTGAAGGCTTTTTCCATTTCAGGAGTAGAACTAGGCCTGAAGGTGTCACTCCTATCCATTCCTGGTAAGGGTGGTGCATAAGGTGTAGTTATTTGTCTGGGAGGTTTTTGTCAGCTTGCTACTATGTACAGAGCAAAAATGTCAAATAGTAACACAAAATATGAAAAATAAGAATACCTCAATTAAAAAATTAAGGAGTGAGAAATCCATAAATATTATTACAGGAATGGATTCCTCACCCAAAATTAGGTAGGGTCACTCACCAACCCCACCCTTGAATTCCAAGTCCTTATATTTTTAAAATAATTAAAAGGAAAAGTACTAAAAATTACGACACCTGTATGGCACTTTTTGGCCATTCTAACATTTCACACGCATTGTCACGTATAGGGTTTACACCTAAAATTCACTCAGAATTGAGGTGTTGTGTATATTTTAGGAGTTACACCCGGAAATGTGTTATGTCACAATTCCCGCGCGCAGCCCCGCATCATTACATAACCCTAAGTACTAGTAGCAGCAGGATCCTGCGTACTAGAGACCCGCACGCAGCTGATTCCGCCACACACGCAGCGGATCCTACCCCGCGTGCATCTGTACTAACTGATCCCCGCCTGGATCAGTTGTGACTAATCTGCAACCAGGTACTGCTCAGAAGAGCTACAACCTAGTTCGGGTTGCCTAGTATATGTAAAAAACAGACATATGCATTACTAATGATTTAAAAAGATCAAAACTTAAATAAAATTAATGAAAATTAAGTTTTAAACATTTTTTAATAATAAATCAAAGATCAAGGACTACCATGTAAATCACTGATCTTGATCTTTGAAGACCACAAAAAACTACAAGAAGTGTTCATCAAAATTATTAAAAATTATCTACATGATCAGAAGATAATGAAAAATCAGTAAAAATCCACATCTGCACGCTTTAAAACAATATCAATAGTACAAATGAAGGATGAGTACAGAATGATCAAATTTATGCCATAACAGATTAACAGATCCTGTGGCTAAAATAGTACAGAAATCCAGAAGATCTAAAGACAGCTGATTGACAGCACCAAGTGGACGTGCTAATCTTGCCCTGACTGGCTTAACAGCCTCAGCCCACAAGCAGAACACTCTCTAAGTGCCCTGAGAAGACCAAACTCACCCCAAAAAGGTATTTATACAGACCTCTTTGAATCCATTATTGAAAAAAGTTAATCAGTTACCAGGAATTCTTTATTATCAATCAGACACCTTTTCATTGTTAATAAGGTGCTTATATGAAGATAAGCAAGTGATTTATGACTTAGTCTTTAGTAGTGTTATTTACCTTTATTAACCAATCAACAATTGAAGTTTAGTCGAGCAATCTACCCCATCTGCTCTGAAAACCTTCCAATTATTCCAGGATTGTTGTGGTAAAAGTGCTCAGAGTGAGTTTTACCCTTTCTTTCTAGGCCATTTGTGCTGTTAAGCCCCGCCATTAGTGGAATAAGTCCTTTCTAAGGCACCCATATTTATTCAAAGGTACTTAAACTGCCTAAGGAGGCCCCTTGAAGAGAGGTTGCTAGTCTGTAAAGATCCCCAGTATTATAATACTGTGGCCCCTCTTTTATATTATATTGAAAACCATTTACTACCAAACAAATTAAACCTTGCAACTGCTCTTCTTAAATCACTTATTTGAGCTTCTAAGCTTTTATTATTGGAATAATAATTATTATTATCATTCCAGCATTTTTATCACTCTCTGCAGCTAAAGGACTGCAAGTTTCCTGGTATCGGAGAGTTGAAAACTGGAAGTCTGGCCGGGAAATATCCTTAAATAATCAATTTTTAATTATTTATTCCTTGGACCAGTCTATTTATTTTTAAAATAAGTTAACATACTTATAACATGTATTTTTGATCATTTGTTTCTCTAGTGGATCTTAAGACCAACAGAGAATTGATCAATTATTATTTGAACCTTCTTAAAAAGAAAAAAGAAGAAAAACTCCGTAACTTTGTCCCTGTTATTATAACTCCTGAGCAACAACAGGAGAAATTGCTTTATTATAAACAGCAGGTTATAAAAGACAAAGAATTTGAGCTTGAAAGAATTATCAATTTCAATTCTTTATTAAGGCAACATAAGGAGTGGAAGATTTATCAAAGGAAGCTTTGTATTTATAAACTAAATAACCCTGAAGATAAAGAAAAATCCAAAAATAATAAAAGTGATTTTTTTTTTCTAAAAATCACTTTCACACGTAAAAATAAAAAAAATATCAAACTTATCTTTTTTTGTTTTTATCCATCTCAGTGGATTTTGTTTTTGGTGATCTCATTGACCAGGACCTCCTAGAGGACGTCCCACACAGTGTACCATTGGATTTACCCTTGGATTTATCCCAGGATCTGATTGGAACTCACTCAGACCCCGTTGGAATACCCTCCAAGGATAGTTGTGAACCCAATCAAGTATTGGTAGCTTTGAATTTAAATCTAAGTAAGTTAAAATATTTAAAAAAATTATTAAAAATATAAAACACACAAAAAATATCATTTTTATAATTCAAAGTCTTTTTATCAAAAGCTTTGACAAAAGACTTACACTTTTTTTGGTGCTATGTATCAAAATAGGCGCAACACCCGTGCAGCCGTAGAGCGCCGTCATATGGATCTCTGACCGGAGGAACCAGTGCGCGCAAGGACTCCAGTCGCGAGCGCAATGAGGGGACTCAAACCCGTGACCATAGCTTCACGCGGGACAATGACAGCAACAACGGCGGCCACCAACTCAACCAACAAACCGTTGGAGAGCCATCCGTCACCCTTCATCTTAT
This sequence comes from Puccinia polysora, assembly GCA_025617555.3. Lineage (NCBI taxonomy): Eukaryota > Fungi > Basidiomycota > Pucciniomycetes > Pucciniales > Pucciniaceae > Puccinia > Puccinia polysora. Next base: position 34,704,437 of record CM062632.1, on the reverse strand, counting down.
CCCAGGAGGGTACAGGTCCTCCTGCGCCACCCCAGCTGGACTCAACCAAGGAGGAAAGAGTCAAAGTATTAGTGAAAGAGCACGTGAGCTATTGGGAACAATTCAGGTTGGCTCAGACCCAGGAGGATCAACCAGGCATGAGAAAAGCCATTTCTCAGATAAAGAAATCTCAGATTTCTCTGCAAATGTTGATCCCAAAGAAAGAAGTAGAAGGCTACGTGCAGAACTGGAATCCTTGGGATCAGTTAGCTTCCTTAAAGGGAAAGGACCCCAAAAAGAAGAGGTCCTCAGCCCATCAGAAGTTAAGGAACCTAAAGGATTGGGACAACATAATATCCTTAGCCCAGAAGTGGATAAAAGTGTACCACAATTAGATGTAGAAGCTCTTAATAGCTTTTCTGTCAATGTTTCTCAAAATTTTACTATTATTGGCCAATGCTTTGACAAAGTTTATCACCAATTGGACAAATTAAGTTCAAGTATTTTTAGAGTGATTGACAATCAGTCTCAGATTATGAGAATTGATGAGTTGGAAATACAACAAATCAAGGATAGTATAAGAGCTAGTAAGTTGGACCTGATGAAACATATTGATGACAAACAATCAATTATTCAGAAGATATTCTTGCAACCATAGACCAGCTTAAGGAAGGATTTAAGAAAACTATTCCTACTCCTTCAGCTCATCTGACTAACAAAATTGACTTATTAAGCAACAAACTTGATTTAGAGTTAGGTATGATTAAGAATGATCTCAGAGATCTTAAGATCAACTCTACTAACTCTCCGGTCATTGAACTAGAAGAAACTAGACCTGCCAGGTTCACCAGTACTCCTAGTGTTCCTCCCAGAGCCAGGATAACTAGGAATGGGTCTTTCAGACCCAGTCCTACCCCTGAAATGGAGCAGGATTTGAAGCTACTTCCTCCCATCACTGAATGGCCTAAATTCTCTGGAGAAGGCGAATACAACCATGTCAGATTCATTAAATTTATTGACTATACTCTTTCTTCTTATGAGCTCCCTGACGCAATAGCTGTTGTAAGATTGCACAGATTATTTGAGAGATTAGCTCTTGATTGGTTTATTAATAAAAGAGAACAAGTTGGACCTTTATCCTGGAATTCTTGGAAAGAATTGATCAAAGTGCAGTTTGGTACCAGGATTTGGAAAATAAAGATGATGAAAACTTTTGAAACTTCCCAGTTTGATCCATCCAAGGACAAACCTCATAAGTGGTGCTTAGACCAGAAAAAGAGGTTGGATTGTTTTTATCCTGATGCTGATAAAGAAGAATTCAATGAAAGACTCCTCAACTTATGTCCCAGACAAATCAACCACAGTGTAAGGTGTATAATGCCTATGGATTCAGATCTTTCCACCTTAATAGGTGTATTGGAAGAGACTATTGATATGAATGGTCTTGATAAAAGGGTAAGTAGACCTCCAAGGGAACAAAATACTAGGAACGGGGAAGAATATACTGCCAAAACTAAGGAATCCCCTTCTACTCCATCTACCTTGGAAGTCAAGAAGACTCCAGAATCAAAAGAAAAAGTATGTTGGAACTGTAACCAAACAGGACATGTAAAACCTGATTGTCCTCTACCTAGGAAAAGGATTAATCTTATTGAAGGAGAAGAGTATGACAATCCTGAACCTCACCTTGATGATACTGACGGATCACTCTCTGATTGTGATCTAATAATCACTAACCCTATCAATGTTATTGAAGGTAGTATTGAGTCTTCTCTGGACATAAATTCCGTCAATGAGGATTCTAACTTACCTCAAAAAATGGAATCCCAACATGAAGATTCACCACATCTCTGAGGCTAAGGCTTTGACTCTAAAACCTTCTGCCGGTAAAATTTACACTTCAGGCAAAACATGCTATGCTACTGGTTTAATCCAAGGTTCCCCTGTTAAGTTACTTCTAGACAGTGGAGCCTTTTGCTTGTGTGTTGGTACAACTTATCTGGAGAAACAAGACCCAAACTGGAAACTGAACTTACTACCAGTACCTCAGGCTAAGTTCAGCAGTTGTAATTCTGCTCTCAATGCTGTTGGAGTATGGAATTCTGATATCATACTCCCTCACTCTAAAGGATGACTCAAACTGAACATTGAATTTGTGGTGCTCCAAAACGGAGTATGTGATTATTTTATCCTTGGGAATGATTCTCTTTGCCTTTATGGTATAGATGTATTCCAAAGCAAAGGTAGATACTTCAATGTAGGAGGAGACTGGAATAAGAAGTTCCAAATATTTCATGTCAATTCTCAAACTTCTGATTCAACTTATGAAAAACACTTAGAGAAGTTTAAACAAGAATAATTCTCTCAAGCTGCTTTGAATTCCCTTCTGAATGAAGAACAGAAATGGGATATCCTACAAGTATGCTTTGAAAATCAGAATGCTTTCTGTACCAAAGATCACCCCATTTGTAACATCAAAGGACATGATATGATCCTAACTCTAACTATCAAGCCTCCTTACCCACCTAACCTCAGGAGACCTGCTTACCCTTCTAGTCCAAAATCCAGAGCTGCTCTGGAAACCCATATTCAAGAGTTGGTTGACTTACAAGTCTTAAGGAAAGTAGGCCACAAGGAACAAGTGGATATTACTACCCCAGTAATTATAGCTTGGCACAATGATAAGTCAAGAATGGTTGGAGATTTTAGAATGCTTAACAACTACACCCAAGCTGATTATTATCCAATTCCAAGAATTGACCACGCTCTACATAAACTGTCCAAGGCTAAGTACATAACCACCATAGATATGCTGAAAGGTTTTCACCAAATACCTATCAGCCCTGATAGCCGAAAATTCATGAGAATTATCTTTCATTTGGGAATTTATGAGTATCTTAGGATGCCTATTGGTATTGAAAATGCTCCTTCTCATTTTCAAAGGATGATGGACATAGTCCTAGGATTATTCATCAGACAGGGATGGATGATGGTATACATTGATGATGTTATCATTTACTCTGATCATTGGGATACTCACATGGAGAAATTAAGGCTAGTCCTCAAAACCATCTCTGCCATAAGATTGAAAGTATCAATCAAAAAGTTTAACTTTGGCTACGGGGAACTCAAAGCCTTAGGACACATTGTCTCTGGACTAACCTTAGCTGCTGACCAAAACAAGATAGAAGCAGTAATGAATAGGCCTATGCCTCAGAATAAAAATGAACTCCTATCCTTCATCAGCTTCTGCAGCTACTATACAAAGTATTTTCCAAAGTTTACTCTTCTAACCAAATGTTTTCATGAGATCTGCAACAACACCACCATGTTTGAAATGACTCATGATAGAGTCAAGAACTGTTAGGAACTCAAAATGGCAATGACCTCAGCTCCAGTACTGATCCAGCCAGATTACTCTAAACCTTTTAAGCTCTAAATAGATTCCAGCATGGAAGGGCTAGGAGCTCATTTACACCAGGAAGTCATAGAAGATGATAAACCAGTGGAAAAACCTATACTCTTCATATCTAGACAAATTAAAGATACTGAGAAAAGGTACGGTGCAAGCCAAATGGAATGCCTGGCCTTAGTATGGGCCCTAGAGAAACTCCATTATTACTTAGAAGGCACCAACTTCACTGTTATTACTGACTGCAACGCTGTCAGAACATTGATGAACATGAAGAACCCTAGCAGGCATATGTTGAGATGGCAGATAGCTATACAACAGTACAGAGGACAGATGACCATAGTTCATCAAGCTGGGACTAAACATCAGAATGCTGATAGTTTAAGCAGGAATGCGTTACCCAATGACCCAAGTAACCCTGCCTATGATCCAGAGGATAATTACATCTTCCCTATCCTTAATATTAACAGGTTAAGAATTGAAGCTCCTATAATGGGCATCCACGTTTGTGAACTAAATGAATCATTGTTCAACTCTATCAAAGAAGCTTACAGTTCTGAGATAAAGACCCTGATCACTATTATGGAAAGTACTTCTCCACCTCCTGAATTGATCAATAGCCTACCTGAACCTCTTTTGAAACCATACAAAGCTGGAAGGTTCACCATATGGGATGGTCTGGTATACTATAGGCATCAACATTCAAGTGTCATAGTCTTAACTAAGGATGACCATATCAAACATGTTCTGGCTGAGTGCCATGATAAATGCTCATCTGGTCATTTGTCTGCTGATAGAACCTTGGATAAGGTTAAACAAACTGCTTGGTGGGTTAATTGGAGAGACTCCACTATACAGTACGTTACCAGTTGTGAAACTTGTCAGAAGTCCAACAGGACTACTGGGAAATGGTTTGGACTACTGCAAAAGATTGCTGAACCCAAGAAAAGATGGGAGATCATCAATATGGACTTTTTACATGGACTACCACCAGGAGGAGCCTATTCCTACAACTCAGTCTTAGTCATTGTGGATAGGTTCTCCAAGAAAGCAAATTTCCTACCTAATCACAAGGAAGACACTGCTATGGAAGTTGCCCTATTATTTTGGAACAGACTCATTGCTGATGTTGGAGTTCCCAAGATTATTATCAGTGAAAGAGATCCTAAATTAACCTCTGAGTTCTGGAGGAATCTACATGATATGCTTGGAACCACCTTAGCTTTCTCTACCACTTATCACCCTCAGACGGATGGATTAGCTGAAAGAATGATTCAGACCCTGGAAGAAATGCTCAGGAGATTCTGTGGCTTTGAACTAGAGTACAAGAATTCTGACGGTTATTGCCAAAATCGGGTTAGCCTTTTACCTGCACTGGAGATGGCCTACAACAGTAGAAAGCACTCTACCACTAAGGAAGCACCTTACATACTGGAAAGAGGATGGATTCCTAGATTACCCAAGGATAAACTTAACCACCAGCTAACCAATATTCACCCTACATCACTTGATTTCAAAAACATGATAGATGAAGCCAAAAAACATGCTGTGAAGTGTGTCCAGGATGCTGTGGAGTATAACCAGCAAAGATGGGATAAAACCCATAAGGAACCTGATTTCAAGATTGGTAATCAAGTCTTGATCTCTACCACTAACTTTAACAACTTGGGTGAAAATAGGAAGCTTAGACCAGCTTTTGTTGGACCTTTCACCATTAATAAACTTCATGGTAAAAATGCTGTGGAAGTAATCCTCAGTGATGAGCTTTCTAGGAAACATCCAGTCTTCCCAGTAAGCCTCATCAAACACTACCACCCAAGGAATGGAGAACATACTCCTTAACCTGCAATACCTGTTACAGAAGAACCTGCAAAGGAAAAAGGTAAAATTAGCAAGATCCTTAAGGATAATAAAGATAGGATCAATGGAAAAGACGTCAGACTCTACCTGGTTAGATACAAGGGAAAATAAGCTGATAAAGATGAATGGTTGCCTGAACATAATATCCCTGATGGACCTATACACCTGAGGAACTACAGAGCCAACAGGAGGCATTAGCCCAAATTTTTTTTTCAGATATAGACATATCTTGGAGCGGCAGAATGTCAGCTTGCTACTATGTACAGAGCAAAACTGTCAAATAGTAACACAAAATATGGAAATAAGAATACCCCAATTAACAAAGTAAGGAGTGAGAAATCCTTAAATATTATTACAGGAATGGATTCCTCACCCAAAATTAGGTAGGGTAACTCACTGACCCCACCCTTGAATTCCAAGTCCTTATATTTTTAAAATAATTAAAAGGAAAAGTACTAAAAATTACAACACCTGTATGGCATTTTTTGGACATTCTAACATTTCACACGTATTGTCACCTATAGGGTTTACACCTAAAATTCACTCAGAATTGAGGTGTTGTGTATATTTTAGGAGTTACACGCGGAAATGTGTTATGTCACAATTCCCGGGCGCAGCCCCGCATCATTACATAACCCTAAATACTAGTAGCAGCAGGTTCCCGCGTACTAGAGACCGGCGCGCAGCTGATTCTGCCACACACGCAGCGGATCCTACCCCGCGCGCATCTTTACCAACTGATCCCCGCGCCTGGATCAGTCGTGACTAATCTGACAACCAGGTACCGCTCAGAAGAGCTACAACCTAGTTAGGGTTGCCTAGTATATGTAACAAACAGACATATGCATTACTAATGATCTAAAAAGATCAAAGCTTAAATAAAATTAATGAAAATTAAGTTTTAAACATTTTTTAATAATAAATCAAAGATCAAGGACTACCACGTGAATCACTGATCTTGATCTTTGAAGACCACAAAACACTACAAGAAGTGTTCATCAAAATTATTAAAAATTATCTACATGATCAAAAGATGATGAATGATCAGTAAAAATCCACATCTGCACGCTTTAAAGCAATAATAATAGTACAAATGAAGGATGAGTACAGAATGATCAAATTTGAGCCATAACAGATTAACAGATCCTGTGGCTAAAATAGTACAGAAATCCAGCAGATCTAAGGACAGCTGATTGACAGAACCAAGTGGACGTGCTAATCTTGCCCTGACTGGCTTGCCAGCCTCAGCCCACAAGCAGAACCCTCTCTACGTTCCCTGAGAAGACCAAAATCACCCCAAAAAAGTATTTATACAGACCTCTTTGGATCCATTATTGAAAAAAGGTAATCAGTCACCAGTAATTATTTATTATCAATCAGACAACGTGTCACTGTTAATCAAGTGCTTATATGAAGATAAGCAAGTGATTTATGACTTAGTCTGTAGTAGTGTTATTTACCTTTATTAACCAATTAACCATTGAAGTTTAGTCAAGCAATCTACCCCATCTGCTCTGAAACCCTTCCTATTATTGCAGGATTTTCGTGGTAAAATGCTCAGAGTGAGTGTTTCCCTTCCTGTCTGGGCCAGTGTGCTGTTATACCTGGCCCTTAGTGGAATAAGCCCTTTCTAAGGAACCCATCTTCATTCAAAGGTTCTTAAACTGCCTGAGGAGGCCCCTTGAAGAGAGGTTGCTAGTCTGTAAAGATTCCCAGTAGTATAATACTGTGGCCCCTCTTTTATATTATATTGAAAACCATTTACTACAAAACCAATTAAACCTTGCAACTGCTCTTATTAAATCATGTATTTGAGCTTATAAGCGTTTATTATTGGAATAATAATTATTATTATCATTCCAGCATTTTTATCACTCTCTGTAGCTAAAGGACTGCAAGGTTACTGGTATCAGAGAGCTGACAGTTTTGGTTCCTCTGTGGTACTCCCCAAGGGGTTTTTCAGACGGACTTTCAAGTCTCTAAGATCATTCTTGATCAGATTAAGTTGCAGGTCCACTTTATTATAAAGCATATCTAATTTTTCACTAAGGGGAAGATGGTAGCTGTTAATAGTATTTAACAATTCTTCTTTTAAAGGTTGAAAAGAAATAATAAAATCTTTTTGGATACCTGATAACATATTCTCAATTGTTTGAGTCTTTCTGATTTTACCTTGATTAATTGTCTCCAATAATTGTTCTGTATGTTCTTTAATATCTTCCATTCCTATAGTTTTTGTTTGGCTATTAATTAATTTGGCTACTAATGAGGTTAACTTATCCATTTGGGCATTAAAACTGTCCAAATTTCCACAAACAATCTTGAAATTATGGCGCATATCATTAGAAAAGGAAGTAATTACATCAGAGGTTGGTTTAGACAAGTTACTGGGTTCAGAATCAGAGACTGATTGTTGTACACCATTTTCCAATTTTGAGCTAAGGATATTATATGATCCCAATCCTATTTTACCTTTGGCTTTGGATGGGAAGAAGATCTCTTATTTCCTGATCCTTTGCCTTTCAGTTGGGCTAATTGATCCCAAGGATTCCACTTTTCTACGTAGGATTCTACCTCTTTCCTGGGAATCATTTTCTGAAGAGCTATCTGGGTAGCTTTTGCCTGGGAGATTATCTTTTTCATAGATAAAATGTCCTCCTTGGCTTGGTCTTCTTTGAAATATTCCCAATATTTCACGTGTTCTCTGGCTAATTCTTTGATCCTGGCTTCCTTGGCCAGATTCTGCTGAGGTGGCTGCAGGGAATCTTCTTGTAATGGAGGCAGGCTTAATTCTACCACCTTCTCTGGCTCTAGGTTGGGGGAGGGCATAAGTCCTTGGGACTGTTCCTTGTCCATCCAAATCTTATTCATGGATTCCAGTCCCCTCATGGTTGTCATTATTGGTGGTCTCATCGTTACTGGGGGCTCCTGGCAAAGATCCATAGGAGGGAATTCCCCTGAGGCTCTTGTGTTACGTTTAAGTTGATATTCAAAGGTACCAGGACTTTATTGGGATTAAATTGGTCCTAATAGGTAATCCTACGGGGTCTTGGTGTGTCCCAATGAGGTATTCACCCATCCAATCAATATTTTGAGGGCTTCCAGAGATATCTGGGACTTCTTGATCCAATAAATCAGTTTCAGTGGTGGTGGTTTCTGGTATAGGAGGGTTCACTGATGGTAAAAGGTTATTTTATTAGTCAATAAAATATATTCATATTATTTTTATAAAAAAAATATGGTAATACAAGTTTTATACTTAATTTTATATATTAAAAAGTAATTTATACCATATATATTACAAGCTTTATGCTTTCTTAATAGGGCCTGGAAGTTGATACGCCTCTCAAGATCTTCTTGTTCAAGGAGTTTATCTAAGTGTTTACGTGCACAACAGATATTAAGTTTCTCAGATTGAGTTAAAGATTCCCAACCAGTAGGTTTATAATTTTTAATATATTCTACTTTTCTTATCTGTAAAAGATTTAAATAATAGAATATTAGTTCTGCCTTGGTTTTTAAATCTAATCCAAAAGAATTTAATGATGAATCATGGTTAAAAATTCAGATAAATTTATCTTTGATTTAATTTTATGTGAAATGTCTGGTCCAAGGTATTAAATATAATAAAATGGAATATTTCCCGGCCAGAACCCCAATTGTCAGCCTCCTGGATGCGAACATTCTTGCTATTTTTTAGCTACAAGAGGGGATAGAATAAATAAGAAATATATTATTTTATAAATGCAGCAAAAATCCTTACAATATTTGGATAAAGCTTATTGCAAGGTTAATTGGTTTGGATATGGTTCATTGTTATAAATCAATATAGATAAATTGATTATTAAATATTTTTATAGAGGGGCCACAATTATATTGGGGATCTTTAACACCTCTCTTCAGGGAATTTAGTATGAACACACGTAGGCCTGGTTACTTTGGAACCTTTAGTTTAAAGGATATTTTGCCCAAAGATAATATTTATATAAAATACACAGTGGAGTGGCAGGGCTTTGTAATCAAGATGACACCACAGAGAAAGGATAATTAGACTCACTGGTATATTATTAAATCCTTTGAGTACCTGTTTGGGACATGCAATTATGGGTTAAACCTGTATACTGGGGTTATAATGTTGTTCAGCAGTTTAAATTGATAAAAAAGGGTTGAGGACGGATATTATTAATCAGACTGAAGCCATAAATCACTTAATTATCTCTTTTAAGTATTTGATTACCTGGGCACAGTGTCTGGATGCAAATATAACTGGGTTTCTGGGTATCAATATCCTCAAAAGAGCTCTTTATTTGTAGCTTTTGGATTCCCAATATTGTCCTTCTGAGAGGTACAGGGGCTCAAAGGGACAGACACTGAGGCTAGAAGGGTAACCAGTGGTAGTATTTTACCTTTTCTTGGTTCTGTAACACGGGTAGAATCTAATTCCACAGGATATGGGAATTATTCTACTTTATAATTGATGTTTGGATGTGTGAATAACACTGATCTATCCTTTAATTTATTATTTAATTAATTATCCTTTGTAAATGTTCCCCGTAAGTTAATAAATATTTTAACAGACATTTCTACGGATATTCTGATTTCAGGTGAGTTCTCATTATGTATTAAATAATTGGAGTAAAGTCATGATATTGATTTTACTCCTTATTCTCAAATTTCAGTTGATTTACTAAAATAATTACTTAAAAATATAAGTCATGGGTATTCATGTAATATTTTTACATCATTAATTTTTTTAGTATGTAACGAAACTATTGATGTCTAGAAATTCAAATAATAGTATATCAAAGTATTTTAATATATTTTCAGAAGTAGTTATTATCTTATTCTTGACATTTTTGGTACTTTAAATTATATTTAATAAAAAATAAGTATAAATGTTATTTAGGTATTTTTATATACGTTTGTGTATTTTTAGACTATCTAATATCCAGGGTAACATTTATTAAATATGTAGAATGTTCCCGTGTGGGTTGTAGCATGTTTATGCGGTACCTAGGTTTCTCAGGCCGCCTGTCACTTTTTCAACCCATAGTCCCCTGGCTGCATGCTTGTCAGAGGCTCGGGGCTGCGTACACAGCTTTGACAGGGTGACAGTGCTGTAGCTCAGCGGCGCGCGGGTGTATTGGCTGGCACGGCTGTGTGCGGGAATTGTGACAGAACACCTTTCCGTCTGTAACTCCTAAAATATACACAAAACCTCAATTCTGACTGAATTTTAGGTGTGAAACCTATAGGTGACGATATATGTGAAATATTTAATTGGCCAAAAAGTTCAATAGTGGTGCTGTGGTATTTTGGTCTTTCTTTCTTGAATTATTTAAAAATATAAGGAGTTGGCTTTCAAGGGTGGGGTCATTGAGTGACCCTACCTAATTTTGAGTGGGAAATCAATTTTTGCAATAATATTTATGGTTTTCCTAATCCTTCTTAGGCTAATTTTATTATTATTATTTTTATTTTATTTCTGTTACTTTTACAGCTTGCTCTGCAATAGTAGCAAGCTGAAATTACTAGTGCCTTGGTGGTGCCCTGACGTTTTGGTCAATTTTTATAAAAATATGAAGGAGTTATAATTCAAGGGTGGGGTCAGCAAGTGACCCTACCTAATTTTGGGTGGGGAATACATTTATGTAATAATATCTGTGGATTTCCTGCTCCTTCTTTTTTTATAATTATATATTCACTTATTTGTTTTTATTTATGTTACTTTGATAGATTGCTCTGTAAATAGTAGCAAGCTTTCACCAATTTTGGTAAGTTCTTTCAATTTGTTCAAAATTCAAAAATGAATAATGCGTTGAATTAATTTGAAAAGGCCTATTTAAGAATTTTTTGATGGTATCTTTACCCCAAATAATCTGAACCAAATGAAAAATGCAACCATGAAGGGAGGTTTGAGGTGCTTTTTGCCCTATTTCTTGAACTTTTATGAGAAAATTCTTTGGAAATCCAAGTTTTTAGGGGTGCAGAAAGATATTCAGAAACCCTTCAAAAGCAATTTTTCAATTTTTGGAGCTTTCATTCCTCCCAAAAATCTAAGCTTGAAGCCATAAATGAAACCATTTTCTGGGTTTAGTTCACATTTTTCACCTCTTTTGCCTAATTTCAGGTGCCCACCCCACACATGGTGTATCCAGTTAGTTTGGAAAAAATTAATTAAAATGAAAATTTTTTGAATTCCAAAAATTTGAAGTTTTTTTGGTCCCCATCACTCTATTTTTAGATTTATTCAAGACCAAAGACTTCTGCAAGAAATTGGTAACATGCCCTCCCTATGTAATTTAGAATGCAAAGGAAATAAATTGATGTGGTGAAAATGAAATAGACAGGGCCTGATCAAGTCTCAAACACAGAATTCAAAAATTAACACCTTTCGTCTCAAGGCTCAATTTATATATTTGGGGAAGGTACAAGTTTCAGAGTAAATTATTTATAAAAAACTAGAACAAGTCAAATGTGATACTTTCTCCGCAGAAATTGAAAGAACCTAGGGCAATGTTAAATTTGCAACCCTACATGACTTAATCACAACCCAAATTAGGTTTTGTGGTGCGGTTCACAACCAATTTCAGTCATGAACAGCCTCTCCCAACCCATTTCACTTGTGGATGGCCATGAAAGGCTGCCCAAAACCCCAAAATGGGTTGTGAGCGGCCTTTCACAACCCATTTTCAGTGAGAAAAAAAAAAGAAAAGAAAATATATTAAAACTAAAATAAATATAAATATAAATAAAAAAAATAAACAAAAATTTGAACAAACAAATAAAACACAAAAGAAAAGAAAAAAAATCACAAAAAGTGAAAATAAAAAAAGATTAAATGGAAATTATAAAAACTTCACCAATCTGGGGCCATGAATGTGCAGCCCATATAAATAAACAATGAAAATTTTTAACCAGCCTTAAAGTAAAAGCACCAAAAATTAAATAAACAATGAAAGAGCCTATGGACCAGCCCTAAAGTAAAAATTCCAAAAATTAAATAAACAATGAAAGAGTCTATGGACCAGCCCTAGAGTAAAAATGCGAAAAAATACAAGGTCAACTTGACTAGCCTTAAATTAAAAACACTAAAGAAGAATTCTATCAAGTCCACTATAATGGAAAGGCCATAAATTAAAAAGACCCAAAAAAACAAGTTCAACTTTTCAGGCCCTAAAGTAAAAATACCAAAAAAAGATATTCAACTTGTGTTAGGCTGATCCCATCACAAAAAGTAAAAATACTCCCTATGATGGGATCAGCCAAACAAAAGTTTGACTGAATTAACAATGAAATATAATTCAAAACACTCAAAAAAAATGATTTTAACTCAAAACACTCAACAGAATGATGTTAAAAATGTGATAAAACTTTATATTAGTAGAATGACAAGATCAGAATCAGAAGCCAAACCCAAATGATGAAATTGAAATTATATTTAAAAATTAGAATACAGCTTATGTTGATCTTTTAGATGATCAAACCAAGCAGAAGCATTTTTAGAATTCAAAGAAGCAGTTTCTGAAAAAATGGGCGGGATTTGAATCATTTCTTCCTCAAGTAAAAGATAATCCCAGTTATTATTGTTGAAAACAAAAATGAAGATAGGATCTGATTGTTCTTTTACACCCATTTTGATAGTAGTATAAGTACAACATGAATCCAATGAAATGAAACATATTGGTCTTCCATAAGTGTCAGCTATTAACTGGCCCATGTCAAGCTTTGCAAGGAATTTTGAAGAGGGAACCTTTTCATTGATGTCATTAACATCAAGTCTTTGTTCAATATTTTAAAAATCTTTAATGCCACCAAGGATCTTAGGATAGCATGTCTTATTTTTCCTGAATTTTTCAATCATTTCCTTTCTTAATTTCTGTTTGATGAGGCATGGCCCTTCATATACCCTAAATCTGTCACATGCTAGATCCACATGGTTATCATTCTTTGACTTGAATTTTTTCAATGCATAGCCATTCATGGCTGCACATTTTTGACAATAAATCTAGGATTCTTTCCTACTAGCAAAGGATATCACAGAAGGAAAATCAAGCAGTTCTAGCAACTAATAGTTACACCTGGCATGGTTAAATTAGTATTTACCAAGCCCAATTCTTCTCAGTCAAATGGCATATGAAATGTGAGCAACCACCTTGATTCAATTCCATTTATGAAGAAACATATTTTTCCTCAATTGTAACCCCATATGGGGATGCAATTGGGGCTTCAAATGTTTTCTTTTCCAGCTCCCTACCCAAATCCCCAGATTCCACTAAAGCTTTTTTAGAAGCACTTTTAATTAAATATTTTAAAAAAGCCATGTTTAAGCCAGGTGGCCTTGGGCTAGCCACTATTCCCATAAGCAAGGAAAATTCAACAGAAATTTAGTATTCATTTCAATTTTCAATTCAACAACTCTGTTTCAACCCCAATCTGCCATTTCTAATTTGCCATTAAAAATCATAAAACTCCACTTATTTCACATCAGATGTGTCAAAGTTACCTGAAAATAAACGGTTTTTTTCAGATAAAGTATTTAAAGACTTTCACCGCCTCAACCACATGTCATATTCCACCTCATCACCCCTGGTTTCAGCTCCATCCTCATTGGAAAAATCCTTCCTCCAACCTCATTGGAAAAATTTGTTTTTCATCACTCTCATAACTTCATCACTCTCATAATTTCATCACTCTCATTTCTTTCTATCCTCTTCACTTCATTGCTCTCATATCCTCATCAATTCATCAATTTCACCTTGCTTCATCACTCTCATCACTTTATCACTTTAATCACATAAATCCTCTCATTTCTTCATTGCTTCATTGCTTCATCACTTCATCCCCCCTTTCATCACATCCTAACTCTCATTTATTCATTGCTTCATCCCTTCATTAATTCATCCCTTCATTGCAGCTTTCATCAAATTGCTTCATCTTTTTTTTACTTCATCCATTCATCCCTCTTACTCTTTTTAAATGGCCCCTCAGCAAAACTCCCCCTTCAATTCCACTAAACCAAATAAAAAATCCCCAAGGAACTCTAAATCCAAAGATCCTCCCCTCTTAGCTTCCAAAGGATCAAGATAGCTGATCACATAATTCTGGTTAACTGTCCCAAAATTACCTCCAATTGTGGCAATTGCTTTGGATCCAACAATGAAACAGGAGTTGGCCAGCCTCTATCCTCTAAGGTTAATGGTTATCTGCTGATGTCAAATCAAATGAAGAATTAAAGCAAAAGTAGGCTTTATCTTTCATCCAAACAGATGTGGAAGCAATTCCAGAACTATTGATCCAAGTACAAAAAAGCCCACCTGATATCAATCTCCACTGGCTTTGGTATCACCAACTCCAATAAAGCAAAGGGGATCGACTTGGTTGTTGATAAGTTGGACTCCATTTGTCCTTTCTATATTCAAATGGATCAAATATTTTGAAAGAATGCCAATATCACCCCTTTAGGCACTTTTGATGCCCAACAATCAGATTAAGCTGATGCTGAGGACCTGGCTGTGGATGCTCAGCCTAGCAATTATGATCCTGACAAAAACTATGAGTGTCCCAAATCTGATGTGGAGGATGATATTCCAACAGAACAAGCTCCAATCACAACTACATCAGCATTGATAAACAATTAAAACCCTTCCTTGGAGCCCTCACTTCATTCTTTCAATTGCTCTCTTCCTGGGGTTGTAGAACTGGACATCTTGGCTGATGAGGAGCATCTTATTCCTGTATCTCCATTAACATCAACATCTGCTCAAGTAAGTAACAAAGTTCTTTTATCTTCTGCCTGGTTGATCCTTACTGATTTAGATTGTAAAAAAACAGGCTCATCAATTCCTGAATTGCCAAAAACTCAAGCCAATGGGGCCTCCCAAATCCCCTTCAAATGATGGTGATGACCTTCCCACACAAACCTCCTCTGCAAAGGGAAAGCAAAAGGCCTCCAATTCCATGAACTTCAAACCCAATAGCCATCAAAAGAGGAGAAACACTTCAAATGTTTCTGTATTTGAGTAGATCATGGAGAAGCAAGGTTCAATTAAGCTCATTGTATTCTCCTTGCTTTCAAAATCAAGCTCATTCCTATTCCCCTCCAAAAAAAAGTGAATTGCAAATTGAATGTAAAAGAATTCAATTTGAAAAAGAGAAGTGGGATCTTTAACTGTCTATTGATTTGAAAAAGCAGAAAGCCAAGATTTCGGCTCATCAATAGAAATTGGATGCTGAGTGGAAATTGAAACAGACCAAGCAAGAGTTTCAAAAAGAGGAAAAGGAAAAGGGTTGACTGGAAGAGAGACGGGAAAAGGAGAGGGAACAACTGGCAATGGAAAAAAATATAGGTTATCAGTTAGCTGTAGAACTGTGGAAGAAATAAAGGAAACTACTCAATTTCTTGGCTTGTAAAATATTTGCTTTGATAAAAAATTTAAAAATAAAAACAAAAAAATTATTTTTAAATACAAAAATGGTTGAGCCTATTTTTCAACCCACCAATGAAAGGATTTTTATTTTTGTTTATTTTTTTTCTAGAATATGTTTTTCCACTTTTCAAGTCCCTGAAATTGTTTCGAGTGGATTTGTTGATTTGTGTTGAAATTTCCATTCTTGTATGAGTGGCAGTCTCCACAGCTGGGAAAGTACAGTGATTTTACTTATTGGCGGGCCAAATCTTTTTGACCAAAACTTTTTTTTAAAAATCAATGATGGAACCAAATTCAGGAAAAAAAAATTGGCCATCAGATAATTGGTATTCTTCTTGTTTTCAATGATTTTTCCATTGAATTTTTTGGTTGGAACCACAAGTAAAAAGGAATAGGAAGAGATTTAACTGTTTTCAATGTGTGGAGAATTTTAGAAGGAATTTGAAGCAAAGGTGATGTGGGGGGCACAGTCAAAAGGAGTGAGCTGGGAGCCAAATTCCAATCAAGAGAAAGAGGGATATTGTTGTCCAGCATTGTTTGAGGAATGGAATCATGTGCCAGTCTGGCTAATTTTTGTAACATCTTACCTAAAATTTGGGAGACCTTGCCTGGCCTAAGGTTCAAAAGAGAAAACTCTTGAGGAGATATTAGAATAGCAGATTTCTTCAAATACCATCCAAATATTGCAGAGGGGTGCATCAATTTTTGCCATCCAATTGCCCACATTTTCCCACCCCAAGATCATGAGGGAACACTGTGTTGAAAAATTTTTTAGATTGGTGAAGGAATGTTGCAACTGAGTTGATTTCCTTCTTATCTTGCTCATAGAGTTTATTCAAAAAGAAAAATTTGATTATTGCAAACAGAGACTCATGATCTGTTTGATCATGAAAAAATGATTTTCCAGAGGAGAAGAAATGGAACTGTTCAATCTTTTTTTGCCCTGTTCAAACTCTTCAGGGAGGTTTTTTCAAGTTGTTTCTTTTTTCAACAGTGATGGAAGGATACAGATCCAAAGGCTGTAGTTTTTCTCAGACCTCAAAAACTGCCCATTTACCCCTCCCTCTTTTATCTCCAATGAGATTTCAGAATCTTGGTATTGAGCCCTCTTTTTTGGAAAAGCCCTATTCTTCCCACCTCTCTGTATGCTTATTGAATCATTTCCTCCCATCAAAATACTTCAATTGGGGTGAGGATCAAGAATGAATTCAAGTGATTTTTTAAAATTTTGAGTTTGGTGGGAAAAGAATTGGACAGCAGGAAAAATGGCAGTTGTAGACAGAGCAAGGGGTGGAAACATTTGTTGCATTGCATGGAATCAAAAAAAGAAAAACAAATATTCATTAGTCAGTCATAGAAAAGGTAGATGATCAACAAACATAGAAAAAAAATACTGGTCAATTTTCCTGCTTAACAAAATGTAAAGAATATAAAGGGTCAGCCAGATATCAGGTTGATGATAAATTCACAACTCACAGCTGTGTGTTAGTTGTGTAGGGCCCTACATGGCCCAATTGAAGCATGGGGGCCCATACAAATGTTAAATTGGTTGTTCAAAACACCATTTATATATATATATATTTATTTATCTATCTATCTATTTATCTATTTATCTATTTATTTATTCATTTATCTATTTATCTATTTATTCATTTATTTATTTATCTATTTATTAATTAATTTATTCATTTATTTATTCATTAATTAATTAATTCATTCATTTATTTAGGGCATTTTTTTTCTCACACATCCAACCCTTTATTTCACGCATTTCAACGTTGGCGCGCGGTTGCACCCCTTTGGTAATTCAGGCAAAAATACTTTATTTCATGCAAATTTCAAGAATTAATTTTTTTTATTATGACTGCAAAGTACCTTAGCAGGGGTCCTTAAAACCCTAACCAAAATTATTGGTAATTTTTGAGCCATTAGAACCCCTTCAAAAATGCAATCAAAAAATGAAAAAATTCTGTAAAAACAAATTATTGCATGAGTTTTTGGAACCTTATTTTGCCTATTTTAGTTGCTTATTTTGGTTATTTCAGCTGCCAGAACTTTGTTCAAACATTCATATATTCTTCTAATATTTTATTTGATATTTTTTTTGGATGTATCCTTTCACCTTAAAAAATTCCTTCAAAAAAAAAAATCAAAAAAATCAAATTTCTTTTTGGACATTTGAATCCTTTAATTTTACTTTTTATTTCATTTTTTTTGGGGAATTCAAGCTATTAGGGCATATCAAAGTTAGAAGAAATGCCATTAGAAACCCCTCCGTTTTTTTTACCAAACCTGCCATTAAAAATGGTGGGTTTCTGAAATACACATACCCCCTAGCTACTCCCTAACTGGTTTATTTCAAAATGGCCGTTTTCATGAACATGGCAGGTTTCAAACATCAAACCCTCCATTATCATCCATCCACCATCCATCAAATGCAAAACACCCATCCACACCTCCACCTCAGCAAATCCATACTGATCCCATCTCCATTGCATCACACACATCACATCTCCATCACATCACACACATCTCATCCCATGCAAAACACCCATCTACCCATCCACATCCTTCTCACCCTCAAGCCTTGGAGATCTTCTACCAAGCCAGAAAATTGATCTTTTCAGTCACCCACAAGTGGACCCCAGTCACCCCCTACACCACACTCCTCCTCCTCCTCTCCCAGTCATTGGACTCAACCACTCACCCTCCTCCTCCTCACTACTGATTGGAATCAACCACTAACCACCTGTTAAATTGAGGAATTGATTATACTGAAAACTGGGAACTGAGGAGACAATGACAATCAACAAAAGAAATGAAATGAGGATAGTTGAGAAACAAAGACAAACATTGGGCACATGGCAATCATGTGGTTGAGGGATTGAGGTCAAGAGTTTAGTTGAGGCTCAGTGAGGAACAAAGGAGGCAAGACTGAAAGAGTTGTGTGAAGAATAAAACCTTTCAATATGAAGAAAGAAAAAAAAGAACAGAAAAGAGGAAGATCTCACCGGGCACACAGAGAAGGAGGCAGGTGAGGAGGGTTCAATGAGTCAGATGAGAAAAGAACAGGACAGGGAGATGAGATTGAAAGAGTAAGTTTGAGTGAGGTGGAGATCCAATGAGATGGTTGAAGTCATGATGTAGGTTGAGTGAGGTGGAGATCAGATGAGATGATTGTGGTCATGACGTGAGGAATAAAGAGTCGTTCAGGATGGAAGTGGTGGTCCAAAGATGATCTCTCAGATGAGTCGTCCGGGTGAACAATCTCATGAGAAGGTCTACCAGAATTTGAAGTATCCACACTGCTCCCGTATTTGAAGAAGACCCGCGCGCCTGCGTGCCTAGTGGAGTGACCTCATAGCTGAACACCCCACCATGCCCGGAGAGATGTTACTCTTGTAAATACAAGATGAGACAACAAATAAAATAAAAAAAAAGAAAGAGAAGAAAAGAAAGAGCACGTATTGACTGATGAAATGAAAGGAAAGAGAAGAGAGATGCTTTGGACGGAGGCTGCCTTTGTCAAAGCATCTGCGATCATGTGAGTGGACTTCATGAGATTGATTTTGATCCGTTGAGCTTGAAGTTCATCTCTCATCCCTTTTGTCTTCAAATGCAAGTGTCTGCTTTTTGAATTAGACCCGAACTTGCAAATTTTATTGTCGAGTCCACTGTTGTGGATGTTGAGGGGAATCTCTGTCAGTGAGAGGCCAAAAATGTCTTTCACTAGTGCCTTAATCCATGTAGCTTCGTGATAAGCGTCCACTAGGGCGTTCAACTCTGCATCTGTGGACGACCAGATGATGTTCTGTTGTTTACAACTATTCCAGGATACCAGGCTGCCAAATACCGTGCACACGTATCCAGTTTGTGACTTCCGTGTATCGGGATCGTCTGCCCAGGATGCATCAGAGTAAACTTCCAGAGGGTTAGAGTGAGAGATGTGTTTGAGTTCAAGCTTGTAGTGTTGAGTCAATTTCAGATATTTCCAAGTTTTCTTCAATTCATTCCAGTGCGTGATTCCAGGTTTGACATTGAAACGCGCCAGACTTGAGACCGCAAAGCTAACGTCAGGTCTGGTGTAGCAAGCTATGTGGTTTAACAGTCCTATCGCAGATTGATAATTGATGTTGAGTGCCCAAAACTTTGAGTGTTCATCATTGGTTTCCGGTTTGAGTTGGAGGTTGCGTGTGAGAGGAGTAGATGAATCCCTGGATTCAGCTAGTCCCAATTTGTCAAGCCCGTGCTGGATGTGGTTAGGTTTACTGAGGAGTATCCTGTCCCCCTCCACTTCTATCTTCATCCCGAGAATAGTATTTGGGTCCTGGCACGTTGACCCTTTGAATTTTTCTTTAAACTTTTGCTCAAAGTCTTGACCATTTCCCACCAGGATTAAGTCGTCTACATGAAAAAATAACCGCAACTTACCATCCTTTGACAAATAAAGGCAGGGATTGCATGATGATTTGTAGAATCCAACCTCCTTGAACCATTCCGTCAAGGTTTTGTACCAATTTTTGGGGGATTGCTTCAATCCATACAGAAATTTCTTGAGTTTGAGGAATTTGGAGGGCCGGTTGGAACCTTTGGGAGTTTTAATAATCACCTCTTCTTCTATTGGTGAGTGCAGGAACGCGCTTTTGACATCAAATTGGCAAATCTTCTGCGCGGACCTCAGGGCGTATACCAGTAACAAGCGGAGCGTAGACGGTTTAACTGTTGGGGCAAAGGTTTCAAAGTAGTCGATTCCCTCAACTTGATTGAAGCCCTGGACACACAACCTCGCCTTGAACTTAACCAGATCCCCGTGGCAATTTTCTTTGACTTTGAAGATCCAGGTCTTCCAAAGGGGGTTGACTGGTTCAGGCCCGTTGTATTCTTCCCACACATTGAAGGATTTGATTGCAGAGAGTTCATCCTCCAACGCCTCAATCCACCTTTGGCTTTCTTCGCACCGCACAGCCTCTTTGTAGGTTCTTGGTTTGTAATAATGGAAAAATCCGTAACGTTGCGGAGGTTTAATATTGCGTCAATCTTGAAGAGTTCTTGCTGGCTGCGTTGCTGGAGTCGTTGAAGGTGGTTGAGGTGGTTGCACTGGGCTGGTTGACGATGTAATCTGAGAGTATGACTCCGCATCCTTGGAGGCTGATGATTCTTTGCTTGATGTTGGGTTGGTTTTGGGGTCCAAGTTGGAATCGCTTACAGACCCATCTCTGTACTCAGTGAATGCCGGAGTGTCTCTCTGACAATCTTCCTCCTGGAGAATCTTCTGATGATGGTCTTTACTTGGTCCCTGCAACTGATTTCCTTCTAACCAGTCTTCAGACGGTAATGACAGAATCAAATTTTGAGGAATTGGCGATTTCAAGAATTGTACGTGCTTCAAGCAAATGATAGAGTGAGATTTAGTAAGAATGCAATAGGAACAGAAGATAGGGTTGAAGCCTACTACTATCCCCTCATCTCCTTTCTCCTTGAACTTGAGTCCTTGCGTTTGCTGATTTAACAGGTAGACGCATGGGCTTCCAATTGGTTTGAGGTATGATGGCGGTAAGGTATCTCCGTGTATTTGAGTCCATGGTGAGTCTGAATGATTGTCCCTAGGTATGTGATTGAGCATTAGAGCGCTAGATTTGATTACCTCGTGCCATAGGTTAGCCGGTATGAGCGCGTCCTTAAGAATAGTCCTAGTTGATTCTACAATTGTCCTATTTGCTCTTTCCGCCTTACCATTGTGCTTGGGGTGGTACGGTTCCGAGACGACTTGGCCAATGTAATTCTTGTCATAGAATGCCTGTAGTTTCTGATTGAAAAATTCCGACCCACCGTCGGAGCAAACTTGTGATGGAAAGTACACTTGTTGCCTATGCTCTTTTTCAATCAGGTTGACAATTATTTCTGCCGTTTCCTCCTTGGAGTGTAGCGGAAAGGCGCCAATGTATCCCGTTGCATTGTGGACCAGGGTCAGTATGAACTGGTGACCGCCTTTGGATTGAGGTTTGAGTGGCCCCATGAGATCCAGATGAATGCGGTCAAATGGTTTTGATGCTTTGGAAGAGGTCCCTTTGAACGTAGACTTTGTTATCTTACTCTTGACACAGTGGATACACTTGAAATTATCCTTTACCTCAGCGGGAATGTGTTTCATGGCGTTTTTCAATCTGGAAATGGAGGCGTGGCCCTAATTGTGGTGGATCTCCATGAGTTCCTCATCTGCAGTCCAGGTAACATTGGCTGTGTGACTATTTTGGAGCACTTGCTCAAACTTTGGTGTCTCTAGCATGTATAAGTTATCAACAATCTTACCCCCCAAGACTCTAGATCAATCCTTAGCAATGGAGAATAAATCTTTGCTTGCCTGCAATACACATCCCAACTGTTTGAGAGCCCCTGCGCTAATGATATTGATCACCAAATTTGGGACGTAGAGCACATTTGACAGGTCAAGAGTGAGGCCATCCCATACAAGTCGCGCAGTACCCTTGCCCTTGATCTCAAGTTCCGCACCCTCCTTACCGGTTTTGATTGATTGGGTGTTGCACAGAGCCATATCGATGAAGTATTGGCTGTCATTTATCATGTGTATTGATGCTCCACTATCAAGAATAAAGCAAGATTTAGGATCTCCGTGATTGATCCATATAGACAGTAGGGCGAGGTAGTGAGCGACAGGATTCGACTTGGACTGCATCTTCCTAGCTTTCCATTTAGCTTGGTCTTCTTGCCACCAGTCGGGGGCTACTTCTGGGTGTAGATGCCAGCAGTTCTCTGCGGAGTGATGCTTATCCTGTCTGGGATTATGGAATCCTTCAGTGCATCTTTGTCGTTCTCCTGACTTGTCGGAGGTGTTTGAGACGTGAGGTTTCAAGTTGATCAAGGCCACTTTGGTCCGGGAAGCTTGACTTCCCCACGTAGTCTGAGCTCTAGATTTGTTATTTAATTGGGTTAGATTATTTAGTACGTAGTCGGTGGACAACTCTTTGTCTGTGTGCATTATCTGACGTTTGATATCTTTCATTGACTTGGGAAACTTGAAAAGAAGATGGTAGGCAAGAATGTTGTTAGGTAGGATGATGCCAACTTCTGACATCTTCTTCAGACACACTTTTGCCTTGGTGAGGAATTCGTTGATCTGATCTGGTGCAAATGTCAAGTAAAGAAATTCATTGAAGATTTGGGCTTGGTTCAACGCTTGCAGTGAGGCATATTTGTTGATGATGGCCTTCCACAAAAGTTTGGCAGAGTTCTTGTTTTCCGGTGTGACAATGTAATCATGAGTAGAAGGTTTGAGTCTTGAGATGATGAGCAGTTTGATTTTGTCGTTGACATCCGAGTCCAGAACAGATGAGTCGTCATTAATGGCTATTGAGCATCCACAAACGTCTAAGATGGCATCCATCTTATCCTTCCAAACGCCATAGTTGTCCTTGTTGAGTCTAGGAATAGTATCAAGAGCTTTTTTCAACATTGCTTGTCTGAATCCCTCAGACATTGAGCCAGCCATTGTTTCCCAGTTATTTGGCAATTTGAGAGATTTGATAGAGCCTTTTGGCTTTTAACCGTGTTAAATTGAGGAATTGATTATACTGAAAACTGGGAACTGAGGAGACAATGACAATCAACAAAAGACATGAAATGAGGATAGTTTAGAAACAAAGAAAAACATTGGGCACATGGCAATCATGTGGTTGAGGGATTGAGGTCAAGAGTTTAGTTGAGGCTCAGTGAGGAACAAAGGAGGCAAGACTGAAAGAGTTGTGTGAAGAATAAAACCGTTCAATATGAAGAAATAAAAATAAGAACAGAAAAGAGGAAGATCTCACCGGTCACACAGACAAGGAGGCAGGTGAGGAGGGTTCAATGAGTCAGATGAGAAAAGAACAGGACAGGGAGATGAGATTGAAAGAGTAAGTTTGAGTGAGGTGGAGATCCAATGAGATGGTTGAAGTGATTATGTAGGTTGAGTGAGGTGGAGATCAGATGAAATGATTGTGGTCATGACATTGTGGTGCTCCAAAACCTAACCTATAGCCATCAGACTCACTTTTCTAGTATAAGGACAACTCCAATCATCAAACAGACCTCAAAAATGGATTATACACCAAAAATAACCCCTAGTCACTGAGCCAAAGTACCCCTCTATCTCTCATGGTTTAGAAGATACAGCTCAAATCAACCCTGGCCTACCCATACCCCTACCAGGTGTCACAGACCAGTGAAAGTTCATGGACATACCCAGGAAGCCTTCAAGTACATACCCCATACAGTACAACCATACATAACCAAATAAACCTGCAGCAGTATACATAATTAATATATGCAAGACCCTGCATGTAGCACCAAAACAAACCTGCAGCAGTATGCATAATTAATATATGCAAGGCACTGCATGAAGAACCAAACAGATCAAATAATACAGAAGCAATATATGCAAGACACTGCATGCAGAGGCTGTACAGCATCATACAGGACACTATACAGAAGTAACTTATGCAGGGGGCACCTGTATCAATGCAGCACAGCAATGCATGCAAGGGTGTACATGCATGTAGATCCTGCACAGCCTCCTCCTCTGACCAGCAAAAATGCCTCATGAACTGTATTCACTGTATCAGGGAGACCCTCAGGGGCAGCCCTGAGGGCAGGATTTTCTATAAATAGAGGGCCTCTCTCCCCCATCCAGGTCCCATCAGTTCCCCCCATCCTCCCCTCCAGGGATCACCATGCCTCCTAGGCACCCTTAACCCATACTTTGACCATAATCAACCCATTATCCCATAAACCATACTGTAAAAATCATCAATCCCATAACCCATACCATCACCATCACCATCCACCATCAACCACCACCATTACCCTTGACCATCCATCATCATTACCCCATATTTTTTGACCATGGGCCAACCCAATAACCCATACTTTTGACCATCCACCACCACCATTATTTACCCAATACCCCATACCTTTGAACATCACCACCATGTCCCCATAACCTAAACATCATCATTATCATCCACCATCACCATCATCACCATCACCAATCATAATCATCACCCATCATCACCATCATCATCCATCATCATCATCCATCATCATCATCCACCATCACCATCATCAACTATCATCATCATCCACCATCACCATCATCAACTACCATCATCACCTACCTCATCCATCATCATTCATCAGCCATCATCAACCATCATCATCACCTACCTCAACCATCATCATCATCATCAACCATCATCAACCATCATCATCAGTTATCAAGCATAGTCTCAACCATTTCAGCTTTATCACTCAACACCTGTAACATCAAGGGAGTATTCATCAGTAACCAATAAAACAACATAAAGAATATATAAAGGATAAGACTAGAGAAAGGATTCTTCCCTTACTCAGCTTTTATCCACCAGGTCACCTATCTGTTCCACCATTTCTTCCTTATCAAGCTTGAATACATTGATCCTAGGTCTGATAGAGACTACTATAGTAGCAACTCTATTTGAAAATCAGCCACCATTTCTCTTTTCTTTTATTGTTGTGAGACTACTATAGTACTTAGAGGGGCAGGCAATTCAAAACCACCCTTAGTCTGCATCTATCTTATTAGTAGTTGCAGTACTAAATTCCACCTCAAGTGATTGCAAGCAAGCTATTTGCTAAACTTTACCCAATCCCAAAGGAGTCTCCACAGCGTGGCGGAATTCAACTTCAAAAGAGATGAAGGGAGTTTCAACACTCCAGGTTTTTTAAGCTTAATAAAACCTCTTCAGCCAAACGTGAATGGGTCCAGAAAGATAATCAAAGGATAATCAGGACCAGTATGGTTGGATAAAAGGATCACGAGTGGTGTAACACACTCAAAAATTCAATTAGTCAAATTCTTCTTCAACCAGCAAAGCTATTGGTTGGTGATAAGGATCAAGGATCAAGGGGGTTTGAGTATGGAGGCTCAAGGATCAAGGGGCAATCATAGATATACCCAAAATGTTTTGTCTCAGATAAAGGGGAATGAAGACCCCACGGATGATGTATTTCAAGAGGATACTGATGATCTTAGGATGTGGTGTGTGTTAGGATACCATGTGCTGATCTGATGTGATGTAGGATGTTCTCCCCCTCCCCAAAAGGCAGGGGAAAGCCCCTCCTTATATAGGCAGGAGGCTCTGTTAGACTATGTACAACGGATTCTACAGTTAGAGCCAAAAAATAAAGAATGTTTTTTTTTTATTTTCAGGTTTTTAGGTGATCAGAAAAATTTGATCCCGCAGGCCGGTGGAAATCCAGCCTGCCTGACCGAGGTGGGATCATTCTCATCCCTTCACCATCTTCCGCGTCCATCCGTTGAGGGGCGCGCGCGACAATACCGGAATCACCCACCCCTTGACCAAAGGCGGAAGGGGTGGGAAAGGAAAACAAACCAGGCGGCCTGCAGATGTCCGCGGGCGGTAGACAATGTTTTTCCACCCCTGCCCAAAGATGGAAGGGGGGTGGGAGAGTCCCAGGGGGAAGGTGAGAGAGTTGAGGTAGGCATTGAGACTGTCTTGATCTTGATTGGAGTGAGATTGGATGGGAGGATGATGGCAGGCAGGATTTGACGGCTTGAGGTGATTGAGTAAATCCTGACGGGCTTGAGATTGGCAACTGATAGATTGAGTGAGTTGGGAGATTGATGGATCCAAGGATTGGACAAGCGCTTGGAGGTATGTGGCCCAGATTGGTTGGATCAGATTGATCAAATCTTGATGGGTGATGAGGTTGAGTCAATCAGCGTAGGTCTGGTGATCCAGAAGTCAAGGGAGCTTGCCCGTCACATCAGGATTGGATGGTTGGACTTGAGATCAATCAGCAGTTGGGATGGGTTTGGTAAGGCATGGATGGAGGAGGAGCGACGCTGTGGTGCCCCATCCTGGACACCCTGGCCGCCTTAAGACCTCAATCCATAAACTGTTGCGCAAACGTACCGCCCGGCTGAACAACTTATCCTCAGGCTCATCCAAACCATTCTTTACCCGCGCCGCGCCGCGCCGCGCTCCTTTCATCCGCGCGCGTCGCGCGTCCTTTATCCGTGTTGCTTGTCATCTCTGCCGTTGTCATAAGCACGTCCTCATCTTTGTCGTTGCGTGTCTTCATCTTTGTTGTTGCGCCTCCCAATCTCCTCATTGCTACCGTCGCGCGGCGCTCATCCATGATTTACTGAATCCATCCCGACCGCACCCGCAAGCATTTGGCAAATCCTTGGATCCGTCAAACCTCCCATCGCACTTGATCTATCAGTTGTGGATCTCAAGGCCGTCAGGATTTACTCAACTTTTTCAAACCAATCTCCTATCCGCCCATCCGCGCTCTCATGGACTTCATCCGACACCTTTCCTGGGACTCTCCCACCCGCTTCCGCCTTCGGACAAGGGGTGGGTGACTCTGGTATTGTTACGCGCGCCCATCCACAGACCAACGCGAGTGACCACATGGTTGCCTTCCCTTTTCTGCTCTATTTTTAGAATCCGTTGTATATAGTCTAACAGGGCCTCCTGCCCATATAAGGAGGGGCTCTCCCCTGCCTTTTGATCCAAGCATCAGAGCATCAGAGAATCCCATTATTCTATGAGACCATCATCATAAGCAACTTATCCGTGGGCATCCTTCCCCACTTATCTGAGCAAATTATCCGGGTATATCTATGATTGCCCCTTGATCCTTTGAGCCTCCATACTCAAACTCAGTCCTTTGTGACCTTGATCCTTATCACCAACCAATAGCCTTGCTGGTTGAAGAAGAATTCCTGTCTGCCTGAATTCTTGAGTGTGTTATACCACTCTGATCCCTTTTTCCGACCATACTGGTCTTGATCTCTCCTTGATCATCTTGCTGGAGCCAATCACGTTTGATTGAAGAGGTTTTATTAAGCTTAAAACCTGGAGTGTTATACCTCCCTTCTTCTTTGAGGTTGAATTTTGCCATGCTATTCTTGAGTTCCTTGAGAAGTGTTGGGATATTCTTGCCCAAAATTCGTTATTGATTTGCTTCTAGAGCTTCCTAAACAAATTGCTTTTGTTTTGTTCAGCCTCCCACAGTTATCTGGTACCCTTCAAGCGCTTGATTGCGGAGAGTTGGGCAGGTTCATTGAGAACCTGGAGGTTGGTTGGGATTGAGTTGATCTTTCCTAATCAGCTGCTGACGACCAGAGTTATTAGCTTGTGGGCGTTGTTACTTACAACTGCCTTGTTCTATTGAACTCTGAACAAACCTTGACTTATTTGTTCAAGTCTTTCCCTGCACCATCTTGTCTCAGATAGTGTTGTTTCCATTGCTACCAACAACTCTTATCCTCTTCTCTTAGTTTGATTTCTCATCCATAAGGTTCTGGACCTTGATTCTGGTTACATTAAAATATTATTGTAACTCCTAGGAGGGCAGCCTAAACAGCACCTTTCCCCTCCACAGAACTGCCACGGCTTAGCACCGTTTGGAGTCTTACATTTGGTCCCCCGGGCCGGGATCGAACCAGCAACCTTGGGATTTACAGTCCCAACTTGAAGAATCAACTCCGAAATCCTATCCAATTTCTCTTTCTTTTTCTGTTTGTTCTTTTTTCCGATCCGTGGAGGCAGCTTGGTCTAGAAGTAAGTCCTCCCAATTTGTGCACCGCTTGGACAAGATACTTGTTGTTTTTGGCGAAACCCTACTCTTGCCACACTTGTGAGCCACTTTGGAAATCTGCTCTTTGGATCCCCTAGGAACTCTGTTATTTGATATGGCATCTCCCGCTACTCCAACCACCTCTGTTTGACCTAAGATGGTAAAGATCAAACCCCAGAACAAGAACTTAGGCTTCAACGGTACAAATGTCAAGCGATTCTTGGACTCCTACGAAATGGCTGCTGAAGTGGATGGAGCTAGTGAATTCGATATGGCTTATCAGTTGCGGTTCTTTATCTCCTCTGATGAAGTTATGGAGGTAATTGAGTCTTTTGAGGGATTTGAATCCCACAACTGGACACTTCTCAGGGAGGCTATGTTGGCATACTGGGGTAAAATAGATGTGGCTATGTTTACTCTGCAGGACTTGGATGCTCTGGTTTCTCAGTGGATCTCCAATGGTGGTATTTCTTCAGCCTCTGACTATCAGATTTTTAGAAAGTCTTGGGATCCCATTCAAAACTATCTTATCCGAAACTATCACATTGACACAGTGGACGAAATTCAAGCAAAGTTCTTCCAATCTTTTTCGTCGGCTGTGCAGGAAAGGATTTAAGAAGAACTAGTCAAATCTGGATCCATGATTACTACCAGGGATAATTGATTCAAGCTCCCTATTTTTCTTACCCTTAGGAGTACTGTGGATAAAGTCATGAAAGGTCAAACTGCTCTTACCTTTGAAAAGCCTAGAACTACTGAACCAGTCCATGCTCCTTCTTTTAAAGAGTCAAACGATATTATGATTAAAATGGAGGCAGATCGTAGGCCTAAAGCAGATCCTAATTCCAATCGAGAACCTACTACTATAGATGAAATCACCAAGTTACTTAGAGCCTTTGAGAACAAAATAGATCAAAAGATTTCCTCGCTAGCTACGCCTAAAGCTCCTTCTTCTGTCCCCAAATCAACTCTGGTCTGTTACTGCTGTCATAGGGAAGGCCATGGAACCGGAAGATGTCAAGAACTTCAGAAGGACTTAAAGGAAAAGTTGGTAGAGCAGAGGGGAAACAATTACTTCCTCCCTAATGGTGCCCTAATCCCTTTTGACTCGTCTCATCCTATCCGACATGTGGTGGCCTCTTACCAGCCATCACCTCCTGTGAAAGCATCTCTTTCTTCCTTTGAATTTCGATCATCCTGTGGTACCCTCCAACCTTGGTATCCTCCAGCCATTTCTTCCTCTAGTCTTGCTGGGACTACTTATCAATCTGATCCAGCCAGGAAACGACATGAGGAACCTAAACCTCATAAGGCTCCTTCCTTGCCAACTTCAATCCTTTGAAAACCCGTTAAACGTTGATCAACACTTGAGCCTCCTTCCTCTGATGTAGAAGACATGGAGGTGGAAAAGGAACCACTCATGGAAAGGTTCCCAGATCACCCTGATCCTTCTCCCTCACCTCAACCTTCTAATCCTATCTTAGATTCTGCGTCACCTGAACTTCCTCCCCCCACCCAGCCCAAAGTTCAATTTGAAAGAGGCATCTCCAAGGATCACCCCAATGCTGTGGAGGGAGTATTAAAGAAAATTTCTGATCTCAAAATTCCTGATCTATCTGTGGCTGAACTCCTATCAATCTCTCCATCTGTTGCTGAAGGAATGAAGAAATGGGTCTCTCGTCAACGTGTGGAAATGGGCCCTGAAGAACTCAAAGTCTCCTCTGGCACTTTAATGGAGGACTCTGGTGGAACCAGTCCTTCTATAGAATCCAATCTTTATTCCTGTCCCCTTGGCTTTCTTCCTTGTTATCTTGGTGACTCAGCTAAAACTGTTTCTCCTCTTGTGGATTCTGGATCTCAGCTTAACTTAATCTTGGATGCTATGGCCTGCAAGCTCAAACTTAGTCCTAGGGTCAGCTTCAACTCTGCAGTATATGGGATAGGAAATCAAGCTTGTGAACTGGTTGGTATTGCTGAAGATGTACCAGTCAGGATTGGTCGAAATATTGTTGGAACCTGCCATTTTTGGATTACTCGTTTGGACAGTCCTATGATCTTGGGACGACCCTTCTTAATGGACTTTGGTGCAACCCTGATGTTTTCTGATCAAGTTGGGGAGAGAATTCTTCTCCCTGATGCTGATGGCAGAAAAATTGAAGTTCCTCTTTGCTCTTTGGATTCTGGTCGTTGGGAAAGAGATTTTCCTGGTCATTCTCCCAAATCATCTTTTAAGGGGAAGCAGAAGGATAACTCTAGTTCCTCTCATTTTTTAGGGGAATAGTTGATCCTACCAATGGTTGTAGTTCTTTTCAGCCTCAGACTGCAACTCAAGGGTCAACTCCCATCCCTCAGGCTTATTTTTCATTCCTTTCATCATTCTCTTCTGAGCTCAAGAATATTAAAAAACAAAAACATATCAAAATAGAAAAATCCAAAAATATTTCTCCTCCATCTGGCCTTACTGTCTCTGGATCCAAACTGGCGGCTTGTGTCCCTGCTCTGGAAATTTTTGGTCATGTGGTCTGCAAGGAAGGAAGAAGGATGGCACCAGCCAAAGTCAACAAGATCATCTCTTGGCCTACCCCAATCAATCCAACTGAAGTTAGGGGCTTTCTAGGTGTTGTCACTTATGTTAGAATCTTTATCCCATCTTTATCCAAAATCTGTGCACCCTTGCGTCGTCTAACCAGAAAAGATGCTGAATGGATTTGGACCCAAGATTGTGAATGTGCTTTCCAGCTACTCAAAAGGATAGTTGGTAAAGACATAGTTTTGAAAAAGATCTCTTATGGACCTGGAGCTGGCAAGATCAAGCTGGCTGTTGATTCTAGTTATCAATCTGTTGGGGCCGTCCTTACTCAGGAAGATGAAAATGGTTGGGACCATCCTGCTCTTTATGAATCTTTGTTGTTTTCAGATGTAGAATCTAGATACTCCCAGCCCAAACTGGAACTCTGTGGTGTGGCTCGAATGATGAAGAAAATTCAAACCGTTCTCTGGGGCCAACATTTTGAATTGCAAGTTGATGCTCGATCCATCATTGAAATGATCAACGCTCCCAGTCTTCCCAATGATCCTATGACTCGTTGGGTGGCCTTTATCCAGCTTTTCTCTTTTGATATTGTTCACAGGCCTGGAAAATCTTTCACCATGCCTGACGGTTTATCTCGACGACCTCTTGGGGACAACGAATCTGATGTTGGAACCAATTTCAATGAAGAGAAACCTTTAAGTCGACCTATTTTCTCTTTTTCTTCACAAAATTATTCTGGCTTTCAACAAGGCTTCTGGTTTAAATTAGAGCAGTACCTTTCAACTCTTCAAAAACCTCCTGATCTCTCTGCTAAGGAATTTCAATCTCTTAAACAAAAGTCTTCTAATTTTTTTGTTCAAGGCTCTAGACTTATGAAGAGGGGCAATCCTTGTGCTCTTATTGTTGTTACTATTCCCTCTAAACAAGATTCTATCCTTGAAAGTCTCCATGAAGGCCTTGGTCATTGTGGGGAAACTGAAACTTATCAACGATTATCCGAACGATTCTGGTGGCCATCTTTGAAGAAATCCGTCTCCCAATGGTGCAAGAGTTGTGAAGTTTGTCAAAAACGTGATCTTAGGCGCCCAGCCAAAATTTGTTATCCTACTGGGGAGTCCACTGTCTTTGGAAGGATTGCTATGGATGTGGTTCATATTAAGGCAGGTGGTGCTAAGTACCTCATTGTGGCTAGAGATGATTTTTCCGGATGGGTTGAAGCAAAATTTCTTAAGAACCTTAGCTCTGAATCAGTGGCAGCTTTCCTCTACAAGACCTGGAAAATGCGTTATGGCCTGGCTCGATCTTACTCTACTGATGGTGGCTCTGAATTTGGGGGCAAGCTTGCTGAAATGATCCAATCCCTTCCTGGACAACATAGAGTTACTACTCCTTATTATTCTGAAGGCCAAGGCATGGTGGAACGAGGCCATGCCCCTTTGAAGGCTGCACTTGTTAAACTGGCTGGTGAAAGTGGCAAGAATTGTTGCAAATTCCTTCCTCTTGTTCTCTTTTCTGATCAAATCTCAACCAAAAGGACTACTGGCTACTCACCTTATGAAATCATCTTTGGTCAAAGAGCAGTTCTTCCCTTGGATCTGGAAATGGAATCTTTCTTGGGTATCTCTTGGGAAGAGGTGTCCTCAACCACTGATCTGTTAGTTGCTAGATCCAAGCAACTGGAGCGAAGGGAAGACGTTCGTGATGAAGCTTATCAAAAGATGATGGAGGCCAGAGCAAAATCCGTCCAGTATTGGGAGGACAAGCACTCTAATCAAATCAGGGAGCCCTTGAACCCTGGTGACCTAGTTTTAGCTTATAATCGATCTTTGGAAACCCAGTGGGGCAAGCTTTTCTCTAATCGTTGGAATGGCCCTTATCGAGTGGTTCATCAAGTTAGAGGTGGATCTTATGTTTTGGAGGAGCTGGATGGTACTCGGTTGGCCAGAAGGTTCTCTGCTGATCAAGTCAAGAAGTTCCATTGTCGTGGGGGCAACTTATCTCAGAAGTAAGTCCTCCCAATTGTGCACCACCAGGGTCATTTGCTGCATTTTTGTTGTAAAACTCTACTGTATGCCACATATGTGAGCACCTGGGACGCCCTCCTTGTTCTATTCCTGCCGCTTCTAGGGTTCATTTGGAAGAATAAAGATATTTTCCTCAACTCTTCAACCACTCTCAAGATCAAAATGGCCATTTTTTGGTTTCAATCATCTGTCTTTCCTTTCTTTTTTTTTTTTTTTTCTCTATGGCATCAAACTCGGGAGCAGACTAGGGACAGTCTGTAAGTTGGGGAGAGATGTGGTGCCCCATCCTGGACACCCTGGCCGCCTTAAGACCTCAATCCATAAACTGTTGCGCAAACGTACCGCCCGGCTGAACAACTTATCCTCAGGCTCATCCAAACCATTCTTTACCCGCGCCGCGCCGCGCCGCGCTCCTTTCATCCGCGCGCGTCGCGCGTCCTTTATCCTTGTTGCTTGTCATCTCTGCCGTTGTCATAAGCACGTCCTCATCTTTGTCGTTGCGTGTCTTCATCTTTGTTGTTGCGCCTCCCAATCTCCTCATTGCTACCGTCGCGCGGCGCTCATCCATGATTTACTGAATCCATCCCGACCGCACCCGCAAGCATTTGGCAAATCCTTGGATCCGTCAAACCTCCCATCGCACTTGATCTATCAGTTGTGGATC
Organism: Puccinia polysora; assembly: GCA_025617555.3. Classification (NCBI taxonomy): domain Eukaryota; kingdom Fungi; phylum Basidiomycota; class Pucciniomycetes; order Pucciniales; family Pucciniaceae; genus Puccinia; species Puccinia polysora. The sequence continues at coordinate 34,670,890 of CM062632.1, read as the reverse complement.
TCAAGGCCGTCAGGATTTACTCAACTTTCTCAAACCAATCTCCTATCCGCCCATCCGCGCTCTCATGGACTTCATCCGACACCTTTCCTGGGACTCTCCCACCCGCTTCTGCCTTTGGACAAGGGGTGGGTGACTCTGGTATTGTTACGCGCGCCCATCCACAGACCAACGCGAGTGACCACATGGTTGCCTTCCCTTTTCTGCTCTATTTTTAGAATCCGTTGTATATAGTCTAACAGGGCCTCCTGCCCATATAAGGAGGGGCTCTCCCCTGCCTTTTGATCTGAGCATCAGAGCATCAGAGAATCCCATTATTCTATGAGACCATCATCATAAGCAACTTATCCGTGGGCATCCTTCCCCACTTATCTGAGCAAATTATCCGGGTATATCTATGATTGCCCCTTGATCCTTTGAGCCTCCATGCTCAAAATCAGTCCTTTGTGACCTTGATCCTTATCACCAACCAATAGCCTTGCTGGTTGAAGAAGAATTCCTGTCTGCCTGAATTCTTGAGTGTGTTATACCACTCTGATCCCTTTTTCCGACCATACTGGTCTTGATCTCTCCTTGATCATCTTTCTGGAGCCAATCACGTTTGATTGAAGAGGTTTTATTAAGCTTAAAACCTGGAGTGTTATACCTCCCTTCTTCTTTGAGGTTGAATTTTGCCACGCTATTCTTGAGTTCCTTGAGAAGTGTTGGGATATTCTTGCTCAAAATTCGTTATTGATTTGCTTCTAGAGCTTCCTAAACAAATTGCTTTTGTTTTTTTCAGCCTCCCACAGTTATCTGGTACCCTTCAAGCGCTTGATTGCGGAGAGTTGGGCAGGTTCATTGAGAACCTGGAGGTTGGTTGGGATTGAGTTGATCTTTCCTAATCAGCTGCTGACGACCAGAGTTATTAGCTTGTGGGCGTTGTTACTTACAACTGCCTTGTTCTATTGAACTCTGAACAAACCTTGACTTATTTGTTCAAGTCTTTCCCTGCACCATCTTGTCTCAGATAGTGTTGTTTCCATTGCTACCAACAACTCTTATCCTCTTCTCTTAGTTTTATTTCTCATCCATAAGGTTCTGGGCCTTGATTCCGGTTACATTAAAATATTACTGTAACTCCTAGGAGGGCAGCCTAAACAGCACCTTTCCCCTCCACAGAACTGCCACGGCTTAGCACCGTTTGGAGTCTTACAACGCGCAACAATGAGGATGAGGATGAGCAATGCGCAACAATGAGGATGAGGATGAGCAACGCGCAAGAATGAGGATGAGGATGAGCGACCCGCAACAATGAGGATGAGGATGAGCAATGCGCAACAATGAGGATGAGGATGAGAAACGCGCAGGGACTTTTTTTTTCAATTTTTGAATTCTTTTCCCAAGGTGTCCCAAATGGTTCACCACAACTTCCCCCCCCCCTTTTACCAATTGATGGGCCAATCAACTTCCCCCCACTTTGATCAATCAATGGGCCAATTGACCGCCCCCCCTTTGAAAAACCAACAGGCTGATCAACCTCCCCCCCCTTTGATTGATCAGGGGGCCAATTGACCGCCCCCCCTTTTACCAATTGATGGGCCAATCAACCGGCCCAACTTTTGATCAATCAGGGGGCCAATTGACTGCCCCCCCTTTGAGCAACTGATAGGCCATTGAATTTTTGATGGAAGATTTGCATTGAGAAGGATTTATTTTGAAGTTTTGGATTGTTGAATTGTTTTTATTGAGGAGTGGTGATGGATGATGAGTGGTTTGTGGTGTGGTGAGTGTGTGGTGTTGTTATGAGTGGTGTTGTGATGAGTGGTGTGGTGTGTAGTGGACTTTTGTAGTGTTCTATTATATGATGAGGCTGAGATTTTGGACCGGCCCATTGCCATCTGGAAATGGAACACTTAGCTTGGAGATTAAAGCATTACTAACCAAGTTTGAGGCCATTGGTTCATCTCCCATAGTGTGAACATAAATTTTGGCTTATAACTCTGCCACTGCCCCCAAAATGTTATACAAAAAATTGATGCCCTTATTGATCCTCACCCCAAGAGTAGCAGGTGCATGGGAGGGAACAAGATGGGATTAGATGATTTGAAAAACATCCTGATACATGGATAGAATAGGGGTTTCAACCCTCAAAATTTTTTAAAATGAATTGGATACCTTCTTGATACTCACCCCAAGCAAAATATACGGTTGGGAGGGAACAAGATGGGAGGAGATGATTTGACAAACATTGAGATGTCAAAAGAATGGTGCTTTCAACCCTCAAAATTTTCTAGAATGAATGGAATCCCCTCTTGATCCTCACCCAAATCAAAGTATACAGTTGGGAGGGAACAATAAGGGAGGAGATGATTTGATAAACATCCAGAGATGTGGAAAAAACAGGGCTTGCAACCCTCAAAGTGTTATGCAATGAATTGAATCCCTTGTTGATCCTCACCCCAAATGTAGTAGGTGGATGGGAGGAGATTATTTTGGAAACATACAGAGACTGGGACGGAATGGGGCTTGTCAGCATTGGCTGGAGGGGCAATTTTTGGATTGATCTCATGAATTTCTTCCTCATTTGTTTGGATGAAAGAGACAGCCTACCTTAGTTTTATTCATTATTTCATTGGCCATGAGGAGATAACTGTGGAGATTTGAGTAAATTGTTGGATTTGGAAAGGTGAAAGGGGAATGAAGGAGGTCTTATGTTGCTAAGAAGGGCGGATCCAAGGAGTCAATAGGAGGAGCACTCCAATTCAAGGTAAGGAAGAATGGATTTTGAATTTCACTTGTTCAAGCAGCACTATAAATAGACTAAGTACTGAAAGGCTGATAAGTGGTAGAAAAGAAGAGACACATTGAATAGAAAATATTCAATACCAAACCAATAGAGTCCACACAACTTGGAGGACCTCTTCAGGCTGGATTCAGACAGGGAATAGCATCAAGGATTCAGAATAAAGAACTGACTAGATATGTGACTACCTAGCACAATATAAAGAGGTCACTAGACAAGAACACTCATGAGCAATATAATGGTTACCCACTTAGATTCAAGATAAAGATGTCACTAGATCTATAAAAAAACCAGTATAGAATAAAGAACACACCAGACTTAAACACCCAAGAGGTGGTATTAGAATAAAGAATATAAAGCTTGAAGAATTATTGCACTCAAGTATTAGGAAACATATATCAAAAGACAAGAATTCTAACAATAACCATTAAAATTAGAGGATGGAGGTTTGAAAGCTTGTGTTTCATTGTTGGTGGGATCCAAAACAAGTGTCATAGTTGGAGGGAATTTGGAGCCAGTTTACCAGGATGATGTGATCAACTCTCTAGAGCTGAATTGAACCTTTGGAAGCTGATGGGGGTGGATTGTTGGATGTTGATTCCCTGGGGGATGTTTGCTTTTGTTGAGTGGACTTGTGGGGGGAGGTTTGCTGAGGGGACATTTAAAAAGAGGAAGAGGGATGAAGGGATGAAGCAATAAAGTGATGAAGCAATGAAGTGATGAAGTAACGAAGCAATGAAGCAATTAGAGTTAGTATGTGATGAAAGGGGGGATGAAGCAATGAAGCAATGGAGCAATTAAGCAATGAAGCAACAAAGCAATGAAGAAATGAAGCAATGAAGCAATGAAGAATTGAATCAATGAAGCAATTAAGCAATGAAGTGATGAAGCAATGAAGCAATGAAGCAATTAGAGGATGGATGTGATGAAAGCAATAAAGTGGTGAGAGTAATGAATTGATGAGGATAGCAATAAAGCAATGAAAGTGATTAAGTGTTCCAATGAGGTTGGAGGATGAAACAAGGGGTGATGATGTGGAATGACGCGTGGTTAAGTTTTTGAAAGCCTTTATATACTTTACTTGAAAAATACCACTTATTTCATTTTAAATTTGAGACGTCTGATGTGAAATAAGTGGGTTTTTTTATTTTTAATGGGGGGTTTGAAATGGCGGATTTGGGTTGAAACCCACCATTAAAAGGTGGAGGGTTTGCTTAACTTTGATAAACCCTATTAAAAAGTTAAAAAAAATTCAAAGATCATTCAAATTTATTTTTCAGAACTTTTGGATGTATTATTTTACCTTAAAAAATTCCTTCAAAAAAGCAAAAAATTCAAAAAATTCAATTTTCTCATTTGACTTTTGGATCCTGATGTTTGCCATTTTGACTTATTTTTTTTGGTTTTTCAAGCTTTGAGAAATTTAAAAGAACTATTTAAGAGCTTTTTTTAAAAAAAATTCAGGATTTTTGGATATCATTTTTGACCTTTAAAAATTCCATCAAAAAACCAAAACATTTGAAGATTCACTCTTCTTTGAGCCCTTCACATGCATATATTCAATATAGCTGAATTTTTTTTTCCTTGGACCACCACCCATCTTGGAGCGCCCCAATTATCTTATAAACTACCTCCTTGACCTGTTCTACCCTTCCATCAATCCCCCACCACACCATCCCACTACCATACCATACCACACCACACCACACCATTCCACACCACACCATACCACACCATACCACACTACACCACACCACACCAAACCACATAAAACCATATCACCCCACACCACACCACACCTTTTCAAACCACACCACCAACCACTCATCTATTGGAGCTGAGGAAAGTCAGAGTAGAAGAATGGTAGAAGGATGAGATTTCAATATAGATCAATCAGAGATAAAAATGAAAGAAATAAAAGGAAACAGATCTTAATTGAGGAAAGTCAGAGTAGAAGAATGGTAGAAGGATGAGGAAAATGAATACTTCCACCAGACTTGAGCTCTGTCCTCAGGTAGACACCAAGACAGAGGTGTCACAAGCTAAGTAACATGAGATAGACATGAGTTTATATTGAATATTGAAATGAGATAAACGTGCGCTTATTATAATGAATGAAAAGACTGATTAGGGATGTTTGGAGTGTGTCACATGATAGTAGTTGAGATAAAAAAAGAATAAGAGTGAGAGAGAAATAGATAGAAACAGAGATATCAATAAAGAAAGCAGAAAAAGGAAATAAAGACATGTATGGGAATGATGATAATCCCAACACCCCCCCTTGCTAACCACCCGCAAAAAGAAAAAAGAGAGTTTGATGGGCCTTAAGAAAAATGCAAGACAGCGGTTTGATTAGAATATCAGCTACCATGTTTTTAGTTCCAATGTGGTGCACGGTGAAAACCTTCTGAGAGACACATTTGCAAATAAAATGGTGCCGGGCATCTATATGTTTTGTGGAGGAATGATTTTCTGGATTCTTGGCAAGGGCCTCGGAACCCTCATTTTTGACATGAAGACGCACAGGATTCTCATCTCAAAGGCGGAGCTCACCCATAATATTTTGCAGCCAAAGCCCTTCTTTGCAGAAGTCAGAGCGGGCTTTTTATTTGGCTTTGGAGCTGGATAAGGAAACAGTTGGTTGTTTCTTGGACCTCCAGGAAATGGAGCCATGGCCTATGAGAAATGTGTAGCCTGAGATTGAACGGCGGTCATCATTATCTTTGGCCCAATCTGAGTCTAAAAAACCAACCAAGGTCAAATCCAAGGCACCAAGAGTCAAGCAAGTGCCCTTTGTTGCATTGAGATAGCGGAGAACTCAAAGAGCGGCATTCCAGTGGTTGAGCAAGGGATTCTGAAGGAACTGAAAGAGTTTGTTCACAGAAAAAAAGATGTCAGGCAGGGTGCACTGGGACACCCAGAGAAGGGATCTGATCAGCTGATTGTATTGGGGTGGAGAGGGCAAGGATCCAGGCTGTTGTTTGACCATGGATTTGAAGGTAGACATGGTGGGAGAAGTCAAGGTGATGGGCCCGGGAGGTAAAAAGGAGGAGACAACAGAATCAATATAGTGCTGCTGCCCTATAGAGAAAGTCCAAGTCATCAAATTGAGCTGGATGGAGATGGATAGGAAGAGAGAAAGGTCTTTGTCAGCCCCTATGGTTAAGTAAAACCAATGTCCTTGATGAAAGAGGAGACAAAATCCCAAGTGCCAACTACAGCTAGATCATTGACGTGAGCAGTTATGGCCCCTACCAGAGCTCCGTTGACCAGCTTGAAATAGAGGGAAGGGTTTTAGGAGGACCTGGAAAGGCCAAGAGATAGCAGGGAAGAATTCAGCTTGACATTCCACTGGCAGGGAGACTGCTTCAGGCCGTAGATGGTCCTCAACACTTTGCACACCCAATCTGGATGCACAGGATCCTCAAATCCGGGGGGCTGGGACATGTAGATCAGTTCTTTGAGATGAACATTCAAGAATGCAGTCTTGAAATCAACTTGGGGGCCAAACCAACCTTTGCTGCAAAGGATACTGAGAAGAATACAAAGAGTTTCAAGACAAAGTGTTGGGGCAAAGACTTTGGAGAAATTGAGACCATGAACCTGGGTGAAACCCATGGCAACTAGACAAGCCTTGAGCTTTACAATGGAACCATCTGGCTGGAGTTGTCAGCCTACTAGATTCCAAGGACCTAGATCCTTCTAGCTACTAGAGGTGATAGAAAATTTAGAGAAAAAATGTCAAAAAATGCCAGAGATATATTTTGGCCAAAAGGGTTAAATTTATATATATATATATATATATATATATATATATATATATATATATATATATATATATATATATATATATATATATATATATATATATATATATATATATATATAAAATTTAAAAGGAGGGTCCAAGAACTCAATGGGGTTTTTGAGCCCTCCGGAAAACAGGTATATGTCTGTTAAGGACAATATAGATGCAACTTTGGTGCCTGTGGGGTTTACAAGGACTCCTTTCAAGAAGGTTGTGTGTAATTTCCTTGGGGTTTGGGTAATTCAGAAACTAAAAAAGGGATATAAGTCAGCAGGATCACTTACTAGGCCTAGATCCGGACTTATTCTTGATGGATGGGCCAATATTCAGGGATTCAGGGTGCTTCAAGATGATGCTGGGGCAGGCTGAATGGCTGAATGCTGATTTTGGCCAAAAATAAGGATTCAAAAGTTTTGTCTATAATTTTATCAGAAAGTGGTCAAGGATCACACACTTATTTCTTATAAGGGTTTGATGGCTTGAGGAAGAAAATATCTGAAGCAATAATGACTATATTACTGGATGAATCCGTCAGAAATGGCTGGGGAGGAGCCTTTATTTATATCATTTTGGGTCCCCTCATGGTGCAGTCTTTTTACCAACCAAAGGAGGGTGACCCAGGCTATTACTGAGGCCAGGGAGCAATAATTGTGTTCGTTTAGACCTACCCTGATCACTTCAGAGTTACAGAAAGCCCTATTTCATCATTCTTGGGGCTTGATACACATTTCTGTACCCTGAATGACCTCACTGTATCAGCCAAAGAAGTAGTATTCAATTAATAAAATATAGTAAACAAGGCCAATTCTGAGGCTAAGGGACCATCCGTGTGTTTTTGTGGACCTGCTCTAGCCACTAAAGAAGTATGGAGAGCCTTATGTCATCATACTTGGGGCTTGGTACACGTTTCTGTACCCTTAATGATCTCACTGTATCAGCCAAAGAGGTTGTATTCAATTAATATTTTTGTATATAAGCCATGGTCCCCTGAGGCCAGGGGCTTAAACACATGCTCAGGAGACTTTTTTCTGAGGGCTGATTTCAATTATGAGGCTCTTCTTTCCATATTTGCCTAATTGGGGTTTCTTTAATTGAGTAGTGAGCCCCTGGTTGTGACTAGTTACATACAGTCTGCATTGTACAGGGTACAGGGGAGGTTGTATGGGTGCCTGGTATATTGTGAGAAAGTTAGCACAAATCTAATCTACTGTTAATCCCCATTGCACAATCTCAGGGTGCTACAGTAACCAATATTAGTCTAATTAAATCTACTTAATTGGGTATTAAGCCAGTGGTTGTGACTAGTTAGGTACAGTCTTCCTTGTATAGGGTACAGAGGAGGTTTTATAGGTGTCTGGTGTCTTGTGGGATAGTCAGCACGAAGCTAGGCCTCTGTGTATCCTCAGTGTACCCTCTCAGGATGCTACTGTACCTATTGTGTACTCTTTTGGGCCCAAACCTTCTGTACAGGTCCCATTACAGGGGACCCTGACAACCTTTGATACAGCTCTCAAAAGGATGCAGGGCCCAATTTTTCCAAAATTTCTGTTTTTTTGGGCATTCGTATGCTGCTTGCTACCTTGTGGTGGTGCTCTTTGAGCCCCATGTGGTGTGGAACAAGGCTGTGGGGTGTATCTGAGGTACAGTACACAGGGGTGTCATGGTTCTACCTGAAGGAGCAGGAACTGGGGGGTGGTGCCAGTGGTTGACCCTACCTAATTTGGAACCAGGAATCCATTTCTGCAATAATATTCCTACTTTTCTTACTCATTAAGGGTTTTTATCTCATTTTTTTTTAAAGTTATTATTTCCGTATTTTTGTATTCATTATTATTATTCATTCATTTTTATTTCTGGGGTCTTTGGTCAGTTGGTTCTGAAAAGTAGCCAGCTGACAGGAGTTTTACTTTGAAAAACCATTTGCATCAAATGATCTTTCACCCATTTGGCGGAGGCACCAGGATCCAAGTCTTCATGCCACGTAGGGAGGAAGTCTCTTTGTGGGCAGAGGCAATCCAGCGGGAGAAATGTGGGTTGACCATAAGCTTCTTCCAGGTCTTTGGCGCAAGGATTTTTTCCTTAACCAACGCCAAGCGTGAGGAGTTTCCAAAACACAAGGGGGGGACAAGAGTGATGGGTGGAATGCCAAGGAGGAGGTGGACATGGACTTGGGGAGGGACAAGAGGGAGCTAAGGTGGGGGGGAGGAGGGTAAAAAGGGGAGAAAGGCAGGGGAAGAAGAAGGGAGAGTGGGAGAGGGAATAGGAGAAGTGGAAGAAGGTTTGGAAGGAGGAGACAGCCGAGGGGGGGAAACAGAGCTACCCAAAAAGGCCGGGCTCTCCAAACAAGGAAATGCAGAGGGAGGATCAAAGCAAACAGAAGGAGGGGGGGGTGGGGAGGGGGAGACAAGGACGGGGGGGAGAGGACTGGAGGAGCAGAGGAGGGAGGATAGAGGACAGCAGGGGAAGGTTGAGCAGCAGAGAGAGGGGCAGGATTAACTGAGGGGAAAAAAGGAGACCTGTATGGCCAACTCAGATTGATGGGAATGTGGTGAGGATAAGTGGAGGGGGAGGGGGGTCTGGACAATGCTTGAAGTGGAAAGAAGGTGTTGTTGAAAATGGTGTCTCTGGATTTGATAACCTTTTGAGGGTAAAGATCCAGGAGGACGTACCCATTTCCTTGGGACAGATATGACAGGAGGAGGGCCCAATGTGCTTTGGGAGAGAGCTTAGACCTGTCATGTTCTGTGACTTTGTACCAAACAAGGCAACCAAAAGGATTAAGATATGAGGGAAAAATATCCTTTTGATAAATTATAGAATTTGGGGAAAAGAAACCAAGTGGAGTCTTTCAGGGATAAGAGTTAAAGGCAAAAAGACAGTGACAGAGGGCATCTGTCCAGTACAATTTAGGTAGGTGAGAAGATGAAAGAGAGAATTGGATGAGGTTCAAGATGGTGCAATTTGATTGTTCAGCCACTCCATTTAACTGAGGAGAGTTTGGCGGTCCTGGATAATGTAGAATCCCCTTTGAAGTAAGAAAATTTTTGAGGTTTTGGTTAATGTATTCCCTGCCATTTTTGGTCTGGAGAGATAAAACAGGTTGGTGGAATTGGGTCTTGAAAAATCAGATAAAAGTCTTGATCAATTCAAAAGCATCTGATTTTTGGCGTAGTGGATATTCAAAGAGGGATTTTGAGAAATCATTGATGAAGGTGATGAAACATTTGAATCCCTCTCTAGAGTTCACTTCAAAAATACATATATACAAGTGTATCATTTGAACTGGACTATTCAAACAATGACTGAGATGTGAGTGGAATTGTGTTCTGGAAATTTTGGATTGGATGCATATTTGACATTGCTGGACGTTGAATTCATTGTTGATCTTGGGGTTGATATGAGAGGATTTGAGGAACTTTTGAAGGGACTTCAGATTCAGGTGGGAAAGCCTACAGTGGTATCCAAAAAGGCTGTCATCAGGAAACAGTCAAAGAAACTGTCTCCTGGTGGCTTACCAATTTTTGCCAAAGGTAGTACAGGTTTCCTTGTCTGTATCCTTGAAAAGAAGTGGATGGTGTTTCTTTGGTAGTAGTGCTTTGTTTGATTTTGCATCCAGTTGAGGTGAAAGTGACAACGTATCCAGAGTTGCAGATGCTCAAGCTGGATAATAGAGGTTCATGGAGGTGCAGAACTAGCAAGGACCTTATCTTGCCCCCTGGGAGGGAGATCAATCCCTCTCTGGTGGAGTTGATGGTTGACCCATCAGCAAGTTGTATTTCATTCAAGCTTGGTTTTTGTGCATCAATTTGCCATTTGTGTGGGGTCATTGACAGAGAGCATCCTGAGTCCAGGTTAAAATCACCGGTGGAGGAAGGAAAGATTTTCTTGAAATTACAGGAGGCGTATCTGGTGTGAAAGACAATTTCAGAATCCAAAAAATCATTGTTGTATGTTCTGTCTGGGTTTGGATCAACTTTGGCTGTGTTTTCCTTGTGACCTCCTGAGGTTTTTGATTTGGCTTTCTGAAGACATTTATTTCTTTTGGAGTATGCAAGAGCCTCAAGAACTTCTGGAAATCTAGAGAATGACTGTCCCTCAATCTTGCAGTTTGTGCAGTAGTAGACTCTTGTGGTGTTTTGGGATTTTTCATCTCAATGACCCATTGGTCTATAAGGGGTGGATGATAGCTTTGTGGAATTTACTGGCTGTATATCCTTGTTTCTTGTTTGTCTTCTCCAATGTTCCTGCTTGAGGGAATTGATGAGCTTTGATGATGGGACAGACTCCTCATTCATCATGCTTGAGACACAGGCTAACCAGTTGTTGGGAAGTGAAAGAATAGCGGTGGATTGAAGGTTTTCCACAGGAAGGGGATTTTCAGGTGTGATAAAAGAACCTAATTTTTCACCGTACAATATAATTTACGCAAGATGAGAAGTCATATCTTTGTTGTTCAGTTTTGTCAGAAGGAGTTTTCTCAACAAGTAAATTTGCCCCCTGGAAGAGTTGTCCTTATTGGCCTCTCAAAGAGCATTCCACATCCCAATGGCGCTTTCTTCATATTTTCTTATAAACTGGAAGTTAGAAGGGTTGATAAATCTTGATATGACCAACATAATGCTAAGTTATCTCTGGTCCAGGAGTCAGAGTTGAGTTTTTGAGTTTTGTTATTGAGTAGATATCTTACCCCAGAGGCTCAAAAATGATCATTAGTATCATAGACCAATCCAGGTAATTCAAATCTGATCCTGGTGAATTACGGGGAAGAATCTCCAGGGTTTTAAGGACCAGGTGGTTGTTTTTACCATCTTCCATGGTGGTTAAAATCAATGAAAAAACAATAGATTCCAGATCCTCCTACAATGAATGATTTGTTTTTTGTTTTCTGGCAGCTCTGGGCTCATAACCTATTCAAGGTGAGGAAAGTCAGAGTAGAAGAATGGTAGAAGGATGAGATTTCAATATATATCAATCAGAGATAAAAATGAAAGAAAGAAAATGAAACAGATCTTACCTGAGGACAGTCAGAGTAGAAGAATGGTGGAAGGATGAGGAAAAAAAATTCTTCCACCAGACTCCAGCTCTGTCCTCAGATAGGCACCAAGACAGAGGTGTCACAATCTAAGAAACAAGAGATAGACATGAGTTTATATTGAATAATGAAATAAGAGAAACGGGCCCTTATGATAATGAATGAAAAGACTGAGTATGGATGTTTGGAGTGTGTCACATGATAGTAGTTGAGATAATAAAAGAACAAGAGTGAGAGAGAAAGAGAGAGAAAAATAGATATCAATAAAGAAAGCAGAAAAAGGAAATAAAGACATGTATGGGAATGATGATAATTCCAACATAATCAAAACAAATTAAGACTCAAGATACTTCCAAACAAGAACATCTTTTTTTCCAATGGCTCAAGAAAACATCCACCCACCTTTCAGAAATGTTTCAACTGTTTCACCAGGCCCATCCTCCATTTTCTCATCTAATCAAACTAGTGATTCAAATCCTCTTGCTACTTATTCATCTACTAAAACTCTTGTTTCCACTACTCTGGCCCCTACTCCTGAGCTATCATATAATTAAAAGGAGGAGCTGGTGAGGCTATTAAATCATTGGCAAAGTCCCATGGATATGCAATATCTACCAGAGTATCAAATAGCAAGAATCAGGCCCACACTTACCAATGTGATAATCTGTGGAATATAAACCCAGCAAAGATGCCTCCAAATGAAAAACATCAAGAAATACCAATTTTCCTTTCAGGTTATCAGGGAATGTTTCAAAAATATTGGGTTTTTGGGTGGTGAAGGTTAAATTTCCAGAGCACAACCATCCACCTTCCATTTATCCTTCCACTCATCCCATCCACAGAAGAATCCAAGGGGAGCAAAAGGAGGTGGATGAAAATTTATCCAAATCAGGAGTCCCCCTTTAAAAATTCTCAACTCTCTTATACAAAAATCATCATCACCTATCCATAAAAATCTCCCTACAATTTACAACAAAAGATACCAAATACAAAAAAATGCCCTTGATGCAAAAACTCCTGTGAAAGCACTCATACTGAAACTCAGGAAGTCTTCTTTTTACTAAAAAATGAACAATGTGGATGGTCAAATTAATTCATGATTTATTTCACACCCTGATTCCATGAAACCTCTCAACCTTTCCCCTACTCTCATTATGATGGACTGTACATATAAAACCAAAAAATTTGGAATGCCCCTTATTCATATTCTTGGGATAAAAAATCCTACTAGAAGATTCTCATTTGAATTCTGTTTCTTATCTCAAGAGAAAAAACAGAACTATGATTGGGCCCTGACTCAAATTCAGGAAATGTTTGAAGATAAAGACCCTAGTGTTATTGTGAAAGACAATGAACAAGCACTTATTAGATAAATTGAATCAGTTTTCCCTTCCTCTAATCATCTTATTTGTGTCTTTTAAACTCATTGCAGGAAGCACTTTAAACCTGAAGATGATTGGAAGCTATTCCAGAAACAATGGCATCATTTTTTCTATTCAAAATCTGAATCAAGCTATCACAAAAAATTGACAAAAATTTCTTGGGTCTGGAATCCTCCCACTTCTGACTACCTTCTTGAAAACTAGATTCCTCTAAGACAAAAATATTTCTCCTATTATGCAAACAAATAATTTCACTTTGGAAACACACGAAAATCAAGAATGGAAGGTTCTCACTCCTACATTAAAATATTCATCAATTCTTCTATTTGATCTTTCTATAATGTAGTTCAAACAATTTACAGTTCCATCACCATCCAAAACCGTGAGAGAGCCATTGAAGCCTCTCAGCAAGAATTCAAGCATCTCATTGGTTTTCCTCACTGTGTGGATCATATTTCTGGAAAGATCAGCCATTTTTCCCTCAAAATAATTACTTCATCTCATCAAGTTCCTGATTTTTCCACCAATTTCAACAACTGTAATGAATTTTCTTACATGGGTATACCATGTGTTCACAAAGTAAAATTTGCCATCAGAAAGGGTGAAATCTTCCAACTTGATGATTTTCATCCTCAATGGCATTTCAAAGCTCCCATCTCAGTAAGTTTTTCCCTTTTTTTCATTTTTTGGGATTTAAGCTCAAATGAATAATTTCCTGATAAGTTCCAACCAAAGACAGTAATTCAAACCTATATTTAACTAAAATTTTTGAAGCATTCAGCAATTTGCCACCTGGAGAACAGCCATATTATCTGGGTGAAAGAATGAAGCTGTACAGTGGAATATATCAACTTACCCTGATTGAAGAGTCAAATTCCACTCAAAGATCCAAAGTTAGAGGAAGACCCAAAGGAGCAGCCAATAATTCAAGAAGATCTCTCAGTCCTCAAGAAAAAGAGATCCATCTTGTTTTGAATATTTAGAAGAAACCAAGAGGAGAGGAAGGATAAAAAAGAAATTCATAGCAGATTTGAAGGTCAGTCACCAATTCCTTGGACAAAAATATATATCAACATTCATAATTAATTTTTTTTTATGTGTTTAGGTTTCAAGAATTTGCAAGGCCATCCAAGGAAGGGGAAGGGAAAGAAGAAGGAGGAATCAGATGAACAGGTAATTTTATAACTATACTTATTTTTTCTGCAATGGGTTGTTTTTTTGATGAGTCCTTCTCATTTTTATAAGATAGAGTGAATTGCTGAGTGAAGAGGAATATTCAGAAGATGAAGAGGTGCCAGATTTGGATAAAGGAGAAGATTCAGCCAATGAAGAGCTTCCAGATTTTGATATAATTAAGATGGTGAGCTTTTACTTTCTTTCATTTTTGTCTAATTGTTTGGATATTATTTTTCATTAATTTTTTCATTCAAACCTTAACCAGAGGTCTGGAACCATTGTGAATAAGCAAGTTGCTTATCCTGAATAAATTCCCGGGACAAGAATCAAGAGACTAAAGTTATCCGATGAAGATGGTGATGCTCCTTACCATCCTCCTGGGGGGAAGATATCAGCAGCCCCAAAAATCAGTGAGAAAGTGAGTACAATTGGTATTTTCTCATTTTTAATTTTTTCAAAATTAATTTTGGGTTTTTCCTCTAGGTTTCCTGCAAATTATCTTATTCTTCTTCTGGAATACTTGAACAAGTATCAATTGAACAAGTGAGTATTATCTGTAGTCCATATTTTCTTTTATAAAAAATTCTGATTTTTGGTTTTAGTTCCAATACAAAGATTCCATTTCCCCAAAAACAGCCATTCCACATATCTCCCATGTTCAGGATTTCATAGGGGATGGGAACTGTGGATTTAGAGCAGCAGCCATTTGCTTTGGGAGGATATCAGAAGACCCAATTGAAGTCAGGAAAGAAATGGTTAAATAGCTTGATTCAAACCCAATCTTCAAGGACACAAGATTACTGCGTGATATCTGGGGTGAAACTTTCCAAGAAGCCAGAAGGTAACTGGGCCACCTTTATGGCCCAGCTCCCATAAATATGTGGATGAAATTTCTATGCCGTGGTTTCTTTCTGGCTGAAACATATGAGTGTCCAGTGGTTATGTTTTCTTCTTTAATTCCTTGCACTGACCTTCCTCTGAATTCCCCATGCACTTCAAATTCCAAAACTTCTCCTATTTTCTTAATTCTTTTATGAGAATCCGCACATATAGTCTCAATCAATTTCAAGGCTGATCATTGGAAGGCTCCCAGGTTAGATCCACTTTGGAAAAGCTTTGTGACAAGGGATTTAAAATCTTGAAAAACCATTGTTCAGAGAAATTGTGATCTTGGTAATGAGGTTTTTTTCCTTCCACAAAAATCAAGTAGAAAAATAAAACCAATCATAGTTGAATAAATTTAAATATTTTTAGCCATATTTGAGCTTTATCTTTAATTTTTTGAATCAAGCTTGCAAGGTGTATGCAAGAATGCAGATGATCTTCAAAAATTATTAATGAACTTTTTTTTAAAAAGAAATTCAAAATTTTGAAAGCTTAAATCAACCAAAAAAACAATTATATAGGCCAACAAAAGGATTCAAAAATCCAGTGAGAAAAGTGAATGTTTCAAATTTTTTGTTTTTTTGATGGAATTTGAAAGGTCAAAAATGACATCCAAAAATCCCAAAACATTTTAAAAAGCTCTTGAATAGTTGTTTTGAGAGTCTCAAAGCTTTAAAAACTAAAAAACTGAGTCAAAGGGTGAAGTTAAATTCATGGATCCAGTCTTGTGGGAGCCGTGTAGACAGCTCCAGGCATGTGGGAGTCGTCTAGGGCCCCTCAACGCGTGGGAAACCATACACTGCTCCATATAATTTATAATTTATAATTTATAATTTATAATCTATAATTTATAATTTATAATTTATAATTTATAATTTATAATTTATAATTTATAATTTATAATTTATAATTTATAATTTATAATTTATAATTTATAATTTATAATTTATAATTTATAATTTATAATTTATAATTTATAATTTATAATTTATAATTTATAATTTATAATTTATAATTTATAATTTATAATTTATAATTTATAATTTATAATTTATAATTTATAATTTATAATTTATAATTTATAATTTATAATTTATAATTTATAATTTATAATTTATAATTTATAATTTATAATTTATAATTTATAATTTATAATTTATAATTTATAATTTATAATTTATAATTTATAATTTATAATTTATAATTTATAATTTATAATTTATAATTTATAATTTATAATTTATAATTTATAATTTATAATTTATAATTTATAATTTATAATTTATAATTTATAATTTATAATTTATAATTTATAATTTATAATTTATAATTTATAATTTATAATTTATAATTTATAATTTATAATTTATAATTTATAATTTATAATTTATAATTTATAATTTATAATTTATAATTTATAATTTATAATTTATAATTTATAATTTATAATTTATAATTTATAATTTATAATTTATAATTTATAATTTATAATTTATAATTTATAATTTATAATTTATAATTTATAATTTATAATTTATAATTTATAATTTATAATTTTTAATTTATTATTTATAATTTATAATTTATAATTTTTAATTTTTAATTTTTAATTTATTGTTTATTGTTTATTATTTATTATTTATTATTTATTATTTATTATTTATTATTCATTATTTATTATTAATTATTAATTATTTATTATTTATTATTTATTATTTATTATTTATTATTTATTATTTATTATTTATTATTTATTATTTATTATTTATTATTTATTATTTATTATTTATTATTTATTATTTATTATTTATTATTCATTATTTATTATTTATTATTTATTATTTATTATTTATTATTTATTATTTATTATTTATTATTTATTATCTATTATTTATTATTTATTATTTATTATTTATTATTTATTATTTATTATTTATTATTTATTATTTATTATTTATTATTTATTATTTATTATTTATTATTTATTATTTATTATTTATTATTTATTATTTATTATTTATTATTTATTATTTATTATTTATTATTTATTATTTATTATTTATTATTTATTATTTATTATTTATTATTTATTATTTATTATTTATTATTTATTATGTATTATTTATTATTTATTATTTATTATTTATTATTTATTATTTATTATTTATTATTTATTATTTATTATTTATTATTTATTATTTATTATATATAATTTATAATTTATAATTTATAATTTATAGTTTATTATTTATTATAATTCATTATTCATTATTTATGATTTAGTGGAGGCTACACAACTTGATTTTAGTTTTTTAGCGTGCCACACAACTCAAATGGGACTTTCAGCATGCCACACAGCTCACTTGAGTTGTTTATAATGCCACCCAGCCCATTTGAGCCGTGTAGCATGCCACACGGCTCATTTAAGTTATGTAGCATTCCACACGGCTCATTTGAGTCGTGTAGGGTGCCACAGGGCCCATTGATCCATGTACAAGACTAAAATTGCCGTGTACAGAGTTGTGTCCACGTCTCAATGAGCTGTGAATTTAACATTAAACCAAGTCAAAATGGCAAACATAAGGATCCAAAATTCAAATGAGAAAATCAAGTTTTTGATTTCTTTGCTTTTTTTGAAGGAATTTGTAAGGTAAAATAATACATCAAAAAAATCTGAAAAATATATTTGAATTATCTTTAAATGTTTTTTAACTATTAGATATCTTGAATCACCCAAAAAAATGAAATAAAGAGAAAAATAAAAGGATTAAAATGTCCAAAGAGAAATTTGATTTTTTTGATTTTTTGTGTTTTTTTAAGGAATTTTTTCAGTTGAAAGAATACATCCAAAAAATATGAAAAAAATATTGTCAAACTCTAAGAATGTTTTGCGAACGTTCTAGCAGCTGAACCAACCAAAAAAAACCAACTCAAATAGCCAAAATAAGGATCCAAATACCCACGCAAAAATTTGTTTTTACAGAATTTTTTCATTTTTTGATTGCATTTTTGAAGGGGTTCTAATGGCTACAAAATTCCCAAAGATTTTTTTAGGGGTTTAGAAGCCCCTGCTACGGGTCTGAGCAGTCAGAATTCAAAAAAAAAATGAATTCTTGAAAGTTGCATGAAATAAAGTATTTTTGCATTGAATACCAAAGGGGCCCAACTGCACACCAACTTCAAAATGCGTGAAATAAAGGGTTGGATGCGTGAGAAAAATAATTCCCTTTCTTCATTGATGTCTTTAGTTATTTATTTATTTGTTCGTTCATTCATTTATTTATTTATTGATTTATTGATTTATTTATTTATTTATTAGCAGGCTTTCCCCCCCCCGGCGGTCTTGCGGGGCCGCGCGCTCCTCTCAGTTCTCTCCCCGCGCGCTATCTTCTCCACCCTGGGGCCTCACTTGGCAACAACTTCAGCACTCAGATGGTGGGAAGGACCCGGGGACACTCTGCTCTTGTCCCACAATTCTTCCCCTTTCCATTTTTCTCTTGTCAACCTTTTCCTTTCCTTTTTCTTTTTCCTTTTCTCACTCTACTCAACTATACTCTCCACCAAGACTCAACGCTTGATACATCCAAATCAATCTGATTCTATCAACTACTGATCCCCGCCTGGTAAGACCCCAATTTCTCAAGCTCTCTCAATAAGAACCAATCTGATCCTCCAGCTACCCAGTCTACCTCGCCAACCTTGTCTCTCAGCCATTCCTCTCTCAATACAAATTGCCCTCTCAGAATACCTTCCGCCATCAACACACAATCTCCGGCTAAGCTGTAGGATCATCTTTATTTGTTTCCTTCCTTAAGTCTCTGTTCCTATCAGTTTCTCCATTCTTATACTTTCTCTCTCTTTGTAAAGCCTATGCTGGTTCTGAGTCATCTAGAAATCTAAAGTTATTTTATCAGAATTCAGTCTCAGATAAAGGGGAATGAGACCCCACAGATGATTTACTTCAGGATGATAATGATGATAATTCTCTGATAAGATGCCATAAGATACCCCCCCCCATGCCAAAAGGCAGGGAAGAGCCCCTCCTTATATGGGAAGGAGGCCCTGTTAGACTATGTACAAGTGATACTACAGATAGAGCAGAATTTCTTTTTTCTTTTTTTTTTTTTAATGGACATGAGAAAAAACAAAAGAGAAACTGATGAGAAAACAAAAAAACAAACAATATTGAAATAATGGACAGAATCATGGATGAGTGAGGATGGAGAGACACCAGCCTGTGCCAATGACGGGCATGGGCAGTAGAGTCTCAGGTGAGGAGCCGCGCGGACAGGCTCATGGGCATGGGCAACTGCTTTCCCGTGGATGATTGCACAAGAACCAAGAAGGTGAGTGATGGACGGATTCATTGGGACAGCCAGAGGAGATGGTCAAGGTGGCGTGGCAGGGGGGAGATGATTGGAGGAGGAGGAGGCCTTGGGTGGAGATGATTGGATGATTTATTGGTTGGTTGGCTGACCAATGGGGGAGAGAAGATGAGGGTGCAAGATTGGTCGTGGGAAAAACCAATTGGGTCAGGGGATGAAGGTTGTTCCCATGACAAATCTTGCACGGGTTACCAGATGGATGATTGATGTCAAAATCAAAGTTGGAAGCTTGAAAAGGCAAGGGATGAGGAAGAGATGTAAGCAAAATTGAAATTGAAAGGATGAAGGAGACCGCAAGAATGCAAGGGCAAGTAGCAATAATGTTGCAAGCAATCAAGGTTGGCAGAAAAGGTGCAAGTAAGGTTGCAGATGGAGTTGGAGAGCCATCAAAATGGCAAAGTGATTGAGAGCAAGGGCTGAGGAGATAGGAGATGTCAAGGAAGGGTTGAATGGATGATGGTGAGATTGGGTGAGGAGGACAAGGTTGATGGCCATCTCCAGCGCCGGGTGAAAAGCCAAGCCCAAGCCAAACTGGTCATCATTGTTGGCATCTGGCCAAAAAAAAATGGCCAAAGTTGAGCATAGAGAGGGCTGGGGGTGCGGTGGTGCGGAGGAAGATTGGGCCAAGCGGGTCTTGGCCTGTGCGTTTGGCCAAAAAGGAAGGGGGAACAAAGAGAGAAGGAATCAAACGCGATGCCTAGGTGATGATACCAAGAGAGGCCTGTCCTAGACCACTGGGACAGAGGAATGCTTGGCAGGATGAGGAAATTGGAGGAGTGATACCAATACAAAAAAAATTCCAATTTTTTTTTTCATATAAATGACACCCAAATAAAAGAATTGTAGAAAAAATTTTGAATTTTCGGCATCTGGTCCAGGGCTTCCAGATTTGGTCACCACACCCTCAAAGCCTGTATTCATATGGCGCGGAAAACAACTCAATTTGAGTTGTGTAAAACTGCACACAACTCAAATTTTGTTGTGTAGGGTGCCACACAACACGGTACTGTTGTGTGGGGGATGCACAACTACATTAAAGTTGTGTATAGGCTACTCAACTCAATTGGAGTTGTGTAGAGGCTACACAACTCAATTCGAGCTTTTTAGCGTGCCACACGGCCCATTTGATTTGTGAATTTATCATCACCCCAGATATTATAATCATTCAGGAGGAGGCAGAGGAGAAGGAGTCTGACCAGGGCGGGGTGATTGGTGATGGGAAATTGAGGAGCAAGGCAGCCACAGATGACCTGAGGAGGAGGAGGGGCAAGAGGTCTGGGTCAGCCATGGTTGTTTCTAGAGGATGAGGGGGGGGCTGCCCAATTGATTTATTGGGAAGGAGGAGGATGAGAACGAAGGAAGGCTAACCAATCAATTGGTCAGGAGGAGGAGGGGGGGCTGACCAATCAATCAATCAATCAATCGGTCAGGAGGAGGAGTAGGGGTGGCTTACCAGAAGCAGGGTGCCAAGAACCAAACAAGCAAAAAAGTGCAACAAAAGGAGGAGGGGTGGATGGCCTAAAGGGGCAGGAGGAAGGAGGTGCTAAGCAAGATGAGGAGTAGGCAGGGGGGGGGTGCAGGGGTATGAGGAGGAGCAGGAGGGGGTAGTGCTTACCTGGGGTAGGGTGCTGAGAACGATTGAAGTGGAGGTGGAATTGGTCAGTGATGCGTTTTGGTGAGGAGTAGGAAGAAATGGACTGGTTAGTTTGGTTTGTTTGCAGAGGTTGAGGAAGTAGTAGCCGGTGGTTTGGTGGGGTGAGGTATGAGTTCAAGGTTTTGAGTTTTTTTGTCTAAGTTTTCCCAAAAAAAAGAAAAAAAACAAATTCAGCCTAGGATTCTTGGCTTTAAAACAAAAAAATACTGTGATGTTATTTTTTACCTATATCAAACCCGTATGCTACTCATCAAAGTGAGCAAGTGTGAGGGGTAAAATTGGCTCTCTCATGGAAGAAGATGGGGGAAAAGGTGAGACTGGGATGACTTAAGGAGGATTGGGAATATTGTCTTCAAATATTTTATCCCATTCATCTTTGATTTTGGCCAGAAGTTTATGAAGGATAACACAAGTGATAATCCAGTTGATGAAGATCTTCATGTCTTTGGAATTTCAAAGCTGGTTTCACATTTCCCTTAAGTTGGCCCATCTTCATTTCAGATCTCCTATGGTATACTCTATCCAAACTTGTCATTGGCCAAGATGATAGTTGAAATCAGTTTTGGCTTGATTTTTGGATGAAAAATTGCAGTATTCTGGAACAACATATTTCCTGCTAGCATAAGATTAATTGAACAGAAGGTATTTATCTTTGTCAAAGTAGTTCTGTGGTTGTTGGGAAATCCCCATCCAATTGAAAACATATGAATCATGACAAGAACCTGGAAGGCCAGCATGGAGTGATATGAACTTGTTTTTATCAAAAAAAAGTTGTAGTGACAAAGATTATCTATAAAAACAGATCAAACATATTTGGTCAGTGGGTTATCAAAGTTCTCATCAATGGCTTTGGAAAAGAAATGAATCACTTGCCTTTTTTTTTGAATCAAAATAGTGGTTGTCATCTATCTTGGGTTTTTTACTCAAGGGGATAGTTTTTTCATCAAAAAAAAAATCAACCAGGAAAGCCTTCAGTCTCCAATCATTGAGATATCTTTTTTTGTTCCTCTTTGGTTGGCCAAGAAATGACTGAGTTACAGAAAGATAGGATAGCAATCGTGACTCTTTTGGTGTATAATTCAATGGTTCCATGACCAACTTAGAATATATTTTCTAATTGATGAATTGCTGCTCCAGTTCCATTTGATCCAAATCTAAAAAGAGCAAAGGCCCTTTGTATATCTGGATTGCATTTAGGATTCCTAGAATTTTCCTGGAAGATGTGGTGGTCTTCAATAATCTTCAAAAGTTTCATGAATTAATGCAATGAAGTTCTTAACAGTTGCTGGAAGCTTAACTTGGGGAGGAGATTAAGCTTTTGCCTTTCATACATAGGGTTGTGGAGAGTATGTCTTCTTTGAAACATGTATTTCTTTTCCAATAGAGAATTCAAAGCTAAAAAAAGATTCCAAATCAAATTATGAGTCAGATTAAAATAATATAAACAGTTCAGTAAGTTTTTTTTTTTTTCAACTTGCTTCCCAGAAGTTTGATTGGAGATATTGAGAAAGATGGCGGTGTGATGTGGGGTGATGCAATGATGATGGGATTTTTGTGAAGCAATGGATATGTGAACCAATGTAGATGAGATTTGTGGGATTGAATGGAGATGGGATTGGTATAGATTTGCTGAGTTAGAGGTGTGTATGGGTGTTTTTCATGGGATGGATAGTGCATTGATGATGGTGCATAAATGGCAGGTTTGATTTTTGAAATATGCCATTTTCATGAAACCCGCCATTTTGAAATACACCAGTTAAGGGGTATGTGTATTTCAGAAACCTGTAATTTTTAAAATGGCAGGTTTACTAACTCTGATACACCCTATTTAGTGTTGGGCTTGGAAAATAATTTTCAAATTTGGCTTTCATTTTTAAAAAAAATGTGCACAATTTTTTTTTCTGGGTTTTCTACATGTTTCATTTCTCAATTTTCCATCCCATTCTTCAAACCACAAAACCTGAGTTTTTTTATGCTTCTTATTGCAAAAACTGCCTACATCCCCATGCAAAATATTTCATCAATTATCTGATTAGGAATCAGGAACCTCCAATTGAGTCACCTCACCCTATATTTTATCTGTTTCTCAACCCATCCCCCTGCCTTCTAATGAAAACTCTCACAATGCAAATCATTTTATTTTTTCATTCATTTGTTATTTATTTCTTTCATTTTTTACTTTTATTATATTATATTATTTTATTTTTTTCATGTTTTATTTTTTGGTGGGGGGAAAGGGCAGGAACCAACTTCCTCTGATTCCAAACAACCAAATATTTTTTTAAATTCAAACCCTAATTATTTGGAGATGCTTGAGACAGTTTGTTGGGCTTGATTGAATCAAAGCCAAAAGCTGTATTCTGATTGTCTTTTCTTTTAAAAATGAATGAAGGTTTTATTTTGATTATTTTCTTTATCTTTGTTTTTTCATATTTTATTTTTAATTGAAAAAAAAATCATTCAAAAATATTTCTTGAAAATGACCAGGATGAGCCCATTTACTTCTATTTTACAATCAAGGATAGCTCCTTTCCTCAAAAAGCTCCTCTAAAAGTTAAAAATTGATTGAACTTTAAAATTCTTATAAACCTTTGTTGTAAAAATTCAATCAGCTCCAAAGATTTCAACTCTTTTAGTTTGAGAAGCAAGGCAACAATTTTTTTTGTTGAGCTTTTGATTCTTGAATCCCTGATTAGGACAATAGATTTTATTTTCATTGTATTTACCCAAGTAATCCCCCTTCTATCTATTTTGGTGATCTTTCTTTTCTTTTACATGGAAATTGTGATATTCAATTGATAAAAATCAGAATTGCAGGCACTGGATATTTTTCAAAAACTAAAAGGCACTATCCATAGGTGGTATTCTTTTGATGATAATAAAGAAATTTTGAAAGTAATAAATAGAAAAAAAAATGGAATAAAAAAGTAACATATCAATTAAAAAAATGATTCAGATACTGTGGTGGGGTGTACATTTCATTGAAAAGATAATATTTTGATAAATATTAGTGTACTTGAATTGTGCTATATGGCCCCCCCCCACAAAAAATCACAATAAAAAATAAAAAAGGGATAACCAATAACCAAATATGTTGTTTAGTGAGAGGTTTCATTAGAAGAAAAGGTAATTTATAAATTTCCAGATAGAATAAAGGATGAGATGAATGGATTGGGAGTAGTTGATTACAAATCAGAAAACTGATGAAAAGAGATTTCATTTGTATTTGTGAAGTTGATGCTATTGGTGGGATAAACCAAAAAATGGATGTTTTAGTTTCAAAAATGGGGCAGAAAATTGAAAAAGAAACCTGATAAAAAACCCAGAAATAAAACCTAGATATATTTGGCTTAAAAAGAAAGGAACCTTTTTTCCCCAGTTTGAGACTAAATATAAAAAGAATTGGATGATTTTTGAAATCTAGGAAAGAAAATCAGAAACATATGGTTGCTCCACTTTCAAATATACCAAATGGCTTTTCCACCTTGACCTCCACATTAAATTTTAAAAATGCCTTTCATAGGTGGATATAATATGGAGAGAATCAAACCAGAAGATATTTGAGAATTTGGAGAAGGGAGATAAGACACCGCCCCAGTGGCCTTGTCTAATTTGGAGAATATTCTACCAAGGGATGGAGTTCCAGGTGAGAAAAAAGCAAAATTTCCAATTTGCGATTTTGGTGAGATTTATTAAAACCAGAATTGAATTCCAAAAAATCACAATGGAGAATTGCAGGCTAATGTATGGGGGAATAACTCAAAAAGATATCAAATTTCTAAGTTCAAAAATATCCTCCAAAAACATTTTTTTGAGGAAAGTTCAAAGATTGAATATTTTTTTGTCTCTGATTCAAAAATAAGATATTGTATGATTCAGAAAAATATTACAAACATTGACACAAAATCTGGAATGAGTGGAAAAGGAAGGTGAGTATAATATTTGGGGAGGGGGTGGTTAATTACAATCATCTTCTGAAAGATTTATAAAATGATTTACTTGATCCAAGCAGGGAATTTATGCAAAAAAGGAAGGATTTTACTAAATAAAAGATTCTGATTTGAATTAGATTTGGGTGCTGTATTAACCTCCTTTTAAAAGTATTCTGGTCAAGGAAGGGACTCCAGGGGCTCCTTATTATTTCCATCACTACTTTGAGGACTGGAAAAAATCTCTTCAGTATAAATGGACTTGAGGTTTTGGGGAACAAAATCATCTAGTGGGGTGATTCTGTATTAATTTCTCAAACATTTTACCAATTAAATTGTAGTAAGGATAAATGTATTGAAATTCATTTATCACCAATTTTAACCCCTTGCTTTATTGGTTTTGGTTATTCCAAATCCAGTGGATGTGGGAAAGGAATAAGACTTTTTCTAATTTTCCTAATAGTTCTTGAAATACTCTCCCACATGCCTTTATGAAAAATTAAATTTATTTAGTTTCAATTTTTAGCTCTTTGCCAATGGGAGATCCCAAAGCAATAATTTTAGTGAGCATTATTTTTGAGCCAATTAACAAAAATCAGGTGGTCATTTCTATCTAGTTGAAATGAAAATCTGGAAGTAGAATTAAAAGGTGGATTGGTTGAAGTCTTCTGAGAGTTTTTCTTGGCTGAATTTTATTTTTATTTCCAAGAATCCCTTTGCCTTTGAAGGAAATTTTCTAGTAAATTAGAAAATTATTTATGTGAAGCTGGTGATTTAAAAATGTGAAGATGAGTTTTGAGAGGTATCAAGAAATTGCAAGATGTTTGGGTGGCTTATTGGTAGAGAGGATAAGTATATCTCTGCAAAGAGGGTTGATTTTTATGGAATTAGGAAGAAAGGGGGGTATGATGCTTTCAAACAAATGCTTGAGGTTGTGGGTACCTTTGTAAATTTACTGACAGCTTCCTGATACCAGGAACTTTGCCATCCTTTAGCTACAGAAAGTGATATTGGTGTTGGAATAATAATCCCAAGAAAATTACGGTAAAATGCTTTAATAATTGGTTTAAAAGCAAGTGCAAATTTTTGTTGGTTTGGTTGGATTAAATTTGTTTAAATATATTTTTAAGAGGGGCCACAGTTTGTGCAAACTGGGGATCTTTATTGAATAAAAACCTCTCTTCAAGGGGCTCTTTTGAACCGTGTAAAGACCTTGGTATAATGAGGTCTTATATGATTGCTCAAAAAGATTAACTCAAGGGGATGGGTGGACTGGCTGTCTTAAAGCACTTATGCCTGGGTTGCAAGGAGGAGACAACTTACTAGTTTAGTACTTAATCCAGGAGGCTTGCAGAGATTCACGGTATGAAAGGGTCTTGGGACAATTATTGGGGTTATTTGCTGATATTCTTCACAGAATCAATGTTGGGGTCAGAATTATTAATAATACTATAAGTCTATAGTCATATATCACTTGTTTATCTTGAATAAAAAATGGATCACGGATGGCAAGGGGTCTGGATTGATACTTAAAAATTACTGTGTTTTAAATCACTTAAAAAGGGTTGTTTATATACCTTTTTTGGGGTGATAAGACCTTCTCAGGGAACGTAGAGAGGGTTTTGCTTGGATGCTGAGGCTAGCAGGCTGGTCAGGGCTAGTTTGGCACGTAGTTGTGGTGCTGTCAATCTGCTAGCCTTGTCTAAGTCATATTTCTTTGTGAAATAATTGTCAGAAGGTGTTTAAGTGTTAATTTGTTATTTTTATGATTCAGACATATTTCCTCATTTTGTATTAACTTTTTGATTAACATGGGCGGAAGTGGGCGTTAGTAGATTCTACGCCATCTTCTGCACAAATTGGGAATTTTTAATAATTTTTAGGTTGACTCCTTGTTGTATTCTGTGGGTCATAAAGATTTGGCAATCTCATTTACGTGACAACCTTCATTATTGTTTCTCATAATTTATTTGCTTTATATTTTGATTTTCATATTTTTTATTCCATATTCTTAGGTTTCAGACATCTCTCTGTCCTGCAGTCGAGTTGTTACATATGCATGATGTGTGCATGCAGGTTGTAGCCTGTTCCTGCGGTACTTGGCTGTCAGGCTTAGTGCAATTTCAGTTGATGCGCGCAGGCTTGACAGCTGCGTGGGGGAATCTGTTTCCTGCGGCCAGTCAGTCATTTTGCATGCGGGCCTTTTGACATGCGCCTACACATTGAGTGTCAGGCGCGTGTACCCTTACTGTATGAATGCGGGGCTGCGCGCGGGAATTGTGAAACAGTACAAATCCGCCTGTAACTTCTAAAATATACACAACACCTCAATTCTAACTGAATTTTAGGTGTGAAACCAATACATGGCATAATGTGTGAAATGTTAAAATGGCCAAAAGGTGCCATGGTGGTGTCATGGTCTATTTTGTTTAATAATTATTTAAAAATGTAAGGAGTTAGAATTCAAGGGTGGGGTAAGTGAGTGACCCTACTTAATTTTGGGTGGAGAATCCATTTCTGTAATAATATTCATGGATTTCTCACTCCTTTTTTTTTATTATTTTTATTTCTATTTTAAATCTACTTTGACAGGTTTCTCTGTCTAAGTAGCAAGCTGACATTTACACACTATCCTTTTAGAAAATAATTTATTTGTGGGGAGTTCTGTCACCCCTGTTGTCAAATAAGGAAGTTCATTATTTTTTGATAGCAGGTTGAAAGAAAAACAGCCATCACAAAAAATTGTGTTTTTTCTAAAGCTGATAATTTCTAATTTTATTTGCTAGGAAACCAGAAACTATTTTAACTGAAAAATTCCTAGAATTCACAGTCAAAATTTAAAAAAGATGTTTCAACATTTTATAAAAAAAAGTCATAAATTTAAATGGTTGGGTTAGGTCTTTTTTTGCTCCATTTTTTGATGTTTCAAAAAACCAAAACAGAGGAAATAGGGGGGGTAAAGAAAAAAAATTAAAAAAGGGAATAAAAGGAAAAAAACACAGGGGGGGAAGGAAAAAAGGAACATAAAAGGGTAAAAACAGAAAAAGGGAAAAAAGGGAAAAAATGGAAAAAAGGGGGAACAAAGGGTCAAAGGGGAAAAATTGAAAAAGTGGAAAAAGGCAAAAAAAGTGGGGGAAGGAACAAAAGGGGGGAAAGGAACAAATCAGGGAAAAAACAGCAAAAAAAGGAAAAAAAAGGAAAAAAAGGAAGAAAAGATAGAAAAAAGTGGGGAAGGGAAAAAAAAGGGGGAAAAGGAATATAAAAGGAAAAAGAAAAAATAAAAAAAAAAATAAAAAAATTTGATAAGTGGAAAAAAGGGGGAAAAGATGGGAAAAGATGGGGGAAAAAGGGGGAAAAAAGGCAAAAAAAGGGAAAAAAGGGAAAAAAAAGGGAAAAAAAAGGGAAAAAAGGGGAAAAAAGGGAAAAAAGGGAAAAAAAGGGAAAAAAGGGGAACAAAGGAAAAAAGGAGGAAAAGGGGAAAGAGGGAAAAAAGTGAATAATAGGGAAAAATAGGGAAAAAAGGGCCAAAAAAGGGGGGAAAAGGGGAAAAAAGGGAAAAAAAGGGAAAAAAAAGGGAAAAAAAAGGGAAAAAAGGGGAAAAAAGGGAAAAAAAGGGAAAAAGGGCAAAAAATGGAAAAAAGGGAAAAAAGGGAAAAAAGGGAAAAAAGGGAAAAAGGGAAAAAAGGGAAAAAAGGGAAAAAAAAGGGAAAAAAAGGGGAAAAAAGGGGAAAAAAAAGGGAAAAAAAGGAAGAAAAAAAAGGGGAAAAAAGGGAAAAAAGGGAAAAAAAAGGGAAAAAAAGGGAAAAAAGGGAAAAAAGGGAAAAAAAGGGAAAAAAGGGAAAAAAAAAAAAAGGGAAAAAAGGGAAAAAAAGGGAAAAAAAGGAAAAAAGGGAGAAAAAAATGGAAAAAAAGGGAAAAAAGGGAAAAAAAAGGGGAAAAAAGGGAAAAAAAGGGAAAAAAGGGAAAAAAGGGAAAAAAAGGGAAAAAAAAGGAAAAAAAAAGGAAAAAAAGGGGGAAAAGGGGAAAAAAAGGGGAAAAAAGGGGGAAAAAAGGGAAAAAAAGGGAAAAAAAAAAAGAAAAAAGGGAAAAAAAGGGAAAAAAAGAAAAAAAAGGGGAAAAAAAGGGAAAAAGAAAAAGGGAAAAAAAGGGGAAAAAAAAAGGGAAAAAAGAAAAAAAAGGGAAAAAAAAAAGGGAAAAAAAGAAAAAAAAAAAAGGGAAAAAAAAGGGAAAAAAAAGGGAAAAAAAGGGAAAAAAGGGAAAAAAAGGGAAAAAAAAAAGGGAAAAAAAGGGAAAAAAAAAAAAAAAAAAGGAAAAAAAAAAGGGAAAAAAAAAAAGGGAAAAAAAGGAAAAAAGGGGAAAAAGAGAAAAGGGGGGAAATAAAAAAAGGAGAAAAAAGGAGAAAAAAAGAAAGGAAAAAAATTGAAAAAAGGGCATCAATTATCTCAAACCCCCAATTTTTTATTCACAATCAGAGTTAAGCAAACCTTCCATTTTTTAATGGTGGGTTTCAACCCAAATTAACCATTTCAAACCTGCCATTAAAAATCAAAAAAACCCACTTATTTCACATCAGACGTGTCAGAGTTACCTGAAGATAAGTGGGTTTTTTCAAAAAAAGTATTTATAGGCTTCCATTGCCTCAACCACACATCTCCACATCATCACCCCTGCTTTCAACCTCCAACCTCATTGGAAAAATTCTACCTCCAACCTCATTGGAAAAATTCTACCTCCAACCTCATTGGAAAAATTCTAACTCCAACCTCATTGGAAATATTCTACCTCCATCCTCATTGGATAAATTTGATAAATTGCACTCATCTCTTCCTATCATCTTTCCTTTATCACTTTATTTCTCCCACCACTTCATCACTCTCATCCCTTCCTATCCTCTTTACTTTTTCACTCTTGTCCCCTCATAACTTCATCACTCACCACTTTAATGCTCTCATTGCTTCATCAATCTCATCAATTTATTGTTTTCATCCCATCCTAACTCTCATTGCTTTATTGCTTCATCCCTTCATCCCTGCTTTAATCACATCCTAACTCTCACTGCTTCATCACTTCATCCCTGCTTTCATCATATGGCTTTATCACCTCATCCCTCTTACTCTTTTCAAATAGACCCTCAGAAAACCTCCCCCTGCAAGTAAACTCAAAAATCCAGTGGACCAAATCAAACATCCCCAAGGAACTCTACATCCAACAATCCTTCCCCATCAGCTTCCAAAGGCTCAAGTAAGCTCAAGATAGCTGCTCACATCATCCTGGTAAAATGACTCAAAATTTCCTCCAAACATGACACTTGCTTTGGATCCAAAAATGGAAAAAAAGTTGACCAAACACCATCCTCCAATTTTAATGGTTATCTGCTGATGGCCAATGAACCAAAGAATAAAACAAAGGTAGGCTGGCTCTTTCATCCAATTGGATGAGGAAGTGATTCAAGAACTATCAAACCAAAAATTGCCCCTTTACCAAATGCTGAAAAGCCCTCTTCTTTTCCTGTCTCTTTGTCTCTTTATGTTTCCCAAATCATTGCCTCCAATCCACATACTACAGTTGGGGTGAGGATCAAGAAGGGATTGAATTCATTGTATGAAATTTTGAGGCTTTAAAGCTCTATTTTTTCCACATCTCTGTATTTTGACAATTGATCCCTTCCCATCTTGTTTGCTCCCATGCAATTACCTGGCTTGAGGTGAGGATCAAGACAGAATTTGATTAGTTGTATAACATTTGGAGGGCAATGGTTTTTTTCAAATCTCTGCATGTTTTTCAAGTCATATCCTCCCACGCAATGAATTTGCTTAGGGTGAGGATCAAGACAGAATTTGATTATTTGTATAACATTTGGAGGGCAATGGCTGTTTTACAATTGAAAATTTTGCACACTATGGGATTTAAACCCATGACCTCCCTATTGATGAGTGATTCTTTAACCACTAAGCTACATTTGCCATTTCCAGGTAGGCCAATGTGCCTTTCCAAAACAAATGATCATCCCAGATCACCATCTGCTCATCACATACTTGAATCAATACTCTTTTATCTCAGCTCACCATCTCCTTATCACACACTTCAATTGATAACCCATGGCAATGAATTGCCAATTGATTAATTGATCAATTTTTGATTGGTCAACTGATTTTGAATTGATTGAGAAATTGAATCCTCAATCAATTGGCAATCAATCACTTGATTGAGAAATTGGTTTAAATTGATTGAGCAATGAATTTTTGATTTATTGAGCAATCAATTTTTGATTGATTGAGCAATCAATTTTCAATTGATTGAGCAATCAATATTCAATTGATTGAGCAATCAATTTTCAATTAATTGAGCACTCAATTTTCAATTGATTGAGCAATCAATTTTTGATTGATTGAGCAATCAATTTTTGATTGATTGAGCAATCAATTTTTGATTGATTGAGCAATCAATTTTTGATTGATTGAGCAATCAATTTTTGATTGATTGAGCAATCAATTTTTGATTGATTGAGAAATCAATTTATGATTGATTGAGCAATCAATTTTGAATGGATTGAGCAATCAATTTTTGATTGATTAAGCAATCAATTTTTGATTGATTGAGCAATCAATTTTTGATTGATTGAGAAATCAATTTTCAATTGATTGAGCAATCAATTTTTGATTGATTGAATAATCAATTTTTGATTGATTGAGCAATCAATTTTTGATTGATTGAGCAATCAATTTTTGATTGATTGAGCAATCAATTTTTGATTGATTGAGCAATCAATTTTTGATTGATTGAGCAATCAATTTTTGATTGATTGAGCAATCAATTTTTGATTGATTGAGCAATCAATTTTTGATTGATTGAGCAATCAATTTTTGATTGATTGAGCAATCAATTTTTGATTGATTGAGCAATCAATTTTTGATTGATTGAGCAATCAATTTTTGATTGATTGAGCAATCAATTTTTGATTGATTGAGCAATCAATTTTTGATTGATTGAGCAATCAATTTTTGATTGATTGAGCAATCAATTTTCAATTGATTGAGCAATTAATTTTTGATTGATTGAGCAATCAATTTTCAATTGATTGAGCAATTAATTTTTGATTGATTGAGAAATCAATTTTCAATTGATTGAGCAATCAATTTTCAATTGATTGAGCAATCAATTTTCAATTGATTAAGCGATCAATTTTTGATTTATTGAGCAATCAATTTTCAATTGATTGAGCAATCAATTTTCAATTGATTGAGCAATCAATTTTCAATTGATTGAGCAATCAATTTTCAATTGATTGAGCAATCAATTTTCAATTGATTGAGCAATCAATTTTCAATTGATTGAGCAATCAATTTTCAATTGATTGAGCAATCAATTTTCAATTGATTGAGCAATCAATTTTCAATTGATTGAGCAATCAATTTTCAATTGATTGAGCAATCAATTTTCAATTGATTGAGCAATCAATTTACAATTGATTGAGCAATCAATTTTCAATTTATTGAGCAATCAATTTACAATTGATTGAGCAATCAATTTTCAATTGATTGAGCAATCAATTTTCAATTGATTGAGCAATCAATTTACAATTGATTGAGCAATAAATTTGCAATTGATTGAGCAATCAATTTTCAATTGATTGAGCAATCAATTTACAATTGATTGAGAAATCAATTTTCAATTGATTGAGCAATCAATTTTCAATTGATTGAGCAATCAATTTTCAATTGATTGAGCAATCAATTTACAATTGATTGAGAAATCAATTTTCAATTGATTGAGCAATCAATTCTCAATTGATTAAGCAATCAATTTAAATTGATTGAGAAATCAATTTGCAATTGATTAAGCAATCAATTTGAATTTGATTAAGCAATCAATTTGAAATTGATTTAGCAATCAATTTGCAATTGATTAAGCAATCAATTTGAAATTGATTGAGAAATTCATTTGCAATTGATTGAGAAATCAATTTTCAATTGATTGAGAAATCAACTTGCAATTGATTGAGAAATCAATTTGCAATTGATTGAGAAATCAATTTGCAATTGATTGAGAAATAAATTTACAATTGATTGAGAAATCAATTTCAATTGATTGAGAAATCAATTTTCAATTGATTGAGCAATCAATTTGCAATTGATTGAGAAATCAATTTGCAATTGATTGAGCAATCAATTTGCAATTGATTGAGCAATCAATTTGCAATTGATTAAGCCATCAATTTGCAATTGATTAAGCAATCAATTTGCAATTGATTAAGCAATCAATTTTCAATTTATTGAGCAATCAATTTGCAATTGATTGAGAAATCAATTTGTAATCATTTGAGCAATCAATTTTTAATTTGCTTAAGCAATTGATTTTCAATGAATTGAGCAATTGATTTGCAATCAATTGAGAAATTGATTTGCAATCAATTGAGAAATTGATTTGCAATCAATTGAGCAATTGATTTGCAATCAATTGAGAAATTGATTTGTAATCAATTGAGAAATTGATTTGCAATCAATTGAGAACTTGATTTGCAATCAATTGAGAAATTGATTTGCAATCTATTGAGCAATTGATTTGCAATCAATTGAGCAATTGATTTGCAATCAATTGAGCAATTGATTTGCAATCAATTGAGCAATTGCTTTGCAATCAATCGAGTAATTGATTTGCAATTAATTGAGCAATTGCTTTGCAATCAATTGAGCAATTGCTTTGCAATCAATTGAGCAATTGCTTTGCAATCAATTGAGCAATTGATTTGCAATCAATTGAGCAATTGATTTGCAATCAATTGAGCAATTGATTTGCAATTAATTGGGAAATTGATTTTCAATTAATTGGGAAATTGATTTTCAATTAATTGGGAAATTTATTTGCAATCAATTGGGCAATTGATTTGCAATCAATTGGGCAATTGATTTGCAATCAATTGGGCAATTGATTTGCAATCAATTGGGCAATTGATTTGCAATCAATTGGGCAATTGATTTGCAATCAATTGGGCAATTGATTTGCAATCAATTGGGCAATTGATTTGCAATCAATTGGGCAATTGATTTGCAATCAATTGGGCAATTGATTTGCAATCAATTGGGCAATTGATTTGCAATCAATTGGGCAATTGATTTGCAATCAATTGAGCAATTTATTTGCAATCAATTGGGCAATTGATTTGCAATCAATTGAGCAATTTATTTGCAATCAATTGAGCAATTGATTTGCAATCAATTGAGCAATTGCTTTGCAATCAATTGAGCAATTGATTTGCAATCAATTGAGCAATTGCTTTGCAATCAATCGAGCAATTGATATGCAATCTATTGAGCGATTGATTTGCAATCAATTGAGCAATTGATTTGCAATCAATTGAGCAATTGCTTTGCAATCAATCGAGCAATTGCTTTGCAATCAATTGAGCAATTGATTTGCAATCAATTGAGCAATTGATTTGCAATCAATCGAGCAATTGCTTTGCAATCAATTGAGCAATTGATTTGCAATCAATTGAGCAATTGATTTGCAATCAATTGAGCAATTGATTTGCAATCAATTGAGCAATTGATTTGCAATCAATTGAGCAATTGATTTGCAATTAATTGGGAAATTGATTTTCAATTAATTGGGAAATTGATTTGCAATCAATTGGGCAATTGATTTGCAATCAATTGGGCAATTGATTTGCAATCAATTGAGCAATTTATTTGCAATCAATTGAGCAATTGCTTTGCAATCAATTGAGCAATTGCTTTGCAATCAATTGAGCAATTGATTTGCAATCAATTGAGCAATTGCTTTGCAATCAATTGAGCAATTGCTTTGCAATCAATTGAGCAATTGATTTGCAATCAATTGAGCAATTGATTTGCAATCAATTGAGCAATTGATTTGCAATCAATTGAGCAATTGATTTGCAATCAATTGAGCAATTGATTTGCAATTAATTGGGAAATTGATTTTCAATTAATTG
This sequence comes from Puccinia polysora, assembly GCA_025617555.3. NCBI lineage: Eukaryota > Fungi > Basidiomycota > Pucciniomycetes > Pucciniales > Pucciniaceae > Puccinia > Puccinia polysora. The sequence goes on along the minus strand of CM062632.1, from coordinate 34,635,902 downwards.
GGAAATTGATTTGCAATCAATTGGGCAATTGATTTTCAATTAATTGGGAAATTGATTTGCAATCAATTGGGCAATTGATTTGCAATCAATTGGGCAATTGATTTGCAATCAATTGAGCAATTGATTTGCAATCAATTGGGCAATTGATTTGCAATCAATTGGGCAATTGATTTGCAATCAATTGAGCAATTGATTTGCAATCAATTGAGCAATTGATTTGCAATCAATTGAGCAATTGATTTGCAATTAATTGGGAAATTGATTTTCAATTAATTGGGAAATTGATTTGCAATCAATTGGGCAATTGATTTGCCATCAATTGGGCAATTGATTTGCAATCAATTGAGCAATTTATTTGCAATCAATTGAGCAATTGCTTTGCAATCAATTGAGCAATTGCTTTGCAATCAATTGAGCAATTGCTTTGCAATCAATTGAGCAATTGCTTTGCAATCAATTAAGCAATTGATTTGCAATCAATTGAGCAATTGATTTGCAATCAATTGAGCAATTGATTTGCAATCAATTGAGCAATTGATTTGCAATCAATTGAGCAATTGATTTGCAATCAATTGAGCAATTGATTTGCAATTAATTGGGAAATTGATTTTCAATTAATTGGGAAATTGATTTGCAATCAATTGGGCAATTGATTTTCAATTAATTGGGAAATTGATTTGCAATCAATTGGGCAATTGATTTGCAATCAATTGGGCAATTGATTTGCAATCAATTGAGCAATTTATTTGCAATCAATTGAGCAATTGCTTTGCAATCAATTGAGCAATTTCTCTGCAATCAATTGAGCAATTGCTTTGCAATCAATTGAGAAATTGATTTGCAATCAATTGAGAAATTGATTTGCAATCAATTGAGCAATTGATTTGCAATCAATTGAGCAATTGATTTGCAATCAATTGAGCAATTGATTTGCAATCAATTGAGCAATTGATTTGCAATCAATTGAGCAATTGATTTGCAATCAATTGAGCAATTGATTTGCAATCAATTGAGCAATTATTTGCAATCAATTGAGAAATTGATTTGCAATCAATTGAGAAATTGATTTGCAATCAATTGAGCAATTGATTTGAAATCAATTGAGAAATTGATTTTCAATCAATTGAGAAATTGATTTGCAATCAATTGAGAAATTGATTTGCAATCAATTGAGAAATTGATTTGCAATCAATTGAGAAATTGATTTGCAATCAATTGAGAAATTGATTTGCAATCAATTGAGAAATTGATTTGCAATCAATTGAGAAATTGATTTGCAATCAATTGAGAAATTGATTTGCAATCAATTGAGAAATTGATTTGCAATCAATTGAGAAATTGATTTGCAATCAATTGAGAAATTGATTTGCAATCAATTGAGAAATTGATTTGCAATCAATTGAGAAATTGATTTGCAATCAATTGAGAAATTGATTTGCAATCAATTGAGAAATTGATTTGCAATCAATTGAGAAATTGATTTGCAATCAATTGAGCAATTGATTTGCAATTCATTGAGCAATTGATTTCAATCAATTGAGCAATTGATTTGCAATAAATTGAGCAATTGATTTGCAATCAATTGAGCAATTAATTTTCAATCAATTGAGCAATTAATTTGCAATCAATTGAGGAATTTATTTGCAATCAATTGAGCAATTGATTTGCAATCAATTGAGCAATTGCTTTGCAATCAATCGAGCAATTGATTTGCAATCAATTGAGCAATTGCTTTGCAATCAATTGAGCAATTGATTTGCAATCAATTTAGCAATTGATTTGCAATTAATTGGGAAATTGATTTTCAATTAATTGGGAAATTGATTTGCAATCAATTGGTCAATTGATTTGCAATCAATTGGGCAATTGATTTGCAATCAATCGAGAAATTGATTTGCAATCAATTGAGCAATTGCTTTGTAATCAATTGAGCAATTGATTTGCAATCAATTGAGCAATTGATTTGCAATCAATTGAGCAATTGCTTTGTAATCAATTGAGCAATTGATTTGCAATCAATTGAGCAATTGATTTGCAATCAATTGAGCAATTGATTTGCAATCAATTGAGCAATTGATTTGCAATCAATTGAGCAATTGATTTGCAATTAATTGGGAAATTGATTTTCAATTAATTGCGAAATTGATTTGCAATCAATTGGGCAATTGATTTGCAATCAATTGGGCAATTGATTTGCAATCAATTGAGCAATTGATTTGCAATCAATTGAGCAATTGATTTGCAATCAATTGAGCAATTAATTGGCAATCAATTGAGCAATTGATTTGCAATCAATTGAGGAATTTATTTGCAATCAATTTAGAAATTGATTTTCAATCAATTCAGCAATTGATTTGCAATCAATTGAGCAATTGATTTGCAATCAATTGAGCAATTGATTTGAAATCAATTGGGAGTGAGGGAGGGGAAGGGTCAGAAGGAGGAGAAGGGGAGGAACTGGAGGTTTGATGATCAAAGGATCAGCAACCAATGAGGGTCAGGAAGAGGAGGGGGGCTTACCACGGGGTTCCAACCAAAGGGGGGGGGAGGTGCTGGGTGGGGTGGAGGTAATGGTTGAGGTGATGGTGGTGCTTGAGGATGTTTGGTGAGGATGAGGAAGGAGTTGAACAGTGGTTCAAAGTTCAGTCAGATTTTTTGCATTTTGAAATTGCTGCTGGGAAGTTTTTTGGACATTTTGAGAAAGATTGTGATCAATGAAATGCTTAAATTTTTGCTGAGAGGCTTCAGTGGCTCTCTCATGGTTTGGGATGGTGATGAAACTGTAAACTTTTTGAACTAAATTATAGAAAGAGCAAATGGAAGCATTGATGAAACATTTAATGAAGAATTTTAGGCCTTCTATTCTGCAGGTGCTTCTATTTCCAAAGTGATAGTGTTTTTGTCCAAATAGGAAAAAAAATTTCTTTTTAAAGGAATCCAGTTCTCAAGAAGGTAATCAAAAGTGGGAAGATTCCAGACAAGAGAAATTTTGGTGAAGTTTTCCTGATAAATAGATTTTGGTTTAGAATAGACCAACTGATCCCAATGGTTCAGAAATAGCTTCCATGAATCTTCAGATTTGAATTGCTTCCTGAAATGCGTTTGAATATTCTTCAAAATGTGCCAGACACAGAGAAGATGATGAGGGGATGGTCAAACTGTTTCAATTGAAATGATAAGTGCTTCTTCCTTGTCTCTAACAATCAAACTAGGTTTTTTAATCTTCTAAAATTTCCTGAAGTTCAGTCAGGGCCCATTCACAGTTTTGTTTTTTCTCTCAAGATAAAAAACAGAAGGCAACTGAGAAACTTCTGGAACAATTTTTTACCCCAAGAATATGAAGAAGTGTCATTCTAAAATTTTTTATTTTATATCTACCGTCCATTATTATGAGAGTTGGGAAAATGTTGAGAAGTTTGATGGAATAAGGGTGAGAAATTATCAATGATGTTATTTGACGCTCCATGTTGTTGATATTGTAGAAAATTAAGAATTCCAGAGTTCCAGTATGGGTGCTTCAACAGGAATTTTGCCATCAAGGGCTTTTTTTTGTATTTGTGATATTTGTTTGTAAATGGTATGGATATTTGTATGGATAGGAGATGAAGTATTTTGTATAAGAGAGTTGATAATTTTTAATGGGGGAACTTCAGCTTTGGAAAACTTTTCAACTGCTCATTTTTCTTCCCTTGGATTCTTCTGTGGATGGGATCATGGGAAGGATGAATGGAAGGTGGATGGTTGTGCTCTGGAAAAATAACCTTCACCACCCAAAAACCCAATCTTTTTCAAAATTCTCTGATAACCTGAAAGTAAAATTGGTCTTTCTTCTTCTTCTTTTTTTTTTTAATTTTGTAGTATATTTGCATGTTTTATATTCCCTAGATTTGTCACATTGATAGGTGTAGGTATGTTTCTGGAAATGCTAGACTCTGGTGGATATGGCATATCCCTGGGACTTTGCTCATGATTGGATAGCTTCAACCAGATCCTCCTTTTGATTATATGATAGCTCAGGAGGAGGTCGCAGAGGGCTGGAGACAGGAGTTTGATTATATGAAGAAGGAGAAAGACAATTTGAATCACTGGTTGGGTTAGATGAAATAATTGATAGTATGCCTGGTGAAAAATTTCTGAAAAGTGGATGGAGGTTTTCTTGGGCCATTGCAAAAAGGGATTTTCTTTGTAAAAAATGAAGTGGAGATATGAGCTGATAGTTGAGAAATATATTGAAAATAAATTGAGTGAAAAGGTTTATTCAGATACTTGATGTAAGAGGTATAAGTTTTTTGAAAGTATCTGGAGTGTTGAGGAGTGGTGAAGGATGATGAGTGGAGTGGAATGGTAATGACTTGAGTGGTGGGGTGAGGTGAGGTGAGATGAGATGAGGTGAGGTGAGGTGAGGTGAGGTGAGGTGAGGTGAGGTGAGGTGAGGTGAGGTGAGGTGAGGTGAGGTAAGTTGAGGTGTGGCGTGGTGTGGTGTGGTGTGGTGTGGTGTGGTGTGGTGTGGTGTGATGTGGTGTGGTGTGGTTTGGTGTGGTGTGGTGTGGTGTGGTGTGGTGTGGTGTGGTGTGGTGTGGTGTGGTGTGGTGTGGTGTGGTGTGGTGTGGTGTGGTGTGGTGTGGTGTGGTGTGGTGTGGTAGTGGGATGGTGTGGTGTGGTGTGGTGTGGTGTGGTGTGGTGTGGTGTGGTGTGGTAGTGGGATGGTGTTTTCAGCTCTCTGATACCAGGAACGTTGCAGTCCTTTAGCTACAGAGAGTGATAAAAATGCTGGAATAATAATTATTATTATTATTCCAATAATTAATGCTTAGAAGCTCAAATAAATGATTTAATAAGAGAACTTGCAAGGTTTAATTTGTTTGGTAGTAAATGGTTTTCAATATAATATAAAAGAGGGGCCACAGTATTTTACTACTGGGGATCTTTACAGACTAGCAACCTCTCTTCAAGGGGCCTCCTTAGGCAGTTTAAGAACCTTGGAATAAATATGGGTGCCTTAGAAAGGACTTATTCCACTAAAGGCCAGGCTTAACAGCACAAATGGCCTAGACAGGAAGGGTAACACTCACTGTGAGCACTTCACCACGAAAATCCTGGAAAAATTGGAAGGGTTTCAGAGCAGATGGGGTAGATTGCTTGACTAAACTTCAATGGTTGATTGGTTAATATAGGTAAATAATACTACTGCAGACTAAGTCATAAATCACTTGCTTATCTTCATATAAGCACCATTAACAATGACACGGTGTCTGATTGATAATAAATAATTCCTGGTAACTGATGATGGAATAATGGATCCAAAGAGGTCTGTATAAATACCTTTTTGGGGTGATTTTTTGGTCTTCTCAGGGCACGTAGAGAGGGTTCTGCTCGTGGGCTGAGGCTGGAAATCCAGTCAGGGCAAGATTAGCACGTCCACTTGGTGCTGTCAATCAGCTGTCCTTAGATCTGCAGGATTTCTGTACTATTTTAGCCACAGGATCTGTTAATCTGTTATGGCATAAATTTGATCATTCTGTACTCATCCTTTATTTTTACTACTGATATTGTTTTAAAGTGTGAAGATGTGGATTTTTATTGATTTTCCATCATCTTCTGATCATTTAGATAATTGTTAGTAATTTTTATGAACACTTCTTGTAGTGTTTTGTGGTTTTCAAAGATCAGGATCAGTGATTTACTTGGTAGTCCTTGATATTTGATTATTTATTAAAAAATGTTTAAAACTTAATTTTCATTAATTTTATTTAAGCTAGATCTTTTTAAATCATTAGTAATGCATATGTCCGTTTGTTACATATACTAGGCAACCCTAAGTAGGTTGTAGCTCTTCTGAGCGGTACCTGGTTGTCAGATTAGTCACGACTGATCCAGGCGTGGGGATCAGTTAGTACAGATGCGCGCAGGGTAGGATCCGCTGCGTGCGTGGAAGAATCAGCTGCGTGCGGGTCTCTAGTACGCGGGAACCTGCTGCTACTAGTACGTAGGGTTATGTAATGATGCGGGGCTGTGGGCGGGAATTGTGACATAACACATTTCCGCATGTAACTCCTAAAATATACACAACACCTTAATTCTGAGTGAATTTTAGGTGTAAACCCTATATGTGAAAATACGTGTGAAATATTAGAATGGCCAAAAAGTGCCATACAGGTGTTGTAATTTTTAGTACTTTTCTTTTTAATTATTTTAAAAATATAAGGACTTGGAATTCAAGGGTGGGGTCAGTGAGTGACCCTACCTAATTTTGGGTGAGAAATCCATTCCTATGATAATATTTATGGATTTCTCACTCCTTATTTTGTTAATTTAGGTATTCTTATTTTTCATAGTTTGTGTTACTATTTGACAGTTTTTCTCTGTACATAGTAGCAAGCTGACATTCCCCTGCTCCAAGATATGTCTATATCTGAAAAAAAATTGGTTTAATGCCTCCTGTTGGCTCTGTAGTTCCTCAGGTGTATAGGTCTGTCAGGGATATTATGTTCAGGCAACCATTCATCTTCATCAGCTGATTCTCCTTTGTATCTAACCAGGTACAATCTGACGTCTTTTCCATTTATCCTATCATTTTTATCTTTAAGGTTCTTGCTAATTTTTCCTTTGTCCTTTTCAGGTTCTTCTGTGACAGGTATTGCAGGTGAAGGGGTATGTTCTCCATTCCTTGGGTGGTAGTGTTTGATGAGGCTTACTGGGAAGAGTGGATGTTTCCTAGAAAGCTCATCACTGAGGATTACTTCTGCAGCATTTTTACCATGAATTTTATTAATGGTGTAAGGTCCAACAAAAGCTTGTCTAAGCTTTCTATTTCCACCCAAGTTGGTAAAGTTAGTGGTAGAGATCAAGACTTGATCACCAATTTTGAAATCAGGTTCCTTATGGGTTTTGTCCCAACTTTGCTGGTTATACTCTATAGCATCCTGGACACATTTAACAGCATGTTTTTTGGCTACATCTATCATGTTCTTGAAATCAAGTGATTTAGGGTGAATATTGGTCAGCTGGTGGTTAAGATTATCCTTGGGTAGTCTAGGAATCCATCCTCTTTCCAGTATGTAAGGTGCTTCCTTAGTGGTAGAGTGCTTGCTACTGTTGTAGGCCATCTCCAGTGCAGGTAAAAGGCTAACCCAATTGTGGCAATAACCGTCAGAATTCTTGTATTCTAGTCAAAAGCCACAGAGCTCCTGAGCATGTTTTCCAGGTTCTGAATCATCCTTTCAGCTAATCCATCCGTCTGAGGGTGATAAGCGGTAGAGAAAGCTAAGGTGGTTCAAAGCATATCATTTAGGTTCCTCCAGAACTCAGAGGTGAATTTAGGATCTCTGTCACTGATAATAATCTTGTGAACTCCAACATCAGCAATTAGTCTGTTCCAAAATAATAGGGCAACTTCCATAGCAGTGTCTTCCTTGTGATTAGGTAGGAACTTTGCTTTCTTGGAGAACCTATCCACAATGACCAAGACTGAGTTGTAGGAATAGGCTCCTCCTGGTGGTAGTCCAGTTAAAAAGTCCATATTGATGATCTCCCATCTTTTCTTGGGTTCAGCAATCTTTTTTAGCAGTCCAAACTGTTTCCCAGTAGTCCTGTTGGACTTCTGACAAGTTTCACAACTGGTAACGTACTGTATAGTGGAGTCTCTCCAATTAACCCACCAAGCAGTTTTTTAAACCTTATCCAAGGTTCTATCAGCAGAAAAATGACCAGATGAGCAGTTATCATTGCACTCAGCCAGAACATGTTTGATATGGTCATCCTTGGTTAAGACTATGACACTTGAATGTTGATGCCTATAGTATACCAGACCATCCCATATGGTGAACCTTCCGGCTTTGTATGGTTTCAAAAGAAGTTCAGCTAGGCTATTGATAAATTCAGGAGGTGGAGAAGTACTTTCCATAATAGTGATCAGAGTCTTTATGCCAGAATTGTAAGCTTCTCTGATAGAGTTGAACAATGATTCATTCAGTTCACATACGTGGATTCCCATTATAGGAGCTTCAATTCTTAACCTGTTAATATTAAGGATAGGGAAGATGTCATTATCCTCTGGATCATAGGCAGGGTTACTTGGGTCATTGGGTAACGCATTCCTGCTTAAACTATCACCATTCTGGTGTTTAGTTCCAGCTTGATGAACTATGGTCATCTGTCCTCTGTACTGTTGTATAGCTATCTGCCATCTCAACATATGCCTACTAGGGGTCTTCATGTTCATCAATGTCCTGAAAGCATTGCATTCAGTAATAACAGTGAAGTTGGTGCCTTCTAAGTAATAATGGAGTTTATCTAGAGCACGTACTAAGGCCAGGCATTCCATTTGGCTTGCACCGTACCTTTTCTCAGTATCTTTAATTTGTCCAGATATGAAGATTAGGGTTTTTCCACTGGTTTATCATCTTCTATGACTTCCTGGTGTAAAGCAGCTCCTAGTCCTTCCATGCTGGCATCTATGTAGAGCTTGAAAGGTTTAGAGTAATCTGGCTGGATCAGTACTGGAGCTGAATTCATTGCCATTTTGAGTTCCCCATAGTTCTTGACTCTATCATGAGTCATTTCAAACATGGTGGTGTTGTTGCAGATCTCATACAGACATTTGGTTAGAAGAGCAAACTCTGGTAAATACTTCCTATAGTAGCTGCAAAGGCTGATGAATGATAGGAGTTCAGTTTTATTCTGAGGCATAGGCCTATTCATTACTGCTGCTATCTTGTTTTGTTCAGAAGCTAAGGTTAGTCCAGAGACAATGTGTCCTAAGGCTTTGAGTTCTCCATAGCCAAATTTACACTTTTTCATTGATAATTTCAATCTTACGGCAGAGATGGTTTTGAGGACTAGCCTTAATTTCTCCATGTGAGTATCCCAACAATCAGATTAAATGATAACATCATCAATGTATACCATTGTCCATGCCTGTCTGATGAATAATCCTAGGACTATGTCCATCATCCTTTGAAAATGAGAAGGAGCATTTTTAATACCAAAGGGCATCCTGAGATATTCATAAATTCCCAAATGACAGATAATTCTCAAGAATTTCTGGCTATCAGGGCTGATAGGTATTTGGTGAAAACCTTTCAGCATATCTATGGTAGTTATGTACTTAGCCTTGGACAGGTTGTGCAGAGCATGGTCAATTCTTGTAATTGCATAATAATCAGCTTGCTTTTAGTTGTTAAGCATTCTAAAATCTCCAACCATTCTTGACTTATCATTGTGCCAAGCTATAATTACTGGGGTATTAATATCCACTTGTTCATTGCGGCCTACTTTCCTTAAGACTTGTAAGTCAACCAACTCTTGAATATGGGTTTTCAGAGCAGCTCCGGATTTAGGACTAGAAGGGTAAGCAGGTCTCCTGAGGTAAGGTGGGTAAGGAGGCTTAATAGTTAGAGTTAGGAGCATATCATTCCCTTTGAGGTTACCAATGGGTTGATCTTTGGTACAGAAAGCATTCTGATTTTCAAAGCATACTTGTAGGATATCCCATTTCTGTTCTTCATTCAGAAGGGAATTCAAAGCAGCTTGAGAGAATTATTCCTGATTGAACTTCTCTAAGTGTCTTTCATAAGTTGAATCAGAAGTTTGAGAATTGACATGACATATTTGGAACTTCTTATTCCAGTCTCCTCCTACGGTGAAGTATCTACCTTTGCTTTGGAATACATCTATACCATATAGGCAAAGAGAATCATTCCCAAGGATAAAATAGTCACATACTCTGTTTTGGAGCACTAAAAATTCAATTTTCAATTTGAGTGATCCTTTAGAGTGAGGGAGTATGATATCAGAAGACCATACTCCAACAGCATTGAGAGCAGAATTACAACTGCTGAACTTAGCCTGAGGTACTGGTAGTAAGTTCAGTTTCCAGTTTGGGTCTTGTTTCTCCAGATAAGTTGAACCAACACACAAGCAAAAGGCTCCACTGTCTAGAAGTAACTTAACAGGGGAACCTTGGATTAAACCAGTAGCATAGCATGTTTTGCCTGAAGTGTAAATTTTACCGGCAGAAGGTTTTAGAGTCAAAGCCTTAGCCTCAGAGATGTGGTGAATCTTCATGTTGGGATTCCATTTTTTGAGGTAAGTTAGAATCCTCATTGACGGAATTTATGTCCAGAGAAGACTCAATACTACCTTCAATAACATTGATAGGGTTAGTGATTATTAGATCACAACCAGAGAGTGATCTGTCAGTATCATCAAGGTGAGGGTCAGGATTGTCATACTCTTCTCCTTCAATAAGATTAATCCTTTTCCTAGGTAGAGGACAATCAGGTTTTACATGTCCTGTTTGGTTACAGTTCCAACATACTTTCTCTTTTTATTCTGGAGTCTTCTTGACTTCCAAAGCAGATGGATTAGTAGCAGGGGATTCTCTAGTTTTGGCAGTATATTCTTCCCTGTTCCTAGTATTTTGTTCCCTTGGAGGTCTATTGACCCTTTTATCAAGACCATTCATATCAATAGTCTCTTCCAATACACCTATTAAGGTGGAAAGATCTGAATCCATAGGCATTCTACACCTTACACTTTGGTTTATTTGTCCAGGACATAAGTTGATAAGTCTTTCATTGACTTCTTCTTTATCAGAATCAGGATGAAAAAAGTCCAACATCTTTTTCTGGTCTAAGCACCACTTACAAGGTTTGTCCTTGGATGGATCAAACTGGGAAGTTTCAAAAGTTTTCATCATCTTTCTGTTCCAAATCCTGGTACCAAACTGCACTTTGATCAATTCTTTCCAAGAATTCCAGGATAAAGATCCAACTTCTTCTATTTTATTGATAAACCAATCAGGAGCTACTCTTTCAAATAATCTGGGCAATCTTACCACAGCTATTGCATCAGGGAGCTCATAAGAAGAAAGAGTATATTCAATAAATTTAATGAAACTGACATGGTTGTATTCTCCTTCTCCAGAGAATTTAGGCCATTCAGTGATGGGAGGAAGTAGCTTCAAATCCTGCTCCATTTCAGGGGTAGGACTGGGTTTGAAAGACTCATTCCTAGTTATCCTGGTTCTGGGAGGAACACTAGGAGTAATGGTGAACCTTGCAGGTCTAGTTTCTTCTAGGTCAATGACCAGAGAGTTAGTAGAGTTGATCTTGAGATCTCTGAGATCATTCTTAATCATACCTAACTATAAATCAAGTTTGTTGCTTAATAAGTCAATTTTTTTAGTCAGATGAGCTGAAGGAGTAGGAATAGTTTTCTCAACTTCTTCCTTAAGCTGGTCTATGGTTGCAAGAATATCTTCCTGAAGAATTGATTTGTTGTCATCAATATGTTTCATCAGGTCCAACTTACTAGCCCTCATACTATCCTTGATTTGTTGTATTTCCAACTCATCAATTCTCATAATCTGAGACTGAGTTTCAATCACTCTAAAAATGCTTGAACTTAATTTTTCCAATTGGTGATAAACTTTGTCAAAGCATTGGCTAATAATAGTAAAATTGGGAGACACATTTACAGAAAAGCTATTAAGAGCTTCTACATCTAATTGTGGTACACCTTTTTCCACTTCTGGGCTAGGGATATTATGTTGTCCCAATCCTTTGGGTTCCTTAACTTCTGATGGGCTGAGGACCTCTTCTTTTTGGGGTCCTTTCCCTTTAAGGAAGCTAACTGATCCCAAGGATTCCAGTTCTGCACGTAGCCTTCTAATTCTTTCTTTGGGATCAACCTTTGCAGAGAAATCTGAGATTTCTTTGCCTGAGAAATGGCTTTTCTCATACCTGGTTGATCCTCCTGGGTCTGAGCCAACCTGAATTGTTCCCAATAGCTCACGTGCTCTTTCACTAATACTTCAACTCTTTCCTCCTCATTTGAGTCCAGCTGGGGTCGCGTAGCAGGACCTGTACCCTCCTGGGATAACGTGGTGGGCAACAGATGGCTCTCCAACGGTCTGTTGGTCGAGTTGGTGGCCGCGGTTGTCGCTGTTGTAATCCCGCGAGACGCTATGGTCACGGGTTTGAGTCCCCTCATTGCACTTGCGACTGGAGTCCTTGCGCGCACAGGTTCCTCCGGGAAGAGATCCATATGAAGGGGCTCTACCGGTTGCACGGGTGTTGCGCCTATTTTCATACATAGCACCAAAAAAATGTGTAAGTCTTTTGTTGAAATTTTGAAAAAAGACTTTTAAAATTATAAAAATAATATTTTTGGTGTGTTTTATATTTTTAATAATTTTTTATAAATATTTTAAATTACTTAGAGTTAAATTGAAGGGTAACAACACTTGATTGGGGTCACAACTATCCTTTGAGGGTATTCCAACAGGGTCTGAGTGAGTTCCAATTAGATCCTGGGATAAATCCAAGGGTAAGTCCAATGGTACACTGTCTGAGATTTCCTCTAGGAGGTCCTGGTCAATGAGATCACCAAAAACAAAATACACTGAGATGGATAAAAACAAAAAATATAAGTTTAATATTTTTTTGTATTTTTACGTGTTAAAATGATTTTTAGAAAAAAATAATCACTTTTATTATTTTTGGATTTTTCTTTATCTTCAGGGTTATTTAGTTTATAAATAGAAAGCTTCCTTTGATAAATCTTCCACTCCTTATGTTGCCTTAATAAAGAATTGAAATTGATAATTCTTTCAAGCTCAAGTTCTTTGTCTTTTATAACATGCTGTTTATAATAAAGCAATTTCTCCTGTTGTTGTCCAGGAGTTATAATAACAGGGACAAAGTTACGGAGTTTTTCTTCTTTTTTCTTTTTAAGAAGTTTCAAATAATAATTGATCAATTCTCCGTTGGTCTTAAGATCCACTAGAGAAACAAATGATCAAAAATATATGTTATAAGTATGTTAACTTATTTTTAAAAATAAATAGACTGGTCCAAGGAATAAATAATTGAAAATTAATTATTTAAGGATATTTCCCAGCCAGACCCCCAGTTTTCAGCTCTCTTATACCAGGAACCTTGCAGTACTTTAGCTGCAGAGAGTGATAAAAATGCTGGAATGATAATAATAATTTTTATTCCAATAATAAACGCTTAGAAGCTCAAATAAATGATTTAATAAGAGCAGTTGCAAGGTTTAATTGGTTTGGTAGTAAATGGTTTTCAATATAATATAAAAGAGGGGCCACAGTATTTTACTACTGGGGATCTTTAAAGACTAGCAACCTCTCTTCAAGGGGCCTCCTGAGGCAGTTTAAGAACCTTGGAATAAATATGGGTGCCTTAGAAAGGACTTATTCCACTAATGGCTGGGCTTAACAGCACAAATGGCCTAGACAGGAAGGGTAACACTCACTCTGAGCACTTCACCACGAAAATCCTGGAATAATTGGAAGGGTTTCAGAGCAGATGGGGTAGATTGCTTGACTAAACTTCAATGGTTGATTGGTTAATATAGGTAAATAATACTACTGCAGACTAATTCATAAATCAGTTGCTTATATTCATATAAGCACTTGATTAACAATGACACGCTGTGTGATTTATAATAAATAATTCCTGGTAACTGATGATGGAATAATGGATCCAAAGAGGTCTGTATAAATACCTTTTTGGGGTGATTTTTGGGTCTTCTCAGGGCATGTAGAGAGGGTTCTTCTCGTGGGCTGAGGCTGGAAATCCAGTCAGGGCAATATTAGCACGTCTACTTGGTGCTGTCAATCAGCTGTCCTTAGATCTGCAGGATTTCTGTAGTATTTTAGCCACAGGATCTGTTAATCTGTTATGGCATCAATTTTATCATTCTGTACTTATCCTTTATTTTTACTAATGATATTGCTTTAAAGCGTGCGGATGTGGATGTTCATTGATTTTCTATTATCTGCTGATCATGTAGATAATTTTCAGTAATTTTTATGAACATTTCTTGTAGTGTTTTGTGGTTTTCAAAGATCAGGATCAGTGATTTACGTGGTAGTCCTTGATCTTTGATTATTTATTAAAAAATATTTAAAACTGAATTTTAATTAATTTTATTCAAGTTTTGATCTTTTTAGATCATTAGTAATGCATATGTCCGTTTGTTACATATACTAGGAAACCCTAACTAGGTTGTAGCTCTTCTGAGCGGTACCTGGTTGTCAGATTAGTCACGACTGATCCAGACGCGGGGATCAGTTAGTACAGATGCGCGCGGTGTAGGATCCGCTGCATGCGTGGCAGAATCAGCTGCGCGCGGGTCTCTAGTACGCGGGAACATGCTGCTACTAGTACGTAGGGTTATGTAATGATGCGGGGCTGCGGACAGGAATTGTGACATAACACATTTCCGCGTGTAACTCCTAAAATATACACAACACCTTAATTCTGAGTGAATTTTAGGTGTAAACCCTATACGTGAAAATGTGTGTGAAATATTAGAATGGCCAAAAAGTGCCATACAGGTGTTGTAATTTTTAGTACTTTTCTTTTTAATTATTTTAAAAATATAAGGACTTGGAATTCAAGGGTGGGGTCAGTGAGTGAACCTACCTAATTTTGGGTGAGGAATCCATTCCTGTAATAATATTTATGGATTTCTCACTCCTTATTTTGTTAATTGAGGTATTCTTGTTTTTCATAGTTTGTGTTACTATTTGACAGTTTTGCTCTGTACTCAGTAGCAAGCTGACAGGTGTGGTGGGGGGTGATGGGAGGGTGGAAGAGGTCAAGGGGGTTGTTTAAAAGATAATTGGAGCACTCCAACATGAACGGAGGTCCCAGGAAAAAATATTCATTCATATTGAATATATGCATGTGAAAGGGCTCAAAGAAGCATCCCAAAAACACAAGGGGTCTAATATGATGCTTTTTTGGTTTGGTTTTTGAGGCACAAATAGTCCCTCAAGAATTCCCAAAAAAACGTTCTTGGAAACCTTCACACAATCTCATCAAATCTAAAGCTTTAAATATCTCAGATCATCATTATTTGTTTCAGGAAACAAAAATTTAAACAGGATTGCTAACAGGAGACCACCTGTTTCTTTGGTATCATGTTTATTGTCATTTATAATTTGAGGGGTAAAAAATGTGACAAGAAGTTGGAAGATTTTTCATTTGAGTCTTTGGATGCTGTTCTAAAGTTTTTTCAAGAAATATTTTGGGAAATTTTGATTCCAAATGTAAAACAAAAACATTGCAATAGATGTGCTAACTTGAAGTGTTTTAACATTGCATTGTATTTTTGGAGGCCCAAGATACATCCAAAAACTCTGAGAAAAATATGGAAACCCTTTTTAATACTTTTTTTGAACTTCTCAAGGCTTTCATCAGATAAAAAATAATCATAAAGGCAAACAAAAGGATTTGGGAGTCTGGAGGAAGGATTGAATTTTCCAAATTTCTTGGTTTTTTTAAGGAATTTTTTAAGGTATATAATACATCCAAACAATCTGAAGAATAAATTGGAATTCTATTTAAATGTTGTTCAAATTT